>OX638098.1:8570140-9770140 GCA_951804965.1 Horisme vitalbata | reverse complement strand
CCAACAGTGAACTGATTTAGAATGGTGTTGTTGTTGTTGGGTACACTATATTAGACTTCAAACCTACACCTTATAAAAAAAAACACCTAAGAATTCTATGGTTTAATTAAAAATGGAAATTGGAAAAACAAATATAACTTGCGTGCAGTTATCCTCCGACAAGCATCGGCCTAATCGCCCAGGCGCAGGTATCTACTGGGTACGCGTTGTGTCGGAGATATTTTTTACTGCTTCCCACCATTAAACACATTTCAATGAATCTATTTAGTAATGTAACTAAATGGTTTCTGCAGAAAAAAAAAATTAAGCAAGTAGGTACCTTCCTATTATTAGTATGAGTATTCACTTACCTACAAACCTTACTATCTTTGCCATAGTATCGTTATAATATTAAATGTATCTACCCACCCAAAACATTTCCGATTTGGCAACACGACCCGGGTTGTCGTACCTAATTGGAAATTTCTCACATAATATCTGTGTGGGTACAGGTGCAAATTACAGCCCTCTGGGGCATAGGGACCTTCGTACAGCGTCTCGCGACCATTCCCAGATGAACTCAACTAAATTTACTAATACCTAGGTACGACCTTTTCACCAAAATGGCTGTCGAGGGAAATAATCAAACGTGTGTTCGAGAAAGATAACTCGTATTTTTTTAATAAATAAAAGTAATAATTTGTACGATGTTTTGATATTTCATAGTTTAGCTTTTATTAAACACCATTGTACTCCGGGCGCAGGCCTTCCTTGGGCATATCTCTAAGTCCTAAGTATTACATTTAAGAAGTGTAATCAATAGTATAAGGTAGAATGGTAGAACTTCATAAAGGTACTTACCTATGCTATTATGAATGATTTCTACCTTGATGGTAGTTAATTTTTTTGACCTTTGAATGCTTTCTGAAGGATTTTTAGGCCTGGTGTAGGTAGTCTACGATTAGCCTACAAGCGGCCTACGTTCACAACGAGTCCAGTGCAGTGCCAGCGCAGCGGTGTACGAGCCGCCTACAAGCGATCTACGGAGGCTCTACGACGTCTACAGCACAATAATAGTTCCTGTCAAATATTGGACTGCCGTAAGTCGTACCCCATAAAGTTTAAAATTACCGCATTTATGGGGAAAATTAAAATAACCTATTATTTGTTAGTAAATACACACGTTTCACCAAAAATTTACATAGTATACCAAATTCATAATACCGTACTACTGAAAGTAGAGATAAGGTTTTATTTGTTTGCTCTGGTATAAGTATAAGGCAGCTGTTACTGTGCTTTTACTTACGATTTAGTTGAATAATGCCGTGATGATGTAACATCCGTCATATTAATTTTTGTTTGTATGAATGTAGTCATCCGGACCATAGTAATGAATCGATTGGCACCTCATCCATCCAAATCAGATGATTAGTTTAGGCACTATCGTGGAACAACCGTAATATTATATAAACATACATGCAGTCTATGTATTTATGTCGTAAGAACATGTCTACATAGACCACTAAAACATTATTTTGGCTTTGCCATAGTCGGGTAACAAGAAAAAATGGTTCTTATGACAGTTTTCTGTACCTGCTAAAGTTATTTATATACCTACTATCCCAGATAAATAAAAACTCGGTATTGGGACTTAAATTTTTATACAGAGCGTACATTAACATTTCAGAATATTTGACTTTTTTACAGTTTATACGCTTACGTTTGGCCGCCATCTCACCTGTTGGTATGTTAAGATGCGATCAAAGAATTTACTCTATTTACCCTTCTTGAAGCTTCCCAAGTTAAAGCAAAACACTGACGCCGGAAGAGCATTGAAAAGTAGCAGCAAAAAGCTTAAACTAAATACTAGGTACTTGCCACAAGCTTCCTTACCAACCTTAACGAATACCTAGATGGTATCCTATCGAGGAAAGTGCCGAGTTCCTAGATATCATTTAGCTGTGCAAACACTGAAACGTTGTTCGATTACCGACTCAATATGCTTTTACCAAAGTCTATAGCAAGCCTAGGAGAAGTGCTTCAAAATGAAAGGCGGAATAACATTTGTAGAAGGGTTTTGCGTAACGATTCGGTAACATTTAATGGATTTCTCGTTCCGCCGTTATATGAGATAGATTAGATATCTAGTTATATCACAGAGAAGTACTTTTATTATTTTAAACAATTTAGTTTTAAAACTTGTCGGATGCCTCCATTACACAGGTTAGTATTAAGTCCAAGTAGTTCAGTACGTACTCAGCCATAGATAGAACTTTACGTTACCTAATTAGATTTGGAATTCTTCTGTTTTTTTATAGAAGAAATCCAAAATATTTGGATGATTTTGTGACTTAATTGTTTACGCCCTCCTAATTGCTTCTGCTATTATAGCTGCCTGTTCCACCGTGCCGTAGAGAGCGTTTTAATCCAAAGCATAAACACGAAAAGCCCTTCGCTAAGTGCCACGAATAGCGCAAGTGTAATGCGGGTCCAAAGCACCATCCGGGTATTCGCTAATCATACTAAACATTTATAAAATTGGTCACTTAATTGGTAATTAAACAGCAATTAAACTTATACAGCATAGTGCGCTCCAAAACACAAATTGCTGATGTTGGCCATAAAGCCGCCAGCTTGAAGTGGAACTGGGCTGGACATGTCTGCCGAATGTCCGACCACTTGTGGGCAAAGACGACAACAGACTGGATCCCACCAAACACCAGACGGCGACGTGGAAGACCCAGAAAAAGATGGCGAGATGAGCTTGACGCGTATTTAAGATCTTGGCCTGTGGTAGCGACGAAACGCGAGGAGTGGAAGGAGGGGAGGGAGGCCTTTGCCCTGCAGTGGGATCAAAATGGCTGAATAATAATAATAATAATAATTGGTAATTATTGTGGACTTATGCGATCTATGTAGGTGCGAAGGACTTGTTATGATTTATGACTAGACAAGAGAATAAAGTCGGAAAAATCGTTAAACATCATCTATAATTAATCATTCATATATCATTTGTGCCGAGACATGGACGCTTACCCATGAGGCTGTGTATAGAATGAGAGTAGCACAGAGAGCCATGAAGCGAGCTATGCTCGGCATCAAACTTATAGATCGAGTCCCAAACATCGAGATCCGAAACGGACAAAAGTCCAGGACATTGGAAATCGACTTATGGAGCTCAAGTGGGGATGGGCGGGACACATTGCGAGGCGTGGTGATGACAGGTGGAGCAAGACATTGACCGAATGGTTACCGAGGGTAGGCAAAAGAAGCGTCGGAAGACCAGTACCGAGATGGGTCGACGACATAGTACGCGTCGCCGGACGATCGTGGATACGACTAGCACAAGACCGTGGTGGAAGGAACAAACTCCGGGAGGCCTATATCCAGCAGTGGATAAAGTCGGGCTGTGGATGATGATGATGATGATGATATCATTTTTATATCAGTTTATGAATTTTGACTAAAATAGGTTCAGCAGTTAATACTCTCACAATGATTATTCAGTACTTACTTATGGTTTTGTATAGGATTTATTTTCACGCTTTGACTTATGAATTTAGTGTTTTTTCAATTCGCTAACTTTCACAGACGAATTAGTACGTAGGCACCGCAGCGCTGTTTAGATAGGAATCTACGCTTCTTGGTACTTGGTTGTTATTGTTAGTGGTGGTAATTGAATTGTTGTGTTGGATCGTCGAAGTTTCCAAACGACCAGTATTCGAGACTGCGGCCTTTGCCACAGATACATTTGTTTCATTGTTCGTAGGTAGGTATACCTACCCTTCTCTTCAATGCACCATCGCACGTTTATGAGTGGAGTAGGAAATGAACATATTTTTGTGATTGAATTATGTTTTTCTTGCCGCTTCTTACTGTTGCTGTTGCAAAATAATTTGCAACATCAAATTATGTTATTATTTATTGTGATTGAGTACATATTAAAAATATATTACAAGGGAATACATAATACATTTCTAGAAATATTGTCCGACAGCACATTATCAGAGAGTCGGTCAGACATGCAGTACTATTCCGCCTTCCAAGTAAGTGGTCGACTTATGTCATGAAAACTGATTATTAAGTAGCTTAAAATATTTATAAGAGACAGGTTCTGGTATAGATTCCCATTACACTTTAAAAACACAATAATCATCGAACAAAAATGTATTTAAGTCACCGATATAATTAAGTATACTATGGTAGAAATTAATCAAAGTCTACCTTGTAATACTTAATTCCTGCCCACGGTTGACAAAGATAACCCTAAAATAATTCACCCCACGCTTTATAGAGGCCATGAGGAAAACGAGGAAAACCAACAAATCCCTTGTCGCGTTTGTCACAAGACAAGCTTAATAAAATTAATACCCAGTTACTACAGTTACTTGGACTTGCTACAAACAATTTTTTTTCCAGAGACTCCAGAGGCGATACTGATACCATGCAGGCCAATGAAGTAACGAAATACACGCGATTTGAATGACCCCATGTCGATACTCTGAGGGAAAACCGCGTAACGAAGTTCATTCCATAACTTTCACGTACGTGGCGGAAAGAACGTGTAAAACGAATAGCTGTTGAAAACAAATCATCCAGGTGATGCTGATGAAATTTGGTTTTGCGGCGAGTAGTGCGATGGTGAAAAGTGGCCTCGAGCAACAAACTAAAGAACTCCTTAGATCACAAAACACAACGATAGAGCACACAAAGAGATCCTACTTACTTAAACTTAACAGCTCTAAATCGTCTGTCAGCTTATAGGATCGTCGGCTATACGAGTTGCCCTGCTGCGTTAAAAAAGAAGGAGTTGGCATTGGGACGCTCCAGCCCCGAGATGAGAGCAGTATACTTCATTCACACATGGGGACGGCTTTATTAGGAATATGTTTCTGATCCAGCGTGAAGTACCAGCTCGTTCTATTGAGAATGCAAAGTTCCTTAGAGGCCAGTTTGATCTTACCTTCCATGTGACTCGGAATTGGGACTTCACTTGAAATATCAACACCAAGGATTCGTATGCTGTAAGTAGATAATAAGGAGAGTATTCTGGAGTTTGGGAGCCAGGACAAATGGTGTTTTTTTAGCGTTGAAGTCGCCAACTTGTGTCTTAGTTGTATTAAAGCGGGCAAGCTTTTCACCCCAGTCTGAGACGTGGCCAAGAGGTATATAATACATATATCTGTTTCTTCGGTGTATTGGAAAACTTTCAAACATTACTTGGCCAGTTCGAATCAAAAAAGATGCCCCGCGACTTCGTCTGCATATAAGTTTTACTTCCGCTGCATCCCTCGGGAGCTCAATTTAGCAAATCCATTCTTAATACGTACGACCGAAAGAAGTGTATCATTTAAACCATGTTTTGAGGCATAGAAAAATAATTGGTATACACAAGTATAATCTTCATCCTAAGTTGTACATTATAATAGACGTCTAGATATACCTAAACAACAAATTATACTAGTGTAGTACCAAGGTAGTATTTGGTAGATTGGTCAGTTTTTCATATCAAGACCAGTTTATTAGGTACGGCAGTAAAACAGATATGAGATGTGTGTTCTTCCTTCACGCCAGAACTACCTACTCGCACCAGAAAATAATATAATCAGTCTACTTTTTAGGGTACCACGCAAGTGAAGTCGCGTGAGGAAGCTAGTTCAATTAAATTCCAAACGTACATAATGCTTTTGGAAACAATATTTTTATAAAACTTTGGTTGCTCAAAACATGGAAAATATTTCACCGAGGTCAAATACGCAAATTTAGTGTTGACTTCGTGCTGTCTTTAGTATTCAGCACAGAGTATTCAAATAAACCAAAAAGCAGCTTGGTCTCCTTAAAAATAATAGGTAACCGACCTCTGGGCCACATGTCGTCGCAATATCTACTGGCAAGCGCTCGTAAAAAATAGAGAAAGAACCGCAAAATACTTTCTATTAGGTTTCTGTGTGTGCCAGTAATATTGGGTAATGGGAGGGATGGAAAATGGGTAAGATGACAGTGTTTCTACGTGGTAGGATCGACGAATAATCTGGTTTCCTATCACCTGAAAATTGCATTTTGTTCGCATGAAATTGAAACTATTTAACAACGCCTACCGATTCAAAGCTTTGTGGGAATTTTTGGTCTACTTATTTAAGGCTTATAGTGTACTTAGTTCTCACACGAATGGACATTGTGACTAATTACTACTTAATTTTCTGCATTCTCACCACTGAATCATTCCTTATTCACCTACCTATTAATTGTGGTAATTTGGTGAGTAGGTAAGTAGGTAACTAATTTTTGAAACGTTTTATAGATACTAAGTAATATTAATTATTTTGAGGTAATATCCATTGGTAATATCGGCAATTTCCGGTGAGGATTAATATTTCGCTCGAATTAATGTAGATTTTGCCAATCCGTCTAAAAGTTGTTTTTCTATCCCTTAGGAAGAGTACCTACTTTTACTGAATGAAAGATACTTTCCCTAAAAACTCATTTTGTAGGGTTAACAAGCCGACCAGACAGATGTTGTTCTATCCAAATTATAGAGTTTATATACCATATACAAATCCCCTATAAAATCCCAAAATTACTAAATAAGATTTTTTAATTTCTCGGGTGTTTCTATTTGCCAGAAAGACACGACAATTTATTGTTATGTAATATATACATTACGGCGATTTGCTTGTGTCTACCACACCAATGATCATTTAAAGAACAGGTATGTACGTCCCATTGTCAACTTTTCCTGATTTAAATTTAGCTACAATAACGACAGCAAAGCCAATAAAGTGACCTCTGCTTACATTGATTTCCTGCTCTATTAACTCAGTGTATTCCATACAGAATGAATTATCCGGTTCGTTGCAATCAAATTACCCGTGCATACACGATTATAAAATTAAAGTGACAGCAATTTCGGGAACAAAGCGTCGTTTTATGCAAATCGTGCAACTATTGTGCCGTGATTTATAAATGCGGGCTGCTAGGCTTTGCTTAAAATGTTCGTAAAAATAACTACAGATTACGGAATATGCTTTGAATTTAATTAAATCAATCAATTTTGTAAAAGTTCGAACTGACCCGCCCGCAACTACGGTTGCGTGTGTATTTGCTTACTTCAATAGGTATGGTTCAATACTTATGTTCCGCGGTACACTAAAAACTCGTACCAAAAAAAATAGCCTGCCTATAATGTAAGTTATAGCGTTCTATTTTCAAAATTATTTGACAGGTAGACTTCATTGACAATAACATGCACGCCAAGTAATGACTGTATCTTCATAGGTATATAAGCTGTGGACGCTATACCACAGAGGCCATAAATAAAAAGAATAAGAAGATTGATACCCTGAGTTACACTATTGCAATTATTATCATAGGAATCTAAAAAAAACATTTTTTTTAAATAATAACAGCCTAATTTTTACGCTAGTAATGTAGGTTTCTGTAGGCGAAAGTATTTTAAAATCGATTAGGTAGGTATTGTAGTTGAGTTTTTATCCGTTACAAACAAACTAAACAATTGTTTTATCCTCTTTTTTATAGATAATCAGTAGGTATATGTAAGCTATACATAGACGTATTAAATTATGTTTTGAGATACAATTAGCTAAACTCGTTAATTAATTACAAATAAGATCATATAGGTCAGAATTTAATTAGGCACCTATTAATAAGTAATTTTTTTACAAATAAATTCAAACTACTTAAGATTTTGAGTTTGTCTAGATGATTTCGTATACGGGACCTCTCACACACAATAAACTGATCCCAAACCAGGCAGAGTCTGTACCTACTATGGGTACCAGAGACTAATAAACATAAAAGGCACAGAACAAAACATTCATGTAAACCACACAATTTTTTGTATAAGGCGCGATCTGCAGCTCTGAAGGCCGAGCTACTACCAACTAAGCTATCAGGCCAGTCCTATACATAGCGTCAGGTGGTAACTTTTAGGTACCTACTCACTCACTGACCCTTACCCCTTTTTAAAAGCGAAGCGCTTTTTACGAAGCGCTCGTGGCGTGGTTTCCTTCGGTGTACTTAGGAGATCACATTGGTTAAGCAATACTCCGCCCGGTCTTTACTTGGATGGGTGACCATTTAGTGACTTTTAGATTTGAGCGCTTCCGTGCTTCAGAAGGCACGTTAAGATGTTGGTCCCGGCTTTTCAGTTGTTAAGTCCTGAGGCCTTCAGGCGGCCTAAAAACACCGACACCAGAGTTGGTCACTAGCTCATACGAAGAAGAAGAAGAAGTCCTTTTTATATCTAAGGAATCTACGATAGAGGGTTTCCCTGCATCCCAAACATGTATATTCAATACAAACCAATTTAACCAGCCAAAATTAAGTTTTCTATAATCTTCAGTTGACAAATCTTTTGTCTACGAATGTTGTGCTAAGCCGGTTGGAAGCTATAAGTACCTGGGACATGCTTAGATGAAAAGGCTGGCACAGCACCTAAACCATCCTCCCAGTCGGGTGGTCGGCTTTACCCACAAGTAAAATTACGCATTTAAAAACCAAACCATATTCTGCTTAGTTCACACTTGCTATTGAAACAGCTGTCGCCAGCGGCATCAGCATTGTTTGCCCGCAAACATAGCTAAATTAAATTTACGTAACGTCCTAATGAGATTAGCTCTTATTTAAGCTACCCATTATGAGAACTGATCTTGTTAGTCGGTTATGTGGGCGGCCTACACAATTGTTGTTTATTAATATTAACGGTCGGTGCAAATAAAACTGTGGCGCTATGCTCTAAATGAATGACCATATAAAAACCTGTCAAAATATAGATTCTGCCATCTCTTATACTTTTGGGTAACTCTGTTTGGTCCCATTACGAATTGGTGTAAATTAAAGAAAATGACGATTCAAAGTGTACTCTTTAAGGTACCTGTGAGTGTAGTAGGCACAGACTTGTTTACATTGATATCTGTGGTAGTAGGTATAGCGCCTTGCAAACGTAAAGTTCGAACTGCGGCGCGGGAAACAGCACGCGCCATTCCAACGCGCACTCCAGAGTTTGTGCAAAAGCGGCCGGGATAACGTACCCTCCGTCCGATGCATGGAAATGCTCGGCTCCAAGCGCTACTAAACGGTAACCCATTCGAATGATGTCTTGGCGAATGGCTACCTGGTTCGCTTCAGTGATCTGCTAAGAACTACAAAGTTAGCGCTACAGATAATCATAATCCTCGTTGTAGAAGCCGTTGAAAACGAAATACCTATCCAACCAACACCTATACCAACGATACTTTTTCCGATTTCGCTATTGCGAGGTTCTCGGTACAAGCACAGGTACAAGGTTTTAGAGAAAACCTTATCCAAAACGTAGACATCTCTTTCCACGTTTTCAGCTCAAAGACATCATGGGTACCAAATGTGTTGTTACTATTCTCCCAACTTACCTATCTTTAGTATGTCGCAGACGCCCAGTGTTTGTTCTCTAATTAAAAATGTAGCAAAACAGGAATTTTTGAGCCCGTTTGTTGTGGTTGAGCAATATTTACTTCTATGTTTTGCAGCCTGTTTGTTTTTGAGGCAGGAATGCCTGCGAAATTCAGGCATGTGAACGTAAAGCGTCAAGCTGTAACATGTCGGTGACTAACAACACTGAACATGAACATTTTCTTATAATGCAAGATTATGAAATTCTTGTTCGAAGGATCCAGGATAACCAGCACACTAGAACACTCTTGAAATAATAATAACAGATATGTCGGATTGGATTCGTTTTGATCAGAATTCGATTCAACAAAGATGGCAATGGTGGCAAAACGATGAGCAGGATATCCAGCACACTAGTAGGCGCACTACACGCTTAAAAATCTAAAATAAAAATTTAATAAAAAATTGGAAAACCCCCGACTCAAAAAGCGAACATTTAAAAAGTCAAAAATAATACCTATCGTTAGGCCATGAAATTCGAATGAGTAATTCTCGCCAGGGTACTGCTTTGTAAATTACATAATTATTAAATTGAATTTTATCGCAATTTTGTTTAAAATCTTGCTGCAGTGTGGGCATTTTCTACGTGCCAACCAGAAATAGGTTTAAATAAGAGGTTGTCGTGTTACCTTTACAGTGTCAATAACTATTATAATCAAAAGATACAGAGAAGAAAAATTCAATATTAAAGTAAGTAAATTAAAACCAAATAAAACCAGAAAATTATACCTCCATAAAAATAGCTACAACCCGCGGATCCACCCCCGTGATACCAGGTCACAAACTAAATATATTGTTTCATGCAAATCAGTTCAGCCGTTGCGGAGTTGAGTGAGAACAAACACACAAACTTTCGTATTTATAATATTAATGTCATACTAAATGGGTAACTAACTGGAAGGATCATGGTCTTTGCCCAGCAGTGGGACATAGCTAATTATTATCGTAACCCACAAATAAATTTTAGATAAACAGTGTATGTAAGTAAATTAAAATAAGATAACGACCGGTATATATGTATTATAACCAATTATAACTAACTATTAGTAATTAGAATACGTAGCAAAGCAACCGATAGCAATTATTAGGGATGATGGCTCACCACTGACTCATGAATGAATATGCAAAATTAGTTACATCTGTACTGATAGAGAGTTTTCAATTTACCTATCTACGAGTATGATTTTATTCGCAGAGTATGTAATTTAACTATGTAACGATTTATTATATCTAACTTTTGCGAAGTTGAGTGAATAAACGAGTAAACATATAAACGCACAAACACTCGAACATATCATTTCCAACAACAATAACACCAACAATCAACATAACTGCTGGACATAAGCCTCCCAAAACAAGAAGGATATGCTCATAATCCGTGGCTAGGCATATTGATCACATTGATACAAGTTTTTTTGGTAAGAAAACGTGATAGAATCAAAATGATAGCTGAACCTTTGAATTCTTATTCTCTAGAATGTGAAGGTTTGCTATTTTGCATACCTATAGTCAGTGATCTTTATCTTCTAAAATGTTGAATAGTGCGAGCGAGAGGGAGGTTTGACCCTTATAGTCGCCTTAATTCACCGCCGATGGCCAGCAGCAACGGTACAGCTAGCGGCACTTAAGTCTAACGCTGAACGAAATTTCTACGCATGGGTCTCTCGCTCTCTCTTGCCTCTAGCTCCCATATAGTACCTTACTATTGACTTCGTCACCTTAAGCTGTGCCGGAGTATGCACCAACTATCCCCTAGTGCCCCGTTTGTTAGTTAGCAGGGTGCACCACGATGATGTTGTCTTGAGATCCAAAGGTGGCAGTTGGAATCTCTGAACCCCAACATTTTTTAGCAATTTTAGTATTATAATGATGATGATTTATCGATTGATTTAAACTTGAACACCTTGTGCTTGTTACCCATTTACTACATGAATGAACAGTAGTAAGAAACAATAATGATGGAGAGATCATAATATCATGATAAAATATCCAATTTATCTCTAAACTAGTGGCCCGTCCCGGCTTCGCACGGGTTAGGGCACTTTTTTACACCTTGGGTTACGTTACTTAAGTTTTAGTAAGGATCCCTAATCTTTTCTAGCAATAAGCGTTCCTGAGGTCTGCGTTGGCGGGCGACCTATTAAAATAGTAGAGAGCTTTAAATACCTTGGACATATCGTATGTTCAAACTTGAAAAACGATAGCGAAATAGAGCGTCAGCGTAGATCTTTGTGTGTGGTTGACAACATGATAGCGAGGAAATTTTTCAACTGCTCGTTTGAAGTGAAGGTCACCCTGTTCAAGTCATATTGTCAGTCTTTCTACACATGTCAACTTTGGACAGAGTATACCAAAAAATCGCACGATGGTATCAGAGTGACAACAACGTTTTTAGACATCTCATGAGTTTAAAGCGCTAATGTCTACTGAAGCCCGTGTTGACTCTTTCCATGACATCCAGAGAAAGAGTAGAGCCTCGTTTATGTCCAGAGTTGACATGTGTAAAAACGCAGTTATCAGGAGTATGGCAGATGGTCTAATCTTGTCAGACATATATAAACGATGGGTGGCTATTGCCACCTAGAACAATATATTTTTTTTGGACTTAGGTACTTTACGTACCTCCTTTGTTTTTTTAGTATGTTATTGTATTTATTGTAATTTTTTTACGTGTGTATTTATTTTTAAATATTGTCAATGGATCTCGTGTCTGAAAATAAAGATAATTAATTTAATTTAATTTAATAAATATAGCCTATGTTACTCAAGGTGAATGTAGCTTTCCAATGGTGAAATAATTGTTGAAATCGGCACAGTAGTTTTTGAGTTTCATCATCATCATCATCATCATCATCATCATCATCATTATCATCAGCCTATCGCAGTCCACTGCTGGACATAGGCCTCCCCTAATGAGCGCCATTGCGCCCTGTCCTGAGCTCGACGCATCCAGCTTCTACCAGCAGCCTTTCGCAGATCGTCACCCCACCTGGCCGGAGGGCGTCCTACACTACGTTTGCCGAGCCGCGGTCTCCACTCAAGAACTCGCTTACCCTAATTCTAATTCTAATTTGAGGTGGGGGGAGAAAGTTCTGCACTGACGTCCCGCATTGGGGTGTATTGTGCATTGCCCCCCTGCTAACCCGACCCCAGCCAGCCCAACTTCTTAAAGTAACGGAGAAGGACCCGGGGTTGATGGCAACATTGCTCTAGAACTCCTGATGCTGCCTGAGACTGTGAGTTTTACAGTTTAAACTCGCTTACCCTAACGGTTATCGGTTCTTCGTCAGATATGGCCAGCCCACTGCCACTTCAGCTTGCTAATTCTCTGAGCTATGTCGACAACTTTAGTTCTATGTCGGATAAACTCATTGCGGATTTTATCCGTCAGAGAAACCCCGAGCATAGCTCGTTCCATAGCTCGCTGAGCGACTTTAAACTGGTGGACTAGCCGTACTGTGAGAGTCCACGTTTCGACTCCGTATGTCATGACGGGTAGGATGCACTGATTGAAAACTTTCGTTTTCAAACATTGCGGTATGGGTGACGAGAAAACTCGACGTAGTTTTCCAAATGCTGCCCAACCCAGCTGAATCCTCCTCTTGACCTCCTTCTCTACCAACTGCAATATCTGCCCGAGGTATGTATACTCCGAAACAACTTCAAGAAGGTGTCCATTAACGACGACAGGACTAGGATCAATTCGGTCATTGACCATAACTTTGGTCTTGTCCAAATTCATGCCGAGACCTAAGTTTGAGTATAATCATTACAAACATACACACGCACAAAATACAAATTTTTCCTCTTTATAATATTAGTGTAGAAGTGTAGATATAGACGTAGAAGTGTAGATGTAGATTTGAATATATTTATTAAAATACTCTTTGTTATCGTCTTAGTGTATCGCAATCCTCTAAAGCCTTGCTCTTCTTATCCGTACTGTTTGCCTGGAAGAGATCGCTTTCAGCGATAAGGCCGCAAATTGTGTACCTTATTGCTTAGACAAAATTACTTTAACATTTCCTTGTATGAATGTGGTAAACAATAATCTATCTATAAATCTTGTGGGAGTATGATTGAGATAAGTGCTTTGTATCATACTACTGTTCCGCGAATAATTTGAACTAGGTACCGCCGCAGTTGTTTTAAGCCATGCGGAAAATTGTAAAGCAGAACTAATGAACGTATTCTGATTTCGAGCACGGAAAGTAGATGTTTTGAACCAACTCCGATATTATTCACATTGAGCATGAACATTTCGTATGCACTGTTTAATGTTGCCTATGTAAGCTTCCACCCATGAGTTTGGTCGTATATACAAAAATGTCATTGTGCTAATCAAAAACATGAACTCAATATTATGGCGAATGACGTTTCATAGAAATTGTATTGTAAACTTTTTTTTTAGTATTCGCGAAATTTTACTTATTTTAGTTCATTTAATGTTGCCTTTAAAGCGCCACCCTGTATAAAGGGTACCTTGCAAGTGACGCCGCGGGCGGAAGTTAGTTATAAATACTTTATTGTTTGTTCCCACTTAACTCTGTAACGATTGAACGGTATTGAATGAATCGTCGAATTTACACAGTTAGTGACTATCAATCAGCTCTTAAACTACTTTTTATTTCGGACGTGAGCGGACACGGGCGGACACTTCCGCCCGCGGTTTTCTTCACATCCATACTTTTACATTTATTATTAGTAGAATTTGGCAGCAATGATATTAGGTATGTGTAGAGAAGTTGGGAGTTGGAGTGACGATTTGCGAAAGAAGCTGGACGCACCTAACTGAGGACACGGCGCAGTGGCGCTCGTTTAGGGCCTATTTCCAACTGTGGACTGCTATAGTCTGATGATGAGGAAATTGGGCAGAAATAGCACAACAATAATGTACTAACAAAAGAACTGCGAATTTGAATTCCTATTGCCATATATTTGATCATGACAAACCCGACTGTCATGATTTCTTTAATATTACAAGTTTATTTTAACAATCATTATTATTCAATAATCTATTTTATAAGCAAATAATAATTACCGGATGTAAAAAGTATTAATCATGCATATTATGGCAACTCGGAACCTGACTGACGAAAACCAGAGAGCAAGTCTATGGTTTTGTCGATGGTTGGATTTTGCAGGGAGGTATTTTTTTTATTTTATTTTTTTATTTTATTTTATTTATAAGGACACCCAACACAGGTTAACACCACACACACACAATAACATGTAAAAGGATAAAAGTCTCAGTGCACCCGTAATTATAGGGTATCACAGCATGCGCATTATAAGCAACAAGACAACAAAGAAAGTTCTATGCCTAGGTTGGTTAGAAAATACACAATAACAATTAATTAATAAGCAATCTAGTAACATAAAACTAAATTTAAAAGTGTAGTTGGTAACAATCCAAACATTTTTCAGTTAGGTATTAAATTATAAAAAGGTAGGAAGTATAAAGCATGAAAAGTAGAATAACAGATAACAAAGATAAGGATCGAAAATAGATACATAGATATATTATGACATTGTATACATGCTTTTTTTTAAATATAAAGAAGAAAGAAAGTTCAAAATATAGTAGGTAAAAATATTGATTTACATATTATGCACTAATGTATTAGTTCTTGTAGTTGTTTCTTGAATTTAGGCAGGGGATCAGTTATGTCCAATTGGCTTGATTTTGATAGAGAATTATAGAGCCTACAGAGTCTTGGCATAACTGAGTGCTGACCTAGGTTTGTTCTCGAGTAAGGCAAACTAAACAAGCTGTAGGCTTTTATTCTGGGTAGCCGAGATGGTGCGGCAATACTTAGACTGTGAGTAAGATCAGTACAGTCTACGTCCCCATTGAAAACCTTGTGTAAATAAACTAGGTCTATTTCCTTTCGACGATTAGAAAGTGTAGTCATCTTGTAGTGCTTTAAACGTTCGCCATAGTTGGGTATTTTCTTGGCCAGGTGATCTTGGTATGACAGGTGATACAGGAAACGCCGTTGAATACTTTCAATTCTTTTCGAATAAATGTCGTATTTAGGATTCCATATAGTTGAACAATATTCTATTATTGGGCGGACCAATGCTTCGTAAAGTTTTATTTTAGTCTCAGGGCGTTTAAAATCTCTAGAGTTACGTAAAACAAAACCTAGCAGTCTAAAACATTTAGTTACTAAAGTCAAAATATGTGTTTCAAAGTTTAGTTTTGGATCTATTATAACTCCTAAATCTTTTATCTTGTCAATGGTTTGTAACTCTTGACCATTTAAAAAATAACTATTGGGTGGATGTTTGATGTTATTACGGGTGAAATGTATGTGATTGCATTTACTGACATTTAACGACATGTTATTATTGCGGCACCAAGAAGAAAGTCTATTTAGATCTTCCTGCAATAGTGTTGAGTCAGAGAGTGACGTAATTGGACGCATTATTTTGAGGTCATCAGCAAATAAATAAATTTTAGAGTTTGAGAAACAATCTGGAATATCATTAATAAAAACGTTATAGAGAATTGGCCCTAAATGTGAGCCTTGCGGCACCCCCGAAGTAGCTAAAAATGAGCGAGATAAATGACCACTAACTGCAACTTTTGATGATCGGCTAAGTAAATATGACGAAAACCACTTCAACAAGGAACCTGATATGCCAAGGTGTGAGAGCTTTTGTAATAGTAAAGAGTGGTCTACTTTGTCAAAGGCCTTGCTGAAGTCGGTGTAAATGCAGTCTACAGGAATACGATTGTCGAGGGACTTAATCACATCCGAAGTGTAGCAAACCAAATTTGATACAGTGGAACGAGATTTCATGAAACCATGCTGATAGTTGGTAATGTAAGTTTTCAGATGCCAGGAAACCCGCTGTGCTACCAGTTTTTCTAAAATTTTCCCGAATGTAACTAGTATTGATATAGGGCGGTAATTCGCAACATCACTTTTATCACCTGATTTATGAATGGGGACAACGAGGGCTTCCTTCCACAAATCTGGAAATATACCCTCATTAAGTGATTTATTAAATAGAAGTTGTAAGGGTTTAGTGAGAGATTTAGCGCACCTTTTAATAAAAACAGGTGCTATGCCATCATTCCCTGCACCTTTATTTTCATCCTGAGTTCTTAAACCCTCTCTGACATCGGATGCGTTTAGATATATGGTACATAGTGATGTAGAAACAATAGAAGATGTATTTATTGATAGAACTGGGTCTATCAAAGGATCGTTGTAAGCCCGGGTAAAGTTATCCGCAAAAAGATTGCAGATGTCATTACCATCTGATGCTGTTTTACCCGAGTAGTGCATTTGGGCAGGGTAGGTACCACCTCCTTGTCTTTTGTTCTTTACAAAAGACCAGAAGAATTTCGGATTTTTCTTGATGGCATTTTCTATGTTATATGCATGTTTATTATAACAAATTTTTTGTAAGCTAGCACACTCATCTCTCAGTTCTTCAAATCTGACGGCATCTAGAGGGTTTTTATATTTTTTCATCTTAGTGTGTAATTTATTTTTATCTTTGTATAATAGTATTAGTTCTTTAGAAAACCATATCGGATAATGGTATGAGGGTGATCTTTTTAATGGTATGTGGTCCTTGATTGTGTTACGAAGGATCGCGTAAAATACTTTTATCATATCATTTACAGATGTACAGTTTTGAAACTCTTCGTCCCAATATATAGAATCTAAGCAGCTAATTATTTTATTATAGTCCGCTTTAAAGTAGTTTGGCCTAGGGACATTTTTCGGTGAGAGTAACTTGTTAGCAAAAAAGGGTATGACAAATTCGAGAGAGGGATGGTTTTCGTCTTCAGTGGGTGTTAGGAAAGCCTCACAACGTTTTAGGTTTTCAATAGGTTTGTTACTTAAAATCAAATCAAGCTCCCTGTTATTGTTGTTGCAGACGTTGTTATATTGACTCAAGTCGTGAAGCGCTATAAATTCTAAAAAATTAAGATTTACCTCTGCGTTTGTGGCAACGGGAGTAGTAGGTGACACATTTCTATCATTAGTCCAGTTTATATCTTTTAGATTAAAATCACCTAGAATTACAGTATGGTTACCCTTTTCCAAAGCATGCTGTGCTTTTTTAGTAAATGTATCCAAATCGTCGATTTTTAAGGGTGATGGTAAGTATACCGCGCAGATATATAGTGAATTTTTATCGTTACTTTTACTATTGCTTCCAATTTTCACCCACAGATCTTCACATTCGCTTTCGAATTTAGATATTCTTGTGGAATTATAACGTTTAGATACTGCAATGAGTACTCCTCCACCATCTTTTCTTTTTTTGTATTTGCTAGTCTCACGATCCCTCCTGAAAACATGGTACCTATTGTCAAATAGTTCTGTGTCAAATACACTACAGTTAAGCCAAGTCTCCGTCAGCACAATCACATCGAAGTTTTGTAATAAAATATTTTGGTAGAAAGCTGTTGATTTACTTTTGAGGCCACGAGTATTTTGGTAGTATATATTAAGAAACATTAGTTACTAAATAGATATGTATACTTTATTACTTTTTATTTTATAAGAAATTTTAGTTTTAGATAGATTTTTGCTAACTAGCAAGAAGATAAAAAGGAAGTTTTGATAATTATAGATTAAGAGATGAATTGAGTAGGTACGTAAAACGTGAGTTGCGACAATCAATAAAGAAGAAAGGGTAAAAAATGTTAACTAAAGCAATTTTATACTAAAGTTTTAAGACAATTCCTGTAGCTTATTTATGCTATCAACGAGAATGCGATCGGAGTCCTCTGATTTCTTTATAAAAATACGTCCGTTTCGCACCCAGACGAATCGAAATCCCAGCTCCTTAGCGCGGGCACGTGCTGCTGCGTGTAGTGTCTTGTTATCAGCGGAAAGGTGCTCTACTATGTACAACGGTTGAGTCTTATCTGCAGTTGCTCCTAGATGACTTGTATTGAGGCGATTTTGAGGATTACTCCTGTTGAACTTGATTGCGGCTGCTAGGAACGCGTCTCTGAGCCGGGTTGTATTAAATTTCACCAAGATAGATCTTGGGCGATTACTATCCGAGTCTTTCTTAGCTATTTTTGTGCAGTGCGCTATGTCAGCGTCCTTAATGTTGCTCTTGATGGCCTTTCCTATTTTAAGTACCGTCTCGACTATGTTTTCAGATCTACTTTCTGGTACACACTGTACTTCCACGTTGTTGGCCCTTGCGTGTTGTTCGGTAATATTTATGCGCTTAGTGAGGTTCTGCACTGATTCCTGCAGGAGAGAGTTTTCTTTTTCGAGCGATGCTAATTTTTCAGATTTTATGCTAAGTTCTGACTTTAGCTCGTCGTATCTATCGCTGAGAAAGCATACGGTTTGCTGGAAACTGTCCACTAAATCTGTTAGGTTCTTTTGTTCTGACAAGATAGTGCTTAACTTACTACTTATTTCTTGGCTTATTATTTCTCTCAACGCTTTTCGTGTTAAAGGGATGCTGTCATCCTCTACAGTGTGCGGGGAGACTTTGCGAGTCGGAGATTGAGCTTGCTTGTTGCGCGTAGTGTTATTGGATCGTGCCAAAGTAGGGGAGGCCTGAGAAATCTTGGCCTTAGCGCGAGTAGTAGGTTGATCTGAGCGTATTGGTGTTTCGGCGTTATTGCCCTTGGGTTCTTTATTTCGGCATCCGGCACACTTCCATGAGTTTCTAGCATCAGTCATGAGTTTGAACTGTTTAACTGTCAAGTTAGCGCATTCAAGATCATACCACTCTCGGCAGACAAAGCAATTGATGCATTCGGTTTTATTGATAGCATTCAGGCATCCCGCGCAAATTTTTGACGTCATGGTAAGCTTTCGTTAATAGGCAGGCACCAAAGTTAGCAAATGGGAAAGGTGTCGTCAGCTGACTAGCCGATGCAGGTTAGGTAAGCAGATAACCTTGGTAGTAGATATGTAGGTACGTATATAGTTTGTTTTTATAAAGATATTTATTTTTGAGTTGTTAAAGTTAGTAGGTAGGCATAGCTAAAGTTGTTAGTTTGAACATCACGCAAGATAGGTACCTACTTAGTTCCATGTAGTTATACAGTTTTGAATTTGGAAACACAAACACAGTTGTCCGCGACAATTTATCGCACTAGTCTTTGAGTCTTAGTTTGGTATAGGTACCTAGGTCACGAAAGTTCAACGCGCCACCATCACCATAGATTAGTAAATAGTAGTCATAACTCACGCGTTTCACCAAAGTGTATCCCAAATTAAATGGCGCAAAGCGAATTCGTTCACAGAGTTATTTATTTGTACTTATATATCACTTTGTAAGCTAGTTTGTCTTCAAGAGATGGGCAAATAACTTGTGACATTGCCTTACGAAGAGTACTAACACAAAATAAACACTGAAACAAAACTATGAACTATTTTTTGGGAATTATTTACAGAGAGCACACGAGTAAGTTGTTGTCCGTTGCCGCGCGCGGGGGGGTGCATCTGAGAGTACCTAACGAAAAATGACGAGGCTTGGGGATTCCGAAAAGTGAAGCGGGAGCGACAAGTCGTCTTGAGAATTGAGATTGAGCCACAAGCCTCGTTAGTTTTTGAACAAAATGATCTCCAAGTAACTAACCTCTGTGCAATAATGTCTAGAAAATATCTAAAATGGATCCAAAAGCAAAAATAAAGTCTTATCCCAAGATAAATGTGTATCATTTATCATATTTCAGAAGTGGAGATGAACCAAGGTACGAAAGTGTGGATTTTATTATTTTACATTTAAGTAAATGTATATTTTATCGCCATCTTGTTTTACTTATTATAAGAATTGAATCTTGTTTTACGTGCCGGTCGGTAATGCACCGAGATTACCTGGCCGTGTTAGCACCTTTCTATTTTTAGAACTTGGTACGTATTTCCGAATAGTTCCGATACCTACCCGCATTTTGAATATCTAATTTAAATAAGTAGGTAAATTACCAGTTTTTCTAGCATGGATCAGTCGGTATTGAACCGAGAATATCTGGCTGTGCTAGCCTAATTGGTAATACAAAGCTTGGATTGAATACTGTTCGATCAGGGCCACTCTCTAATAGCAGTATTTGGTTTGCGAATTTTAAAAATGTGAGTTTAGATCTAAATATGTAGATGCCCAATTTTGCTGGTATAGATCAGTCGGTTTTAGCCGAGATTATCTGACTGTGCTAGCCTAGTTGGTAGTACAAAGTTTGAATTGAACACTGTTTGGTCAGGGCTACTCCCTGATAACGGTATTTGATTTTTACTATTCTGCATATCTAATTCGTAATACAAAGTTTGAATTGAAGACTGTTTGGTCAGGGCTACTCCCTGATAGCGGTGTTTGATTCTTACTGTTCTGCATACAGGGTGTACTTGAATTGAATCGACAATTTAATTTTTGAGGAATTATGTGCCATGTGTGTTAGTACTTTTATTTCAAATAGTTATTTTGCAACTTATATGTTGGGTTTGCGGTTAATGATTTTTACTTTAGTGGTTATGTACGTCACAATCACAAGGCTATGTAGGGAAAAGTTTGAACCATGTGCGTTCAAGTGGCTATTTACGTCACAAAGCTAGGCTAAGTATGCCATTGGAGGGAAAGGTATGATATGAACCATGTGAGTTAAGTGGCTGAGTACGTCACAAAATTACACGGACTAAATAGCAGTATGATCCAATGCTATGTATGCATCTGATTTAAGTATGAACTACTCTTAGGACCTGAACGTGGCTATGTACGTCACAACATTACGCGGACTTTTTAGCAGTATAATCCAATGCTATGTATGCATCAGAATAAAGTAAGCACTACACGTAGGACCTGTAGGTTAGGTGGCCATATACGTCACAACGTTACATGGACTGCGTAGTAGGAGCCCAAGTGTGCTATATATTCTAGAATTTTATTTTGTACTAATGAGCAAACTAAAATGATTTTTTATTTATTTCTATGGAATCTGATGACATGCTGACTCCCAAGAGAGAACCTTCAGTAAAACACACAAGCATTATAAAAGTAAGCAAGAAGAAGTCTTCGATAAGGAAGGAAAAAGATGCGTTCAAGGAAATGAAGGTCCACATCGACCTCTCCAAGCTCTACTTCATCTTCTGACTGCCCAGGTATATAGAAACGTCGTATAAAGCACAAGAGAACTGTAAGGTTCGTCCACCAAGAATGTACCTGTTTAATAATATTGTGCCAGATTTGATCCGTTGAGTAAATCTAAAAGTATTGACAGCTGTCTTAGAAAAGTTATGTTAAGTGTGCCGCTATTTACGAATGGGATCAAAAGCAGATCATACATTTTGCTTTATAGAAACTAATAGGCCTGACAAAGGAGTGGTTTGAAGCCCTTCCAAGCATAGTGTTTAGCTGGACAGAGTGGTAGGCAAAACTTTAGAGGGTGTTTCCAAAAGAACAAAATTATGATCGGCTTTTGAAAGCTTATCTTGTATGTCACGAAATAATGAAAACTTCCAGGACTATTTTTACGATATGCTAACATTTTTCTTTAATGTGTGAATTTAGTGATAAGAGGGCAGATAGTATTGTTAGATTGTAGTACACTGTATTGTTTAAATGTTCATGGCATAACTGATAAATTTGTGAAATTTTACACTGGCGAGCTTAACAGTTTTCTTCCAATAAAACCTTTGAGTAGGATATGGAACAGCACAAAACAGGTAGAAAAGTGTACAACCGGCAAGAATTTATGTAGACAATAGAAACAACGGACTAATTACCACAAATTATAATAAACATAAATAGTTGGAAAACAAATGCAAAGTACTCACAACTATAATAGCAAAATACATATAAATAATAAGAATAAATGAACGATGATACTTATAAAGCTAAATAATATAAAAATATAAAGATAAAAAAATATAAAGATAAACCTAAACTATTATATCCTATTGTTTAGAAATATACTTAATGCTTTTTTATTTTGATTCTCCCAATTCATGTATCTAAGCCTGTATTTAAGTGCTAAAAATGTCTAAGGGTGGGCCTCGATAACGATAACTGTAAGCTTTAACCAGTGGTTTCTCGTCTGGTAGGTCCACTAAAGCTAATCAAAAATTATTTATTAAGATTGCAAAAAAAAAATATGTATATATAAAAAGTTTGGGATGAAACTGTCCAACCCCTTAATATTAATAACAATTGTAAGAAAAACGATTAAAACAAATACAACCCTTGCAGAGTTTCTTGCCAATTCTTCTCTGCTTGGTCGCGTTACGAATTGGTGTAAATTTATAATAACAAATAAATAATAAAAATATAACTTTAATTTAGTGTTCACAAAAGCTTACACAAACAATTTCATGTACCACAATAACAGGTGAGAATGTAAGCTAACAGAAAAATGTAAGTTTGGGAAAAGGTATTCACAGGTTACATACAGTCAATCTCCAAAACATAGCTCACACAGTCATGCATAGTTATTATAATCAGTAGGTTATTGAAGAAAAATGAAAGAAAAATGAAAGAAAAATGAAAGAAAAACTTCATCTGTTTTGTGTCTGGGTTCTGGTACATACATATAATTAGTTAGTACCTACAGTGACCATGGCTGCGCTCAAACTCCCAACTAGGTCCCTGTGTTAGGGAAACAGCAGGCTAGCAGTATCAGTAGGCAGTAGTACAAAGCGTATCTACTTATTACCGTATTGCCGCGAGCTTTGATGAAGAATTAAGAGATTTTCACTTTTTAACATAATTAGAATTTAATGTTGCTAGGCAGATAAGTGACACTTATGAAGGACAGCATCAGCCAATATACATAGATGCAAGATTTTGTGTGTGTTAGTATGTTTGATCTCACTAAATTCAGGAATGGCTGAACGGATGAATGATACGATTAAAAGTGTTCCTTAAGGTTCCAAATTAATAAATTAATTCTGTATCATTGTATCACAGTCAGTAAAATAGAACTACGATTAAATAATCTTTTCAATCAAGGAACTTATGTGTAGGTGACGGGAGGTGTACCTAGTTTTGTTTGACAAATTTGACAGGTCTCACCATAAGTTTAACAGCAAACACTTTAATTGCCAGAGCTATATCTTTTATCGTTAAAAGATATTTTATATGCTAATATAATAACCAAAGATTTATACACTTTGGAATTTTTTGACCGAGACGTATGTTAAGGTTGGACTCAATACTCATTACTCAATCATTTATTGCGTTCCATAATGAAAACATACAGGTGTTAACAGCTTTTTAGTATTAAATTGAAAGAGATAAGTTGAAGTGAATATACTTTTACTTATTCAATATTTAGGTAATAGGTAGGTATTATCGGCAGATTACTTTAGTCATATTATTAATATCGTTTTAAAATTTTATTTACCGACTCTAGGTTGACGTGAAAATAAAAACATTGGATGAACTGTATGAACTCTTTGATATCCTACCCTGACTGTTGTGAATAAAATTTAAGTGGGTATTAGGCTGTACTACTCGTAATTCTATAGGGATAAAGATAGACCTGATGGATGATAGCCCGGTTATCTATAAAAAGGTTGATGAGAATCTTTGCACAGTTGTTCTGCCGGCGTGATGCTCTTGATAAATATGTTGGTCTAGCCATGACGATGTAGGACGTTTAGGTATTACCAGTATTACCTATACAACTTTATTTTATCTTTTGAGGAACAATAACGACTTGGAGAATACAGAGATTATCGTGGTCGCCAAAATTGCGGTAATATTGTAAAATTTTAAAGGGTTTTGTTAATGCTGTTAATTATTTCACTCAAAATATTTCCACTTATGTTTTATTTGGTATCAGATTGAGAAATAGTTTAAAGTTGGATATTGGCACTCGAGCTGCTCCCGAATAGCTTGAAAATATAAGGAAGAGAAGTTCCAATTGTAGCTGTAACTAGCCAAGCTAAGCAAAAGGCTAATTACGTTACTGGTAAAGCCTTTTTCTCCGATGTAGGTAAATACACTGTAGGTTATGAATAAAATAACACTTAACTCATTTTATCAACAAAAAGAACTGTACTAAACTTATGTAACATTCATAGGCCCTTTAGGAATAATCAGAAATAATCAGGTACAATCAATTTATTGGCAAATCAATATTTACATATGAATGTTTTACATATCATTATGAATTATAATTATATTAGGTACCTAATGACTGAATATAAAGTTGCCATAATTCCAGGCTTTAGGAAGTTAGGTACTTAAATTATAGGCACAATTAAACATATTTTGTACGCTAAACCAATTTGAGTCCACATGTTGTAAGCAAGAGTGCCTAATCACAAAAAGAAAAAAAAAAGAAAACAATATACTAATGATAAAATTAAATAGAAAATTCTTTATTGCACAAGATAGATTATGTATATAGGCGAACTTAATGCTAAATAGCATTTTCTTCCAGATAACTTTTATATTGTGGGGAAATAGATTGATAGTGCTACAAATTTGATAAATGAAATAGCAGAGAATATAACTTTACTCTAAAACCTAACAAATGAAAAAAATAAAAAATAAAAAAATAAATAAACATAAAACAATAATTAGGCGAGTAAAGCTAAAATAAACTTACATGCAAAAGCTAAGATATCATATGCATACATAAATTACTTAATGTACCTAGAAGCAAATCCAATAACAGCAGTAGCTCAACATCTAAGTAGGTACCTAAATCAAATCGAAAATCGAGCGATAACCGAATGTCATGATTTCTATGTAATTACTTGTAGACTTAATTTAGTAAGTGGGTATATCATTAAGTCTCATTTTTGTATGTATATTTACATTTGTACATTTAGTAGGTACCTACTTATACTTACCTACACCATGAAGATGTTACTTCTTTTAATACCCATCTATAACAAGCAATGATAACCTGCGAGGAAATTATTTTACAATTAGCTTGAAACTGTACCTACCTACTTTGTGAATGAAAGCAGAATTCAGATAATTAATTTATTTGTAAAAATTGTATTGTATTGTAATATAAATCATTTGTTTTCTTTATGGTGTTGTCGTATACAATGTTCTGTGTTATGTACCAGTGGTTAAGAAAAGCAAATATTCGTAGTATTGTAAAGGCAGGTTCGGTACATTAATGTATATACATTGTTGTGTAATAAATAGGTAGATTTTTTTTACATTATACCTAAGCATATGCCTACGTAATAAGCTGATAGTGCCATTAGTTCTGTGTTTGTACGTTGTTTTGTGTTAAATTACATTCCTAGATTTAGTTGTTTTTTTGGTTTGAATATTTCGAAATTGACTTTTCCAATACAAATGAGTATTTTCTAATAAATGAAATATTTCTACAGTTTCTATGGAAGTATTATCAAAATTGACAATTCAGTAAAGAGCAATTGTAAGTTGTAGATGTAGGTATCTTAGTTTTGGTGTTATTCATTACAAGATTAAGGTTAAAACAATCAATTCAATTAAATTCTAAACTAAGTAGACCTACTGTAATAACTAATTAGTTGTATCGTTGTTGTACTCGTGTCTGTAGGTACAATTGGACAATGCTGTAAATAGTACTGTATCGTTATACTTACTAATGGCTTGATTTGTTTCAATCATGCGTCAGGAGATCGCATGAAGACGGACGGCCGAATGTCATGACTTCTTTAATATTACAAGTTTATTTTAACAATCATTATTATTCAATAATCTATTTTATAAGCAAATAATAATTACCGGATGTAAAAAGTATTAATCATGCATATTATGGCAACTCGGAACCTGACTGACGAAAACCAGAGAGCAAGTCTATGGTTTTGTCGATGGTTGGATTTTGCAGGGAGGTATTGTCTGAGAGTACCTAACGAAAAATGACGAGGCTTGGGGATTCCGAAAAGTGAAGCGGTAGCGACAAGTCGTCTTGAGAATTGAGATTGAGCCACAAGCCTCGTTAGTTTTTGAACAAAATGATCTCCAAGTAACTAACCTCTGTGCAATAATGTCTAGAAAATATCTAAAATGGATCCAAAAGCAAAAATAAAGTCTTATCCCAAGATAAATGTGTATCATTTATCATACAACCTTCTAAAAGTTCAAAAATTAGGGAGATTTATTAATCCCAGATCAGGCACTAGAACATCTTATACAGAGTGCCGCAAAATTTTACCTCATTGAGGGCAGTCACCTTTTGTTAGAAGGTTTTGTTCTAAGGAAAATATAGGTTTATGTTGAAGAAAAAACAATTGCATTTTCCGAATTTTGAAAAAATGTACAGTCAGCTTAGAGAATGACATTTGTCAAAAAAAAAACAAGTTGGTCTCAATTGACTCTGTTTCCGAACAGGAACATTGTTCCCATAATAACTTACCAAATCAAATTGTAAGATTTCGCGAAAATTAAAAACAAAGTTTTCAATACAATTTCTATGAAAATGTCATTCGCCATAATATTGAGTTCATGTATGACTATGTATACCTAATAATAGGTACTTTTTAGTACTGATTTTATTGATTTAGTAACAGTTCGTGAGTTTGTTATCCAGGTTATTCCTGAATGCGCTTATAGAGAAAGCATTAACAACTTTTTCTGGCAAATGATTCGAGTAGTGGTCCACTCGGTTACTGAGGAAGTGTTTTTGTGGCCTCTAGAAGATTTCAAAGTTTCATCATAAAAATGATGCCAGAAAGTATTTTGAAGATCTCGATGAGGTCGCCACGGTCGTCTTTCCTTTAGAGTACGCAGTTTTAAAAACAACACAACAAACAACGCAGTCTTCAGTCTGGAACGTGACAAAACAAACAATGGAACAAAAAGATTTTCCTGGGTAGCATGACCTCGATCGATCTGACGAAGTAGGTAAAGTGATCAATCAAGCGTCTGTCATTCATGAATAAATAATATCTGTCTACCCGCCGGAGGAGAGTATTGCCACAGGTATTGCGTTAGATATGATTATCTATTTGGGCGCGTCATGCTTCAAAAGAATAGAATTTGTATTGATAAAATCAATGATTTTTTTGTTTGTTTTATAAGTGTTTGCCCACACTTCAGGGAAAATCTAAGATTTTTATATATCCCAAAAATTTCGACTCAGGAGGGATTTGAACCCGCGTTTCCCCTGTGTGTTTTTCCTATGTGGAGCAAACGGCGCTTAGCCGTGACTGCCCGAAAATTTCGATAAGGCGAGGAGTTGACTCGGTAACGCAGTTGGTTAGCGCGTCCCGGTATTGATGGGAAGGTCGCGGGTTCAAATCCCGCCTGAGTCGAAATTTTTGGGATGTATAATCCGAATTATAATAATAATAAAATTATAATAATATCCGCAGCTTGATTTCACCCACTGCTGGGTGCACTTGCCACTTGCACGGTATGCTGTTGCGACTTGTGCGCCACGATACCTACCTGTTGTATTTGAAGCGGTATCTAAAGTAAACTTGAACGTGAGTGGCTATCATTTTGAAAAACAAGTCTATATTGATAGCCACACACGGTCAAGTTTACTGGCTTCAAGTCCACTGCAAGCTTGCCCGGTATGTAGTTGATCGTGTTTGGCCACATGAAGAAGTAGGTATGTAATTTTTCATATACGAGTATAAGGGGCTGCAGTCTCGACTTTAGTTAGTGACCGATTCGGTAAGACTTAACGATCGCTGAGTTACGACTTTTGGTAGTCTCTACAATCGGAACTATCGACATTTGTCGGTATCGTATCGACAACACCTGTCAATTTAACGATTTTTTTTAATTTCATTTCGAACTTTATAGCCCGCTAAGTGTAAAGTATCGTTAAATACTAACCTAAATAAGTTGTTGTTACATGAAATAAATTGTGAATTATTTACCAACGTAATTTTAATAAACCAATTTGAAATAAATAAGAGTTTTGTTTTACAGTAACGTGATTTCGCACACGAAAACAATATATACTGTAGTCTGTACGAAAAAAAGGCAAACCTTTTAGCTTGGGATGACAAATTCGAGTACCGACGTACCTACTCGTCAAAGTAAGTAGGTACAGTACCTAGCTACTTGATAATAATTACTTTGATGAGTACATGAGTTTGGGAGAGGTACGTGGCTTGTTGGGTGTGAGGTCCCAGTCGTAGCTGCTGTGAGTTATCAATTTTTCCGTTTGTTAAAACTCTCTTAAAATTTAATCTAACAATTATTTTCATTTAAGCAATGGCTGGCACCTAAAACCTTTTCATACAACAAACTCATTAAGTACCGCTCAATCAAACTCCTTGGATACCGAACTCCTAATAATGACACTGACAACTTTATCACTTTATCATTTCCTTACCAGTGTTGCAAGGACATGAAATCAAAATACCATGTAAAATAAAGTAAAATATTTCGTTTCGTACCTTCGAGTAAAATAAGTGTATTTTTCTCAAAGTTTTAAGCCGTAGAGATATAATTAATTACTAATAAATGACGTTGAAAAAATTACAGTAGACCTACATGATTTGCTTTATGATAATTATTAGTATTTTGATAACCTCATCTTCACTTATTTTCCTTAAATTTGGGGAAGATTTTTTTATAAGTTCCATTATTCTATTCAAATACTGGACTATGAATACGGTTATTCGTTAACTTTGCGGCGTCTGAATTTCTAACTAAAGTCTCGACTTTAGTTAGCGACCAATCGTTAGCTAACGATCGTAAAACTTATCGAAAAATTTCGGTTGCGGTACCGACGACTTCGATAAACGCAAGTATCGACTACCAACAAACCGTCCAACATCGTAACTTCAGGCGTCGCAAAGTTAACGAATGAATACGGTTATTCATAGTCCAGTATTTAAATAGAATAATGGAACTAATAAAAAAAATTGTAGAGACTACCAAAAATCGTAACTCAGCAGATCGTTAAATCTTACCGACCGAATCGGTCGCTAACTAAAGTCGAGACTGCAGCCCCAGGGATGGTTAGTTCACATTTTGGCTAAACCGGTATACTTATTCAACACACATGGACTCAGTTTATTTTAAAGATGGCGTCATCCTAAAATAAATAGACCGTACCTACTAAGTTTATTACAAAGTAAAACAGAATCCAGAATTCGGGAAAATTATAATAAGAATGGGAAATGTAAATATGTTTGTTTCTCCTTCACACCAAGATTATCAACGGGTTGAGCTGAAGTTTTGCAAAAAAATAGTTCTAAACCAAGAATAACATATAAGCCTATTTTAATGGGGTATACTATGCAAGCGGAGCAGCTGGTGGAAGCTGATGAATAAATAATGCTAATCGATTATCCCCGTGCAAACGTGATTTTTACTCCGATATCAGCGATTGAGTCTGAAAACTTTCTGAAAATAAATTGCATATTTTAAGGCTACTTTGGTAAGCTATTTTTAAGTTAAAGTGTACCGCGGCAGTAGCAAACTGAAGTTTTGTGCTTTAAACTTTTCTCGCTTAAGGAAAATAACTTTCTTAGTTATTGTATAATGCATAAACAGACAGTTAATATTTTTATTTTAGTTAACGCACACAAACGTGATTCTTAGCTTTGCACAAATTAAGCGCTCGTGGCGTGGCTTACTTCGGTGCTCTGAGCGCTTCTGTGCTTCGGAAGCCACGTCAAGATGTTGTTACCAGCTTTTTCAGATCTTAAGCCATGGCGGAGGCCTTCGGGCGGCCCAAAAACTCCGACACCAGATTTGTTCATTAGCTCATACGAATAAGAAGTTACGATGAATATAATTCATCATTCTTATGTATAAGTATGTATTATAGGCCAAAACAGGTTGACCGATTTTGATGAAACTTTTAGAGAATATTCAGATTAGCCAAGCGAGTAATCATGTGAAGTTTGAGAGTGATCGGACCACCAGCTGTTTTTGTTATTTTTCCTCCATCACGTCTTTGCACCACGGACGACACCCAAACCTAATTTTCTAGATCCTTTTTTAGCTGGTAGTAGTTACTACCTAGCTTTAGTCACAGATAAAATAATACTAGTTTTAGATATGTAAACCTACTTGGTTCTTTTGTTTCTGTCTAATTTCTAATTTCTACTGTAGAATTTTTGTCTGTTTAATCTGTCTAATTGTTTTTAAAGACAAAATTTTTGATATAAGTAAATTTTGTTACTACCTACCTACCCTACTTATGGTAAGTTTACTGTGATGTAATTTCCTGTGCTGAATAATGATTTATCATCATAACTTAACTAATTCATCGGGCTATTGGCACAGGCAGTAGTCCCACCGCGCCGGCGAGTAATAGAGTACTATCGGCTATTTTCTCGTTCAAGAAACGTACAATAGATATAACATTCCGTGTAAACAAAAGAGATGCATATATTATTAGTTGATCGCTGACTGTTCACACTGCCGGCAGGCCTCTTTCACTCCGCAGAATAGGTATAAAAATATACCTACGCATCGCCGGCCCTCCTAGCATGGTTCGTTACGTCGGTTGCCGAGTTCTGCCCGGAACGAAAGTGTCTTTGAGCAGCCGCGGCATTTTACTTTGTTTTTGTTAATGTACCTATATTTTACGCCAAATGAAGGCAAAAAAATACTGCATAGCATTTGGTTGCCTGAATAATAATAGTAAAAAATGTAAATAATACCAATAGTAGGTACAGAACTGAAAGTTTTTCTACCAAATAATGCGTTGTTTAGATATCAAAGTCTCCCGTATTTACTTAAGTAGATAGGTACTTAGGTACAAGTTCTATTTGAATGCGTTACCTACCTACATAAATAAACGTAATATTATAATGTAGGTATTTTTTCATAGACAATTTTTGTGCCATTGGTAGGTATCTACCTACATAGTGCTGTAGTAAGTAGGTATTATGATTTTGATTATGTAGACTGAGAGCAAGATTAGAAACCCAACCTAGGTACATTTTTATTTGATTTAACTTTAAGTAGGCAGTGTAGGTTACCTACTTAAAAACAGTCGGGTAGGTAGGTGTAGGTAGACAAATCGATGTGGTAAGTTACCTAAAGGTAGGCGTACTAACAACTAAATCTAGATAACTAGGTTACCTACAAACCAAATGTTGTTTTTTTCTCTTGCAAATATCTAGGTAGGTACCTACCTACTAAAATTTTGGCCACGCTGGGCATGCGGGTTGGGGATCGCAGGGTACAGCTTCTCGCACCGCCGACGCTGCTGCCCGTCGGCGGCCAGGTTCTTATTATTCGTCACAGAATAATTCTCAAGACAACCCTAACGTTACTTGTGCCACGTCAGTAGAGATAGAGCTATACGATAGAAAGGGATGCAAGGTGTAGGTTAATATAAATGTTAGGCACTGAGTTCGTTACAAGCTGAATAGCACTTTATTGCGTAGCAGCTAAAGTCGCTATTTATTTAAATGATTGCGCGGAGTGAAGCTTCTGTCCCTTCTGTATTCTGTGCTGCCGGCGAGGATTCGCTCCACTAGTTTGTCACTGTGCGACAAGAGCTATCAAAGATAATTCTCGCTCAGCGATGCTCGCTTGGCTGTCACAATTCACGCAGAGACACCAAAATAGCAATAATTTCTCTGCAGTGCGACTTTAAAAATACCTACCTACTTCTACTTATTTATTTTATTTTATTTTATTTTATTTTTAGAATTTTAAGAAAACTTACAGCTAGGTATAAAAAATAGAACACAGAATATTACATAGCACCCACTGAGGAGCACATATGCATACTTAAGGCCAATTAAAAGTTTCCACAAATAGCAATAACACATAATTATTATAAAAGAAACAAGAAAGTATAGAGCACACAACAAGTTAATTAGAAAAGAATTCGTTATTTAAAATTCGCTTAAGTGTAGTAGTTGAGGTATTAAATACATCAATGTCAACATCTGCCTTCACCAAAGTATTGAATGAGCCACACGTCCTAATCATAAAAGCGTTTTGCCTATAATTGGTCTTGACAAAAGGAACATGAAGGGTATTAGGTTTTCTTATGGAACCTACATTTGTGCGCAGCCCAAGTGATCCTAGCAGCTCCGGACAGTCCACCGAGCCATTTGCAACCTACCGTACCTACTTATTCGTACCTTACCTATTTATTCGCACACTTGCAAGCCCAGCGACAAAACTAACGGAACTACACACTCGCTTCCCGCTGCTCGCCATTTAGATTTTAACAGAATATAATAGAATATATCGATGGTGCTTCACTATGATGCCGGAGTAGATCACTACTACTTAATAATAATTCTAACCTTTATATTTCGTGACATACCTAATTTAGGTTCATACTGATACATATTTAGAAAAAAAATGCGCTGTTATTGTTTAAAAGTCAGGCAAATTTCGGGTAAAGGGCTAATCTAAATGTCTCCAGCTCGGTCTATCTCTCGTATTCTCGTTCCAGTTTTTTGATCTTACGTGGCCTCGGTATCTCATACCGTCTGGACCGTCCCACTTGGTAGCACACTGTGGTATATGGAATCCTAAAGAACGTCCCTATCGGGGAAAAGCAGGATCATTTAAACCATTTTTTTTTTATTCTGGACACTATCACACAAACAGCATCTTGTAGCCCCTAACTAAGCAGAGCTTATATTATGGGAGCCACATGACTGATAAACTACATACCTATGTATATACATTTTTTTTTGTAAAAACATAGAAAACACCCAGACATTTGTCTCGCGGCGAGACACGAACCCGCAACCTTCTGCGTCTCAGGCGGGCCTTCGCCCACTACGCCTTGGAGGTCGTCAAATGTATGTATGAATTATGTATGTATGTAATACATATTTATGTAGTATATCAATCATGTGGTTCTCATAATACAAGCTCTGCTTAGTTTGGGGCTACCTGATGCTGATCTGTACTCGGAAGATGCGACGAAAACTCGAAATATGACCTCGAATATGGTTACATACATTGTGTAGAGTTCTCACCCTTAAAATTCAGCACCTTTAATATGACGGCCCATTAATATTAGGCCCTTTTTGTCCTGGAGCTTTGCGCACAGAATAATAACACGCATTATGTGGGTATTAAGGGTGTAAATCGCTTGTAATATCAGAGCAGTACATTTTAAACCCTCGTCTTAAACAGCGAGTCAGTTTAAGTACTTATATTTCGGTACTTACCTACCTGTATGTATTAGAGTAGGTATACTCAGAGCAAAATTTTACATTATATGTCTGGGTTTATTAATTAAATATCATTCTAATTAGCCATATTATAAGTTTTTTTAATTATTTTGAATGAAAGTGTTAAATTTAGCATTATCACAACAACAACGTTACATAACATCAGGTAAGTTCGTGGACAAACGCAAGTCCATACAAAGTAAAAAAAAAATCAAGACCTGGTTTTGAAATCGTAAATAGACACTTCTGTTTGATCATCAACATTACGCTCGGTTGGACTTGGATGGATGACTCGACTTTTCCAATCGTAGTGCCATGTCTCCAACATACACTACAACATGGCAAAACAACAATTGAAAAGGGCCTTCTGACATCCTAAAAGAAGAAGAAGTAATGAGATCAGTTAATTCCAGTTAATCCATACGGGCAGTCAGTTTAGAAGTTGTCGTTAATTACCAACGCGCCAACAAAGGCAAGCATCCAAGCCTTTTGTCGTCGGTTTTATCTTAATTGCTTTAAGAAACTCGATATCGTTTGGCGACAAGATGCTTTTTATTCCCGCACTCGGCTCCCAACGGCAAACAATGACTCAACTTTGAATTAGTTTTCGGATTGATAACATTTTTCTTTCAGTTTTAACGGCAGTACTTGCGTAATGACCGATTTCGGACGATCGTGAGGTTTTATGATTTTTTCAATTTATTTGCCTGGCAATTTTGGCAAACGAGTTAACGTTTATTGTAGCAGAGGTCATATTAGAGAGGATAATGGCAATGGAACAATGGAGATAATGTACCACTTATACTTGTGCCTCCGCAGATAAAACTATTTTCTTATTTTGGGACGGCTATCAGTTGCGTGCTACAATCGTTATGTTGTGTTCATTCTAAATAATTGCTGTACATAAAAGGTAATAATATGTACCTAACTACCCTATTGTATTACGTCACCTCAAGAGGGTTTATCTACGTTCCATCCTGATACTGATACTGAGATAGAAGTTATTCTGGACCAAGTGGGGACAAGCTTTATATACTCGATGTTAACTATGAAAGTAATTTTAAACCAAAAGACGATCGTAATATTTAACCATTGTAATTTATCACCATTTTTATTTTACAAACGATCTAATATTCTAGTAATTTAAAGAATCCCAGTTATTTAAAATAATTTAAGCGCTAGGTTACAGAACTAAAGTCGGCACACGTTTTTGCCTTGAGAGTTGGAACAAGAATGAATCCCCGGCCAGGGGGCGCCGCCCGTTGCACTCGACGCAATCGCCCTGTTTCTCTTCACGCGCCAGCCGGGGCGCCTGTCGCAACTTTTAGGCTAGTCAGGGGTTGCCAACACCGAATAGTCTAGTCCGCACCTCATATCAGCCGAAGCAGGAAGTTCTAGAGACTTGACATTTGAAATGGTCATTGACGTGTAGGTGTTACACCTACCGTGGCGTGCTTGGCCGACACCGATTCCATAAGTAACAAGTACGTATCTAGATCTACCTATGTGGTAAACGCACGGGATACGTACGGGATAAATTGATAGAAAAAAGCTTGATTGTTAGTTGCATGAACAAAAAATAAGCAATTATTTTTTACTTTTTAGTTTTTACGGTGTACAATAAAGAATTAAGGAATTAGAAATTAAGTAAGCAATAATTACATTAATCGACACGAGTTTTCATCCTGGCGACACGCGAAAAGATCGGACCGCGCATCTGGGACCACTGACGTGATGCGTGGTTAAAACTGTGAGATTTGCTTTCGCATCGACATGCCAGATACTTTAGTACTAGACTTATAAATCTGTGATGCCAGATCGGACTGGCGGGTTGGAATAGCGCGTGCTGTTTCCCGCGGTCCGATCTTAACGTGTGCAGGGCGCTAACATCGGTTTTGCGTGCGGCCCGCAACAAGCATGGGTGCTTGGAATGCACGCGGACGCAAACATGCATGACAATGAAAAGTTCTCAATATATCGATATATCCATTACTATACTGGGGACAAATTGACAAAACAAATGACAGAGCTCGAGTTGAGAATGTCAGGTGATGAAAACGTTTTCATCATACACACGTTTCGATTAATCGGTGCAGTTTAAACGGTACAGTGCGATGGTAACGATTTTTCGTAACGTGTGTGCCACCCGAAACCGATCCGTAGTCACACTAATTTACCTATGTCACCACCAAATAAATTGTGTAAGTCAGCAACCTCTTATCAGAGCCTTTCTTCTTTGTAGTCGGTTCATTCCTGAAGATCGTGATCACCATTCGAGGCGTGGATGGCCAGTCTTCAGCGACTCCGATTTACGGTCACCCGCACCACACTGTAGAATGCTGGTCAGACCAGACCCTGTAGAGCATTATTAAAATCGATATTCAAGATGTAAGACCTCAATACAAAATGTTATTGAATCCTGATCTTGTTGTATTCATGCAGTGGTATTATCGTTTGCACTTCAATAAAATTAGTGCGCTACTTCATTTACCGTTGCCAAATAATTCCGTTCATTAGAGCGAGTGATCTAAACTGGATTTGGAAGGCAGCCAGGGCATATAAAGTAGGTTTTAGCGCATCGTTTTGCTAAAAGGTATTTAATGAATTAAAGTTTTTTCGTATCTATTTATTTCGTGGTTTGTGACTGCAAGCTGCAAGCATTTACTCTATAGCTTTTACACACTACTCCTTAATAGAAACTACAGTAGGGCATTTGTCATTTATCATTTGGCATTTGTCCGTGTGGCAAAATAGGATGTTTGTTACTCCTTTATTTCCGGGAACAATTCAATCGGGGCTGCAGACATAAGCTAGACACACACTTATTAGTCTATATCAGTCCATTGCTGAACATTGCCACCACTAATAAGAACGTGGAAATGCCCATAATCCCCGCGCTGGGCATCGTTATCATATAAAGGTTTCGTTTCCAAAACGTTAATTATTTTTCAAATCAACAAAACACAAATCAATAAGCAGACATACAGTGACTCTCAGAAAGCTGTCCTAAACAGCCCACTACGATTGAAATGATCCCTACCTACATGACAAAATCCGGATTATGTATTATGTATGCAAGTCCCAACGCACGAGGACTCGCATGGATAATGGGCATCTCGTTAATTTCCGCGTTATAGTGTGCTTTGTGTAGCATGTGGAGCAAAATGCACAACTGAATAAAACTAGCTTAACGCAGTAACTGTTATGCAATGTCACGTGTTAAAACAGTAAAAACACGTAATATTTTTAAATTATTCCATAACGAATAAGGTAGGTACATTTCCCTAATACACAACCTCAAGGCACATTTAGCACAATACCTTTTTTCTTTTCAGAGTCTTAAGTGGGCACATAAAACCGAACGTTTGTGGGAAAATAATGGTTTTCTCGAGAGGTGACCGAAGTGAATTTACGGGTATAGAAAAACAATAAATGTTGTAGTTACAACATAAACAGTTATATGTTCTTACAGTTACAATAACGTGTTTTATGTTCCACTACGAAAATATAGCCGTTTGGTTCTAAATCATGCTGAGTCCTTCGAAACATTTAGATGAACTTTAGCATTGAGAGTATCAACTAAATCAGTTCCAGAGAGAATTAGTTATGTAATGACAATTTTAAATTTAATCTAATATAAAGGGGAACATTATCTATATTTTATAAAAATACAAAATACTGTCTAATAATATAAAAAAGATAAATGATTAAAATATCTCGATGATACACTTGTATAACACTAGGTACCTACCACTCCGTTAAGAGTTAGGTAATGACAAAAACATATCTAAGTTAATCAAATATACAATACTTATAATGAATAAAAACTTCATTGCGCACCCTATTTCACGAAACATACGACTGAACTATTGAAATTGACAGTACAAAATTCGATCAATCGCATGAAACGAAACACGAAATTTCGTACTTCGGTGAATTGTAGTAGACCCTCTGAACCTGTTCAATGAATATACGATGGTGTCTGTACCTATAAAGAGTGCTTTTTTGAACTAATCTACTATGGTTTTGGATTTCCCCATCGTCTCAGTTAAGGAAATCACTGTTAAGGCGATCATTAATATTTCAATGTGACGTATTGCAAGCGTAACGATAAATTTCAATAACAAAGCGTGAATCTTTGCTTTCTCATTGGCAAAAATATTACGTCTACCACACCATCGATAAATACTGTTACTATTATCTCGATGTAAGATACCTACAGCTTATTTTCGCTAGTATTCGTGATCGATCCTTGTATGTCGATAAGTAACAGTATATCAAAGCGGTCAACTGACAAATACTTACCCTCCTCTCATTGATAGTTCAAACACGCCTCAAGAACCACGATTTATATACAGATGCATCCACTCTTGCCGACCATATTTATTTTTCCGTTTCCTAATGCCTCTCGTGAAATATTCATAAGGTGACCGCGCCATATATCTTACCGATGTCGCTCACAATCATTTGTGCAATACATCATGTAGCTTGGTTACTGACTTGTCATGCTTTTAGGATATGAAACGGATTAACTATTTACGCTAGAGTTCCATCATTTAATACTCAACCAAGTGCACTGCCTTAACTAAAGACGTTGGAGTTGCAGCCGAGTGTTGTCTGACTTTGACTACCTTACTGGCTGCTGAGATTGGTTGAGTTTCCTCTCTCAAGATTTCAGGATTTTATGGCAAGTAATTTGAGCAAGGCTGACATTATTGGAAAAATGTTCAAACGACTCCCATTTTCTAAAGCTGTTACCCACCGACAAGTTCATGTAAGCTATATTGATGTTAGCCGTTATCCTTTTTTCATGATCTTAAAAATGTTTTTAGTAAATTTTGTGTAAACACCAAGACCATACGACTGTGGGTGAGTTTAGTAAGGAAGAGTTACTTATTGACTTAAGGCTGCACTTATTATCTGCTTAAGTTATTCTTGATTTCAAAGGAAAATCAACAATATAAAATTCAAGTCAGCCGAGGTTCGTTTTGAAGTAGTAAGTAAGTATTCACAATCAAGGCATTTTACATTCAATGGCCGTTCAGAACTTAAACCGAATTAAAAATCAAGCAGTATACTGTTTTGAAGTAAAAGGGTCCGCAAAACTTACTAAGAGCCCAATTCATTGAGAATACCAATTTCATTTCAACAGCGGACCTCATTCCGCAAAATTTGGTTACAAAACGACTGAGACAACGACGAAAATTAGACCGCGAAGAAAAATAAATGCGGAGAAACAAAGCAGCATACAAAAAAGGGCGAAAATCGCCAAATACGATTACATCAACGAATAAAAAATGTAGAGAGAATGTATTATTTGGAGCAACGTGCATAATTATTTTGGAAGATCGTTGCTACGCACCACTTAATTGTTACCCATTAATAATCATGTATTAAGATATAAACATAGTTGAACACGAGAAAAAATATTATGAAAGATTTCATTTACTGATAAGCCATAGTATCCATTCTCTTTGGCCTTTCACAAAGTCTACCGTCGGAAGATACCAATCAGAACGAGTTGGAAACGCTTGAGGCAAATCAAAACCGCGTACAGATTCCTACCGTTCATGCAGTAAAGAGAGTGCGACGCTGTACACTGTACACTCAGACTTTTATTACAGTATGTTATTCACTTTTCTTAACATCTCAAGACAATAATTGTTTGAAAGATTCTGAATGATTTTAAACACGTGCTACTGCTATTAAAATAATAATCTTAAATAAATAATTCTTTAGAGACTTTGACCAAGCGTCGTTGACATACATTTTTTTCCACGATTGTGGCTTTCTTCTAGAGTACCTATATTATATCGATGGTTAGAGATCACTAAAAGAGAACAGGTGATTTTATATCTTTTTTTGAATATGTAATGTAATGGTAGGTATTTTGAGTTATCCAAGGAGCTTTATTTGCCATGATGGTGTTTTCATGAAGTTACCTGAAAAATTAAAAAATTATCTCCATATAACAGACTCCCAAAAAAAGGCGGTTCTCGGTCGGATATGTTTCCATATGACGGTTATAATGCGTTGTAATCGGTGTTTCCCTTCGGATAATGATCGATCTCAATAATACTAAACTGTTGCCGCAGTCTCCTCCATTATTTATATTCACACCTCGGAGCCGTGTCGGAAGCATTTTTCATGCAAATATAACGGGTGGCCGGGGACGCGATGAAAACAAAATGACGCCCCGGGACGAAGATTCAGGATGAATTAGTCTGAGAAACGAGGGATGGGAGGAAAAAATGCTGCCTTATATACCTACTATGGTCGTAGGTTTTATTTACTCTCGTAAAGGAACTGCATCAGACTTTACAATCTTAGTATATTAAATAATTACATTGATTAATTTATTAATTTATTGACTCAGGTAAATACTTGCAAAAACATACCATAGATAGGCTCCGTTGCTCTAGTGCGGGAGTAGGTATAAAATTGTCTGTAAAGCATTCTCATGGAAAACTTCGGGTTGTGACAAGGTACGGACTGGTGTCGGAATAGATATAATTTATGTTCTATAAGGCATATGAAGGAAGAAAGAAAGAAATGAAATAAATTTATTTGTAGCACAAGACTTGTATTTAGAAATATATAGAAAAATAACACATACATCATTTTAAAATTATAGTAAGTCCTGGCATGGTTTAGTTGACTAGCAAGCTAGACACCATCGCTGGTCTTCCGTTAGAGCTTGTAACGGGGGTAGTTATTCCTTCAACTAAACAAAGACAGCTTTACCAAGATAAAATCATAATTTGAAAAAAAAAATCTCTCATGAAAATTTCGGGGTCCAAGATCCAGACGGCCAGCAGTGGGGTCATTCAGAGTATTATTGCACTTTATTGTTACTAAATTCGCGATTCTAAATACAATGACTACATGGAAGTACAGAAGTATTCCCTATATTTTACTAGCCTAGCTTTACTATATTTTACTAGCCTGCAGTTCCATTAAAGTTAAAAAATATTTTTAGATCCTTCAGGAACTTTTACTTGATATAATACCCTATGTCCTTTTTTGTACCACGGAGAACGTTAATGCGAAATTTCGAAATCGGTTGAGTAGTTAAGGCGTGAAAGCATAACCAACGAATAAACTCACTTTCAACTCAATTATTTACGAGTATGAGTATTAAAATAAATAGAGTGCTACTTGTAAAGACCCACTTGAGAGAATATTAAAGTTGAGTATAGCATTTATGAAAACAGCATTCAAAATAATGGTTAACATTATTATAGTTCAGGCGGTGAGCATGAGCATACCACCTATGCGGTAAAACTATTACATTTTACCCACTAGTAACATGCATAGCACATATCTTTAAATCTAAATTAAAATGGTGTCAAAATAATCAGGATCAAATAAAAATGGACATGATCGCTAGTCTTAAACAAGGGAAACATTTTTCAAAGTTTTGGAAAAATGTTAAAAAAACTAGACTCAAAGCCTGGCTTCCCTGCAAGTGTAGCAGCTGTTTCTGACCCTAAGCAGATATCAGATTTATTCAGGGAACATTTCAGTGTGTGGTCACCACTAAGCCAGACAGCTGTGCTGCAGACGTTCGATGATACGACCAGTCATAGTTCCGGTGCTGCACTGACCCGAGTAACAGCAAGTGAAGTCAAAAAAGTTATCCAAAGTATGAATACAGGTAAATCACCGGGTCATGATGGTCTTAGCGTTGAGCATCTGCGGTATGCAGGGGTGCATCTGCCTAGGGTTTTGGCAATGTTTTATACCTTTTGTATTAGTCACGCATACTTGCCACCGGACTGTATCAAAACCATTGTCGTACCAATAGTCAAAAATAGAACCGGTGATATTTCGGATAAAAATAACTATAGGCCAATATCGCTTGTGACTATTATAGCTAAAGTTTTGGACCGGCTGCTGGATAAACACCTAGACCAGCACTTACAGCTGCACGATGGGCAGTTCGGGTTCAGGCCTGGACTGTCCACCGAGAGTGCTATATTGAGCCTTAAGCACACGGTAAGGTACTATGTGGATAGACAGACGCCGGTCTATGCATGCTTCCTCGATCTGTCGAAGGCATTTGACACAGTATGCTATGACATACTGTGGAGAAAGCTTCGTGACACTAAGCTACCGGGGGAGTTATGTTCGGTTTTTGAGTATTGGTACGCGCATCAAACAAATCATGTAAAATGGGCCAACTCCCATTCTGACGCATATGGGTTGGAGTGTGGTATCCGGCAGGGGGGGGGGTAACATCCCCAAAGCTTTTTAACCTGTACGTTGACAACCTGATAGCTGGCCTCAGTAGATTGCCAGTCGGATGCACTATAGACGGAGTTACAGTCAATAATATCAGCTATGCTGACGACATGGTGCTACTGGCGCCATCTATTGGGGCTCTAAGAAGTTTGCTAGCCTACTGTGAGACCTATGCTGCAAACCATGGCCTTCAATATAATGTAAAAAAAAGTGAGGTAATGGTGTTCGGTCCGGGTGGTAAGAGTCCGAATGTTATGCCTCCCATAGTTTTGAACGGGAAGTTACTAAATAGAGTAAACAAATTTAGGTACCTGGGTCATATGTTATCCGAAAATCTTAGAGACGAAGATGATTTGGAAAGGGAGCGAAGGGCGTTGACGGTGCGTGCTAATATGTTAATTGGCAGGTTTGCTCGCTGCTCAAACGAGGTTAAAATAGCACTATTTAAATCATTCTGTCAAACTTTCTACACAAGCAGCCTGTGGTTTACATATACGCAAAAATCTGTCAACACCCTTCGCGTCCAGTACAACAATGCCTTCAGGATGTTGTTGGGGCTCCCGCGGTTCTGCAGCGCATCTGGCATGTTCACACAGGCGCGCACAGACGGGTTCGCTGCCTGTATGCGAAAAAAAGCTGCTTCACTGCTGAGCAGAGTCCGTCGGAGTACCAACACCATCCTGATGATGATAGCGGACAAATTTGATGGTCCGCTATACAAACATAGCATTGCTGTACTCATGGAGTAAAGTAAATGCTCCTCGATACTCCTCCATAGCTAAGTTTAATACTTACTAACATTAGATATAAGACTGCATTTATTATATTGTTTACTAACCATTATGGATCTATGTTGTCTGAATTAAACAAATTATTATTATTATTATAGCCCACACTAGGATGCTCTCCTATTCATGTGTGTCAGCATCAATGCACAAAAGATAAGATAAATCTTTATATCATATAATATGTGCTGACATACAATTACAGTACTCATACATGCATTGCGGAGGTTGCTGCGATGCCTGCTGCGGTGGCTGCAGCTGCCCTTGCCTCACTATCTACACTTGCTGCACCAAGATTTGCTAATCGCAAACAAAGGCGTGTTGTCGCCTTGGACGCGCAGGCAAGCCATGGAGCCTGCGGTGTCCGCGTGGGCGCAACAAGCTTATTACTTTGAGTTGAAGTATACATGTGCCGTTTTGTGGAAATAAACTATATGAATACAATCTATACTCAATTTATTTATTGTCAGAGTTAGCACAGAATAGTGTGGCACTATTTTTTTTTTTTTATTATTATTTAATTGGTGTACATCGCCCCACATTTCTGTTGCAATTATTATGCAACAACATTTTATTCTATATTATTACATAATCATAATCTAGTAGATAATTAACAACTTGCATTTTGTATAATGTTACATTAAAAAAAATAAAAAAAATAAAAAAAATAATTAGTTAAAATAAAAGTTAAGAATTTGAAGTTTTGAGCCATATAATTATACATAAATATAATTTGTTATAGTTAAAAGCTTCACTTCCTTCCTATCGCAGCTAATGTTATAATATACCTAACATATATCACTTATCATTACTACAAAATTATTAAAATATATAAAAACTTATTAATGAAATGAATTATCTTATAAATATAACTTTTTATTACAACCATTACAATTATTGCAAAAATTTTTAATCGAATTAATTAAATTATATTGTACAAAATAAATGAATATACCAACAATATACAAACAAGAACCGCAATGACAGCCAAATCTCAATGACAGCAAAGTTCAAACAGCTTATATACCATAGCTTGATCAATAATTTCTACATGCAACGCAAATTATTCTTAGATTACCATTTTAATTCACAATTCAATCAATAATACATAATAATAATTTAATTATGATTCACAAAACCTTTTTTTTTTTTTCTTTTTTCTGCTCTATAAATATCTTAGAATTACTATATAATTATATAACCATATATCATAATTATTTAAAACAGATTATGAAACATAAATAAACAAAGTGTAAATTAATATTTTAAGTCTAATTCACAATATATCTGACTAGTTATAAAAATCTTTAATCCATTATTTTATTTGAATTAACAATAATTAAATAAGTTAACATTTTATACAATAATCAAAATAATTCTCTAATAAAATTGCCATGAGGGTATCCCAATGAGAATAGCTTCCCATTTGAAAGTTATTTCATTTCTACTATCCCACATATAATTCATAAAAAATAATAACAATAAGCAATATTTCTTTAGCTGTGCTAAATATTATATTATCATCATTATTAACATCAGCTCAAAATTGAAATATTATAATAAAGGCATTCATTCAATTTATAATTAACATTAAATAATGAAGTACAATAAAAATAATTATGTAGGCTTAAAATAATAAATTAACCGTCAAAAATGGACAATGACAATGTTAATCAGAATAAAAATCCACAAATATAAACGTGAAAAAAAAAAAAAACATAAATACAAAAATACATATATATATATATATATACATATACACATGCATACATACACATATATGTTTCACTTTTTTTTTCCTTTTCACGTTCATATCCGTGGATTTATATATATAATATATATATATACATACATATACATACACATACATACACACATGTATGCACAAATACAAATGTACATATGTATATACATACATACACACATATACATATACATTTCTTTTCCTTTTTTCAATTGCTTAATGTAACCTCAATCTCAACACTAACACCAGTATACAGGACAAAATTACTATCCCTATTCCACAAAAGACCCATTCTCCTTCCCAATTATGCGAAGAATGGCTTTAGCATATTCCAAAAATAATTCTCTGTCTTTATTATTAGCCATTATTGTCTGGAGGTTTTCAGTACAAATATTATTCTCCATTGCACACTCGCAGTTATAACGTATCGTTACAAATTTCGAACAGTGTATGAGTACATGCTCCACTGTTTGTGACACGTCATCCCCACAAGTACACAATGGAGACTCAATTAACTTAAACCTATGTAAGTAGGCCCGGAACCCTCCATGCCCAGTCAATATTTGGGACAAGTAATTATTAATTTTCAACTTGTTCAACACTCTATATGCTACCACAATATTAATAAAAAACAATTTAGTAACAGCTCCGGTGACCGATGTACTGTATACACTCTGCCATTCCTCAATACTACTGGCTCTAATAGCATGCTTAGCATATGAAAGTGGGAATTTATCATACCTAGGTTGCTGCCTGTTGTTGATGGCTGCATATTTCGCCAGCTCATCTGCCCTCTCATTACCCACTATTCCACAGTGAGCCTTCACCCAGTACAACCTAACTTCTTTGTCTTCCTGGCCTAACTGAAAAATGGCCTCCCTTATATCCACTGCTAGGGGACTCACAGAGCTGGGGTCGCTGATTGATTCCAACCCTGATATTGAGTCACTAGCGATGCTATACCTTCCATCATTTTTCAATTGCCTGATAATGTTTGTCGCATGAAGTATAGCCGATAGCTCCGCCTGAAAAACACTACAATAGTTTTCAAGGCGGAAGCTGGCATGGCGGAACTCTACTCCTCCGCTCCAGCACGACACCGCCGCCCCGACCTTCCCCTCTATCTTACTCCCGTCCGTATAGAGCACAGGCCCCAGTGTGGCACTATTACACTACAATAGTGTGTATCCCTTAGAACATACGAGTAGCAATGTCAAAGGCAGAGCGAGGCTTTCATTCATCAATATTAGGGGTGTGCGTTACTCCAGCGGCATGTTGACTCGGATCGGGATGAAACTTACAGAAAAATTAGAGCACTATGTCCTGTAAATGTGCCCCAAATATTAAATTTGTGCCTATTAAGGTTCCAGAGTTATTCGAGAAAATAAGATGCCGCTGTAGTAACGCCTGAAAACGTTACTGCAGCGGCATGGTTTTTACCCATTAGCCTTAGCCAAGTTTTAAGTAGCTTAAAAGATAGCTTATATTTGTGCATGTCACTGGCCAAACAGCGGCATTTGTGCGACCTGTAGTTTATGAGTTATTGCAGATGCCGCTGGAGTAACGTTTTGCAGATTTCCGGATCTTCGAAACGGCTGAACGCACAAATATGATTTTTTGTGAGCGAATGTGTTGTAATTTGTGCCTATTTGTGCACTAGTTGCTTTTCCGAAAAAATGCACGACGTATGGATGAATTAGACGAGTTTTTGTGAAAATAGAAAATTGCCTCTAGCTCTTGAACTACTAGTGGAAAACACTTTATGATTGCTTTGGCTGATGCCTATAAGGAATATACATCTTCTGACAACCACCTTGAAACCCAACATCTAATTTTCGACGAAATAAATCAATTTTACTACTGAAAATGGTTTACTAATTTCTAACCTCAATTAAGGGAGTTTTAACAAGTTATCGACTTTCATGATTTGCCAATAATTAGAGCGCATATCCAAATAGAAGCACGCTGAATTTCAGCTTTCTAGACCTTCAAATTAATGATTTACAACTGAAAATAACAAAACGAGGTCTCTTAGACTGTTATCCGACCAAATATGAAAGGTCATAAAAAAGCGGCCGTTCAGTACTTCGAGACTACATTTTTAAATAGGCAGCTTTGTCATGTTTACGTTAGGTACACTTACGTAGACAAGTTTTAGTGTGGGATAAAGGCACCTGTAACATTGATGCTGGACGGCATTTATTTCAACCAATAACATGTTACATGTTCGTACTAATAGCCCTACGCCCGTACAACAACAATTAGTTAGGGTTTTTTCAAGTACCTAGGTACACTACGTTTTTTTTACTACTGAAAAGGTACTTTCGTTTAAATAATACTGTATAGTTTTGTCATCGATTTTGACTACTTCACTCTCGTCTCATCGGACGAGTATTAGATTCGATTGTTTGATCAGACAATATGAAAGAGAGCTGATGTCTAACATGGGAAAACTGAACCGATTCAGTGTGGAAGGCGCCGCAGCGGTTTCATAAAAATCTTTTTATTCAGGCGTATGGCAAATCCTAAAATGTGATAGGGGAGAGGTTTGAAACCTCTTTTAAAACACGAAACCAGTTACAAGTTTCATTTATTTATTGTCCTCCCTCGTTCTTGCCTGTGCCTATCACGCATTCTTAATATGCTCTGCATTTACAAGTACTCGTCAATCGATTACGTGAGTGTGAAGCAAGATCTGAGGGCATCTATCCAAAGTTATTCTATCGTCGTCAGCATTTTATATACCTATGTCTATGTGTGGTCTGTCGTCAACGAAATGAACGAATATTTGTTGACAATGTATCTTAGTATTTTTCCCACGACCGATTTTTCCACCGATTTTTTGTAGGACAGTTAGGGAGGGGAACCTCATGCACAGAGTGTATACCAACGAGGTTGGATCGACGAATGAAGTAACGCCATAAGAGCTAAAATGTTTGGAATTGGATTCTATGTAATTATATAATGTATGTATTTTATGTTCTATTACTTTTTTTCGTAAAGTTCATAGCTTAGGAGTTAGGACACTTTCAAATATAAATGAAAATATATTATTCTGGATTCAGAAAATTTGGTATTAAGAACTTAAATGGTTGGAATTTGATTCTACGTATTGATATAAATATTTTATGGCCTATTACTTTTTTCGTAAAGTTCATAGTTTAGGAGTTAAGTTGCACTTGCAAATATGTATGAAAATTTCGTTTTCTGGATTCAGAAAGGTCTAAAGAGCAAAAATGGTTGGAATTTGATTGTACGTAATTATATAAGTATTTTATGTTCTAATACTTTTTTTCGTAAAGTTCATAGCTTAGGAGTTAGGACACTTTCAAATATAAATGAAAATATATTTTTCTGGCTTCAGAAAGACCTAAAGAGTAAAAATGGTTGGAATTGGATTCTACAAATTGATATAAGTATTTTATGTTTTATTACTTTTGTTCGTCAAGTTCCTAGTTTAGGAGTTAGGGCACTTTCAAATATGTATGAAATTTATTTTTCTGTATTCAGAAAAGCCTAAAGAGCAAAAATGGTTGGAATTTGATTGTACGTAATTATATAAGTATTTTATGTTACTACACATAATAAAAGAACAATATGAAATAAGAACAGAACATTTCCCAGCAAATGTTCGAACTGCATACATAAACTTACGATTTGATTTGGTTAGTTACTTTGGGAAAAGAGTTCCTGTTGGGAAATAGACTCAATTGAGACCCACTTGTTTTTTTTTGACTAATTTTTTTTTTAGGCTGATTGTACATTATTTCAAAATTCCGAAAATGCAATTGTTTTTTTCTTCAAAAGAAACCTATAATTTCCTCAGAACAAAACCTTCTAACTACAAACGAAAAGGTGGCTGCCCTCAATGACCTAAAACTTTGCCTCACCTGTATACTAAAATATAAACGGAAATAGAATATTTCTATGAAAATCAAAATTAAACCTTCCTATCAGTGTTTTGTTTTCAAATTATTCATTACCTACCTATAGTTTTTTGAAAAGGATATCAAAGGTCTACAAGTATAAGAAATTAATAACGGGCCTGTATGAAGTTGATAATATGAAATAATTATCTTGAATTTAAGTTCAGTTGCTGTACCTACCTTAGAAGAATAAAGCTGTTGATTATTCTGAAATAGATATTTTTATTTACCTGGTACCCCTTTAAATAATCTCAAAATTGAACTAACCACACAGGCACAACAACGCACCGCAAGAACGAGGGAGGATTTACCTCTACCCCATCCCATTTTAGGATTTGCCATACGCCTGAATAAAAAGATTTTTATGAAACCGCTGCGGCGCCTTCCGCACTGAATCGGTTCAGTTTTCCCATGTTAGACATCAGCTCTCTTTCATATTGTCTGATCAAATAATCGAATCTAATACTCGTCCGATGAGACGAGGGTGAAGTAGTCAAAATCGATGACAAAACTATACAGTATTATTTAAACGAAAGTACCTTTTCAGTAGTAAAAAAAACGTAGTGTACCTAGGTACTTGAAAAAACCCTAACTAATTGTTGTTGTACGGGCGTAGGGCTATTAGTACGTACATGTAACATGTTATTGGTTGAAATAAATGCTGTCCAGCATCAATGTTACATACAGGTGCCTTTATCCCACACTAAAACTTGTCTACGTAAGTGTACCTAACGTTAAACATGATAAAGCTACCTATTTAAAAATGTAGTCTCGAAGTACTGAACGGCCGCTTTTTTATGACCTTTCGTATTTGGTCGGATAACAGTCTAAGAGACCTCGTTTTGTTATTTTCAGTTGTAAATCATTAATTTGAAGGTCTAGAAAGCTGAAATTCAGCGTGCTTCTATTTGGATATGCGCTCTAATTATTGGCAAATCATGAAAGTCGATAACTTGTTAAAACTCCCTTAATTGAGGTTAGAAATTAGTAAACCATTTTCAGTAGTAAAATTGATTTATTTCGTCGAAAATTAGATGTTGGGTTTCAAGGTGGTTGTCAGAAGATGTATATTCCTTATAGGCATCAGCCAAAGCAATCATAAAGTGTTTTCCACTAGTAGTTCAAGAGCTAGAGGCAATTTTCTATTTTCACAAAAACTCGTCTAATTCATCCATACGTCGTGCATTTTTTCGGAAAAGCAACTAGTGCACAAATAGGCACAAATTACAACACATTCGCTCACAAAAAATCATATTTGTGCGTTCAGCCGTTTCGAAGATCCGGAAATCTGCAAAACGTTACTCCAGCGGCATCTGCAATAACTCATAAACCACAGGTCGCACAAATGCCGCTGTTTGGCCAGTGACATGCACAAATATAAGCTATCTTTTAAGCTACTTAAAACTTGGCTAAGGCTAATGGGTAAAAACCATGCCGCTGCAGTAACGTTTTCAGGCGTTACTACAGCGGCATCTTATTTTCTCGAATAACTCTGGAACCTTAATAGGCACAAATTTAATATTTGGGGCACATTTACAGGACATAGTGCTCTAATTTTTCTGTAAGTTTAATCCCGATCCGAGTCAACATGCCGCTGGAGTAACGCACACATATAGGGTAGGTGAATTTTAATAAGTATGTTAATTTTAATAAAAATTGTCCAAGCGTGTTTGACATATATAAACTTCAAAATACCAAATTTGCACTAATTTAGACCTTATGTCGCTTGAAAAGTGCTCAAAAGCTGCGCAATTGACAGCGTGCGCGGAGTTTTGGTGCAGACACTTTTTTTACGTTTTCCACTCTAGATTATATATATCTCGATGAGTATGTAGGCATTTTATAATTTCATCTTAGGTTTTGAGTAAGTATGTTATAATTATTCAATTATATAATACAAAGCACGACTATATCCTTATCAGATGCTATGGTTACCTACATCATTTCTAGTAATTATTATCACTTTATTTATCTTAAAACTTGCCTAAAATACATTTTCACCAAAAATAATATCAAAACAAAATGTGACTTTATCCCCTGCTGGATAAAGACCTTTCCAAGTTTCTGCCATCCATCACGGTCTAGTGCTACTCACCTGTATGGAAGTCTGGCGAATGCTAGCGTCGGAAGGCCTACTGGTATGGTACGCGCTACTGGTCTTCCGACGCTCCTTCTACCTACCATCCACACCAGCCTATATCAGTCCACTGCTGGACATAGGCCTCCCCTAATAAAGGGGGATATGCCCATAATCCCCACGCTGGGCATGCGGGATGGGGATCGCAAGGCACAGCTTCTCGCACCACTGACGCTGCTGCCCGGCGGTGGCCAGGGGATTTAGCTGTGTCGATGTAGGCTGTGCTATGCCGCAATCAGCCGGCCGCCAGAGCCCCCTTCGTTGTTTAGCAGGGTGCACCACGTACAGGTGGGGTTGGCTTGGGTTGCGAAGATAAGGTTTGGAAACCTTTACACCCCTACCTACCCTCTACCTACCATCACATAAATCTAAATAAAAGATGTAAATATAATCATACACATTTTTTTGTTAATAGAAAACACCCAGCTTCGGGGCTAGTATTTTAAGATCATTCACACGTTTGTCTCGCGGTGGGAATCGAACCCGTTATCTGCGTCTTAGGCCAGTTTGTCGAATGACATTCAGTATTTCAATAGGTTCACATGGCTGTGTGACACGGATTAAGGTGTGCTCAGATTAGGTACTTACTGTGACGCAATAGACACTTCGCCGCATATGGTCACTCGGGGACAGCCTAGAGATACCACAATGTAACCGTTGACTGAGAGGGTTGGCCGTAGATATGTCACTAGTTAAGCTAGGCGTAAAATATTTATGTGGAAGAGTCCTCAAGAGCACCCATGGTTTTGGCATAAAGGCTCAAGGATGGAACATCGTGGTGGTTTTGGCCGGTAGGAGTCCGGCATAATCATTCTGTTACCCCGTAATGGAATGGTATCTATGAGGATTTCCACGTAAAAAAAAGGCGTAAAATATTACAACGAATTCTTATCTCACTCAAACTGTACCATGATAGATTAAAATATCAATATTTTTAAATAACGTTTTATCCATAAACCATATTACAAAAGCATTCAGGTACAGAATTGAAGGTAAGTTTAATTCAAGACAAAGGTTAGCGCAATTTTTTGGTTTATTTAAATAAATAAGAGTGTCCACAAAAATATATACACTTTTTTTACAAAATAATAACTAACCCTGCGCACTTCATACCGTCTCAGAATCAATTAATGTTGTTTAACTTTTTAGCTGAATGAAATTCAGTTTTTAGGATTCCTTACCCAAAGGGTAAAAACGGAAACACTATTACTAAGCCTTCAATATCCGTCTGTCTCTATGTCTGTCTATTACCAGGATGTATCCATGAGCCGTGATAGCTAATTAGTTTAAATTTTCATGAATGATGTGGCCGCTCTATAAAAACAAATAAGGGGGCTCCCACACGACATACGTGATTTTTTGCCGTTTTTTCTGTCACCAGGCATCTCATGAACTGTGATAGCTATATAGTTGAAATTTTCACAGATGATGTATTTTTGTAGCTATAACAAGAAATACTAAAAACAAAATAATATAAATATTAAAAGGGGGATTCGATACAACAAACGACAAACGTGATTTTTTGCCGTTTTTTGCTCGATTTTAATAACAGCATTAGGAGCATTAATAACAGAATTTTTAGTTGTATGTTCATTTATAAAATAAATAAATAATTTAATTAAAATAAAATAAATTAAGGGCCCCCATGGTACGGAGCCTTTCGTGCACGAGTTCGACTCGTACTTGGTAGGTTTTTCTTATTTAGATACTTACCACAATACTTAAACAATATTTTTTTAATGTTTGGTTTGCATCACGGTTCCTCAAGTAAATATCCTCATAATTTTTAACCTCTTATCTATTTAATGAAAAATCTAAAGTCGTAGACTTAAAGCTCAGTTTTCAGTGAAAGCCGATTAGAAGTGTCTAGTGGCACGGTGCCACCTTGGACGGCAGCTGACTTTAATGCAACATGAAAGCGTGCTAGTATTTTGAGTTTAGTACATAAGCGCCTTACAATATTTTACTACTGCATTTTACGTACAGAGTGTTAATGTGAAACTTTGTCTAATAAAGCATTCTACAAGTATAGTACTTTGTCTTCCAAATCGTGGTCAACATTCTAGAACGTTTATTCCCCAAAGGTTGTATTAAAAAGAGATTAAAATTATTGAAACCCATATTTTGCACGGAATCTAAAATTACAATTAAACCAAATCCATCCACTTAGAAACATGACCGAAACAAGAACCTTTCAGATGTTAATTAGATTGAAATGGTTCCAACTGTTGAGTATTTTTACAGGGGCTGAGGTTGCCCGGGAAAGTTTATTACTGGTTTCCGAACTTTGTAAGCCAGTTGTTAAGTAATAGAGTAGTCGCAGAAATTATGACTTCCAAAAAGTAAAATGTTAAGCCATAGGTCCAAAGTTAAAAGGCAGATTTAAATTATTAAAGATCTTTTAGCAATTTAATTGAATTTATAGGTGGAGTGACGATCTGCGAAAGGCTGCTAGTAAAAGATGGATGCATCAAACTCAGGACAGGGCGCAATGGCGCATATAAGCGGAGTCTATGTCCCAGCCGTGGATGGATTGCTATAGGTTGATGATGGTGATGATGATATATATGTTAGTCTGTGTCTATACTCACATTATGATGAAGTGTAGTCTGCTTTGTCGTTTAGAATGTTATTCCCATAAAAATGTTCGTAATGTCTCTCTTTAGTCGATGGGAAGAAATTTACTGTTGGTCGTAAAAAATACATTGAGCGAGTAAACCACGCGAATTTTAGAAACTGGCACACACAGCTCGTTCTCACGTCAACACTTCGTCTTTGGACTTGAAGCAATAACTTATTTATTACCTATTCGCAGCAGTTTTTTTCTAGTCTAGATAAGTTATTTTCGTAGCGCCAATGTTGTGTAGACCACTTACCTCGTAGCAAGCCGTACCTTCATCTTGCGTAGATCACCTAGGTCGTAGCATCGTACATTGTAGCAGATCGTAACGTCAGCTTGCGTAGAATACCTAGGTCGTAGCAGGTCGTAGCGTCATCTTGCGTAGATCAACTACATCGCAGTACAAATAGCCGATATGATATGATGGGGATTATCTCCAAGCACTGGCTACTAAAATAGCTGAGTAGTATTTTTTTAAACACTGCATATTTCGAGTGATTTCATATTTTTTTCGTGTCTCTAAATAAGTATCAGAGAATTTCTTCTATTTGGTTTATATCTATTTATTTATAAATATAAAAGAAAGTCATGTTAGTTGCCTACACTTGATCTGCATCTGTGGCGCAGAAGACAAAGGTCCGCCTGAGACGCAGAAGGTTGCGGGTTCGATTCCCGCTGCGGGACAAATGTTTGCATGTTCTGTAGATATTTGTCTCTGGTCTGGGTGTTTTCTATGTATGATATGTATATATGTATTTACAAAAATAAATATATGTGTTCAATCATGTGGTTCCCATAATACAAGCTCTGCTTAGTTTGGGGCTACATGATGCTGTGTGATAACGTCCCGCATTATTTATTTATTTATTTACACTGTTTATAGCTCAAGAACGGCTGAACCGATTTGGCTGAAAATTGTTGGGGAGGTAGATTAGAACCAGAAGACGGATCTTTATTTCACACGTTTATTTTTATCCCGTAAATATTAAAAGTAGGGGTAGGGGTAGGGGTAGGGGTTGGGTTATGGGTATAGTAGGGGTAGGGGTAGGGTAGGGGTAGGGGTGGGGGTAGGGTTAGGGTTAGAAAGGATAGGGTAGGGGTAGGGGTAGGGGTAGTGTAGGGTAGGTTAGTTGTTGTTGTTGTTATTTTATCCTCATTAATTGCTTTTTCCACTTCGATATACTCTTTGATTGCTTCTTCGACTTCAGTATTCTCTTTAATAGCTTCTCCCCCATCGATTTCCTCTTTCATTGCTTCTTTTAAATCGATATCATTTTTGAATGTTTCTTTAACCGATAACCTCTTTGAGAAAGGACAACGTCTGTCGGGTCAGCTAGTAATAAATGCATATTATATTTTATAGAAACTAAATTCGAGAAAAGGTACCTGTTCAAACGTGCGAAGAAGAGGTCAGTAGTCACACTAATATTATAATTGCGAATATTTGTGTGTGTGTGTGTGAGTATGTTTGTGGTCGCTTCACTCCGTAACGTTTGAACGGATTTAGATGAAACTTGGAAACATATTTTAAGACCTGGATTAACACATAGGCTACTTTTTATCCCGGTATCACGCGAAGTCGCGGGCGAAAGCTAGTAATTTATAAATACCCTCAACAATCTCGCTGTCGCGTAATACCTGTGGTACCACAAACGAAGCAGAGTGGAAAGTGTTTGCCAATTATAGGTCGCCACTCTAATCGAAAGACCCTCGGGTCCATTTGACCCGGTTGATTTCCGATGGGGATTCAAAGCTTTGATGTATTCAGAATGTATTCTCGAATAGTGACCACGAGCCAAAGGACGAAGTGCCAGATATACCGTCATTATTGCAGTAAATCGGCTGATGAAAGGATCAAAACCGTTAGTCGTAGAAATCTATAAGTGCGGAATATGCTATACTAGCGATCCGCCCCGGCGTAGCACGGGTGCAAGTTATACAAACCTTCCTCTTGAATCATTCTATCTATTCAAAAAAACTGTATCAAAATCCGTTTCTAATCATGCATAGGGACAGACAGCGGGAAGCAACGTTGTTTTATACTATGTAATGATACTGATAGTGATGGTGATGCCCATTTTATTAGAAATTTCATGTATGCTAGTTGTTCTATGAAGAGTAGACACGTGAGCACAAAATTGATATACCTATCCAATTAAAAAACCCGACACCAGCTGTATAGGTTACTAAAAATCATAAAAATATCATTTATCTAAGTAGTATTTTCATGACAACAAAAAAAATGTTTTAAGTCGTAAAACCTTTGTACCAAGTTCCGTCCAGATCGGTTGTAAAATACGACCAACAAACTGACCAAACAAAGCAAATTTTACCAGGCTTGTAGTAAAGACGCTTCGCACGCTCAGTCAGTTATTTAATAATATAAAATAACAACTATTTTCACACAAATAAAAAATCTAATTTCATGGAAAAGCAATGTTTTTTTTTGCTTTTAGGTTAAGCTTTATATTTCCCCTTCCTATTTTAACCTTTTTATGTAAAATATAGATAGAAAATTCTTTTTTGCACAAAATAAGATAAGTACACAGGGATTTTAATGCTAATTAGCGTTTTCTTCCAGGTAACCTTTGTGTAGTGTGGAGATAGATTGGTAGTGCTTACAGATTTGTAATGTGAAATAGTATAAAAATAATAAATTTCCTAACTCTAATATATAAATCAGTAAACAATAAATGAAGTATGATGATTATAGTGATTGTGAGTGATTATAAAGTTTGGATTTGAAGATTCCTAAGAAAACAGAGCTATGAATCTAATGACTTTGTTGTCTAATAATGATCACGAAAATAGAATCAAATAATAATGGGTCAAGATTATCACTTGAATTACTTGTGAAATTGCTTCAGGGCCCCAAATTAATGGCCAATTTGTAAAATAACGACGCAATTATAAAAGGTAACTTATAATGAGGCTTTAAATTTTATTACTTATAAGTTTTCGCTAACTTCAATTCTCATAATACAATAATACTATGGGGCTATATTTCCGTATCCGTTCAAGAAAGAAATGTAACAAAATCAATCAATCCGTTCTCCAGATCAGCCCTCCAGCCAGGTGGGGTGACGATCTGCGAAAGGCTGCTGGTAGAAGCTGGATGCGTCGAGCTCAGGACAGGGCGCAATGGCGCTCATTAGGGGAGGCATATGTCCATATAGGCCTCCCCTAGGGAGGGATATAGGCTGATGATGATGATGATGTTCTCCAGATATCTAAAGAGAGCCATCATACCACCACACCAGCCTATATCAGTCCACTGCTGGACATAGGCCTCCCCTAATAAAGGGGGATATACCCATAATCCCCACGCTGGGCATGCGGGTTGGGGATCGCAGGGCACAGCTTCTCGCACCACCGACGCTGCTGCTCGTCGGTGGCCAGGGGATTTAGATGTGCCGATGTAGGCTGTGCTATGCCGCAATCAGCCGGCCGCCAGAGCCCCGTTCGTTGTTTAGCAGGGTGCACCACGTGCAGGTGAGGTTGGCTTGGGTTCCGAAGATGGGGGTTGGAACCCCGTACAAAAAGATGAGAAGAGAGCCGTCATACAAGATGTTTAAAACAATATTTTTCTTTAATTTTTTTTTATAATTTTTTTCTTAAATGTTTCCGATGTTTTTAATTGTAAAAAAGTTACTACTCCCTCTCCAAAGCCCTAGAGGAGAAATTAATATTACATATTGATGTACATGACAAATAGTTTTGAATAGTTAGTAAATTTTGTATATTAATTATTTATTTCTGACGATGCTTTCTGTTTGTCATTATTCTTTTTTGTAAGTACCTCTATGTATTTATCTTTATTTTGTCTTGGACAAAGGCTTTTTTTAGTCTCAAATATGAAAATGCCTTTGTACAGCAGCTAGGTAACTTTTTTCCCACAATTATATTTCCAATATTTTTTTTAATACAACATTAAAATTTTGACATTCGGCCCTTTTCAGCCAACCAATTAAATTATTAAATTATTGTTTATGTTATCTTTGACAAGCGATCGTAAGTCTTGGAAGGAGATGGGGGAGACCTTTACGCTTACGCTTATTCATATAGTTTATTTCCACAAAACGGCACATAAGTATACTTCAACACAAAGTAATAAGCTTGTTGCGCCCACGCGGACACCGCAGGCTCCATGGCTTGCCCGCGCGCCCAAGGCGACAACACGCCTTTGTTTGCTAATAGCAAATCTTGGTGCAGCAAGTGTAGATAGTGATGCAAGGGCAGCCGCAGCCACCGCAGCAGCCACCGCAGCAACCTTTGCTCAGAAGTAGGACAGTATAGGTTCACTTCACTTCACTTCTTTATTAAATGGCTTCTGGGATAGTTATCCACAATTTCGCCAGTATCAAGTATAATAATTGTTCATAATAATATGAGGCAACGTAGTATGGTTTATAAGTCCAGTCGTCCAGTCTTCAGTCAGGTCCTGTTTTCTGCTATAGCCATGGCGACTATAACAAAAAACGATCGGCGCACAATTTTCTTCATCAGAGAATTCCCGTTCAATCTTCTTTTATTCCATTTCAATAATACTTGTGTCTTTTAACTAACATTTATCGGTTATAATACCATGAATATTAAACGACATACATTAGAAAAACACTAGAAAATAAAATTTAATAAAATTGACAACCGTCGTTCAAGATGAAAAAAATGGTGTCCCGACAGTATAGGTTAATTTAAAAAAAAGACGTGTGGCACTCGGGGACTGCCGCGGTAAAGCTATTGCATAGCATTTTGTATCAACTTATGCAATTATAATTATTTATTTATTTTATTTATGCAGTATTTCTTTTTCTTTGATATTAATTCAAGTTACACTTTTTGAGCGTGGTGATCGTCTCGATTCGTGCGAGCTTCGTAGAGTCGTACAATACGTCTTGTTGCACGTGATAGTATATTATGTAAATATACTCCAAGTAATAGATAAATATGTGTATATGACCATGTGGGATATGATTTTGTTAAAACACACAAGCTTGTATTATAACGAAGTACTGTTAAGTATACCTATGATAGATTATTTTAAAGAAATACTCCAATTAATAAAGGTACAGGTACTGGTAATGTAATATAAATATAATCACTTAAGAGAAGGGCTTGTGTTATAAAATGTTCGAAGTTAGTTATTATATAGGATCTGTTTATGTATTAAGCTTAAATACCATTCAGTGTTGTAAACAACATTGAATGGTAAAGGTATTTATAACCTTAAAACACTGCCTATTGTAATCCTAACCTATATAACTATGTGATTCGTAGTACATAGGTACGTTTCAGTGTTTGTAAGTCGACATTTACCCATGTGTCAAGCTAATTATGGAGAAATAATGGTCGGGACTCATCCCTTTTCATTTTTGTAAAACACGTGGTTGCTAAAGCACGTGGTCGACCGACTTGTTTACTCGTTGCTATAAAAGCACTGCCGCCCTGGTAGCGGGACTCATTCTGTTGTCGACTGTCGGACCGGACGGAGTTCTGGCACCTCTATAGCAATAAAAGCTAAGTACCTAATCGTTAAGTCCTGATCAATGACGTTGTGTATTCCTAGGTTGTATGTTGCGTATTATGTAATACATAACGTTATATATTATATACTTGATAATTAAATGGAATACACAGCGTAATGTTTGTTATGTATAACGCTATATACCTTATATATTACCTAAAAAATAAGTATATAAGTAAATCTAATACGTAATGTAAATGTTTGTTACAAGGTCAAACATTTACATTATATACTTATGTGTTAACGATTGAATTTGTTATTTTATACAAGAAACTGTAATGAAGACGTTGAAAAGAATATACCGGGCAGAGTTTCTTGCCAATTCTTCTCTGCCTGGCCACGTTCCGAATTGGCGGTAAATTAAAGAATATTGACGTATCACGGTTTTCTTATTTAATGAGGTTATTCTTCTCCTTTCAGTTCCAGTGTTATATATAAGTGTGCTGGTGGAAAGTATATAAGTTTCAAATACCTGGCTATTTGTTTAATTAGAGTTTCAATTACTTGCTTTGCTAAATATATATTTACCTAACGCCCCAAGCTATATTTATAGGTTTTAGTGTAGTGCTAGTTAAGCTATATTAACACTAAATCGCTAAAGATAGCCTATTAGTTTCCCTTCAAAGCTTATATACAATGATTGGTACCTTTTATGTTTTCTATCATATATATAAATGTGAAAATGCTAACATCAGAAGTGGGATTCGAGACCGGTTCTAATACATTTTGTGTAAGTTTCAGATTGAATCCCACCACGCCGTCCTGGAAAGCCACGTGGGACTGCTGATTCACTCCACGTCACCATGATCACTACGCTGCTACACTCTACCAGCTGGACCATCATAGTGACATCGTGCTACGACATCAAGATTACAAGGCCCTGCGGGAGTACCCTACCTAACAACGAAAACCGCAAGTTTTTATACGTTTGATATACTTGTCTTTGTACACAACCTTTGTAACACAACGACAAATGTTGAAGTAATGTTAGATTGTTGGTATGTACCTATAAAAACAAAAAGAGCTATGGTAAGATAAGTTTTAAAAATTAACAAGCAAACGCTGCGTAATGACCTTATAACTAGGTTTTATTAAATTAAGGTCCATAATAACTATCAATTTAAACGTTTTGCCAGTATTGTTTTTACGTCAGGCCCCATTTCGGGTATAGGCCTCCTCTCAAAAGTCTCCAACCACCCCTATCACCTTTCTCCTTCCAATAACTAAGATGGTAATGCATAAATAAAAACAATACATTTTATTAAAATAAATAAATGTGTGCTATTTGTGGTTGTGGGTTCGATCTCCGCCCATTTGTGCGGTGAATATGGATGTTTGTTCTGTGACAGACTGTTCATGATAATAATCTTTATTTGTTTCATGTGGTACATTTTATTTCGTTGGTTCTATCGTCTACGTACCTATGGCAGTTTTTAGTAACAATGATAAGGGCTTAGCCTATTTTGGGATCGGCTTACTATGTGCAAGATGTTCCGTATATTTTTTCTTATTTATAATAACCAAAATATTGCGTTATACGATAAAACGAAATTGGGTCTTAAGATAGTTTTATTTCATCTTTCATCGATGTAAAGTAAAGTCACTCTACTAAAATATTAATCTCACAGTCCGACTTCATCATCATCATGTGCATTGCAAATCTTGTCTCATTATATTTACTTTAAAATAAAGTGGCTAGTTAACCCTACGATAATAATGCTTATTGAGGGGTTTCTGATTATTTTTATGAGGAGAAAGGCTTGGGAGAAAAGTCTTCAACTCCCTCAAAAACGATGTTGTAAGTTATAAATATCATAAAGACCTGTAAAATGTTTGTGTTATGTATGTATTGTATAATTATTTTGTTGGATTGCCATAACTTTTATTATTATTATCAGCCTTCAATGTCCCACTCTTGGACAAAAGGCTCCCGTCCACTCTCTCTATTAATTTCAATTTGTATTACGAACAATGCTAAATGGATTTGTAGCAAATTATCTGCGACATCTAAAACTATTTTAGGTTCGTTAGAAATTCGTCAAATAGCTGAAGTGTCATAAAAAAAAACCTATTTTCCTAAATTTTTCAATACGATTACAATGATTTGGTTAACAATCCAATGAAAAAAACGAATCCTCATAAATATTTATTAAAGGGGTGTCATTCTAGCTCCCTATCTGTCTCGCTGTATGTACATATACATAATAATTAAATTTGTATAAAGTATAAACTCTGATCAATCTCGCCATTTGTGTCTGGATACTTTCTTTTTGTTTTCTCTGTTTTTACATAACAATCCAATGAAATTTTAGTTAAAAAAAATATCGTTATCGAAACCAAATTGAAGCTTAAGGAAGCTATTTTTTTAATTTGCGATAATTGGGCCGCTAAATTTTGTTATCTTAGTTTTAGTTTTGAAATTCATAAATTCATATAATGAAAAAAAATATAGATAAAGATTATTTTATTTTCAGATTACATGATTACATGTTAAATAAAGATTTATTCTATTCTATTCTATTCTATGGTACAGATTCTTTGTAACCAAGCGAAGCAATACAGGCCCCCACTTACTAGGCCCCTTTTATCAAAGTTGAAAAAGTTTGACTGTTGTCTATGGGACGAAACGTTGACTTTCATAATAGGTAGTCTGTAAAACCATACCCTCTGTGCAAGATTTACCTAACTGTTACAGCAGCAGGGTACGTAACGTACTTCAATCTCCTGCGCAGTAGTTATTTCAAGTCGAACAGTCAAACACCAAATACTCTTATAGAAATAATTACTAGAACAAATTACAATACTGTTTCCATTAATAACATATGTAGTATGTTTGATCTATTAGACTGAAGGAAGAACTTTAACTAGAAAATAAACTAAGATTGACGTAGTTCATTATATTTAAGAACAAACACTGAAAAACATGGGTAAAATGCACATGTGCTGCCTACGTACACATAAATGTCCTGTCTGGCCTTAGCCAGACTTGAAGCTATACAGGGTGGTCTAGAATATATCTACTAATTCTTATATATAATAGAATCTTTATAAAATAGAACGGAACCAATACCTACTTTTGAACAATAGCATAACATGATTCCAAATGAAAAAAAAATATACCCAATATAATGGTGAAGCCAAACTACTACTACTACTTTACAAATATTACACATAACATTTTTTTTAATTTCCCTAATTTTTGTCATTTTAATACCTATATAGATTTATGTCTTTTTTATGATAAACGTTAACAAATTGTTTTTATTTGATACTAGTTTTAGTGTTTGTTTTTTAAAAAATGCTTTCCCGAGACCTTGTGTGTTCAGTTTTTTCTACATAATTATAAGTATTACACTATAAACATTTAACTATGATACTATATCTATAGGAAAAGGTTTATATACCTCACACAGATATGTAAAAGGGTGTTTTAACTTCTACTTCGTAGGTAGGACATTACATTCCATACTGTGTTCTACTTTATATAATTTTCAAATAATGATAGTGACGAGAAAGTAGATGGGCATTTACATCATAATAAGTATTAGTACTTACTGGTGAATGTGAAATCCAACCTAAGATCCAAGATTCACATTCACATTCACATTCACACATTCATCACAACCACGAAAAGGCCATGGATGCCTCTTCCAAACTATGCTGGTTTCGCGTCACCGGTTATTAGCAAACAGTTGATGCCACGATTGTTTATCGTACATTATTGTGATGATGTCTAATAAAATATCTATTTACAGAATAAACACTGCTACACAATGCCACAGATCACTCTAGTAATACATAAAGATAGGAGATAGTTTAGTAGAGCCACAAAAACGTTTCTGATCCAACCTCTTTGATTAAACAAAGTGAAAAAAAAAACCTCCAATGATTTCAGTAATAGTAGATTGTTTTACAAGGGACTAAACCATCCCATTATATACGAGGTTGTTATACTCCCGAGCTTAGCGAGGGAGGATGACAAGACCGAGTTATAATGGGTGGTTTTGGCCCGAGTAAAACACTCTACTTTTCACTTCGATTGCGAGAAAATAAAACAATTCCAAATTAGTCAATTTTCAGAAATTTTATTAAAAATTAAATGTGCAGTTAGAGCAATTTTGAATGTTTAGTGATATGTTTTTCCCGGGCAATTTTATTTCGGTTCTCTGTGATTGGGATGTGATAATATTTTGAGTTGATTGTTGTGGAGTAAAAGTTGGAGAGACTCGAATCATGCTTGAGTTTCCTGCATTATTAAGATCTGAGTGCGGCTTCAGCTGAGTTGACATATTCATCCAATCCCGCGATGTAGATGCTTGGGGTTCTGTAATGTTTGGTAGAATATTGATTCCTTCCATAATCCGCTGCGTGACGTGATACTTGTTTTGTATAGAGTCCTCTATATAACCTTCAGCCACTTGATCGGACCTCCATCCACCGTGGCGTTTTAATGTCGTTATATTCGCACCAGAGTCCGCCAACAGAGTCGCGGATGTTCTGCGGAAACAATGGCCCGTGTAGAGTTCCGGATTTGGTAAATTTAGATAAGTGGCAATATCTTTAGGCATGTTACCAAATTTATTTTTGCCTATGACTTGCCTTGTGCATTTACCATTTTGATAATTTAGAAAAAATCTTCTCGTTGAAACATTAGTGGGACGTAACTCCTGATAGGCTTTAACTATATTAAGGTATTCTCCACTGATGACAAATTTACGCTCTTTGTTTGTTTTCGTGTTCGGCAGACTCACAGCTTGTAGGTTTGTATCCGTTTCTACGTCTTCTAGCGTTATATTGGCAAGCTCTATTCCTCTGCATGCACCGCTGATTCCATAAATTAAAGCAACCTGTTGAACAAAAAAATAAGTGTGTTAATAATCGTAATAACCTAGGTACATAATTTAGGTATGTAGGTAGGTATCTATTTATTTAGTTTGAGTAGAGTACATAAGTAGGTTATCTTTGTTGCCAAGTATTGTTTATTTGGAGCGTTATTTAAAAATGTTTCAATTTCTTGTGTCGTCAAGACTTTAGATTTTTTTGCCTTGTATCCAGTGGACAATTTCTTCAGTAAAGCCGTTAAATTTACATATTTTTTAATATCGACGTCGTGTCTCGTTTTTAAGGTCATTCTTAACATTGAATATGTGCTCCAAAGAGTCGACGATTTGAATTTTTTCGATAATTCATCAAAATAAGTGAGAAAAACCCCTTCTGTAAAAGAATCCACACGTTTCTCATCTCTCCATTTCATAAAATTTTCGTAACTCTTTAAATATATTTCACGTGATTTTGTCGGCAACAGATTCATAATTATTTCTTTGCCCTTTTCTTCCATTTGCATATTAGCATCTTCACTATCACTTGATGACATTTTTCACGTTCACAATTTGAAAGTTAAAGTCAGGAAGTTCAACGTAAAAGTTTGTGATTTGGAATGAAGAAAATTCTAGAGATTTAGCGCCAATACCATCTTTTTTTTTAAATCTCTATACCTTCAATAACCCTCAACGAAACAGTTCGCATTCTACCGTGAAGGGAAGAATCAACCTTCATAAAACATCACCAAGACGGTTCTATTTTCAAAAAAAAAGATTGACGGAGCACCAAGAAGTCGAGTTTTTATATAAGAGAACGAATGCTTTGTACGGGCTGATGATTTTAGACAAAAATTAAAAAGAAAAAATACTTTTTAGCCCGAGGTATTAAACTCGAGATTTAGGCCCGCTAAGCTACACTATTATGATACACTTTTTGAGCAAGAGAAGTGAAAATTCTATTGTCATAAAATTATAAGTGAGGGTAGTTGCAATGTCATGGCGCCGTGCGCCGGAAACCAAATAAACGAAATAATTTTTTAAGTGATTATTAATCGAGTCGGTGTGTAAGACTAAAAAAAAAATGTTAATGTTATTTATAAAATAAAGACAATTCTATGGGATACTTTTGGTTTTGACGCAATTGGTATGGGTTATCGGCATTCTCCTTTGTCATGCGCCGCTACACGTGAAATAATTACTTACATGTTTAACTTCAAATAATTAGTTGAACACCTAACAGCCGTTATTCACAGAATTGTTTCTAATAGAAGACTCATACCTATTCATAAAACTGTTTACTGCATTTTTACTGACAACAAAGTTTTCCAAAATAATGTCAGCATGACCAAGCGATGCAAAACTCGTTAAATTGTTTTATAAACCAATTCCAGACATTTTCCAGTGATCTTTCTATACTGTATCAACGAAACTAATTCAGGGTTAAAATAAAACACATTATTGTCATTAATGGATTAAAAATCTAAAAAAAAAAAAAAAAAAACATTATTGGATTAAAAATCTATAAAGTAAATGTAGGTTATACTTTAAAATAATAATAGTGATTTGGGACAAAGTCGAGCTATATTTTACAACAATTCAAACGAGTCGATAATATTCTTTTTTTATTTGTTGTAGTTAAGTAGGTACACCTACTGGCGATTCCCTAACAAACTATCCACCGTAGTTTAGAAAGTACCTACTTTTCTTATCCTACCATATCCATATCTGGCTTTATATCGCAATGAATAAGCTGTGCAAACGTTTATAATATAATAAGTTAGTACCATTCATTTAGAATGGTATAATTGTAAAATTATACAAATGGTCTAATGATATAATATTGAAGAATGTACAAAATATGATTCCCCGAGACCCATGTTACTTAAGAATATTTTATTTTATGACATTGTGTGAATTTAAATGAATGAACTAAATGAATTTGCAGCATACTGCAATAATTTTGAGTTTGACAACCTCTACCATACTATGAAGAAAGTGAATATGTTGCGTACTGCAATTACTTTGTGGACAAAATGAATATGTAGCGTACTGCAATTATTTTGTGTTTGACGACCTCTGCAATATAATGGAGAAAGTAAATATGCAGGTTGCTGCAATTACTTTGTTTGACAACCAGCCTACCGACTTTGACTCGACCTTTAAACATTTTACTAGACTTTGACTTTGACATGGACAAAAGAAATATGCAGCTTACTGCAATTATTTTGTTTGACGACCTGTCTACCGACTTTGACTCGACCTTCAAACATTTGACTTGACTTTGACCTTAACATGGACAAAATAAGTATGCAGCTTACTGCAATTATTTTGTGTTTGACGACTTCTGTAATGACTTTTTGACTCGACAACTTGACTTTGATGTTGATATATGCAAGTCGCTGGTATGAAATTATAAATACGCAGGTTGCTGCGTCCTAATACTATTTTATTTTCAAGTATATGTGTAGTACATTTATTATTTTATTATTACGTATTTATCCTGAGTCCCTTTCCTGGGCAATGTTTTCTGCAAGCATCCGTTCCGGGACTGGGTATTCATTATCTATAATACCTATATACATATTTACGTATATGTTAAGTAGTATATCATGGTTGTCATTGTGTCTTAGCATAGTGATAGCGATGAGTACTGCGAGTTCCTTTCCCGGGCAATGCTTTCTGCAAGCATCTGCCCGCCCGGGTCTGGGTGTTCATTATTTATCATATTTATATTCGTATTTATGTAAATATATATTAAGTAGTATATCATGGTTATCACCGTGTATTAACATGGTGATGATTATGAGTACTGGCTCATTATTTATAATACCTTTAGACATATTTACGTATTTATTAAGTAGTATATCATGGTTATCATTGTGTATTAACATATTGATAGCGATGAGTACTGCGAGTTCCTTTCCCGGGCAATGCTTTCTGCAAGCATCTGCCCGCCCGGGTCTGGGTGTTCATTATTAATAATACGTATATATTAAGTAGTTTATCATATATATACTTATTAACCAAATCTTATACTGTGCTGAGAGAGATCAGAAATGTGATCGTACTGCAAGAAATTTGAGAGGTGTTCGTACTTCGAGAGCGAAGTACGTGTCAGTCTGGCCGTGATAGTATATTATGTAAATATACTCCAAGTAATAGATAAATATGTGTATATGACCATGTGGGATATGATTTTGTTAAAACACACAAGCTTGTATTATAACGAAGTACTGTTAAGTATACCTATGATAGATTATTTTAAAGAAATACTCCAATTAATAAAGGTACAGGTACTGGTAATGTAATATAAATATAATCACTTAAGAGAAGGGCTTGTGTTATAAAATGTTCGAAGTTAGTTATTATATAGGATCTGTTTATGTATTAAGCTTAAATACCATTCAGTGTTGTAAACAACATTGAATGGTAAAGGTATTTATAACCTTAAAACACTGCCTATTGTAATCCTAACCTATATAACTATGTGATTCGTAGTACATAGGTACGTTTCAGTGTTTGTAAGTCGACATTTACCCATGTGTCAAGCTAATTATGGAGAAATAATGGTCGGGACTCATCCCTTTTCATTTTTGTAAAACACGTGGTTGCTAAAGCACGTGGTCGACCGACTTGTTTACTCGTTGCTATAAAAGCACTGCCGCCCTGGTAGCGGGACTCATTCTGTTGTCGACTGTCGGACCGGACGGAGTTCTGGCACCTCTATAGCAATAAAAGCTAAGTACCTAATCGTTAAGTCCTGATCAATGACGTTGTGTATTCCTAGGTTGTATGTTGCGTATTATGTAATACATAACGTTATATATTATATACTTGATAATTAAATGGAATACACAGCGTAATGTTTGTTATGTATAACGCTATATACCTTATATATTACCTAAAAAATAAGTATATAAGTAAATCTAATACGTAATGTAAATGTTTGTTACAAGGTCAAACATTTACATTATATACTTATGTGTTAACGATTGAATTTGTTATTTTATACAAGAAACTGTAATGAAGACGTTGAAAAGAATATACCGGGCAGAGTTTCTTGCCAATTCTTCTCTGCCTGGCCACGTTCCGAATTGGCGGTAAATTAAAGAATATTGACGTATCACGGTTTTCTTATTTAATGAGGTTATTCTTCTCCTTTCAGTTCCAGTGTTATATATAAGTGTGCTGGTGGAAAGTATATAAGTTTCAAATACCTGGCTATTTGTTTAATTAGAGTTTCAATTACTTGCTTTGCTAAATATATATTTACCTAACGCCCCAAGCTATATTTATAGGTTTTAGTGTAGTGCTAGTTAAGCTATATTAACACTAAATCGCTAAAGATAGCCTATTAGTTTCCCTTCAAAGCTTATATACAATGATTGGTACCTTTTATGTTTTCTATCATATATATAAATGTGAAAATGCTAACACACGCACACAAACACCGTGTCGAAGACTGCCGAAAAGAAACGACGTTAGACAATGCACGGCCTTCAAGCCACACCTCCGTGCCCGTCGGAGTGGGGAGGGTGAGGTTTTTTTCGTTACGGAATTTCTGGATTCTGTCCCCGCGCTCAAGGCCCTCGATAGAAGCTATGCAATAGCTTAAAAAAAAAAAACTTTGACAATGCTATACAGCAACATCAATCTATTGGCAGTTTGTTTAATTCATTTTACATGTTACGATAGTTCTATGATTCAAAATGTTCTTGTCTGTTTTTCTTATTATCTTTCTTTTGACGAAATCAAGTGTAATATTGTGTACCTATGGCGGAAATAAATGAACTATAAACTAAACTTTACACCTCAAAGTTGAACCATTTCCTTATAAACCATTCTGTCTATTGATGAAAACTGAATGAAAATCCGTTCTGTATCGCGAACAGATACACGCGGCGGGATTTGTTAAGATATTATAAAAAAAAAAATTTATTTGAAAATACTGTAAGTATTGTTAGAAGACAATTATTATAGATCAAGGAGAGTTGAGACAGAGGAGATTCATTGAAACAAGTCCAATTTCTTGGATATGTTCCGTTAGCAAGCTGGCAACAACTAGCGCTTTTTACTTATTTGAAGTACTATATTGGTTGCAGTGAGCAACACTAACCTGTGTAGAGTGATTGAGTAAATACTGCATGCACATGGAAAAAAAGCCAGAAAATTAAGTTATTATTAAATTTTAAGTTATACAATACAAATTTGGTAAATGCATAGGAATCATTACAAATTTATAATGCATGTTTCATAGCACGAAATTGTTTTCGTCGTCAGTCGGTTTTTGTTTTGAAATTGGGTATAGGCCATTTATCGAAGAAAAATATATTAACACCTTGGAGAGTTGAAATTTGTTTCAATTCTCTTTGTAAAATTAATTATAGTAATATTCTTTTTATCGTCAGCCTGAACCATTCTATTGTAGATGTAGGGTAGAGCTCTCCCATTAGTCTTGAAGGGTTTTGTATTTTCGAACTATTATTGTATAGACTAATATTATGTGGCCTTGCATGCTAATCTAATCAATGTTTTTGTTTTAGAATGACTGATATTTAATAAGATAACAACTGCTAGGAGTTTGGCTAGTTGGCTATTTACTTAATGAAGATACTACCTAGTTTATCCTGTCCAGTCACTTCAAATAGGCAATATCATAGCTGCTAAATGCTGTTGTTAACTGTATAACAAGGTCGGGAGACTTAACCACATAAGTCAAAAAAGCCTTTTGTTATTATTATGCCAACAACATTAAGTTAAATTAACACAGCGACCGACTTAAGCACATAAGTCACCGCCGGTCATACCAATTTCAAAATCTCGCGAACCTTTTCAACCTTGACATTCTCTTCACATCTTACAATAGTATAAACAACTTATGTCGGACTTATGTTAAACGGTCCTTTAGTTTTTGCAGTTTGTTTCACGTGACTTATGTGATTAGGAACGTTAAGTGGGTGACGTTAACATTTTGCTAGTTTGAGGATAGCTCATTATGAATATAATTTATTGAAAAAAAAGACTGAAGTGCTTGTGTAGTTCTGTGAAGTGTGGTAAGCCTGAGAATTTTTACTCTAAAATCAAAAATAGTAAAATGATATTTTACTTGCTTTTCGTAATGTGTTTTTAGTTTCAATAGAAACTTATAATACTAAGACTAATATTTTTCTTCCGTACATTGTGACCCTGTGACTTCGTATGTCGTTCAAAATACATTTTTTTTGAGAGTACTCTCGGAAAGCGCAGCAGTTTCATCGAATTTTAGTAATGAATCGACTATTGCAAATCTACCCGAAGAGGTTCTTTAAAGATCTGGTAGGTACAACAGCAACTGTTTGTGTATCTCCAACAAAAAAGTATCCGTGTTAAGAAACAAGAAAAGCAAGTGCAACGAAACGCAGGTAACTCTTAGAAAACATTAAAAGGAAAAGTGATTACTGGCCGTAAAATGACTAAGCTTCCAATGTGTCGAATGAAATGCAAGGAGCGCATATCATTTATCTACAGACAGGCTATATGACAACATAAAACGCGTAATGTTTTATTCGGATACAAGATTAGAAACTCTCATGAAAGTTCAATGTTTACGTGGCTTTGCAAAAAATAAACATAGACTTTATAGACCACAAATTTATGATTCCCGGTTACAGTCATTTAGAAGTTTATACTGACCACACATGGGATTATAGAAGAAAAAACCGAACTGCATATTTATCACCCGTACGATTGCAAACAATTGATAAGATCAAACAGTAAAAAATTAAAAGTGGTCGAAATGAAAAACACAGATTTTTTGTCTTCTCTTCATTGTTGAAGACACAAAGACGTAGATGGACGACAATTTAAATGGCTCGATAAAAAATGGATGCTCTATCACAATGAATTGGTTGTTTTTTTTTTACAAAATTGATCTAGAAGAGGATACCATTTTTCTTATTTAGCTTAAAAAGAAGACATTCTGTTGCGGATAACAGTATTCTCATAATATTGTTACACCCGAAAATAATAAAAAAAGAATATTTAATTTCTTTACTTTTATTTGATGTGTGTCATAGTTTTTCCGGAGATTTACCTTCTGCAATCGATTTACGAAACACTGACCCCGACATTGTTGATAGTGAGGATAATGAATATTTTAAGATAATTAATTTAAAATAAATTAATTTCCACCTTTTTCATACTGCACTGTTGGTATATGGTAGCTGTCCTTAAGTACATAAGGCACTCAGTACCGGTTTTTATTATTATATTTTTATAAACAGAAGTAGAAATTGATTAAAAAAAATAACACTAAACGTTAAGCCTAAAGTTTAAACAGTAATTTTATTTCAAAAACTTAACTAAACAAATCGACACAGAAATCAAGTTGGAACCACACAGATAGAAATAATTATAACACTTGAAAATGACGAAAATCAGAAACACAAAATGACTTACATAGCCTCGCACAATAATTTTTAACGTCCCTAAGCTATTCCCTAAGCTGTCGAGCACCACAAACAGACTGAGCCCGAGCAATGGTCCTGCCCGCTATTTAAAGGAGCGTCAGTTTACCGATGTCCTCTTGGTGGGGGAGTCGCTAACACGGCTTCTCCTGACTATAGATCGTCCTCGACCTACTCCTAAAGTCAAATGAGGCTGCCCGAAGCTGAAGTCTAAGATGATGGCCCCGCCTCAGGTTCAGGATCCAGTGAGGGCATGGACGGACCTGCGCCGGAACCATACGTAGAACTAGCATCTGGTTCGCTGTCGTATTCGTCTGAAAGAAGAGTTACATCAAAAGAGCGTCGATTTTACATAGATGTGGCGGTTCACACTCTTCTTGCATCACCATTCATTTAATTCATACGTCCTCACAAAATCTCATTCATTCACCAGCGCATACACCTCCTAATGAGACGTCTCTCATGTACTTATTTCGTTTTCGGAGCAAGGCCTAGGTTTTATTGCCCCATTCCTCAGTTTCGTGTGTCCGCTGCGGCTCCGGCTCTGTAGTTGTCAGCATCAGGTGAAGCAGGATCCACCTGTAACATGACGCGACTAACGCGTCTGCCCGACTATGCGAGTAACGCAGACACAGGCAAGTCCGACTATGCGCAAAGCGCAGACACGGAAGACCTGACTAAGCGGCACTATGCGCTGACACAGGTAAGACCGACTATGCCTATTTTAGGCAGACACGGTAAGTCCGACTATGCGATAGTTGCAGACACGGACATACAAAGCGACGAACGCTGTTATACTGATCTTGGCATTATCCCCGTCCGACTATGCTACGTAGCAGATACGGATCGCTTTGTCCTGTACATTACATTACACACGCTGCTGCCGGTCAACATATGCTCGCCCATCCACGTAGGTACATGGCGCGAAGCTTGTAGGACGCGGTTTTAAATTTTGTTTTAAGTTAAGTTTTTTTTTTTTTTTTGTTTTTATTTTCTATTTTTTTTTATCTAAATTTTGATTAATTTCAAGATTAGTTATTCGAAATGAACATTACAAACTAAAAGTTTAGAGATTTTAAAATGACCAGCAACGACGTATGCAATGTGATTTAAAAATAGGACGGTTCAAAGTAAACTCACGGTCAAAGAATGCGGCGCAAGCTTCGGGGCACCACTCGCCTCGCCAGGGCACCATGAACTGTGCCGCGGCCTGCGTGGTCTTTCCATAACCTCCGCTCAGTAACTTCAGCTCGTAGCGGCCGCTCGGCAGGGCTTTGATCACCTTATATGGACCACGCATACCTGGGTCCAATTTCCCTGTCGACTGAGAGAATTTTATTACGAAAACAAGGTCGTTCACCCTAAACTCTCGAGGCGAGTTCCGGCGCCGATTGGCATATTCGTCCTGCTTGGCCTGGTTGTCAGTGAGAAGTTGGCGGGTGCGACTTCTGGTGAGCTCACGAAGTGCTTCTCTGTTTGGCCTGGAACCTTCCGCTGCTACATCTCGAATTAACGAGCGAATGACTGGAGTAGTCGAGTCTGTGCCGATGAGGAGGTTTAGCGTCGAAGTTTGCGTGGTCTTTTGCTTCGTGATATTCAGTACTAGTTGGAGCTTCCAAAGTACTTCGGACCACGATGAGTGTTTATGGTTCACTTCTATACGGATCATGTTAAGTACCGTTCGTACGTACCTCTCCACCTGGCCGTTCGCGTGATGCATCTCGGGGGTGATGGAGTGCAGCTCGCACCCCAGGTCGTTGATCCAGGTTGTAAACTCGCTGGACTCAAACATGCGTCCTTTATCAGTGATCATCAGACTTGGCACGCCGAACTGCGCGATTGCCTGGGTGATGACTCGTTTCAGCTCAGCGGCGTCTTGTCGTTGAATAGGGTACAGTAGGCAGAACTTCGTAAACGCGTCAACTATTATTAGGACGAATTTATATCCCTGCGATAAGGGTAACGGGCCTTATGCGTCCACGTGTACTGTGTGGATCGGCGTGTCTGGTTTTTCCCAAGAGGTGATGTTCTGTAGTGGTGCTCGAGGTACGCGTTTCTTAGAGATACATACTAGACAGTGTGCAATATACTTACCAACAAATTGGCGGAGACCAGGGAACCAAAAGTGCTTAAGAATGAGGCCTAATGTCTTGTCGACCTCAATATGCTCATGTTTGTCGTGGAAAACACGCAGGGGGCTTAACCGGTGGCCTTTGGGTATGTAACACAGAAGCCTTGGTTCTTCACCTATTGGAGTGTACCGATAGTAAAGCAGTTCATTCTGTGTCACATACCGGTTAGGGTCCAGTTCGCCATCCTGAAGCTTTTGAACAAGGGTTTGGGTCTCTTGGTCAGCAGCTTGTGCTATTTGAGCCCAATTTCGGGGTCTTTCGAGCTGATTTACTACTAGCGGGTTCCGGAGCGTGCCTTAGCAAAACAAAACTCCTCCAAGTGGCCCGACTTTTTGCAGAAGGAACAAGTGTTGGGTATGACGTTGGGAGGATTTGGTTTCGTGGCGAGGGTCGGGTCAGGTCTTGAGTCAGTCAGTTTAGGTTTCTTACAGTCACGAGCTATATGGCCTCTCTGACTGCAATTGAAGCACTTGGTTTCAGAGCGAGGAGTAGATTGAGGTTGGCGTTTCCTGTTAACAAGTTGGGGTCGTACCTCATGTCTATTTTTCGGCTTTACATAAATCGAAAGGAAAGAAACAAGATTCTCGGTAGTTAGGCCTGCGTTCGAAGCCGCCGCACGAACTTGCGGATTATCGATCCCGCGTATGACGATCAAAACCCGCAGTTCGTCGTCAAGTCCCTTCACTATCCTAAGTCGCAGTAGAGAGCGCCTAGCGTATTCGGCGTATGAAGAATAGCTATCCGACGTAGTTTTCATTGCTTCGAACAAAATGTTTGCATAATCAAGCTTACTGGGACACAAAGGTTTAAATTCTAATTTAAAATTGGACCAAGTTCGATCATTAGTCACCCACTCGGATAGCCACGTCTTGGCATCACCTTTCAGACAGGACGCGACTCGTGACAAACATTCGTGGTCGATCCACCCATTCGCAGCTCTGGCGCGATCCACTTCTTCACACCACGAGTCAACGTTATGGATTGTGGGGTAAAAATTTGACACGTAATAACTCTTAGAACTTACGGGCTGGATTGTCTTTATGGCTTCTATGAGAGCGTGGGCGAGAGTGGATGCCTCAGAGCACGGCGTGGTGGTTTCTAAGACTTGGTTAGAGGCGTTGGAGTTATCTTTGGCAGTTAACATGGTATCCGCTGCTGCTGCGGGTGGTAGTGACACGTGGCCTGATCTCAGAAAAGAGTTTCCGAAATCTTCACTAATGGATTGAGTTATGTTTGTAGCGGCTATTGGTTGAGCGGGTTGCGAGAAATCGCGGGCTTTGCTGCGGTTTTCTGGACTAGGTACTAGTGAGGGTATACCCGCACCAGCGGGTGAGCGACTTAGGGAGCGGCGACGATGCCTAAGCATGACGCGAGAGTTTCGGTGGGATGACACGAGACCTACTACGTGAAGTTTTCCTGTTCGCACGTGATGCTCGACTGCGATAAACATAAGGGGACCTCGAACGGGTTTTACGCCGCGAAATCTCTCGCAAACTTGACCGTTTTCTACTACGGGATTGACACGGCGATCGGTGTCGCGTTCGGGCATGCAAGTCATTCTGTGAACGGTGTCTCAAACGACCGCGTTCTTTAGTTTTCGGCATTACAATTACTTACGTAAAAGAACAAAGAAAAGTTACACAAACAAGTCAATCTATCTCGAAATGTGGGTAGTTCCAAATTGTTTTCTAAAGATAAGTGGGCTTTGGCATTCAATCCCACTTCTGATTTTATAAACAGAAGTAGAAATTGATTAAAAAAAATAACACTAAACGGTAAGCCTAAAGTTTAAACAGTAATTTTATTTCAAAAACTTAACTAAACAAATCGACACAGAAATCAAGTTGGAACCACACAGATAGAAATAATTATAACACTTGAAAATGACGAAAATCAGAAACACAAAATGACTTACATAGCCTCGCACAATAATTTTTAACGTCCCTAAGCTATTACACCGTCGAGCACCACAAACAGACTGAGCCCGAGCAATGGTCCTGCCCGCTATTTAAAGGAGCGTCGGTTTGCCGATGTCCTCTTGGTGGGGGAGTCGCTAACAATATATATACTGAAGTTTATGTTGCATGTTAGTATTATTCAGTAGACCTTAATAAATCAATATAATGAAATAAATTAAATAATAGGATTTTTTTATTTGCTTTTTGTTGTTCCTGAAAGGTATGACTTTTTGACATATTATAACTTCATCCCTTGCAGAAAAAGGACATAATTTATTATGTGACAAGTGAATGTCTATTCGAAGAAAAAAAAAACTCTTGACCATTCATCACAATAATTTATGTAAAATATCTACATTCTTCTTCATTATAAATTTCCAAGACCACAAGAGTAAAACAGACTATGTTATTTTAAACTCAGCTCTTTTCCGAAACCGTTATCCCCTTTTCTTTTAATTTAAGCATTGAGTCATAAATAAGGAACCGTAAATACGCTTTTAAACGGCTATAAAACTTCTGGCAATCCTTTTACCATTTTTACTAAATCAGGCCAATTTCAATAAGTGCCGATATGGTAGGTAGAAGTAGATGTATGTGGATCACATTTGCATTTTTTCAACATGGGTCGTAAATCCCGGGCTGACTAAAGCCTGGTAACTTATCGATAAAATATTGTCAGAAATTTAAATCACACTGAAATTCGGGTGGGAAAATTTTCAAAGCAATTTTAAAAAAGACCGGCAAAGTGTGAGCTGCCTCGCCCAAGCCTAACGCAGGGGACTTCATAACCCACAGTCGCACTTTGGGTTCATTTCACAAGTTTGGAGCGTCACGCTAAATACAGATTACTTTGCGTTTCCATTGAATATACATGTTAAGCCGAATTGATGATCGTTTATGTTTTGTTAAGTCAAGTCGATTGACTAGGTTAGACGTTGTTTAAAAAACAATGTTTATTGACAATAGGAAATACACGGTTAGGTTAACACACAATCGGCTTAAAGTATTTATTAGAATATATTATTATTATTACCAAGTAAATGTACTAAGTACGTAAAATAAACACAACATTATGATTAATTTAGGATTTTTTGATTCCGAAAAAGTAACTAAAGCTTTTCTAAACTTCAGTTCGAAACTTTTACTGTACTCAATTCAAAACTCCTTCCCTGATTATTTCATGCAGAAATTGGATTTTCGCAGACTCGCCTAGTTAGGTAGTTCTGTATATTTCTACAGCAGTATGGTATGAATGTAGCGTTTGAAAATATACAAAAATTTCTAACACTATTCGAAAGGGATAAAAATTACAAGAAAAAGCTTATCACCTTCTTGCCTGAAGCTGATGGACGCAAATTTCGCATCTTACTTTGTTATACTAAGGGTTACCACATATCATCTGGTGGTCTATGTGCTTGATACATCGATTGATAACTTGCCAACCTGCTGGCAACTTTGTTTGCATTTTCTTTCATCTCTCATGTGTCTTCTCATTGGTGAAAGGATTTTCAGAACCAGATCAATAGGTATTTGCAGAGAATAACAATTTATGAAACTGAAAAAATTTCATCATCATCTAGATTCAAGATTCAAGGTTCAATGATTGATCATCAACACAGGTTATAACAGTCCACTGCTGGACATAATGAGTTCCATTGCTCGATGCATCCAAATTCTAGCAGCAGCCTTTCGCGACTATAAATATTAATTTACGATATCTCTTTTTAATATTAGTACACGATAGTATGATGGTGACAATGATCCTGTAACACCACGACACACTGAGATGAATAGAGACACTGCGTGTACACTTGTGAAACCAGCTCCTTGCATAAATTCCGTAGGCTTTGTTTGCTGACACGAAGCTACAAGCTGTATAATGAGCAACAACAGCGAAATAGCTTCATTTACTTTGGGGATTTGCTTGTGCGAGATTGTCAGACTATCTTTTATGGAATTTTGGAGAAATTACTATCAAGTATATAAAAAATGTAGTGCAATAAACTCATAAACTCATATGTATTTATTCATTAAGCAAAGTAAAGTACAGTTTGAATCGTCATTTTTTAATTTACACTAATTCGTAACGCGACTTTAATCTTAGTTCGAAGTAATTCTCTGCGGTCCATTGTTGCGCTAGGCAGCAGAATGAGAAAGAGAAAGTTAAGGGCCTCCCAGAATGGAAGATTCTGGAAGACGAAGAGTCCTGGAAACACGTTCCGAGGGGTTGTAGGAGAGGTCAGGGCCGTTGTTGTGTGTGATGGTGATCCATGTGCTTGCGGCGATTCTCGGCGAAGGTAGTCGATTCGAGACATCTGGTGAAGTTGATGAAGATGAAGAAGGCAGCACTCAGGTGGTCCCACACATCACACACATTGTGGCGGTTTACAAAGAAGGGCTTAGAGAGTAAGGGTACAAAGTTTGTTTAGGAAAATGAATTTGGGTGTTATAATTACAGCAGGATTTCTAAGCACAGTGAAGGGCGTCATCGACAACAGAATGCTCACCAACGGCTCAGGTTCTTGCGTGTGAAGATATCGGCTGGTGGCAGCGGTGGAGATGACGCGATCACGGGGGTTACGAGTAGGTTGTAACGATGCGGCCAGGTGGAGAAGAATGCGCGAAGGCCTATTTATGCGAGAGGGTCCCCACCCCTGGGCTGAGGGAGTCGCACGCGCATAACCTTATATGGTTATGATTTGCCCAAATTATAGTTTCCGGGATGATTCTCGTTTTTGGGCTTTGAGAACAAAGAAAAAACAATCAACTGCCATTATACTTGATACTGGCGAAATTGTGGAAACTATCCCAGAAGCCAATTAATAAAGAAGTGAAGTGAGATGAAATGTAAACAATGAATTTAAAAAGTTATATTAGTATTTTATCATCTGTTTAGTTATAATGGTGGAAAAGTTACCGTGCAACGTTACACCGTATTATAAATTTCACGAACGGCCCTCTTCTGCAACACAAATATGGTGTTGATGACACAACAAAATGCTGTACGACATAATGCTGTGGAAGTAGCTGAAATAAATCAGTCTAGCCGTTTCTACATCAGTAAGTTGACGGATTCTTTTGACTACGCAGTCAACTGACTCAGTTCTGCAGCATACGCATTCTGCAGTAGCGCCTTATGAAGCATTATTAACTAAGGTTCTACCTAAAAATGCAGTATTTTCCACAAGATTGTTTAACATATCTATGGTAATTTATATCTTCAACATTTTGTTTTAGTCCCGTTCAGAATTAAATTATTTACACCGATTAACAATTTTCGCTATTGCATTGTCCACGTCGTCAAAATTGGTCTGCCGTCGCTTTAATTTCATTTCACAAGTTGAGGTAAGTCGTTGATGTAAATTAAAAATTAAAACGGTCCAAATATTGAGCCTTGCGGTATACCCATCTTTACTGGAAAACACTTTCAAATTACGTCTACTTTCTGGATTCTGTCAGTTAGTAAGAAGTGAGAAGGGCTAAAGCCATACCTACCTCTGACACCATTCCATATTGATCTAGTTTCCTGATTAATGTTTCATGGTGAACGCAGTCAAAAGCCTTAGACAAATCACAAAAGATGCCTAAGGCATCATGTGAATCCTCCCAGGCATTGTAAATATGCGATACTAACTCAACACCGGTGTCAGCTGTTGATTTGATGCCGGTGTCAATGAAAATGACCGATGGGCTTATTGTACTTTACTACTCACCTATAAATAGATATACATTATTGTTTGCTGTTTGGTATCATAACTTTTCAAAAAAGTACTGTTCCGGATAGAAAGTAACTTTGTTAATAATTTTTAATGCCAACAAAGCCGCGGGCAAAAGTAAGAAGTATAAACCAAAAAACATTTTCTAGCCTATTAGTTGGACATTGGACATACAACAACAATAATAAAAAAACACTAGCCTATATCAGTCCACTGCTTGACATAGGCTTCTCCTAATAAGAAGGGTGATATTTTTATAATCCTCACGCTGGGAATGCTGTTTGGGGCTGGAGGGTGGAAGCCCTTAATATCATTTAGATTTTTATTTAGACATAGACCTCTTCTAATGTACTTATTATAACTTAATAGTGATGATTTGCAAAAAAACTGTTGGCAGAACACTTTCTGACAGCAGTTTTTCGCAAAACATCACTTTAACTGTTTGGACGGTGTCATAAGGCCTTTTGCGGCATGCCATGAGGCCGCATGCTTCAATAATTTAAAATGTCACACATTCGTGCCGCATTACAGCACCTTGCGTCATGTCGCAGACTGTGCAAGTTGTTTCCGAACACGATGGATTCCATGCGACATTTTTGGTGCGTCAAAACAGTTTCTAGGTTATGTTTTGTTTGTATTTGAGTTGGAAAGTAAATCTTTTGGCGAAATCACACCAAGAAGTCGAATTGAAGTAAAGATTAGCTGTTATTGAGTGGTTCCTCCACTCAACCACTTAAAAATATTTAGACTTCATTGAAAATCATGACGTTTTTTCTTCCGTTGTCTAGCTGAATGGCTTAGTACTAAATAAGCTGTTGCTAAAGTTGTTTCATCAGCCATATTCTACGGTATTTATCCCCAAAATCACTCCAAAAACGATGTTTAAAAATTATCTAGGCACGATGTTGCCTGGTGTAAAATAGACTGCCGCATGCTACATCGGCCGCATAATGTTGGCTATTGTAGCATGCAACAAGGAGCCGCATGTCAACATTTTTAGCATTCCGCACTGTAGAACCGTGTTGCTCTGGCATTAAAGAAGCTGGTTTACCGTTTAGATTGGCAGAATAATTTTTAAACGATATAAGTACCCACATGAAATTAATGAAAGAAGCCTGCTAATCCAGATTCAAAATAAAACTCAACTAAAGACAGTATTCAATCCCAACTAAAGGCAGGTTTCAACATCAACTAAAGACAAGTTTCAACACCAACTAACGTTAGGTTTCAACACCAACTAAAGACACACAGGCTTTTTTCAAAGAGACGCTTTTATTGAAATTGGAAAGTAATATGATAGGGTTGGCCGCTTTTGCCGAACTGTGAAATCCCGGTTTACAATCCGATGTTATCGCCGATGTAATCTACATATTATTCACAAACCGAGCCATTATGGGGATTCAATTACCGAGTATTTTTCCCTTACCTACTTTATTTTTATGTTGGATGGTTATGGAAGAGGTAGGTACGTAGCAATCTAACCGCGTTGTAACTTTGAATAAAAGGTAAGTACCTTTTATTCCCAGAAAATGTTCAAGCTATACCTAAACAAACATTTTGCAAGAACCGGTTTATATAATTATTTTACTTATATTCTAGACTTACGATATAGGCATGGCAAAACTGAATCTTTTTCAAGATTGGAACAATTGCATCTGGAACAGTGCAAAGTTCCGGATCAGTGATATGTTTCATTTGGAACATCGTTTCAGAGTAACGTTTAAGGTTTATTAATCACTGAATCTGAGATAGCAAATCGTAGTGAAAGTAATCGTAAGCCTTGCGATCACTTGTTAAATGAATTATTTTAAAATAAGGAGAGTAAATACATCTGACTACTCTGTGGCAAAGTGCCAGAGGGCCCACCTGAGGGCCCACCACTTGGGGTTGCGGGTTCGATTCCCGCCATGAGACAAATGTTTGTATGTTCAACAAATGTTTCTCTTAGGTGTTTTTCATGTATAATAAGTATTTAAATAAATGCATCTATGTAAAATTTATAATTACCTATAAGGTACTTGATCCGAATAAGGCCCGGCCCCTAAGATGGCCCACTTTCAATAAAACGTATTTCAATTGATTAAAAACTGTTAAAATTTGGTGTGAATGTGTAAACATATCTATCTATAAATAGGATGACAAAAAATAACATGAAAAAGATTCGATATTTTAAAAGTAGGTGTCGGTTTGTCGGTAAAGTTTAAAAATATCAACGATTTGTAATTATTGTACCATGTTAAATCTTTCATTATTATGAAGTTCTTAGTGCGAATAAATTTTTTCTTTGCTAGAGGACCATAAAGAATTAGGTTTCTTGTATTTAATTCGACGTAAATATCTTTGTTATATCTATTTCGTATTAAATTATCGTTGTTTTAACCCTCACTGGGAAATGCCCCTATTAAGGCCCACCCCAAGTGCACCTAAGATGGCCCGGGCTGTCTTCGGGCTATGAAATTATGTAATTTTCTAGCAAGCAATCACAAAATGAGAGAAATGAATGAGAATTCAGTGGAGATTAAATCCTTTCTAAGTAAATTATATTATAGATGCTTTTGAAAAAAAAATTGAAAAATATGTCTTCAAAACGACCAAAGATACTACTTTATATAGCCGGTACAAATAACAAAATATTAATAATTTATAACGAAATATTATTCCCAATATTGCATTATAATGTTGATATTAAGCAGTAGCACCTAAATAGTTTATTAACGTTTGATTTATTCATGGATTTTTTTAATGTACATTTTTTCTTTAGATGACTGGCCAAAAAAGTAAAAATAAATTTAAAGTAGCAATTTTTGCGGCGTTAAATAATGAAATAACTAAGCAAAGAACCATTATTATTAATAAAATGTGTAATATTAATGAAAATTAATGAAATTATTATAATTTATCATATCAAATATTTTGTCATCTTTATATCGGAAAAGTAAATTTTCTTTATATTTTAAACAAAATGCTATTAAAATTTGATGATTGAATGAATATATATAATAATTTATTAACATATTACTTTTATCGCAAAATCGTTATTCAAATTAGGTGGGCCTTATTCGAGTCAGGTACCTTACATATACCACCATCGCAAGTGTTTAGTCGGGGTACGCGGTGACCGGTGAGCGGTGTGTGTGCCGGTGAGTGATAAGATCGAGTTCCAAATGAAACATTTGTACCGACGCAACTGTTCCAAATCTTTCGGAACACATTGATGTTCCGGATCACTGAGTCGGTTCTCTAAAGAGCTACACACCTCTATTACGATATCAATTGTATTTTCAACTTCTACCCACGTACGCACCAATTAGTCTACCTAATAGGTACACACACAAGTGGGTAGAAGTCGAGGAGCAGATGGATCACAATGGATAGTGAAGTATTTAGGTATTGTTTGGGTACCTAACCTTGTAACCAAATATTTAATTTAATTGGTAATATTCCTGATTCATGCCTCGTAACAGCTCTTCAGTTACTACAAACGCTTTCTGAAATTAATATTATGTAAAGTAAATAAATAATAAAATAAATAAATAAATAATGCGGGACGTAATCACACAGCATCATGTAGCCCCAAACTAAGCAGAGCTTGTATTACGATACACATATATATTATGTACCACATGATTGATATACAACACATATAATTTTTTTTTGTAAATACATACATATCATACATAGAAACACCCAGACCCGAGACAAATATCTACAGAACATGCAAATATTTGTCCCGCGGCGGGAATCGAACCCGCAACCTTCTGCGTCTCAGGCGGACCTTCGCCCACTGCGCCACAGAGGCCGTCAAGATTAATAAATTTCAACAATTGATTTATTAATCAAATACAAATAGAAAATATATGTTGGTCATTAGCACACAGCATCATACAGCCCCAAATAAAGCAGAGCTTGTATTATAGGAACCACATAACTGATATACTATCATATACCTATTTTTATTTGTATCACGGCGGAAAGCGAACCCGCCACCATCTGCGACTCAGACGGGCCTGCGCCTACTGCGACACAGAGGTCGTCAAACCATTACTTACTAAATTTCTTTAATTAGTCGAGGGACCAAAAGATCTCTTTAAACCATATTTTTTTATATATTACGTATTATTAAAGATTCAAGATGTTTATTTGCTGAACTAAGTGTAGGGAATGATCTCATTAACTCATTCATATTGAAAATGGGAATTCTTGACGCCGTTTCGACTCTGGAGTGCTGGACAGGACGCGGAGGAAGAGCATCACGTTCAATCACCCTGAAAAGCGTTTTCTGAAATAGTCGAAACGGTACGTGAAAATTCCGTTTTTCAATATGTCAGACTTATATATACTTGTCCTTTGAAACTAAAATATATTTTTGACGGATACTATTAATTATGGTATGGTATGATAGTTTGTTTGAGAATATTCATCATCATCATCATCATCAACAGCCTATATCAGTCCACTGCTGGCCTCCCCTAATAAGAAGGGGGATATGCCCATAATCCCCACGCTGGGCATGCGGGTTGGGGATCGCAGGGCACAGCTTCTAGTATATTATTTCCTCAATAATTAGAAAATGCACTTATAAAACCTGTTCTGTATGCACCTTTTTTTATAAAAGTATAAGTAATCGTTTCCAATTTCAATAAACATGCATTCTGCGATATTTCTAAGAAGAAACTACATATAAAGAAAGTTCAAACACGAGCGTACAAAAAATGGAGACATCCTGGATACGTGAAGAAACATCACAATCGAGTCAAAGCAACAATCACAGTATCACAAAACATTGTAAACGTATTTCATGTCTTAGGTCGGCCGTTTGTGTCATTCGCTCTCCGCCTCTCCATTACTCATAACAGAAGAGGACTGAGGAAAAGAGTAAACAAAGCCTGCTTGAGTTGTTTGTCTAAGCTTTACTGGTAAGTGGTACAGTCAGCAAAACTTGGTTTTCTTATTGGCCTGGATATAATAATATGCAGGAGAACTTATGATCAGAAAGTTTTGACTTGAATGTTTATTCATTTTATAATGGTGATATCGCTATTCAACTAAAGTTTATAGATTGTAATTACAAGTCAAGACATTTTGTTTAAGACTTTTTTAGTGCGTGATACTTCCTGGCCCGGCCACAATCACTTTAGCTGTTTATTTGTACGTCAAAAATGTGAAATCTAACTGTCATGACTGCAAAAGACAGGATTCCAAGAGAGTTTGGTACTTTTTGCCAGCTTAATATCTTTCAAAAAATTTATAACAACAAAAATCTATAAGTATAGATCTTTAAATAAATAAATGTAAGAAATTAGAAAATGTTAGTTAGTTGTATATATTAAGAGTAGTCTTTTTTTTAATTAAATTCCAAAATACCAATTACGTGATCGTAATTCGTATTTCTTCGAGATAAGTGGTTGGAGTGTGTAGTTCTATTACAGTAGCTGAAGAAATAAGGCTTTAGAAAGAAAGAAGGACCATGGTGAATATCTTAGACCATAACCAGAGAACCAAACACTATCTATACAAACAAACAACTTCAGCTTATGTTAGTCCACTGCTGGATATCGGCCTCGCCTAATAAGAAAGGAACCTGTAATCCCCACGCTCGGCAGGTAGCGGGTAGGGGATGACGAGGTTCAGCTCCTCGCACCACCGATGGTACTGCCTGTCAGCGGTCAGGGATTTTAGCTGTGCCGGTATTGAGGCTTAGGTTACAAAGACGAAGTTTAGAACCCCTTACATGTCATACGAAAAGTAAAAAGAAGAATTACGTCAACGAAATACTGCTTTGAATAATAGCACATAGTGCTTTGATATTTTCCGGATAAAACATGCTACCGGTGAAGTAAAGTTTGTAGTTTTTGGAGTTGTCCAGTTTCTGACAATGGAACAATAGTTGACCCGAATATTTGAAAGCAGCAGCAGCTTGTTTCGCGTTATTACAATTAACAAAAAACCACCTTTGCCGCAACGCTACGCTTTTTTATTTTGTATAGATCACAAACAAATTATTTTAGAAAAAATAAATATTTTTTGTTACCACCTACCCAAATAGATTCAAACTTAAAAAATAATGTGTACCTATTTATTTAAAAATTCGTAGTCTTAATACGTAAAAAAACATAAATGGTGTGTTTTGAGTTTTTTCAGTAATTTCCGCCGGAAAAACATCACCCTACTTTATAAGGGATTTTAACTTATTTTAATTATTTCAGTCTGCTTCTGTAATGTTTGTTTAGGACTCATGAGTAAATAAGTACTTTGTATATTCAAATTAAAATACAGAGCTTACTATTTACATTTTTATATTTTTATTTACACATTAAGAGATCATAATTTTTTGACTCTTTATTATTGCAATTATTTCCATATATACTTGTACCTATAAAGATCTGTATACCAAATAATATTTACTCACATTACTTCGAGACTAACCCACTCAACAACTCTACCAAAACTAAGTAGTAGAGCAATTAACTTTGATGAACTTCGACCATTTACACTAATTTAAAATAGGTTTCAGGGGTGAACCGACCCAGGGTCGGGTGTGGTTACGACCTGCTAGCCTTCTACTGACCTAATCAAACGAACACGGGTATTCTTAATCACAGCTTGCATTAAATAAAATCCAAATCACACTAATAAGCACATACTAAGTTCATGTATGCATGTGTGTGTGTGTGAGAGAAAGAGAGAGATAGTATGTTTGTTTTTTCTCAATTCCGTATTGGCGAAACGACTTGGGATAAACCTTGGATAATAGGACGTAGATTATATAAACTACTTTTATCCGGCTACCACACAAGCGAAGCCATGGTTGGAAGTTAATAATACTGTAGAGTGAAAGTTTGGAAATGTGTGTATGTTTGGTCTCTTTCAACTCCGTAACGTCTGAACGGATTTGGATAAAAAATATTACGTACCTTTGTTAATTAATTAAGCACGATTCTCTGTAAATTTCGTTGATAAACCTTTAAAATAAAATAAAATGAAATGAAATGAAAGGAAAGGAAATGAAAGGAAAGGAAAGGAAATGAAATGAAATGAAATATATAAAACTACTGAATGGATGGATTCAGGAATAATATATACGCTACTTTTTATCCGGACACCGAGCGAAGGTGCGAGAGGGCTAGTAGAGTATAAAACAAACTCGATATTGGCACCTTTCAACCTGTGTTTAATTCTGCTAAAATACGTAAAGGATTTTGATACGTTGTTCATAATCAGCCGGAGACTATTTTCTCGAAAGGTTTATAGGTAATGCATATTATAATTTTAATTTTAGTAGAGAAAAGTTGATGTTTTGATACTTTTGACTTCATATTACCTAAAATAACCGGTGTGAAGCCAGGGTAGGTTGCTAGTTAAATAAGAAGTTATCATATTTGAAACCAAATTAACTTGTTACCTACTCTAAAATAAATATTGGGATGGGTTGTTTTGATATTTTGCTTCACGCAAAATAACTTTGTAGACTGTCGGATCATTTCGGTGTATATAGAAATTTTATGATACGTTTACAAATTGTTGTTTTCAGCTAGGGAATACCTAAGCAGTTCTTTTGTTGAAACCATCTTTCAGCACTTAAAACTCGATCGTGAACTCAAGTACCTATTAAACAAATAAATCACTATTTAAATCAAGCGATCGGGCAAACAAATTAAGACGCAGATGAAATTCAGCGTTTCCTGAGCAACTCGGTAATAAATTGGCCTTAATACTTTTAACTGTTGACTCGTTATTTGCTCGTTAATTTTGTTTTGCCTAATCAGGCCATGTCTTTAACGTAACAATATAATATTATGTGCAAAATTCTAAGAATATATTTTCATTTAAAACAAACAGGGCAAGCTAAATAAACCATTTAAAAGCAGATTTTAATTCAAGGACAACGTTTAGTATTACAAATAAACATTCCTATAGAGATGTTTTTTATATCATTAACACATTAATAAAAGTCGTAAGTTTTTTCAAAAGACACCTGAGTGTGGTTTTCAAGCCCTCAAGAATTTCAAGCAGGAAATCTTATCCGTGACGTATAATAAATAGGTCACATAAATTTTATAGAACCCTACAAGTAGATAGTGTTGTATTCAACAACACTCGCGGTGATGTTATATGCGTCCGGATAAACGAGGCATAATAATTTAACCCACGTGGCGCATAAGACCCCTTTCATTCTTCGTCATATATTTTCATAAGATAAATCGCTCAGAATTTTTACATGAAAACGGTTTTATGTGCGGCATTTTGTGACCCTGTTCAAGATCTCTCCAGGTTATTTAGAAGGTATCCTTATACTAAGAAAATGTTAGATTACAAATATTTTTGGAATTATTGAAACGATAATTCATACTTCTTCTTCTTCAAGAAGAAGAAGAAGTATGAAATCTCTGTGATAGTTTGTACCTATGTGGGGTTTTATTAATTTAATCATGCGTGACTTTGCCTCTCGCGCGCGTCCGCCTAGTGGGAGGGTGTGTGTTTACGATCACACGAGCCTGTTTTACCGAAAATAAAATGGCCTCAACTGTGAAGTGTAATACTTGCAATATTGTGATAGACGAGCTGTTAGCGTATGTGCAAAACAAGATTTCGATTATTGATGAAGATAGCTTGACCAGAATATGTGTATCGGCTTTCAATAATCATGACATATATAGGTCTAAATCGCTACTTTTCGAATCAATTCCCACCGAAATTCGTAAAAAAGTTCGTAAAAGGCAAGGAAAAGAAAGCCGTGACGTGGAAGACATCATATCTCTCTTCAAAGGGACGGATCCAGAAATTATGCCGATTTTTGTGGCCCGGGATCTGGAGAAACTTCCCCCAGTTACTTTCGATCATCTGGATTGCACTAAACTTCTCAAAGACCTATTGATTCTTCAAACGGAACTTAAAGACGTCCAGTCGAATTATGTCACTGCGGAGCAGCTAGATGCTTTAAGAAACGAAATGACTAGCCGGTTTCCTGTTACCGATCAGTCCCCACCTGGCCAATTTCGGAATATGAGAATAAATACAAGACGCGGTGCATGTTTAGACAGTGGCCCAATGGGACTGTCTCACCTGAATATGACTATTACGGATCCACCTTGTAGTGTATCTGATTCAACAACCGGACGCAAAAGCGATAAGTTGCAAATCTACCCACAACGTACTAAAACGATGAGCGCTTCTAGTGTGGATTCGTCGGCCGTGGTCGAGACGGTGACGGCCCCAGCGGCAGAGCCGGCGGTGGCGGCGGTGAGTGCGGGGAGCGAGGTAGTGCAATCAGAGAAAAAATTGTTTTCAAGTCAGAAAAAGAGCATAATGCTTACAAGTTCTTTGTTTCCGAGAATAAACTATCTATATTCCTTGACGATAAATTGTGGCCTCAGGGCATAATATTTCGAAAATTTGTGCATTTCAAGCCAAATATTATGAACAGTAATGTTACTGTTGGCGGCCCGCATAAAAGATTTAATGTTTAGTAAGTCTTCATACAAATTAGTCAGCTTCAACTGCAAAAATGTGAAACGTTCCGCTGATTACGTTAGATGTTTATGTCGTACGTCAGACATAATAGCCTCTTGGCTTCTCCCGGACGAGATTCAGTTCCTGAGCAGCCTGGACGATGACTTCGGTTGTACGGGTACATCAGCAGTGGACACGACATCGGGCATACTACGCGGCCGGCCATATGGGGGTGTGGGCCTCCTATGGAACAAACGCGTTTTCCAGGATGTATCGGTTGTGCAGTGTAATAACCCAAGAGTGTGTGCCATAAAAATATCTATGGGTCAAAGGTCATTCTTAGTGTTCAGTGTGTACATGCCCACCGATAAAGCGGATAACTTAACGGAATTTACGGATTGTCTCAGTTTGGTGAGTGCTATCGTAAGCAGCTGTGATACAGAGTCGGTTTATATACTCGGTGACTTTAATGCACATCCGAATGAAAAGTTTTTTGTCGAATTAATATCATTTTGCTCTGAACAAGACTGGGTCTGTGCCGATGTGAACATGTTACGCGTAAACTCTGATACGTACACTTTTATTAGTGACGCACACCAATCCAGACGTTGGTTGGATCATTGTGTGGTCACTGAATCAGCTGTTAAATCTATTATTAAGGTTTATATTGATTACGATGTTCTTTGGTCAGACCATTTCCCTTTAATTTTAGAGTGTAATTTTGACGTAATAAAATCTAAAATATTGACAAATAATTGTAAGGTAATTAATAAAGTAATATGGGGTGAGCGTCAAATTGATAAAGTTAAAATTTATAGAAATTCATGTAATGACAATTTAAAACTAATAGACTTTCACACTGACTTTTCAAATTGTTCTGACTTTATGTGTAATAATTTGGACCATAGATGTGTTATCGACAGAATGTACAGTAATATAGTTGGTGTTCTGAGCCAAGCGGCAACTGACAGTTTTGACTCGAAATTATCTCGATTTAAGAATAAAAAACCTGTAGTGGGATGGAATAGGCATGTGAGCGATGCTCACAGGGAGGCTAGGTCTAAATTCCATGACTGGCTTCTTTATGGAAAACCTAAGACTGGACGTATATATAACGAAATGTACGAAAGTAGGCGCATTTTTAAGTCACGTTTAAAGTGGTGTCAAAATCATAGTGAACAGCTGAAAATGGATATTATTACATCAAAATATGCTAAACATGATTTTCGTAATTTTTGGAAATCCACTAGTAGCTTAAATGGCTGACCTAGCGTTCCTGTTAGTATCGACGGAGTGAGCGACCACAAACAGATAGCAGAGTTATTTAAAGACCATTTCGCTGTAAAGTCACCGTTAGGGCCATCACAGTCTGGTGGCGACGTGGGACTGGCTGGTCAGGATTTGAGTACTAGATTTTTAGCTAAAGATGTTAATAAAGCTATACAATCAATGTCACGAGGTAAATCTCCTGGCCACGACGGTCCCAGCGTCGAGCACTTGAAGAACGCCGGCACACACTTACCTCGAGTACTGGCGATGTTCTTTACCTTCTGTATGTCTCACTCATACTTACCTGCTGAGATGATGAAAACTGTGGTAGTTCCTATTGTTAAAAATAAGACTGGAGACGTTTGTGATAGGTCTAACTATAGGCCTATTTCACTAGCCACCATAATAGCTAAAGTGCTGGACAGATTGCTTGATAGTCAATTAGATAGCTGTCTTCAGTTACATGATAATCAATTTGGCTTTAGACCGGGACTTTCTACGGAGACAGCTGTGTTGACTCTGAAGCAAACTGTCAAATATTATACTGAGCGTCGAACACCCGTTTATGCCTGCTTTCTCGACCTCTCAAAGGCATTTGACCTGGTTAGCTACGATATCCTCTGGAAGAAATTGCAAGATATCAAAATTCCAGTAGCAATAAACAATCTGTTTAAATTTTGGTATCAAAATCAGGTCAATGTCGTGAGATGGTCGGGAGCCTATTCTGAACCGTACAGGTTGGAGTGCGGGGTGAGGCAGGGGGGGCTTACCTCACCGAAGCTCTTCAACCTGTACGTAAATGCACTGATAGGTGAGCTCAGCAGCACCCGTGTCGGATGCCATGTCGAAGATGTATGTGTCAATAACATCAGTTACGCTGATGACATGGTGCTGCTGAGTGCATCGGCCTGTGGACTAGCTAAATTGTTGGACATATGTGAGAAATATGCTCAAAATCATGGTCTGAAATATAATACAAACAAAAGTGAATGCATGGTCTTTCAGGTCGCCGGAAAAATTCTCCCTTGTGTTCCTGCTATAAAATTGTATGGGACTTCACTTAAAAGGGTTGACACATTTAAGTACCTCGGGCATGTCCTTACGTCTGACCTGAAGGATGATGCGGACATTGAGAGAGAGCGTAGGGCGTTGTCTGTAAGAGCGAACATGATAGCCCGCAGGTTTGCTCGCTGCTCCAACGATGTTAAAATAACACTTTTCCGAGCGTATTGTACCAGTTTATATACAAGCAGCCTGTGGGCTAATTATACTCTGAAACAGTACAACGCCCTACGTGTACAATATAATAACGCGTTCAGGGTGATTCTGGGACTGCCTCGGTTCTGCAGCGCTTCGGGGATGTTCGCCGAAGCACGAGTAGATTGTTTCTACACCATCATGCGCAAGAGGTGTACATCCTTTTTGCGCAGGGTTCGGGCCAGTCCCAACATCATACTGAATGCGTTCTCAAACAGGTTTGACTGCCAGTATCTGCACCGCTGCTCAGAAATACATTTTAAGTAATTATTATTAATTTTTTGGTCTAAAAAGGTTTGTGTTTTAATTTAATTTTATGTGTTTGTCTTTTATTTGAGCATTTATAATTTGTATTTTATTTATTTTATTTTTAATTGTAATTTAATTGTAATGATCCCAGTTGGTCGAATTAAATAAATGAATATAAAAAAATATTTGCGGAAATCCGAAATAATATATTCTATAGGGCAAAATATTTTATATAATAAATCAGTATAGTTATCCTAAAGATACTCGTAGTTTTAGAAACTGTTGCCAAATAAATAGCAAATAAAGTAAAATGATGAATGGTAGGACCTAAAACAATTTGTAGACAGACACGTTTGTTTAAGTTTTGGGAACGCGTGTATGTTTACCCAACTGCCACAGATGTAGCACAAGTTACTTCGTTACCAGAAGCAAGTGTCGGGAAAAAGGAAAAAAACTTTTTTGCCGAGCAGACGAGCTACACCATTATTTTATTATGTGGTGTGCATACCTATGTGTTGAGGGCGTCATTTTGTACCAATATTTTAAACTTTGTGTAGTTTTCTAGTATTAGGTATGTCTGTATGATGTGTTTTGATATTATAATAATAAATACTGACATGGGATATCTCACCAGGGACTATATAAGGTGAACTTAAAAATGAAGATACCTTTAATTGAAGGTCATACTGGAATATTCTGATACCGGAATATTGCGGGACTGAAAAATCTGGTATGTGTTTGCGAAATGGTACCTATATTTCGGTACTACTTCCTAAACCTAAATGTATATCGATTTTTGTTGATAAACCGCCGAGGGTTTCTTACTTTTACCACAGAATAAATAATATTGTGTATGGCACGGCTAACCCACTAGCCAGCGTATTTTAAGTCCGCATACATTTTTCGGTACAGGTACAGGTACGGTATTGTTAAAATTTTCCTAAATCTTCTATCTAATTTTTGTAAATAAAGGTATAAAGATGATTTTATGAAAACTGTATACTTTTAGTTTTGTGTGACCCTAAATCTTAAAACACTTCATCTTATACATGATGGACTGATCCTAAACTAGGCAGAGTCTGTACTATGGGTACTTGAGACTCAAAAACATATATTATAAAGATACTTATAAAACATCTAGACACAGAACAAACATGCAAGTTCACCACACAAATTTTTGTCCTGGGCCGGAATCGAACCATATTTGTTATTACTTACTGTTTCTTTTCCGTTTATCCAACTAATTGATCCAGTGAGTGAAGTATACGAAAATTTCTGAGACAATGTATGTATGTTCTTTCGAACTAACTTTATAATCATTAATCCAATCTGCATGAAAATGAATGGAAATTTGCACTGAATGAAATTGTACCCAAGACTTTAGAAAATTTACCCGTCTTTCAGTAAGTAAACTGTTTAGAAGATACTGGGTTAATGTCTCTATCCTCTCAGCTTACCTTCGCGTCCTAGAAAATCTCTTTCGACGCATTATTTTCTCATACATTTTAAATAAGAATTACCTTCTCGATGGAGACTCGGTGAGAAGTTAGTGGCGTCTAACCATTACTCCGAGAAATGCCAATTTAAACTTATAACGAAGTTTGTAGAGTAGCTGGGGAACAGAATTAAAAACTGCAGACATTGCTGCGTAACACTGTTGTCGTTCCACTTAAAGGCGTTTTACTTTATAGGCGTAATAAAGGTTTGTTTCGAAAATACCTCGTTTTTTACCCGACTGAGGAGGGTAATGTTTTTATTAGGGTGTCCGTCAGCCCCAAATGGCTGGACCGATTTTGACAAATGAGATGTCGATAGATTTATTTATCTGTTTATCTAGAGAGTGACATAAATGCGAAAGTATGCAGTTACATTATGTAAGTGTGTGAGTATGTTTGTTCCCTCTCAACTCCATAATGGCTGAATGGATTTGGATGAATCTTGAACTATACACAGTTTGTGACTTAAATCAGCACCTATGCTACTTTTAATTACAGTACCACATGAACGGAGCCACGGGCTGAAAATAAACTTCCGGACGTGCCTTTTTTGATATCCAAACTTTTACATTTATTATTAGTAGAATTTGGCAGCAATGACATTAGGTATATGAATGTATAGGGAAATTGGGATGGTTGAGTGACGATCTGCGAACTTGGGATATACACAGAATGAAACTTGGATTAACATAAATAAAAAAAATAAAGAAAAATATCCAGGCACCGCGTGAGCGAAGCTGGGCAGAACAACTGGGTAAACAAATATATGATACGGAGGTAAGAAGGCATTTTCGATTTACGATGAATTCAAATGGCCCCAGGTGGAGTGACGATCTGCGCAAGGCTGCTGGTAGAAGCTGGCGTCGAGCTGAGGATAGGGCGTAATGGCGCTCGTTGGCCTATGCCAACGAGCGCCATTATGCCACTATTGGATATAGGTCCAATAGTGGACTGCTATAGTCTGATGATGATGATTGTAATGATGATTATCAAAAACAGATCGATTTTCACAAACAAGGTGGTTCGAAATATAGAATATTATGAATGTAAAAAATCCAATATAGCGGATGATAGCAGTTCAATTAATTCAATAGCAATTAATAACGATCATGTTTTACAAATATGGCATTATTCGATTCTTCTGGTCCTTATCAATGCTAAGAAAGGTTTTATTTCTACTGACTTTAGACGGTTCCGTATAAAGTAGGCATACAATTATTTTTGAAGATATTACTACAAATCTAAGGTAAAAACATTTCGTTCAGCCAGAATGAATGGCTAAAAGAAGGTAGGTACCTACGTCACATTAAAAAAACGTTTTTGCTTTCTTTAAATTGGCCTCTATGATACTTGACGTCCTCAACCACGCCGGTTCAAAATCTTTTGCTTTATCAATATACATTAGTTTGGTTTGATACACTTGACGATATCTGTGGCGCAGTGGGCAAAGGTCTGCCTGAGATGCAGAAGGTTGCGGGTTCGATCCCCGCCGAGGGACAAATGTTTGCACTATCTGCAGATAATTGTCTCAGGTTGGGGTGTTTTCTGTATATGAATAAATTTACAAACAAAAGTATATAAGTAGTATATCAGTCGTGTGGCAATAATACAAGCTCTACTTAGTTTGGAGCTACATGATGATGTGTGATAGTTGCCAACATTTGTTTATTTTATATATATATTATTGTATACACTATGGTTTCATACTTATGCGCAGGTATATAATATTTATAAATCAATTGCCGCGCGTGTGTTTTGCAAAAGCTCAATAAACGGTTCAACCGATTATTAGATTGTTTTTGTTAAACTTACCTTAATCTTTTATTTATTTTGGAATATCCGAAAAAGCGAAAAAAAAAATTATTTGTAAGGGAATTGCCAGTTCGAATTGCAAATCAATTTAGTTGTACGAAGTTTACCGTTTAAAAAAAATAACTTTGGTAAGGTGTTTTGGGGAGGCCCGCGTGGTTTCCCGTCCCAAAAATCTGTATAAATAAAAATTGTTTGCATGTTTGTCCTCTATGCGTTCCGCAACCATTGATCATACATATTTATATTCCATAACTGTATATATGTAGCACATCAATCATGTGGTTCCCATAGCTTTGCTTAGTTTGGGGCTACATGATGCTGAGTGATAACATCCAGCATTATTTATTACTAGCTGACCCGCTCGCAACTTCGTTTGCGTTTATACTCTTTTTTACATATGTCCTTTCATGTGAAATGCTTCCCAAGCCCGGTAATTTGATATATGAATGGAATAAAAAGTACCTACATATTACTACATTACCTACCCCGTAATGTAGTAATATGTAGGTACCTGTTCCCGCTCTCACTCTTTTTTTCGTTCCTGTTTCTGTTGGCAACCCGTCGCCAAGTTAACAGCCGGTATAGGTACCTATGATGAATTATTATATGCCTCACTCTTGATTATGATTGGTTACCCATGCAAACATTCATCACATAAATCACCCTCTTTAAGTTTCATTTTCGCTACAAAAAGCAGCAAGTCCTTCTCCAAGGTCCCACCCATGGTTCAGCGCTTTAGGTGTTTATTTATTTTCGTTATAGTCTCTGTGAAAAATCTAAAGTCTTTATGTAAAAAAAACTTGCTTTCCCCGTGGTATTCAAATATCCAAGAACAAATGAATGAAATTGAAATTTCCAATTCTAATCCGATTTAAATATTATTTTTTATTTGACATTAAAATTTTAAAGAGTATCGCATTGCACCAAGCTTTTAAGGCTCCCTCACACAGGTGTGTTATTATCGGCGATAATATCGCATGCGTTATTGCGATAATGCGTCCCAATTCCTTGCACATAATTGCGTTTTCGCAGCAGTATGTAACTTTTTAGCCATCCTAATACATAATGTACTAAAATTCTACAGATCTCACTCTACACGCAACTATCAAAGGCATTGAAATATCTTGCACACGATAAAAATTGACTAAAATGTACTGACGAAAAAGTGAACGGAGCGCAGAGTGGCTTTGCGCGTAAAGGCCCTTCTACTGCCTACAAGATGGCTCAAGCTGTAGCTTAATTCAATCTCGAGGTTTTTTTTCCGTTTCTTGAATAACGAGCTCAAAAAAAGTAATTGGGAAATTCTCGATCCAGAAAATTGTTGATTTTGACAAATTTAGGAAAATCTCAATAAGTTACCACCCGATTTTGGAAATTTTAATTGCACTTTGAAGTCCTCCGGCAGACGCAAATATTGACATAATTGTGACCAATCACTTTATTCAATTACACATCTTTTTTTAATGCATGTGACGAATTTACTTTTCATGTATGGAGTTTCGAAAATGTGAAGAAATTTACTTTGTGGCAAATGTACAACCACCACTCTCATATCTGTGAAACTACAGGCAAATGTCAGAATTTCATGAGTCGGGGCACTATACTCGATCAGAAAAACTTAAACATTTTCAATATTTGTGCATGCGATATTGCGATATATTCTGTTAAATTGTCTGATATTATCGCCAATAATAACGTACCTATGCCCAAACGCACCTGTGTGTAGAAGCCTTTACGTGAGAACGTTTTTGAATAAATTTGGAATGAGTTTTCAAACACGACAGTGTCAAAATAAAATGGCATAACATGTGTCACTAAGGAGTATTGATATCAACTTCGATGCAAATCACCCCTAAAAAACTTTGTACCACTTTTTAACCCCGTTAGGCGATAAATTTCAATATATATTATTGAAATTTATCGCCTAACGAAACACGTCTTTCATCAATTTTGTTAAAAAATGTTTATGCAAAATTTGAAGTAGATTGGACCAAGGAATCACGTTGTTCCATACAAACTTTGCCCACGTTTTTCACCCCTTTAGGGGTAGAATCTCGGAAAATTCTTTCTTATCGGATGTCTACGTCATACAAAGAACACGCCCTCCAAGTTTCAGGTCTTTACGATCAGTGGTTTAGGCTGTGTATTGATCCGTCAGTCATTCAGGACAAAGGATTTTATTAGTATAGATTACCCTCTATAAAGGTATTTTTTTCAAAAACCTGGTATGCGGTCTTTTATTATTTAATATTCAAAGTGTTCTGACGAAGTTTCAAGAAGATCACACCACGCGTTAAGATTTTCCCATACAAACTTTACCACCCCATTGCAACCCCCTCAAGGACTATTTCAAATTTTCAATGACACCAATCTTCATTGATTGTGTGAAATATTACATGTCCCAGGTTTCAAGTTTCTAAGTTCAAGGAATACGATTTTTCATACAAACATTTTTACCCCTTTTTACCCTCTTAGGGGTTGAATTTCCCAAAATCGTTTCTTAGTGAGCGCCTACACCCTACAAAAAATACTTTTGCCAAATTTCAGATCTGTAGACCCTGTAGTTTCTGAGATTTCGTGATGAGTGTGTCAGTGAGTGAGTGAGTGAGGATAGTTCTCTTTTATACATATAGATTTATTTGTGATATGCAAGTCTACACGCAAACAAAATTGCAAGTGGTTCAGCTATAAATAAAAACGTATAAATATATATTTAATGAGGATTACCTTATTAGTTATTCAACTTCGAGAAGGAGGCCAAGAGGAGGATTCTGCTGGGTTGGGCAGCATTTGGAAAACTACGTCGAGTTTTCTCGTCACCCATACCGCAATTTTTGAAAACAAAAGTTTTCAATCAGTGCACCCGTCATGACATACGGAGCCGAAACGTGGAAACTCACAGTACGGCTAGTCCACCAGTTTAAAGTCGCTCAGCGAGCTATGGAACGAGCTATGCTCGGGGTTTCTCTGAAGGATTAAATCCGTAACGAGTTTATCGGACATAAAACTAAAGTTGTCGACATAGCTCAGAGCAAGCAGAAGTGGCAGTGGGCTGGCCATGTCTGCCGAAGAACCAATAACCGTTGGGGTAAACGAGTTCTTGAGTGGAGACCGCGGCTCGGCAAACGTAGTGTAGGACGCTACAACGGTTATTGGTCACCCCACCTGGCCGAAGGGCGTCCCCTTCGGCCAGGTGGGGTGACGATCTGCGAAAGACTGCTGGTAGAAGCTGGATGCGTCGACCTCAGGATAGGGTGCAATGGCGCTCATTAGGGGAGGCCTATGTCCAGCTGTGGACTGCTATAGGCTGATGATGATGATAATGAAGGATTACCTATACGTTAAGTAGCTGTAGTCAGAAGACCTACTAATACTTATCTATGCAGTTATGTGGCCTCGCTCAGATTTACTGAGATTATCCGTTTGAATACTGCGAGCATTTCCTTCTCTCTACAAGTAAAGCCTCCTGGTGTACAAATAAACCTTTATCGTCCTGCTATATTATTTATGAAAATGTCTACCTACTTAGGCACAGCGGTTTTAGTTAGGTAGGTAAGTCAAATTGTGTACCACACGCACGGGTGTTCTTCCATTGTTCTGTGGTCCCACGTCAAAAGCTTTAATTATAAGATTTCTGTTTGTAGGGTCAGTTATAAACGAACTCACTAACTGAAGAGAGCTTAGTTTAACTTAAGAGCAGTAAGAATCGGTATCACTAACATCACGTTCACTATTACTAATACTACGTATTTTAAAACAAAGTCCGTCGCCGCGTCTGTCTATCTGTCTGTTCACGATAAAGTCCACCACTCTACCACTCCAGCCTATATCAGTCCTCTGCTGTACATAGGCCTCCCCTATTAAAGAGGGATATGCCCATAATCCCCACGCCTGGCATGCGGGTTGGGGATCGCAGGGCATAGTTTTTCGCACCACCGACGCTGCTGCCCGTCGGTGGCCAGGGGATTTAGGTGTGCTGATGTAGGCTGTGCTATGCCGCAATCAGCCGGCCGCCAGAGCCCCGTTCGTTGTTTAGCAGGGTGCACCACGGGCAGGTGGGGTTGGCTTGGGTTCCGAAGATAGGAGTTGGAACCCCGTACACCCCGATAAAGTCTAAAACTGTTCGCAATAAAGTCAAAAACTTTCAGTTTTCATGCGGTGTTCGCCAATAAACAGAGAAAATTCAGGAGAGTGGTGTACAATTTGTAAAGTGTAAAAAGTAAGTGGTGATACCTTTGACATAACAACATAGCAATGTATAATTGGATAGGTCATATGCTCTACTTAATATCCGTGCGAAGACGGATGTGTCGCTAGTATCTAGTAGTAACAATTAGCGCGAATAAGTGAGACGTGTACTTGACTGCTAAATTAACGTTTATTTTTCAGCTTTGTTTTCTTTTGGTAAGATTAGGTATCACGGCGATAAAACAGCGGAATATACAAGGCAGTACTTGTGAACATCTGTTACACCGAGAGTGCGACCAAAGACAGAGGCAATTACTTTGCAAGGGTACATCTGCGACGTTGCCTTATAATGCAATAAAGTAGCAAGCGGCTCCTTTAGCAAGAACAAACCTATTTGCGCTAAACACGATCTTATTATTATTATCTTGCATTCGAATCAAGTAATCGCGAATAGAGTAAATAAAGCAAAACTTTACTGCTGAACAACATTAGTTACTGCTATTTCTTCTAAAAGACATTGAGTTTTGTCAGCAATTCAAAACATTTTAAGCATGGTTTCACATTATTATTATATCATTTTCTCAAGAAAACTATTTCCCAGCGATGCCAAAGTGAATTTTCCGTTTCCTCACCCCGTTCGGTCGTTCCGAGTTACCATTTTGCGCCTAAAATAACATGGTGTGCGCTGAACCCTGCTGCTAAACGAATTTGTAAATAAGCTCACTTTTCCAGTAAGTTTTTAAAACATTTTATGTTATTTATATATTTTGTTGTTTTAACGTGAAAGTCTTCCATTGTCATCAGGTTGGGTACTGGAAAATGCAACACAGTTTTTAGATACTATACTACATTCCAGTGTTATGGCGGGTACAGACTGCTGTAACGTAACATGTAATTTAACATGAAAGGAGAATTTCATAAGTGTGGACACAGATCGCAGCGCGCACGACTTGAAATGTTCTGTTCGTGCAAATAGTGTGCACGGTTCGTGCGCGCAAGACGTCCACACTATGGGAATTCTGTGACATTGCATGATACATTGCGAGAATGTGGACGGCAAATTCTTTCATTGCATGTTATTTCGTTAGTCCGCCTTTACACTTATCGGATTATTTTTATGATAAAAAAGAATAGTATATTCGGAATTTTGAAAAAATAAATGTATAGTCAACATAAAAAATGACATAGGTATGCAAAAAAAAACAGTTGGTCTCAGTTGACTCTATTTCTCAATAGGAAAACTTTTCCCAGAGTAACTCACCAGCACGTAGTAAGTACATGGGATTTGAGGAGAGAAAAGAGAGTACGCAAAAAAGTCATTTTTAGGCCTTTTGGGATGATTAAGTATAAGTACCAAATGGCTCTAATCCCTTGAAATGTACTACTAACGAGCACTCTGTATTGAGGTTTAATAAAAAGGGTTGAGTGGTTCTGCACAGTTGTTGGATTAAAACGAACCTTTGAATGAGGCTATGTTGATAAAATTAAAAAGTGACTCGGTGGATTGGTGTTAATTGAGTTAATGCAGAAATAAGATCTATTTCGTAAAATTATCGAAATGTTTTTCTTTTATTCTTGTTTTAAGAGTTTCTACTTGTCCTAGCACCAGCAAGAATGGATAAAACGAATACCTACTACCAGTTAAGTAGTACTGTGCGTTATTAATTATCTACTTAGGTACTTATTTGTATTATTATCTGTAAAAAGTTGTTGAATCGACCGTCCAAAAACCAAACTCCTAACAATAAGCGAGAGGCCTTGAGATGATCCTTTGTAGCTCTAGCAATGATTGCCTGTAGATAAATAATTTTCAAATAAGTTTATTATTTAGATTTATTGTAAAAGACATTATTTATTGTACACCATATTGTACCAACAACAATTCACAATTACAAAACAGTAAATTTTTTAGTAAATGTTATTGGCCAGTGTGTCATTGCCATTACAGGCGTTAACAAAATATTTACTTAATAAGTTTAAATGGATGCGTCGAGCTCAGAACAGGGCGCAATGGCGTTCATTAGGGGAGGCCTATGTCCAGCAGTGGACTGCTATATGCTGATGATGATGATGATGATAAACTTCGTTTAAAAATACTTAAGTCTTTACTGACCAGCATTCAACTTAGCATTGTGGATAAAGCAAGAAATTGGGTATTCAATAACTAGACGAGATCAAGGTTACTTTTATTCAGCTGAGACTAGCTAAGAACTAAACTTCTTAAAACTATCTTGAAGGCATCTCTACACCCATCTTAACCAATCTTAATACAATACTAAGGTTTTCATACACTTTCACAAACATTCTGCACACTAAAATAAGCAAGTGTTTATTTTAGAAACAAGTTTGTATATTGATGCATTTCTATGTTTGTTCTCATTTCGTAATGGATTGGATTTAATTGAAACCTGAAATATAAATAGTGAGTGACCAGGAATTATAAATATGCTTCTTTTTATTCCGGTACCAGGTACGTGTGGTAGCTAGTTGTGTTATAATTGGCTAGATGCCTGAAAAATTCTGTTTAGATTCCATTTACATTATTATAAAGTGTTGGACACGTATTTTTTCTTTTGTCAATTAAACGCGTGACATCACGGGTAAGTACATATTTGTATAGTATTCATACAAATGACGTCACCAGCCCCCACTCCCAAACTTTTATTATTTTTACCCAGACGTCATTCCTATTGGCATTTCTATGAAAGTCTCATAATTTGTGAACATTTATTTTGTTCTTTTTGAGATTTAATAATCTTTAAACCGATGTTTGTAAAATTAAGACGACATTTGTTGCACAAATATAGGTACTTCTGTAGTTATGTTTTTTTTAATACTTAATTTTTTAAATAATTAATATGTTTAAATCATCGATACTTTTTAATTTTGGTAACGATCTCAAACTATTGGGCAATAATTGAGAGGAACAATACTTAGCTTTTTTTGTTTCCAAGGGTATTGGGATAACTGTGAAACTTTGCGATAAAGGTGTGATTTTCCGTAGAGCATGCGCATTAAGCTCCTACCAACAAGAAGTAGCTGGACTCCTTTCAGTTCCGAGTGGTTCAGCTTTCAAAGTACCGGCTTTTGGCTGGGAAGATTTTCGCGCGTTCATTGATACGTCCGTGTTGCTGTGCACGTGCTGACGTTCTACTAAGCACTTCACAAAATAAGTTTTGTTCATTGAATTAAAGTCTCTGTGCATTAAATAAAATAAAAATAAATTCAGTTGTGCATAGCTAAATAAATTTAAAAGTGTGCAATGATGTTGGTGCATTAAAAAAAGTAAGTTTATAGGCTGATTTATTTATCCTAGCGGTAGCGTGGTCTTATTAAGGCGACGAAATGTGAACATGTGACATGAAAATTTGTTCTTCACGCCAAAACTACTAAATAGATTGAGATAAAATTTTACAAACATGCAGTTGGAGTAACATAATTGGAGTAAAATACTTGGAATAACATAATTTTTATCCGTGTACCACGCGAGAAAAGCCACGGGCTAAAGCCAGTTTTTTAAGCGGATTTGGATGAAACTTTGAAAAGTCATAGTTACCGAGCCCCTGTTAAACATTACAAATGATAAAATACAATTAAATATGACCGGCTACAATTTTACTAGTGTCTGTTTGATAAAAATTACGATGAAAATAAAAATTTTATAAAAATAACGGTGAAAAATGTTATCATAATTTTACCTACAATTCTACATACATATTATGTCTATTCAAGATACATATTTTTCACTTGACAGACGATAAGTAACAAATTTGAAGGAAAAAACGTTCTATTGAACACATTGTAACAGTGACAGATAATAGGTATTTTATCACGACATTGTAATTACAAGTTTACAAAATAATAATTACTTACAAGTTTACATATTTAATATTTATTACATATTATTGTAGTAACATTCTGACAAGCGGGCTCACCTTTTGTGGAACTGTAAAATTTTTAAACGACTTAAAAAAAAATACAACGAAGTTGAAAATCTACTCCTTTTTTTGAAGTCGGTTAAAGAAGAGGAGGTTCACAATTCGGTTGGATGTTTTTTTACGTGTGTTACCTCATAACTCCGTCATTTATGAACCGATTTAAGGAAACGCGGGAGCCCCAACAATGCCCTGAATGCAATAATGAATTGGACCCGCAGAGCACTGTAAGCCTTTTGAGTATACTCGAACTACAGAGGGCTTACCACAGGTTTTGATAGTTTTCGAAGAATTAAGTTTCGGTATCTTTCTTTCCATACATTTTCATAGTTCATGCACGTTTCCCTAGAGGCGCTGTACGAAAATGTATGGAAAGATACCGAAACATAAAAAGTTTTCGTAAACTATAAAAACCTGTGGTAAGCCCTCAGGCTCGCCGAATATAAGCATGTACAGTACGCTTTAAACATGGTAACTTTGACCGCGTCTGTACACCGCGCGAATCTGCAGGCTGATAGTGCTCTGCGTTCCGTTCGTCCGTTACCAAGTGGCCAAGATACTTAAATTGATGGACCCTTTTAATCGGAACACTATTTACAGTAACAGGTGGAACAAATGTAGGGCATTTGGTATCCGCTTTGAAGACTATGTACTCTGATTTCTTAACATAAATTAAGCCATGTGAAGACGCATAGGACTCGCATACTACCAATAATTTACGAAGCGCGCTCATCGTGGTAGCCAGCCGCACCATGTCATCGGCCTAACTTAGGTTGTTAAGTACTTTTTACTTGAAACGCGGGCAAATTCGCGAGCAAATGCTACTTAGTAATACATAATTTTGTATAGTTAAGTTCAAGGTTAGAATTGAGTCAGTTATTAATAAAATGTCTTATCTTTGAATAAAAAGGGCATTAAACTGAATTGCCAGAAACTGAAAACGCTAGCTCGTAATAAATAGGCTTTTAAACCGAAGACATTACAGCCTGAATAGGCCATTGATTCGTCAGTATCCGGTACTTTTCGACACAATTATTTATTGTTTCCCTTCTGCCCTTGAATTTGTAGGGAAAGTAGCACGCCCCACATTTTGCCTCTACAAAAGAATAGCCCGGGAGTCTGGTAGTTTTCTTACATTACATACAATCGAAATATATTAAAAAATAGTTGACTGACTGGCCCAAACCGCTGGATCTATAAACATGACACTTTGCACATAGATATCCTATATAGTGTAGGTATGAAGGCATTTTAGAAATTCTACCCCTAAGGGTATAAAATATGGGTTGAAAGTTTGAATGAAAGATCATCAGTTACCAAAAAGGAATCTTAAAATAGATTGCTGATTGCTGGGCTCAACGTTTGAAAATAAAATAACTTTGGCATGTCAGCTTAAATCAAATAACTTTTAGATTGAATAAATGAATGAAGGAAATTGCCAATTCAGATTACCAATAAATTTTGAGTAGGTGGTACAAAGTTCACCGGGTCATTTAGTTACCTATAAATATAGAGCTCCCAGACTAATAATGTATCTAACTGTTGTTTAATCTGTGAGGGGTGCGTGTACAAGTACGTTGATGTGAACCCGTCACACGCGAGGACCTCGGCTTTGTACAGATTAAGTGGTACGTTTTAGCACGTTAACCGCTCGGTTTACTGTAAGTACATTTGAATGTATAGTACAGTCTTTTATAGCTAAGGCTTATAAATCTATCTGTGGTCATCACTTCTGTGCGTATGCTGCAGAACTGATTCGACAACCCATCCATGTGAGCGCCCCATTGAAGCTTATTATCTATGATTATACCTATAAATACAGTAGTATCCATTAGATTGAAATATTCATCTTTTATTTTAACCTCCCCCAGTAAACGCCACTAAGCCCGACTTTTGGCGCCAGCCACCTTCCGCAAGTCATCGCTCCACCTATCTTGGGGGCGCCCTACACTACGTTTGCCAAGACGCGGTCTCCACTCTATGTCCAGCAGTGGACTAATACAGGCTGAAGAAGAAGAAGAAAAAAGAGGAAAATGTTAACCTAGGGCTTAACTTGTTTAACATATATGTTAATATCAATTTTATACATTTTGTTTTAGTACCGTTCAGTAATAAATTATTTACATCGAACCAGCTAACATTATGTATTTTGCTATTGAATTGTTGACGTCGTCAAAATTGGTATACCGTTGCTGAAATTAAATAAAAGAGACTTGTCATTCGCAAACAAATTAAGCGTTGGCTAGGTTGCATTGTGGCGGACCTTAAGAACTTAAGGGTCCTGTCATAGTCGTCGAGATACCACGTCCTTGCTTCGTTCTGGTTGTAGCAGTTCTACCGGGTCAAAGGGAGTGTGGACGAGAGTGTGCACCAAAAAATAGGTATGCTTGGCTTTGCTGTCTATAGAAATAAATAAATAAATAATACCTACTCAGGTAATAAACAATTAGGTACGTTAACTTACCACTCAGTACTACATAAGTACACTAAGATTAGTTTAGAAAAAATGGGATCCATTAATATAGAACAGCAAACTTCTGACTGACGAAGACCTGGGTCGTTTAAGAGGTAACCTAGATCTGAGCGTTTAAGATGTTGGTTCCGCCTTTTCAGTCTTTAAGCTGTGTCGGAGGCCTTCGGGCGGCCTAAAAACTCCGACACCTAGTTAGCTACTAGCTCATACGAAGAAAAAGAAGAAGAAGAAGACTAAAATTTGAAAAATCCCTGTCTTAAAATTGCTCATGAACAATGTGTGTGCACTGTTACGCTTGTATGCGATACTCTTAGACACGCAAGTAACCTAAATTTAAATAAAATTATTATGCATCCCAGAAATTTCGATTCAGGCAGGATTTGAACCTGCGACCTTTCCATCAATGCTGAGGCGCGCTTACCAACTGCGCTACCGAGTCAACTCCTCGTCGAAATATTCGGGCAGTAATTTAAATTTCGACGAGGTGAGGAGTTGACTCGGTAGCGCAGTTGATTAGCGCGTCCCGGTATAGATGGGAAGGTCGCGAGTTCAAATCCAGCCTGATTCGAAATTTTTGGGATGTTTTAATCTTAGATTTTTCCTGAAGTGTGGGCTAACACTTAAAATACAAAAAATCATAAATTTAAGTAGGTTCATCCGGATGAGGCAAATAAATAAAGAAACACACTTAATTCATTTAACACCCTTCTTTTGGCGTCGGGGTGTAAAAATTATAAAGCATAAATTAGCTATAAAGTAATTTTACTTTCTTTAAAGTAAAAATAAGATTTCCATTACTTAGATTTAATATTAAAAATGTATGCATAATTATTTGAAAAATATCTTTAACAGCTAATTTTTAATTGATGAATAAGTATCTCTATTAAACTTGGGATCTATTCGAATTGCACTAAGCCCACAGTCTCGTAAAACATTTGGATAATAAATTCTTTTATACCAAATTAAGCCTTAATAACATTTCGCCGACAAAAAAGTTACAAAACCGTAAATTATCTTGCAAACATCCGCGCCGGCGCGTAATATGTTGAAATATGGCTTATTTGCACCGAGTTTTCATCTACTTTACCGTTATATTACAACTGAAATTTAACACTGGGGGGCGCCAGCTCGTCTCACCAATTCCTTTTACATTTTTATTATATCAGCCAGAAGCGGATTCGGGGAATTTTGCCATTTTCGTGAGTGCTATGTTACCAAATCTCATAATTGTACAAATAATTTTAAGCTAAATTTTAATGGTTTAGACACTATCAAGGGGTAAATTTTACTCACTAACCGAGACTTTGTGCTCTGTAGTACCTGGAACATGGTTAGATGGAGTTACCTTGCTTAGCACCTATACCATCCTCTCAGCCACCTTACCTACAGGAAAGACATGGGCAATACGATGTGGAGCTGACTATGACTGAGTCACGGGTTGTTTACTTCACCGTTCTAAGCATATGGCAATGCGCACTTAGCTTTTTCAAAACTAATATTGATTCGAACTCATTTCCTCCGGTCCGGATCGCAAATTGGAGTAGGTACATATGAAGCCCACCATCACAGCTCAAAAACGTAATTACAAATAATGAGAGTAAACGTAATTATTTACCATCGGAATAATAAACCAAGAGTTTGTAAAACTCAAATCATTATACCTCGAATAATTAGTGAGGATAATTAATTGTATTTGTAGTACCTACTATCACGTGCTTAATTAAAGTTATACTTGGAGTGTAAAATATGGAGGGATTTTGCGAAAAACTATCTAAATTGTCTGTTCTGTTCTAAACATTAAATAAATAAAAAAACAATGAAAAATAATGTGGTCAAAGAAATTTCAAAATTTGATTTTTTGGACTGTACGTCTAAGTCAAAGCCATTTCACTTATACAGGTTATGTATATCACACTAAAATTGTTCACAGGCATACATTCATAGTGAGCCAACAAAGTTCTTAAGTCCTCATTTTTCAATCAGTCATCAAATTTTTGAATTGCTAAAAAATCTAATCGAAATTCGAAAATTTATCTGTCAAATAAAATATTAGCCCAAAAATTATTTAAAAAAATATTTTCAAATACCATTTACCCTCGTCTTCTCAATACGACACTGAGTATCTGCGTCGGCAGCGAATGTTTAAGGCATTCAGCGACCTCGGTACATAACCTACTTTTTCTGTATAAAAATTATGCGTCCTCTTTATGACTGACGATGTTCCCCGTTTCTCGTTCAAGATCTTTTAACTAAGTGTAAATTTTAATTAGGATATTCCTCTTCCGCTTGTCATTTTTTGACCCTTGGGGAATAGAATTACAGCATCACTTTACTTTGTTAAAATTTTTATGCACGTATAGGATAACTTACAGCATAACTAGACTCTCTACGTCTTAGAGCATTACTGACTTACTTACTCTTTCTAGGATCCTTATTTTTTTATTTTCTTTTAATATGGACTACTGGCTAACTCTGATGTCCAAGTTTTTAGGCCACCCGAATGCCTCTGACTCCTCTTTCACGCTCTCGGATCTAAAATGCCATTAAATGGTCACCCTCCCGAATGGTGACCGGTCTGTGATCTGCTGAGAATACCGTTGTTTGAAAACTACCTAGGCAATTTATTTAAATGCTGGGAGATTTACTATAACATACATAAAAATTACATGAATCAAATTGCAACAAATGCCCGACCAAAAGATTGTCATTTAAAACTTAGCCAATTGTACGATTTTTGTCGCTAAGCTATGAATAATCAAGAATAATTTCTAAGTCCTCTGTGGTGCAGTGGGCAACAGCCCGCCTGTGACACAGAAGGTTGCGGGTTCGATTCCAGCCACCAGAGAAATGTTTGTATGTTCTGCAAATATTCAAACTCAAACTCAAACTCAAAATTCATTTATTCAGTAGGAACTGTACACTTTGAAACGTCATTTCATCGTCCGCGTAACGCGGCTAAACAGAGAAGAATTGGCAAGAAACTCTGCTTGGCTTATATTTTTTAACGTCATTGTTCTTAATAACTATTACATTGTTTTTGATGGAGTTGGAGGCAGTTTCATCCCAAGCTTTTAAGTCATCTAAATAATCAGTTAATTTATAATAAGCTTTATCACAGAGATTACTTTACAGATAGATTAATCATGTCATTTGGGATTTTGATAAAAAATCTTACACACATCCCTTTAAAAGATTGACTAACTTTATGTAGCTTTACAGTGGGAACAGCTAGTTTATCTTTATTTCTAGTGTCAACAATAAGATAGTCGCTATTTTTATATGTTTTCGGATATACATTAAGTATTCATATATATATTGGCACGGCACTGTCATAACATTTATTTCTTTAAACTTAGTTCTAAGTGATTCTCTAGGGCCCATATTATAAATTGCACGAACAGCCCTCTTCTGCAACACAAATATGGTGTTGATATCTGCAGCATTCCCCCACAACAAAATGCCGTACGACATAATGCTATGGAAGTAGCTGAAATAAACTAGTCTAGCCGTTTTTACGTCAGTAAGTTGACGGATTCTTTTGACTGCTAATGCTGCAGAACTGAGTCTGTTCGACAACTCATCTTGGTGAGCGCCCCATTGAAGCTTATTATCTAAAGTTATGCCTAACAATACCACACACACTGTGTCCACAAGATTTAGATCTTCATCTTTTATTTTAATGTTAGGTTTAACTTGTTTAACATTTGGTAATATAAATCTTATACATTTTTTTTAGTCTCGTTCAATAATCAATTATTTACATCGAACCAGTTTACAACTTTCGCTATTGCATTGTTCATGCCGTCAAAATTGGTCTGCCGTCGCTTTAATTTTAATAAAAGTTGACTTTCTGTTTAGCGCTCGGCGGAGCAACACGTCTGCGGAGTTCTGCGTCGTTGTTGTTTTTTAGCGACGTCGACGTTGGTGGACAGCGAGTCGATCATTCATGAGGATGCCTTGTGGGGAAGGTGAAACATTGTCGAATTTCTGTTGAGTTTCTTGTGTATTTATGTGTGTGTCGTTTCTCCAAGCTAATTACAGGTTAACGTGTTGTTTTTATTTGGTGGAAGAGTAAGTAGACGGTTGCATTTATTAATGATTTAATAAAAGTGACATGTCATCCGCAAACAATACAATTTCGTGATTGTCTCTCACAAGTTGAGGTAGGTCGTTGATGTAAATTAAAAATAAAAATGGTCCAAGTATTGACCCTTGCGGAACACCCATCTTTACTCTGTAGTAAAGATGGGTGTTCCGCAAGGGTCAATACATCTGTTCACCAGGATTATTATGATATTTTGATATATCCCATTTACGTCTACTTTCTGTATTCTGTCAGATGGGTAAGAAGTGAGAAGGTCTAAAGCCATACACCCCTGACGCCATAGTGATCTAGTTTCCTGATTAGTGTTTCATGGTGTACGCAGTCAAATGCCTCGGGTCTATTTGTCTCGGGTTTTGGTGTTTTTTATGTAGGTAAATATGTATGTATTTACAAAAAGAATTTATGTAGTAGGTATTATTAATGTGGTTCCCATATACAAGCTCTGCTTAGTTTGGGGCTACGTGATACTGTGTGATAGTGTCTAGCATTATTTTTAACAAGTGGTTTAGTAGCGTTTCAATATTCGGGCGTTAGACGGGGTTCAGTCTCATAATAACAACATAACATAATAAGTACCTGCCAATAATTTCTGTATAAATAAGATAATCATCGCTATCAATATTTAAATGAAAAGCACTTAAACATTTATTCTCACTTTTTCATCACCATAACGCGGGTTAAAAAGAGTATTAATTAAAAAGTTCTGATACGCGTACGTGAGGTCGTGAACGGCCGGCTTTTAATGGGGTCAGTCCAATCATGCTAATGAAAACAAGCCATGCAAATCCAGCCTGTGTTTAGCCTCCTGAATATTCAGAGGTTATTTTCTTAACGGCACTTTACATTTTTGAAAGCAGTGAATATTTTTTATTGATAATGGCGAAAAATAACTTGGTGCACCGGTTTTACGAATTTAGAAGGTACAGTGGTTTTAAAATAATTGCAGGTTAGCGTTTGTTTTGACTACAAACTGGATAAGACGGTTCGGTTTTTGAATTAAAGCGCGACGTGGGAGCGGGCTTTGGGTGTCACTGCGTACGGTCATTCAAAGGTGGTTATCCGACTCAAACGCATTAGAAATAAATATTTTTAAATATCCTGGTGTGTTTTCCTGATTAGTTAACAAACAACTTTTTTTCCACAAATTTTACAGCTGCTTGCTTATTAGGCTACACCACCTAGTTTATACTCTGCGAAAAAGAAGACTAAATCTTTCTTGTTTTTTGTTTCAGAAGACAAGGAAGAAAAAAACGTGTAAGAAAAAGTTCTAAAAAGTGACTTATCTAGTGAAAGTGATATGACGAATAATCTAGTTCAGTGACGGGTCCAGATGGAAAGTATGTAAGATGTCGTGGAGGTGCCGTATGAGCCCGGGCCATTTTGTGTCCGTTTGGACTTTCATATTCGCATATTGCTACATCGGACTAAGTAAGTAATTTAATATTTCTAATAGATTAAGGGCACTCATATGAATAAGTTGTTTTTATAATTTTGTACAAATCTAAGATTTTCGTTTGTTATATTCGTCGAGCTCAGGACAGGGCGTAGAGACGCTCATAGTGGATGCTTATGTCTAGCAGTGGACTTCTATAAACTAATCATGATGATGATAAGTATACCAAAATGTTAGACTTGTAAAAATCATTATATAGAAAAAAATAGTAACGACACAGTTATTTTTCCAATATATTTTCTAGAAAGCCAAAACCTATCAAAGTCGTTCATGATACGTACCAAAACTGCTTTTAGAATTTAGACAGTATACTAAAGAGTTACAAAATCCATCTTTGGAACCTAAGCAAATCTCACCGTTCCGTGTTACACTCTGACAAAAAAGAAACGAATCTGTGGCTGTCAGCTGATTGAGGCATAGCGCAGCCTAACACCGGCACAGCCGATAGTAACATAGCTAAATTGTCGGGCAGCACTGTTGGCGTGCGAGAGTAAAAAAGTAAAGCTGTACCATGCAATTTCCTGCGGGGATTATGGACATATCTCCTTTTTTGATAATCCTAACAGTGAACTGATATTAGGGTAAAATCTTGATGTTTTTGATGTACCAAAAACCATGAATATAATAAACAGTGATTGGAATTAGGTGGGCTAAAATACCTTATGTTCGAAAAATAACAGAGTCAAAGTGGAGACGCCTTAGGAGTAAATATTTTTTTGGGCCAATTGTCTCGGTTTTCGGTTTAAAGTTAATTTATTCTCAAAAAGAACAAAATACATGTTCATTCATATGAGAATTACATAGAAATTACATTACAAACGAAGCAGAAATATTTTCGGTTTATTTAGGTATTTAAAATCAATTTATTGGTGTACACATTTATAGTGAAGCACTTACGACGACTCTTGGAATCTGAAACACAGTTAATAACAATTAATTGTAACTCATAAAATAAACAAGTAATTTTAAAAAATTTAATCGACTTCAAAAATAAATTAACTCAAAAATAAGAAATAATATTCTTATATTGTACATGAAATTAATCAACAAAAACGAAATCAACGGTAGTTAATAATCAAATTAGGGCCTACAATGTTTTTTGAGGTCTGTGCCAGCATAGTTTCCGAATCTAAATCTAAACCGAATGCGTTTCTATTATAGTTTATTATTGTTAAATGTAGTTACTAACGTGCATACCTACCTACGTACCTATGTATTTGTAGGAACTATAGTAGTTTAGTTAACTATATAGTTTTTGTACTAGATTTTTCCTCTTTTTGTATGTATTTTTTATTTTTATTGATATTTCGGATTTTTTTCTTTTATATTCGACAGGTAAGTCCTTTCATAAAGGCTGACACAGACCTCAAAAAACATTGTAGGCCCTAATTTGATTCTTGACTACTGTTGATTTGGTTTTTGTTGTTTAATTTCATGTTCAATATAAAAATATTATTTCTTATTTTTGAGGCAATTTATTTTTGAACTCCATTTAATTTTTTTAAATACTTATTTATTTCATAATTTTTAGTTTGAAGTAACAATTGGAATACCTAGTATAATAATAATAAGGAATAATAAGGTAGTCACCTAACGGTTACGACTTTAACTAATGGCTGAAATGGAGTAACTAATGGGTATAACATACCTACCTACCACTTTGTAGGTACCTTACCTACCAAATAAGGTAGTCACCTATCGGTTACGACATTAACTTATGGCTGAAATGGACTAACTAATGGGTATAACATACCTACCTACCACCTTGTAGGTACCTTACCTACCATCAAGTACCTAGCTGATACTTAACAGCTAACAGCCTTAAGCCCCTCCCCATACTAAGACTTCTTCTGAATAGCAGCAATAGGTTGGCAGTTAGGCACTTAAGGTAGGTAGGTCGGTAGGTACCTATGCAAATCATGATCTTAAAAATCAGTATGTGTGTAGAAGTAAGCACCAGATACCTAAGTACCACCTAATTATATTCCGAGAGAAATTCCCAGTTGTAGGTATACATGTACATAATGCCAGCTTAACCGACACCACCACAAGCCTATATCAGTCCACTGCTAGACATAGGCCTCCCCTAATAAAGAAGGATATGCCCATCATCACCACGCTGAGCATGCGGGTTGGGGATCGCAGAGCACAACTTTTCGCACTGCCGACGCTGCTCACCATGTGCGGCCAGGGGATTTAGCTGTGTTGCTGTTAGGCTGCGCTATGCCGCAATCTCATTTTTTTGACATGAACTAGAATTTGACCAAGGTTTTGAGAGATATTCCCTTTGACACCGCGCCTGTAGTGCCTGGCCGTCATACTCATACTTAATGATACGTATTTAGTCCCTATCTTGAAAACTGCCGAACCAATTTTGATGAAACTTGCACTGTTCCCTAAGTTGAAGTAATTGTAAGCTAATAAAAAAATGAATAGTCAAAATCGGATTAGTAGTTTCGGAGATATGCGTGGACAAACACACATACATACATACATGCATACATACATACATACATACATACATACACTACTAAAATTTTGTAAATTTGTTTGGAAGCCCTAAAAGATTCACAGATGTGAAAATTTTGCAATTCCAGTAAACTTTTCGCAATGTCGGCTAAAAAGAAAAATGATTTTAATTAGTTCACAATATTATTAACATTAATATTAAATGTACTTACTGACTGCAGCAATTGTTCAATATTTCGACCAAAATTGTCCGAATAAAATTTGTTGTAGTAAGGAAGTCTCCACATTCTGTTCTTTGAACTTTAGGTATTTTAGCCCGCCCAATTCCGATGACTGATAATAACACAATAGTCAGACACGCTTTCATTTATATGAAACTTGTATTGCCTGCATACAAATAGTATTATAATTCAAACCTATTATTAACTGATATCATAATTTCATTCAACTTATTTTACATTCCTAGCAGTAATCTGATGTTAGATTAAATTGTTGATGTTGCTTATCTACTAAAAACACGCCAATACTAACATGTGTATAATGACACAACAGTCAGACACGCTTTCATTTATATGAAACTTGTATTGCCTACATACAAATAGTATTATAATTCAAACCTATTATTAACTGATATCATAATTTCATTCAACTTATTTTACATTCCTAGCAGTAATCTGATGTTAGATTAAATTGTTGATTTTGCTGATCTACTAAAAACACGCCAATACTAACATGTGTAATGACACAATAGTCAGACACGCTTTCATTTATATGAAACTTGTATTTCCTACATACGAGCAGTACTTATTATAATTCAAATTATTATTTATTTACTGATAAAATAATTTTATTTAACTTCCACCTACACTATTTTAAATTGAATATAATGTACAAATGCGTAGCTCAGGCAAACAATATTCATAATTTAGTAGATTACTTTGAATAATTAGTCAAATTAATTGTGTCGTGAATGCAAATTACATGAATCCTTGATCATATTAACATTCCGGACAGGTCATAGGGCGCATTCATATACTGCAGGCTGGTGCAATTGTCTTTGCTAGCGGGTGCCATCTACCGGCAAACCGGTATTAGTGATATAAGCCGGCAAATTTATTCCCGTTTTACTCTGAATATGTTTGTGATTGAAATGAAAATGTCATTAATACTAGTAGAATGAAAAGATTGCGAGTTCGACTCCCGCTGTGATACAAATATTTGTGCAATTTGCAAATATTTGTTTCGGGTCCGAGTGTAATTCCCCACGCAGGATTTTTTCACTGTTTTGAGCACGTGGTAAAGCGCATATACATTTTTCGAAACGAAATATCTGTGTGTTTCCTGTCAGTAAGGCCGACAGTATCTTGAAGATTATACACACCCTACTAATATTATAAATGCGAAAGTTTGTCAATGTTGGATGTATGGATGAATGGATGAATGTTTGTTACTCATTCACGCAAAACCTACTGAACGGATTTGGATGCAACTTGGAATATACATAGTTAGTGAGTTAGATTAATACATAGACTACTTTTTAATCCGAACCACGCGAGCGAAGCCGCGGGCGGAAGCTCCCCGTAAGTTGCCTGTAAATATACATAATAATATGGAAGTACCGACTTTTATTGTCTTCATTTGATTTGGAACGTTCACCAACAATGGCAGTCCCAACGTACCCTAAACAAAAATCAATGGGATCATTGATGTTTAAATACGTAACGAGCAATGGAATAGCTTTCTTCGAAATAATGTAAGCACCAAGATAGGCACATTATGTAAGTGCCGACTTCGACTTCGAGAAGTGGAAAAGGAATGAATAATCATTCCTATTTGAAAGCAACAAAAATTGCAAAAATAAAGAGCAAAAAATAATTGAATAGTTCTTTGTTCATACATAACTATCAATCTCCTTTTTTTTCTGTCAATTTATCCCGTGCGATATAATATGCGTTTGCCACATAGGTAGATCTGGATACCTACCTATTATTTTGGAGTCTTAGTCAGCAAAAGAATTATAGCAACTACGATATTATAGCAACTATACCCCTCCCACCTTGGACATGCCCCCCGTGCGCCGCGCCGCCCACGCAATAGTGAGTGAGTAAGGTACCTTGGCGTGCCTTGGCAGACACCGACTTCAAAAATAACCGTAGGTATCGGGCTGCAATACGATTTTTTGTAGTCTCTACAATCGAAACTATCGACATTTGTCGGTATCGTATCGACAACACCTGTCAATTTAACGATTTTTTCGAATTTAATTTCATTGTGGCCAAACTATAAAGCCCGCTAAGTGTAAAGTATCGTCAAATACTAACCTAAAAAAGTTATTGAATAAATGAATGAATAAATGAAATAAATTGTGAATTTTTTACCAACAAAATTTTAATAAACCAATCTTCTTATATATATAAAAGGGAACTATCCTCACTCACTGACACACTCATCACGAAATCTCAGAAACTACAGGGCCTAGAGGTTGAAATTTGGCACAGGTAGTCTTTAAAGAGTGTGAGCGCTCACTAAAAAACGGTTTTTGGAAATTCAACCCCTAAGAGGGTGAAAAGGGGTATTTTTTTTGTAAAATTGTATTCCTTGAACTTAGAAACTTGAAACCTGGGACATGAATAATTACATACAATCAATGAAGATTGGTGTCATTGAAAATTTGTAGTAGTTCTCGAGGGGGTTGCAATGGGGTGGTAAAGTTTGTGTGGGAAAATCTTAACGCGTGGTGTGATCTTCTTGAAACTTCGTCAGAACACTTTGAATATAAAATTATAAAAGACCGCGTACCAGGTTTTTGAAAAAAAAAAACACCTTTATGGAGTGTAAACTATACTTATAAAATCCTTTGTCCTGAATGACTGACGGATCAACGCACAGCCTAAACCGCTGATCTCAGAGACCTGAAACTTGAAGGGCGTTTTCTTTGTATGACGTAGGCATCCGATAAGAAAGGATTTTCCGAGATTCTATCCCTAAAGGGGTGAAAAACGTGGGCAAAGATTGTATGGAACAACGTGATTCCTTTGGTCCAATCTACTTCAAATTTTGCATAAACATTCTTTAACAAAATTGATGAAAGACGTGTTTCGTATATTATTGAAATTTATCGCCTAACGGGGTAAAAAGAGTAAAAAGTTATTTCAGGGGTGATTTGCATCGAAGTTGATATCAATACTCCTTAGTGACACATGTTATGCTATTTTATTTTGACATTGTCGTGTTTAAAAACTCATTCCAAATTTATTCAAAAAACGTTGCTCTCACATAAAGGCACACACAGGTGCGTGGGCATAGGTACGTTATTATCGGCGAAAATATCAGACAATATAACAGAATATAGGGCAATATCGCATGCGCAAATATTGAAAATGTTTAAGTTTTTCTGATCAAGTATAGTATATAATTCTATAATATACTATATATATAGTAGGTAATAGAATATAATTCATGAAATTCTGACATTTACCCGTAGTTTCACAGATATAAGAAGGGTTAATGTACATTTTATTATATATTATCACAAAGTAAATTCGTCACATTTTTGAAACTCCATACATTGAAAGAAAGTTTGTCACATGCATTAAAAAAAGATGTGTAGGTGAAGAAAGTGATCAGTCACAATTATGTCAATATTTGCGTCTGCCGGAAGGCTTCAAAGTGCAATTTGAATTTCCAAAATCGGGTGGTAGCTTTTTAAGATATTCCAAAATTTGTCAAAATTTAACAATTTTCTGGATTGAGTATTTCTCAATTACTTTTTTTGAACTCGCTATTCAAGAAACGGAAAAAATGATATCTCGAGATTGAAATAGGCTACAGCTTGAGCCATCTTAGGAGGCAGACGGACAAAAACTGTAGGCAGTAAAAGGGCCTTCACGCGCAAAGCCACTCTGTGCTCCGTTCACTTTTTCGTCAGTACAATAAAGTCAAATTTTATCGAGTGCTTTATTTGTAAATTACATTTTCCGATGTCCGATTTTTCTGTATTTATTTCAATTAAGATATGCAAAATGCAATGAGTTTAACTTGAAACAAGTGTTTAAACTTTTTAGTCGTTTCACCTTTCAGCAGTAAAGTAAAAGCACTTGTGTTGAAGCCAAGACAAGAAGCATTTTGTAACAAAGAAAGAAGAATAATTGCTCATTTAGCAGTGCTTTGCTACTTAACTACGTTTACACTCACTCAGGTCATTTATTTATAAGAGAATGTTCCAAAAATTGTGCCGTTTTTATTAGATACAATTATTTTTTGGGATGGTAAAAGAAAGTATAGTGATGTTAATATAAGGGTTCTATAAATTATACTTATACGTATATCAGTATATAGATATAAAGTATAATATTATGAAACCCTACATTTTATTTATTTTATAAGGCCAGTGCCTTAATAGCTCAGTTGGTAGTAGATCAACCTTTTGGGCTGCTGTTTGTGGGTTTGATTCCCGGCCAGAACAAAAATCTGTGGTGGTTAACATGGATGATTGTTCTATCTCTGGGTGTTAAGCGGCTTTCAGACTACGTTATACTATTGTGCTATATATCATAGTAAAGAAGGACCTAATGTTATACTATATACATATATTATATACTAGCACGGCGTTCACATTACGCGATATTAACGCAAGCATTTATAGTATATAGCAAGCTCAGTTGACGGCATAGCCGGGGGAGGGAGGAGGAAGAGGGCGGCGCGTGATATAGCACAGGATGAACTCAGCGCATCACACCAATTTTATAGCGATAGTAAGCCTATAATATATAGTACCTAATATAAAATACCTACAGTGTGAACGTGTCTCTAACAATATATGGTGCGCGATATTGTTATACTAGGAGCTATATTATATACAAATATGTATATGTAATAGTGCCTACATATACTATACGATAGATACTCTTATAAAGCAGCTTTTAGACTATACTATAACATAATAGCAAATTTGTATAGAACTCTGAATTGAACAAATAAAAAAAATACAAAAGGAGTCAATCTTTCCTGATAAAAACCATTTAAATATTTGTTTACCATTTATTTTATATTCATAAAAATCTTATATTCGTAAATGATCATTAATGTCTCAGTCATTACCTTATGATACTCAAGAACGGCTAACTGTAGTTTAAAATATATCATCTCCGAAGTATTGTAGATGCTCTTTAGAACATTTAAGATAGATATTTATATCCAAGGAACATCAACTTTACGTGAAACGAAGTCATATGAGTAATATTATCCTAGAACGTGCTTACGTTGAGAAATGGCCCATTCTCACGGCTATATTCTTGCCTTTACTGCCGATGTAACGTTATTTGCGATTAAAGTTTAGTAGAATTTACGATTAGAATTAATATAAATTAATAATTACTTACTTGAGTACCTACTGCGTGTTTACTAGCAGATTTTCAAGAAAATAAATACACTCGAGAGCAATGAATCCGGGTCACTCAAAGAATCCAAAAAATCTCAGAAAGTAAGAATGCTAGGTTAATGCAATAAATTGTATTTAATAGACAATTTAATACTCCTTAAATGAAAGTTAAAAAAATATGAGTCACCATACATTTTATTTACACAAAATTACATAAAGAAAAAAAACTACTGATCTCTCCTTAAAACAAAAATAGGAAACATAAAATTTTTGAACTTTATGACGATTTTCTTGAATTTCAATACTTCGTATTACCTCCTCGTGCTTCCATTACTGCGTTTACGTGGTTTGGCATGCTGTACACCAAGTTCCTTATACGATTTTGGGGAATATTCTCCCATTCCTCTGTGAGAGCAATTTTGAGCTCAGGAAGCGTGATTGGGGGAGGGTTTCGTTGTTTTACGCATCTACCTAGCTCGTCCCAAGCATGCTCGATCGGGTTGATATCCGGGCTGCGCGCTGGCCACTCCATACAAGTAATGTTCATCTCTTGAAGGTAGTCATTCACAATCCTACCTGTATGAGGTCGGGCATTGTCATGCATAAATATAGCATCCTCACCCAAATTGACCATAAATGGACCAACGTGTTCGTTGAAGATTTCTTCCACATATCTTACGCTAGTTAAAGAGCCGTTTTCTATGATCACCAGCTCTGTGCGGCTTTCAGAGGAAATTCCGGCCCACACAAGTACAGACCCACCACCGTAGGCTACTTTTTCTTCGATGCATGCTTGCTTGAATCTTTCCCCTGGTCTTCTATACACTCTGTGTCTTCCATCGTGCTTGTAGAGCATAAATTTTGATTCGTCGGAGAACATAACTTTCGACCAATCTTCAATACTCCAATTTACGTGGTTCTGGGCATATCTTAGTCTTGAAATACGATGGCCACGCTCCAGTTTAGGGCCGTTTGCAGGTCTAAGGGGTTTTAAGTTAGATTCAGCAAGCCGACGTCTTACTGTCCATGCACTTGGGTTACTTCCTCCGAGGCGTCGAAACTGATTTGTGAGTTCAGTTCCTATGAGAAAGCGATTTCGAAGCATGGTGTTCACCAAGTATCGGTCTTCTCGTGCTGTGGTACACCTAGTTCTGCCCGTTCTTGGTCTGCGTAGGTTAGAACCAGTTTCTTCGTAACGTCGGAGAACTCTTTGTACTGTTGACAGCGACACACCGACAGTCCTGGCTGTATCGCGCTGTCTCCGGCCGGCTTCCACCAATGTAAGTATTCTGGTGCATTCTTCAAGTGTAAGCGACATGATTTCAGCTTGAATAATGAATATTGAGCACTATCAACCTGGTTTATGTACCAACATAAATGACAGATTACAAACAAAAGCAAAAACAAATCCTGTAATTTCGTAGTTCCATCTTCGACAGTGTTCCCTTTTCAAATTTGATTTTTTTATGATATAACTTTACAATAACTAAGAAGTTTTAATACTTTCATTTAAGGAGTATTAAATTGTCTATTAAATACAATTTATTGCATTAACCTAGCATTCTTACTTTCCGAGATTTTTTGGATTCTTTGAGTGACCCGGATTCATTGCTCTCGAGGGTATTAAAAGAGAACTCCACTTTTTCACTCACTGGCCCACTACATCACGAAAATATCTCTGAAACTACAGGGCATAGTGATTTGAAATTTGCCACAGGCAGTTTTTAAAGAGTGTAAGCGCGCACTTAGAAACGGTTTTTGGAAATTCAACCCCTAAGAGGGCAAAAAGAGGTAAAAACGTTTGTATGAAAAAACGTATACCTTGAACTTAGAAACTTGAAACCTGACATATGTATTATTCCTTACAATCAATGAAGATTTGTTTCATTGAAAATTAATTGCTATATTCACATAGTTCCTTGAAATTTAAAACAGTCAGGGTACAGATATGTCAAATACGTCGCACGTTTGTTTCATGCATACAGTTAGTGAAAATGTTTGATGTGTATTAAGCTTATAGACCATCGTTAGAAGCGTATCAGAAATTTTCAGAACATTAACAGAACCATTACATATCCTCATAAAATATAAGCTAGTCGCTGGTTGTCAGTTGCCGAAACACAGAGTTTGCATGACACCTACAAATTTGAGGCTTGTAAATTTGTAATTACCACCACACCTAAGCCCAGTCCACTGGTAGAAATAGGCCTCCCCTAATAAAAGAAGATACGCCCATAATCCCCACGCTGGGCATGTGGATTGGGGATTGCAGCTTCTCGCACCGCCGACGCTGCTGCCCATCGGTGGTCAGGGAATTAATAATGTGCCGCATTCAGCCGCCCTGTTTGTTATGCAGCAGGGTGCATCACGGGCAGGTGAGGTAGGCTTGGATTCCGCTGGTAGAGGTTCAAACATTTTAAACTCCTAAAGTTTGTACGTTAACGCATTATTGAAATGAAAGCACAATATCCTTAAAAGTAAATGTTTCCGCTATAAATTCCCCAAAGTAAATCGCTCGCAACTGTAAACTCGCGATGCGGCTCCAAGTATTTAATCCGTCACGTTAACATGCCGCATCGGTGCGGATTCATGTCGCTGCCATGAATATTTATACGCCGCCCCGTGATATTTAACATGCCTGTAAGCCGACGCGTATTAGAATACCGGGTTATCAGGTTAAAACTTACTTTCAAATGTTACAAGTTATTTTCGGGAAGAATTGCAATTTTGATGACCACGCGGCCAAGTAGGTACAACATTTGATTCCTACTTTTAAACTTGACTGTTTAGATGTCTAATTTTCAAAACTTTGTGGTTTTAGTGGTTTCCACGGTAACATTTTATTTACTGTCAGATTGAATATTGCTACAGATCTTCAGTAAATGGTCAACAGATTAGGGAAAAAGGCGCTGGGGAATTATAGTCATATAGTTAAGCATAGTGTAGGGAGACTCCCAACTAGGTGAACGGACGATATCGTCAAGATTGCAGGTAATCGGTGGATGGAGAGGGTGCGAGATCTATGTTCAGCAGTGGACTTGTAAAGGCTGTTGATGATGATTGTAGAAGTGTAGATGTGTAGGCAGATGCTAGTTAGGATAGAAGTAGAAACACGTACTTAGATAGAGTCCAGTTCACATTTAATGTAAAGCCACAACACAACACAACACAACAGATTCGAAGGAGCGTAAAGTAGGTACAGTAAGATGAGAAGATAGGCAAGAAACAGGAAAACAGAGAGCTATGAACAGGTAGGTACACGAAATAGCAATGACAATATCGATGGTGCGCGCGGCAGGTTCCATTCGACTGAGGCAGTTATAAAATATCTGAGTATCGTTTTTTATCGAATCGATGTGGGTAGGTAAGTCAGCTGTTAGAAATATTTAAGTAAACATCTTGAAGTAAGGAGTATGAACATAGAACGTTAGTATGAACTGTAAGTAAGTATGAACGGAAGGTATGAACAAATAATGAGGTATGAACTATGAATATATGTGAATATTAATGTAAATAGATATGAGATAGAATTATAATGAATAAATAAATAAGTTCATATTTAATAAATAAAATAAATATAACAGGAAAATATTAGGAGATCCCCACATCACTCCCTTCCGAAGACCGTCACTACGGGCGATAGAAATCCGGGAACCGGACTCGTCTACCGTAACGTGTGATGCGCTCAGGGGGTGAAGTACCTTCCTCAGGTGAGGGCTCAGGAACTGGGATAGGTTCGGGCTTGGGAGGCGAGGAGTTCGACAAGGTGTAAGCAGGTTTTAGGCGGTGTATCGACACATTAATGGCTTTGTCTTTAAATAGGATTTTGTAAACCTTATCTCCACGCTGGAGGACTTCGTGGGGGCCGGAGTAAGAAGGCTGAAACGCTGCTCGCTGCGTTTCTTCCCGAAGGAATACGTGCCATGAAGAAGCGAGGTCTTTGAAAACGAAAGTTTTATCACCTCTATGGCGAGACGCAGGAGAAGGTTGCAATTTCCTTGCGATGGAACGCAGTCTAGCGGTGAAGTCTGTAATATCTGTCGTACCAGTTGCGGTGCTGTGAAAGAACTCACCAGGGAGACGTAAGGGCTCACCATAAACTAGTTCGGCAGACGATGACTTAAGGTCCTCCTTGACTGCACTCCGTATGCCTAGCAGAACTAGTGGGAGGGATTCAGTCCAGTTACTGTCAGCGTGACAAGTAATTGCTGCCTTCAGCTGACGATGGAATCTTTCCACCAGCCCATTGCAGGCAGGATGGTATGCAGTCGTCCTGCGGTGTTTGAAACCGGTCAGTTTTGCGAGGAATCCGAAAAGCTCGGATTCAAACTGTCGCCCTCGATCGGTTACAATGTCAGTTGGGCAACCAAATCGGGCGATCCAACCTAACAGCAATGCCTTGGCCACCGTCTCCGCCGTTATGTCTGCGATAGGGATGGCCTCAGGCCATCTAGTAAAGCGATCTACGGCAGTGAGGCAATAGCGGTAACCATTTGAGATAGGCATAGGTCCAATAAGGTCAATGTGGACGAAGGCGAACCTAGCTTTCGGCAAGTCGAACGTGCCTAGTGGAGCGGAAACGTGACGGCTGATTTTAGAACGCTGACAGTCCAAGCAAGCTCGTGACCATTCCCGACAGTCTTTCCTGACTCCTGGCCAAACGTAACGCTGTGCTATTAGTTTGGCAGTAGCATTTGCGCCAGGGTGACTCAACGAGTGGAGGCTGTCAAAAACTTGCTTTCGCAGTGGTTTGGTCACAAAAGGTCTTGGAGTGCCGGTGCTCATGTCACAATATATCTCAACTTTGCTTCCGGGATCTTTAATTTTCTCTAGACGAAGCGATGTCGGTTCGTCGTAAAGAAAAGAATCAAGCTCGGCTTCACCTGTTTGTGACTTGGCTAGGGCTTCGAGGTCAACTGGGCTTTGAAGCTCATCAATTCGCGAGAGAGTGTCGGCAACGACATTATCCTTTCCGGATATGTGCCGAATGTCACTTGTGAATTGTGAGATGAAATCCAGATGCCTGTATTGTCGCGGCGAACAGGTACTTTTTCGCTCGCTGAAGGCGTGACAGAGAGGCTTGTGGTCTGTGTAGACCGTGAAGTCTCTTGCTTCCAGCATGTGCCGGAAATACTGGATGCCTTCGTAAATGGCGAGTAGCTCGCGGTCATAAGGAGAGTATTTCTGCTGGGATGGGCTGAGTTTCCGCGAAAAGAATGCCAGCGGTTGCCATTCCTCAGCCTTATACTGCTGGAGCACCTAATGCCAGGTCACTAGCGTCAGTGACTAATGCCAGCTTGGCTTGGCAATCAGGGTGGGCTAGCAGGGCAGCGTTGCAGAGACTCTGTTTTGTTTGCTCGAAAGCTGCGAGAGATTCACCTACCAGGTCCACAGGATCAGAGGCCCTTACCGAGCCGGTTAGCAGGGCGTTTAAGGGGGCTTGAATTTTAGCGGCGTCAGGGATAAATCGCCTGTAAAAATTCAGCATCCCTAAAAATCGCCTAAGTTGCCGGATAGTAGTCGGCGCAGGGAACTCTTTTATAGCCTGGACTTTGGTGTCAAGTGGTTTGGTTCCAGTAGAAGAAATATGGTAACCTAGAAAATTTACCTCTGGGACGCCAAAGATACATTTAGAGGTGTTCACGACGATACCATACTTCTGCATACGCTCGAACAGCTGCCGGAGGTGACTTTCATGCTCGGCTTCCGATCGGCTGAAGACCAAGAAGTCATCGAGGTAGCAATAACAAAAGTCTAGACCACGGGTTACCTCGTCCACAAACCTCTGGAACGTTTGGCCCGCATTCCGAAGTCCAAAACTCATAAACGGGAAATCGAAAAGGCCAAACGGCGTGGTGATGGCGGCCTTCTGGATGTCCTCCTCGTATACAGGGATCTGGTTGTAGGCTTTGACCAGGTCAATGGTGGAGAAAACCTTACAACCGGAGATGCTGTGGGCAAAGTCATGTATGTGCCTAATAGGGTACCTATCTGCGATGGTCCGGGCATTGAGGAGTCTATAGTCTCCGCACGGGCGCCAGCCATTATCTTTTTTGGGGGCCAGGTGCAAAGGAGATGACCACGGACTCTCAGACGGACGCGCTGTACCGTTGCTCAGCATCAAGTCGAACTCCTGCTTCGCCAATTTGAGCTTATCGGGAGCTAACCTGCGAGGGGAACAAGAGATGGGGGGACCGGGTGTGGTTCGTATATGATGAACAGTATTGTGTTTATGTACGTGAGGCGTACCAGATGGTTTGGTTATGTCAGAAAACTCTGATAAAATTTTGTGAAATCGCGAGTTGCCGGATGGAACCTTTACAGATAGAACATTACAGCTAGAAGTATTATCAAAATAGGCTTCGGTAGATAATGAAGTGACGTTGTCGACAATACGTCCTATGCGTTTGTTGCGGATGTCAACAATAAGACTATAATGACTTAAAAAATCTACTCCGATTATAGCCTTAGTGACGTCGGCAACAATAAAGCTCCAGGGGAAGTCGCGCCTAAGACCTAAATCTAAGTTGAGCTGGAGGGAGCCGAAGGTGTGGATGACGCTACCGTTGGCGGCTGTCAGCTCATAGCTGGTCTTCACTCGACGTTCCCGAAGTGCAGACCGAGGGAAGACGCAAACGTCGCTTCCGGTGTCCACAAGAAAGGGGATCTTCGATCGGCGGTCAGTCACGAAGAGGCGACCTGTAGAAACGGGGCAATCGTCAGTCGCCTTTATCGATTGCCTTGAGCGTTTCCCGACTTCTCATAGTCGCAGGGCTTGACGCACTGAGTAGCGTTGCTGCCATGGCGGTTGTGATACCAGCAGATTGGGAACCGACGATAGCTGGACGAGGATCGTGATCTAGAGCGCTTGCGCTGCTGGTTGTTCCGCCTATCGTTGGGGCGGGAACGATACTCTGAGCGCGGCTGACGATTGAGCTTCGTGGTCAAGTCTCTAAAGGCTGCTTTCAGCTCGGCGATGTCATTGGCCATCGATTCCATAGAACCGGGGAAGGCGGCTGCTGAAGACGTCGAGGCTACCTGCGAGATAGGTGCTACGATGTCATGCCAGGCCTCGTTCACTCCGCAGAATAGGTATAAAAATATACCTACGCATCGCCGGCCTTGCGAGCGTGGTTCGTTACGTCGGTTGCCGCGTTCTGCCCGGAACGAAAGTGTCCTTGAGCAGCCGCGGCATTTTAGTTTGTTTTTGTTAATGTACCTATATTTTTCGCCAAATGAAGGCAAAAAAATACTACACAGCATATGGTTGCCTGAATAATAATAAAAAAATGTAAATAATACCAATAGTAGGTACAGAACTGAAAGTTTTTCTACCAAATAATGCGTTGTTTAGATATCCAAAGTCTCCCTTATTTACTTAAGTAGGTAGGTACTTAGGTACAAGTTCTATTTGAATGCGGTATCTACCTACATAAATAAACGTAATATTATTATGTAGGTATTTTTTCATAGACCATTGGTAGGTATCTACCTACATAGTGCTGTAGTAAGTAGGTATTATGATTTTGATTATGTAGACTGAGAGCAAGATTAGAAACCCAAGCTAGGTACATTTTTATTTGATTTAACTTTAAGTAGGCAGTGTAGGTTATCTACTTAAAAACAGTCGGGTAGGTAGGTGTAGGTAGACAAATCGATGTGGTAAGTTACCTAAAGGTAGGTGTACTAACAACTAAAACTAGATACCTAGGTTACCTACAAACCAAATGTTGTTTTTTTCTCTTGCAAATATCTAGGTAGGTATACTAAAATTTCTCTTAAGATTTATCATGATGTACCTACCTACCTTAAACAGTGATTATTCAGTTTTCGTACACAAGACACCTAAACACTTAAGTAAGTTTTAAGGACCCAAGTACCTACCTAGTAGGTATGCCTATTTTCTGAGTTCTTAATGCAGCCAGCCAGTGTAAAATAGTTTTCTGATCTAATACTAGGTAAGTAGATATTATTTGAATGATCATTGTTCCTAAAAAGAAATAGGTGGCTAGGCAACTGGATAGTAAAATGTTCAACAACAACAGCCTATAGGGGAGGCCTATGTCCAGCAGTGGACATAGGCCTCCCCTATAAGAAGGGGGATATGCCCATAATCCCCACGCTGGGCATGCGGGTTGGGGATCGCAGGATACAGCTTCTAGCACCGCCGACGCTGCTGCCCGTAGGCGGCCAGGTTATTATTATTCGTCACAGAATAATCAAGACAACCCTAACGTTACACGTGCCACGTCAGTAGAGATAGAGCTATATGATAAAAAGGGATGCAAGGTGTAGGTTAATATAAATGTTAAGCACTGAGTTCGGTGCGAGCTGAATAGCACTTTATTACGTAGCAGCTAAAGTCGCTATTTATTTAAATGATTGCGCGGAGTGAAGCTTCTGTCCTCTCTGTATTCTGTGGTCATGCACAGGGTCGGCTAGGTCAGCAGAGGCTTCCAGTGAAGAGGCTGGCTGCGATGCGATAAGAGTTTGCAGGTTGCTAGGCAAACGGCTGCACCAGATGCTGCGTATGAAATCGTCGGGGACTGTAGACCCAGCAAGGCTTTGAAGATGGCGCAGGAACTGCGATGGCTTGCGATTTCCCAATTCTTCGTGCATGAGCAATTGCTGGATTTTGCGCTCGCGTGACGCTGAGAGACGCTTGACCAGCTCTTCCCTGAGTTTCCCGTACTTGTTGGTCGCTGGAGGAGACGTTATTATATCTTTCACCTCTTTCGCGTATTGAGGATCCAGGTGACTTATCACGTAATAAAATTTTGTCGTGTCGTCTGTGACATCCGATACCATAAATTGTCCCTCTATCTGTGCGAACCATAGTTCGGGTTCTTCGGGGCAAAATTGCGGTATTTTGATTTGTATTCTATATTCGGAATTGATGGGTGAACACATTCTTTGCTTTCGTGCAGTACACCGCTGGGTGACGTTACTACTCTTGACGGTGTTTGCGGTGTCCGAAGGTTCGTCACCGTCGCTCATTATTCCCTTCTCGTAATATTAATTGGCAATATGTACCTTCTTGGTGTGTTCCAATCCGGGGTCACCAGTGTAGAAGTGTAGATGTGTAGGCAGATGCTAGTTAGGATAGAAGTAGAAACACGTACTTAGATAGAGTCCAGTTCACATTTAATGTAAAGCCACAACACAACACAACACAACAGATTCGAAGGAGCGTAAAGTAGGTACAGTAAGATGAGAAGATAGGCAAGAAACAGGAAAACAGAGAGCTATGAACAGGTAGGTACACGAAATAGCAATGACAATATCGATGGTGCGCGCGGCAGGTTCCATTCGACTGAGGCAGTTATAAAATATCTGAGTATCGTTTTTTATCGAATCGATGTGGGTAGGTAAGTCAGCTGTTAGAAATAGTTAAGTAAACATCTTGAAGTAAGGAGTATGAACATAGAACGTTAGTATGAACTGTAAGTAAGTATGAACGGAAGGTATGAACAAATAATGAGGTATGAACTATGAATATATGTGAATATTAATGTAAATAGATATTAGATAGAATTATAATGAATAAATAAATAAGTTCATATTTAATAAATAAAATAAATATAACAGGAAAATATTAGGAGATCCCCACAATGATGATGACGATGATGATGATGATGAGATATACCTAAGTTACTATAATACCTCAGTTCCTGTTTCCCTAATGAGTTGTCAAGCATTTTTAATTAATTTGTTTATTGACGTAGGTATATATTAAAGTTTATTTTTATTTCGCATTATGAATTCCATAATACAAGCTATAGGTAGTTTGATAAGTAGAGTTTGTATTAATGGAAACAATAATGAATGATACGCTTATACTACATTATCATATTTTTTTGTAAATACATACATATAAAGACAAGTGTTTGCAGATCATACAAACGTTTGTCTCGCAGCCGGAATCGAATCCGCATCCTTCGGCATCAGTCGGATCTTCACCCAGTGCGTCACAGAGGTCGATAAAATATAAATCATGAATTCAATATACACACAGACAAATATCACGGTTTAAAAATATTAATATGATTTTTATGTAGTTTGTGTTTGTGGTAACGTATCGATACAAAATATCGGCTTGGATTGGATATATTTTGTGATACGATTGATATTTTTTGGATAAAACAAAAGTACAAAAGTCTTTCCGCAAGTTCTTTAACCGACAGTTTACTGACCAACATAATAATTTGCTAGATCAATTCAGCTGTCTGTAGTTAAGATGGGTGTACCGCAAGGTTCAGTGTTTGGACCATTTTTATTTTTAATTTACATCAAAGACCTACCTCAACCTGTAGAGACAACCACGAAATTGTATTGTTTGCGGATGACATGTCTCTATTATTTAAATTAAAGTGACGGCAGACCAATTTTGTCGACGTTAACAATGCAATAGCGAAAATTGTTAACGATGTAAATAATTTATTACTGAACGAGAATACAACAAAATGTATAAGATTTATATTAATTCTAATTCTAATTCTAATTTGAAGTGGGGGGAGAAAGTTCTGCACCGACGTACCGCATTGGGGTGTATTGTGCATTGCCCCCCTGCTAACGTAACCCCAGCCAGCCCAACTCCTTAAAATAACGGAGAAGGACTCTGGGTTGGTGGCAACATTGCTCTAGGATTCCCGATTCTGCCTGCGTTTGTGAGGCTTGATCAAGCAGTTTTTGTGACCCGGATTTTGTTCTGGCTTCGTTTGTAGCAGTGCAGTGTAAGATGACGTGCTCCACTGTTTCTTCAGCTTGAAAGCAGCCGCGACAGGTGCCGCTGTCCGTGGCTCCTGACTTTACTAGGTGGTGGTTCAGGTCACAGTGGCCTGTAATAACACCAACCAGTATGCGTAAGTCGTCACGCTTCATTTTTAACAAGGTGTTGGTTATTTTGTTGTTTCTACTTGGTAGCATTAGTTTTGTATTTTTGCAGTCCTGTCTCCGGTCCCACAATCTTTGGTGTTCACTTTCAGAGTGTTCTCTTAACCTTTTCTTGATCTCCACCGAAGGTGGGTTGGAAAGGCTAATATCAGTGGCGGTTGGAGTGAGCCTGGCTCCTTCCCTTGCCAACGAGTCAGCCTTGTTATGTCCAGGGTTGGAGCCGTGACTCTGCGTCCATGTTATGTTAACTGTGTAGTCGGTTGTTAGTTTTTGGAGGGCACTGTGGCAGTCCGCAATCGATTTGGACCTGGTGTCTCGACTGCGGAGTGCGTTAATCAGTGCCGCGCTGTCTGTTATAAACAAGAGCTGTGGTTTTTTATTTTCTGATATAGAGGCATCAGTGTTCGTTATTGAGTAGTCTATCTCTGAGGCCCCTAAAAGAAGTCCTAGAGTTTCTGCCTGAAATGCTGATATTTATATTACCAAATGTTAAAATTAAGGATAAAGATTTAATTCTTGTATTTTTAGGCCTTCTTTATATAATTAGCTTTAATGGGGCGCTCACATAGATGGATTGTCGAACTCAGTTCTGCAGCATACGCAGTCAAAAGAATTCGTCAACTTACTGATGTAGTAACTGATTTATTTCAGCTACTTCCACGGCATTATGTCGTACGGAATTTTATTGTAAGGGAATGCTTCAGATAACAACACCATATTTGTGCTGCAGAAGAGGACTGTTCGTGCAATTTATAATATGGTTCCCAGAGAATCACTCAGAACTATGTTTAAAGAAATAAATGTTATGACAGTGCGGTGTATTGACACGAATATACCCGAAAACTTAATGAATGTCCGAAAACAACTTAATTTGTTTATAAAAATATCTACAATCATAATGTTAACACTAGAGATAAAGATAAACTAGCTGTACCTACTGTAAGGCTCCATAAAGTTAGTCAATCATTTAAAGGGTATAACGTACGTTTTTTTCACAAAAACCCAAATGACGTGATTATTTTATCTGTAAATAAATTAAAAAATATTGTTAAACGTAACCTCTGTAATAAAACTTATTATAAAATTTCTGATTGTTTAGATGACAAAAAAGTTTGGGGTGAAACTGCCTCCAACTCCCTCAAAACCAATGCAATAGTTAAGAAAAAATATTGTAAAAAAATACATTAAAAAAATATAAGCCTAGCAGAGTTTTTTGACAATTCTTATCTGTTTGGTCGCGTTACGAATTGGTGTAAATAAAAAAAAATACTATATCCAAAGTGTACTGTAATGTTCGTACTGAATAAATAAATGATCACTTTCAATCTCAGATGGTAGGTGTAAAGGTAGTTTTAATTTGTTTTTCTTCTAATAGTACACATGAGATTTTTTAGAAATGTATGAAAATTTGCCTTCACTCAACTACTTCAAACTATCGAACATGAGCAGAAGAGAACACAATGAGCTGAAATGTTGTAGGATAAAAATAGTTCTAGACTCAATAATATAAATACAGGTAGCGAAAAACTTTACCTCAATGATGGCAGTCACCTTTTATTTTGAAGTTAGATAGTTTTGTTCTTCGGAAACCATAAATTATTTAAAGGAAAAAAAACTGAATTTTCGTATTTTTCAAAAACTATACAGTCAGCCAAGAAAACTTCTTTTATTCCGGGTACCATGCGAGTGAAGCTGCGAGCTAAAGCTAGTTGTTAGTTATGATAGCTAAGTGGAGGGCCAACGACTTCCGATAAAGTAGGCACATATCCTCCCAATTCTATACGACCAGCAGTTTAAGCTGTGCATTGTCACAGTCATTCAGTCATTAAACCAGAATAAAAATTCCTATATAATTACCCGTAGTACATCATAGTTCGAAAACATCAGACGTAGTACGTAGTACCACGATACTACCGATGGCACAGAATACAGAGCCGATGGTAATTTGTCGGTAGGGATAAGTGTACCAGCCGACTTACCCGTGGGTAAGTACCGAATAGAGATAGATAATGTTTTTGGTACCTTCTAATAGCACTTAACTTTTGTTTTGTTCAAACGAGTAAAATAACTACGCATGATGCATGATAGGGAAGAAAGTCGTTATGGTTTATGTAAGGGTAGAATTATTTCTTATTGTATGGCATAAGTATGACGATAAGTTAGACAAGGACAAACAGACATATAGACATAAATTTATTTGCAGCACACAACACAACAAAATATGTTTTTTACAAAAAAATTAAAATAAAATGTTGACATAAAACTATCTGGGATGTGGGCTACAGCAGCAAAATGGCTTCGATTCAGCATAATGTCAACTGTTTTAGCAGTAGAAGCTGGTATTCTGCCAGAAGTACTGAATGTTGAATACTCTACTTAATTAATGCTGTCGGGCAAAATTGTTTAGTGAACAATTTGGGTTAAGACGATATCAAAGTGTTCTTAAATAGATTCTCTCTTGTGCCATCAACCATGAAAACAATGACAGCCAGTTTGCTGCTGACTAAAATAATTTGACCTCCAGGGATTTGATTCACAACCGAAACTGTTTTAGGTATTCACTAAATTCTACGAACCTAGATATAGCAGAGAAAATACCATCATTATGGAATCATAGTTAGAACTTTATAAATTATAAGATGTTGTTTATTTTTACATTTGATTAACTAAATAAGTTCAACATATTCAGTCATCGCATTGCAGTTTACCATATTGTATAAAACGAGCTTTTGATTTGTCCTTCTTCAAAAGTTATGGTATTCATTAATCGGTTCGGCTTTTTGGCCAAGAAGGAGTTACAAACAAACTCACTTTTGCATAATATGTATTATAGCAGTAGATAAATCTTACCTCATTGTGTACAGGTCGGCCGGGCTCATCAAGTGTAAACGCTGAGTTGCCAGACATCGTGAAAGTGTCGGCAGTTACCGGTGGCATCGCGACACTTCCCTGCGACACCCATTCACCCCAACCATCTGACGTCTTATTGCTCGTCGCCTGGTATAAAGACGACGTGCCTATATACAGGTATACATTCACACACATCAATCAGGTCACTGTCTAGATATGCCTTTAATATTGGAAGATATTTGAAAAGGACCAAACGGGATTATACCTTGAAACACAAAACAAGAATTTTACAAATCGGTTAGGTACTAAATGACGAAGTTAAGAGGTGATAAAATAAAAAAAAACACCCGAATTCAGAACCTTCTCCATTTTTTAAGTCTGTTAAATATAATTAAAAATACAAATGTACCTAAGTACAATCTGCGGTCTGATAGTTGAAAGGGATTTCTTCCAGTTTTTTAGTTCTGAATGTACATTTGAATTTGTGTGGTCACACCTACCAATATAATATTACTTAACACTTTTAATTTCTCTAGTTTTTCTGCACATGCCACATTTCAGTAAATTAAATAATTTACATAATTCATCGCATATCGGTGGAGGTTTATGGTGTTAACCAAAACTGCAAGCCAGGGACTGGCGCGGGCTGTACGATGTAAGGCTTTATGGTTACCCCATTTTCAAAGCTATTTAGATAAGTGATTTTGTATCACGTAAGTGAATCCAACGATTTGCGCTATTAGGATTTTAGCGCTCGGCAAGTTTATAGATCTAAAATCCCGTTGGACAGGATCTTACATAAATAATTTAATTTCTAACGCAGTAATATTGCAATGAAATAAAAAATAAACCTTACCTGCTTACTAACTAATATAAGGGGTGTGTCTCCATCTTTTGAAACCTATCACCTTTTAGTGGTCCACCCTACTGAATAACAAATAGGGCTCCGGCAGCTGGCTGAAAGCGGCATAGCGGAGCCTAACGTCGGCACAGCTAAATCCTCTGGCCGGCGATGAGCATCAGTGTCTTTGGTGGTGCGAAAAGCTGTGCCCTACGATCCTAAATCAGCATGCTGAGCGTGTAGGGAATAAGAGCAAATTCTTATAGGGAGGCCTATATACAGCAGTGGACAGATATAAGCTGGTGTGGTGTGTGGATTACTAACTTCTACTTTACATTATGTCCAATTTTTGTAACTCAATTCTTTGAATTCGGAGTACTTTGCTGCGTGCATTACTTATTTGTAAAATAATCATTGTTATCAAGAAAACAATTAAATAATCTGTTATCCACAGTTACGACTGTAGAGTAAAAGATCCGGATGCACACTGGGCGGACGATATGCTGACCGGACGAGCATATTGGCACAAAGCCGAGCCCTCTCTGCTACAGATACGTGACGTCATACCCACAGATCGAGCTCTCTACCGGTGTAGGGTAGACTTCAAAATTTCACCTACTCTCAACCAGAAAATTCTCCTAGATATAATAGGTAAGTTTTCTCTATTAAAAAAATTCTAAGTAATAGTGAGTCTGAATGGTGAATAGTATTTTAAACTTTAGTATCTCAAAATGTTTTTTTTTATCTAATCGTTTTGATCTCTCTATTTAATATCTTAGTAACTGCCTGTAAAAATGAGAAAAATATAGATTAACGTAGCCTCAATTCAACAAAATGAAATGATGAAAGGTAAAACATCGTTATTTATTGCTGGCACCTACGTCGGTTGCAAAATTTATGTTCAGTTTTACCGGAGCTAAGCTAAGGCTTTATTTGGTCGTATTTTCTTTAGGTAATTAACGTTGATGGATGTTGAAGATGACATTTAATAATCACAAGTATTACGACGACGATTTATAAGTCAAGCCTTCTAGAGCAATGTTGCCACCAACCCAGAGTCCTTCTTCGTTATTTAAAAAAGTTGGAGTGGCTGGGGTCATGTTAACAGGGGAGCAAAAGCACTCCACTATACACTCCAATGCCAGATGTCAATGCAAATTAAAATAAGAATTTAAGTCAAGTCCTATAATAAATACAACACTTGTACTTATAATAATTAAATAAATAGCCAAATACACTAATAAAAATGGAAAATACACATAACATTATTATGTTCCTATTGGAAAGAGCTCCCCAAAGTTTAAAGTAACTGAATTGAAACTAAATTGTCTAACTAAAGTGCCAATTGAAAATCAGGCCTTAGTTGAATAATGGTTTATTAATGATATCTAATTTTTATTCCATAGAGTTACCAGAAAAGCCGAAGATTTTTGACGAAATCAATAAAGAGGTGATCGAGTTTGCTGGACCGTATGTCGAGGACATCAGTATGAAGCTTACCTGTGTTGTAAGTGGAGGTAAAACTAGTGCGAAATAAAGTATTTTGACACGTTTTCATGTTAAGTAAGTTAAGTATTTTAACTATTTATCATAATAAGATGAATGGTATTAATGATAATAAGACTCTCCAGGGTAAAGACTATAGAGTCTTATTATTCGGCATCAGGTTGGGCCTAGCCAAAGGCTCGTTTTTCTATTCGTATGACAAATATCGTGAGAAATCTCTTGGCTTAGCTAGCTCTGCTCTTATTGGACCGTGCTTTTTATTTAAACTGTAGCATTAGAGTGTGTATTATTATTTATTTATTATTATAAGCCTGAGTTGTCCCACTGCAGGGCAAAGGCCTCTCTTCCCTCCTTCCACTCCTCTCTATTGAGTGCTGTATTTTGCCAGTCTTCAGTCAGAGTGTGTATACCACCAATATTTAAAAATAAGTCTCTGTTAATAAAAACTTATCCAGTGATGATTATATTGTTGGCTTAGGCCCTGTACGTGTACACATCTCCCAGTTTTGACTGCAGAAGAGTCAAGCAGATAAAAAAATCATAAATCAATAATAATAATGCAATATCACACAGAATCATCTAGCCCCAAACTTAGTAGAGCATCTATTATAACCACATGACTGTTTTACTAATTATATACTTTCTTGTATTTTTTTATTCAATAAACATTTTATATACAGGTTACCCGATGCCTCGTCTTAGGTGGTGGCGCGATGATAAAGTTATATCAACACTGCCACCAATCAATGATGGTTCAAGCATTAGTGCACTCGAGTTGCAAATACCCAAGTTGACAAGATCATACTACGAGGCCGTGTATTATTGCACTGCCGACAATACTGCTTTAGCTCCTCCATTGAGAACAAATGTTAAGATCCAACTTTATCGTAAGTATGTGTAAATTGTACCTACTATTCTATTTAATGAGTACCTACTGAACTCACTTTCTATTAAAATGACAATCAATTATTTACCCGCTTGTTGGAAATGGGAACCCGTTCTATATCTATATTATCGTATTCTTAATAGGCAAAAAATAAAAGTTCCCTTAACTAATTTCATACTACATAATCGTTAGTAGGCATTTTATTTAACCAATAAAATCAAAATCTTTCCGTTCCAATAACTGTCTTTTTCACTTTTAGTTCACGACAAAAAAAAAACAAGTATTGAGATACTTATTTTACTCTTAAAAAGATTTTCAATTTTTAAATATATTTTGAAATATGAGAAAAAAAATGTTTTTGAGCTTATAAATTTGAAGTTATGATGAAGCTATTATAAGAAAATTGTTTCAAAACCGCATTTGTTTTGTTTATTTTATGTAGTACAATAAACAGAACAAATGCGGTTGCCCTTTAGGAAATTCTTTCTTAGTACACCCTCACATCAGAGCAAGGAGCATATCCTCGAAGCAAATGTCGTAACATACTGTTTTTTTTTTTATTTATTTATAATCACAGAATCAACATCACTTTGATTATATAAAACTCATGAATAATGTCGATTAATCATAATGCCATTATTAGATTCGTACTATGTAGGTTAAAAAGATAAATACCAATACAATTTTTAGATTCAATGTGTAGGGCTTCGCGTTGTTTACAATTTAAAACAACATGGGGCCATCAATGATGCTCTCCCCATCGTAAACAGGCCACATCTACCACTATATATATACCACTACTACGATGAGGCCCTGACTCTCAGGAATAGACATTAATGTCGCGTTAGATATAAATCGAGAGAACTGTCAAATTTCCATACAGTTCTGAGCTAGTCCAGAAGGAGGCGATTTACGCGCGAGTCGGCCGCGCATATCCAAACAGGCTTCTTAAATGTCATGTGGAATTTGACGTGCGTCCCTAAGATTGACTAAGCGCAACCCAACGCGCACATAAATCGCCCCATCTGGACTAGCGCTTTGACAGTTTTTGCGATACATATCTAATGTGATAGTTATATCTAGCTATTACCGAGAATCAGGTCCCGTGTTTTCAAAAAAATAAAGTAATTCACATTTTCTTTTATTAACGTGCTTATAATAAGTAGATGCTATACTATTTTGTGCATACTGATATGTAAGAATGGATCATTTGAAACGCCCAGCTTATTTGTAATTATGAAAATTGGTGAGGGGGATTCAATATAGTAAGTTAATTAATCATACTTGATGTATGGAGTGGTGCTTTCACTGACAATGCGTACCTACTTGTAATATACGTTATTTCTTTACAAATTGAAACTTCAAATTCAGCTTGTGTCGTTTTTCGATGATTTAGGATGGCTCAAATATGGGTGGGCCAAAATTTTACCTCATTGAGGGCAGCTTCCTTTTCTTTTACAGTTAGGTTTTGTTCTGAGAAAACTATAAATTATTTTTGAAGGAAAAAATAATGAATTTTTGTTTTTTTTTATAGTCAGGCCAGAAAAAGACATTTGTCAAAAAAAAAACAAGTTGGTTTCAATCAACTCTATTTCCCAACAGGAACACTTTTCCTGAAGTAACTTACCAAATCAAATCGTAAGTTTTCGTGAAAATTAAAAAAAAGTTTCCTATACAATTTCTATGAAGCGTCATTCAGAACTACATTGAGTCCATGTATGTCATTCGAACACTTGCCAGGAAATACTCTGTTCTTATTTTAAATTGATCTTTCATAATATTTGGCGGAATGATTACCACTTTATGGGACACCATTATTTTTCATCTTGAACGACGGTTGTCAATTTTATTAAATTTTATTTTCTAGTGTTTTTCTAATGTATGTTGTTTAATATTCATTGTATTATAACCGATAAATGTTAGATAAAAGACACAAGTATTAGTGAAATGGAATAAAAGAAGATTGAACGGGAATTCTCTGATGAAGAAAATTGTGCGCCGATCGTTTTTTGTTATAGTCGCCATGGCTATAGAAGAAAACAGGACCTGACCGAAGACTGGACGACTGGACTTATAAACCGTACTACGTTGCCTCATATTATTAAGAACAAGTATTATACTTGATACTGGCGAAATTGTAGATAACTATCCCAGAAGCCAATTAATAAAGAAGTGAAGTGAAGTGATTACCACTATGCGTCGAATTGCATGCTCAATATTATGGCGAATCATGTTTCATATAAATTGGATGGAAAACTGTTTTTTGAATTTTCGCTAAACGCGACTAATAAGACGCGACGCGAAGACGCGAAGAGACACCATAAGTAGCACAAAAAATACAACTAAAATGTTGTGCTAATTTTAATCGAATCGAATCGAATTTTTTTGACCACAAAAATATTTAATACAGAGTTCCAAACCAAATTTCTCCCTCGCAATGGAAAGCACCAGAAATATTATTGATAGTGAATTTTGCACAAAGAAACCATTTTATATTTATAATTTAGAACGCACTGACAGAATTTTTAAAGTATAAAGTTTTTAAGAGACAAATATCTGCAGAACATGCAAACATTTGTCCCGCGGCGGGAATCGAACCCGCAACCTTCTGCGTCTCAGGCGGACCTTCACCCACTGCGCCACAGAGGTCGTCATATAGAATATATATTAAGCAAGATTTTCTTTATTGATGTTGAATTGAACATACTAAAGTTTCAAGGAATTAAAATTAACAATAACAATACCTTTCAACCCAACAATTTAAATTGAAAATAAAATGGATATCACTATTACTACGCCAATCAGATAGCTTCTAAATGACATAAACCTAAAACGTAAGCCAATGATTGTCGTGCTTAAAAGCGGTCATTAAAAGCTATGACGTGAACACCGCTAAAAGGTCTTGAATGTGAAAAGTTATAGGAGTGCATTACCAAAACAATAACACTACCTTCGTAATGGAAAATAATTTCCTGCCGCAGTCACGAAGACAGCACAATGAAACACAAATAAAAACTAATGGGTGTCGAGCGGCGTCAGCTACAAAATAATCTTTAGGGACCATCATATTATTCCGAGATAAACGGTGTAGGCCCCGTTGACGTAGTAGGTAGGTATAATCATGGACTTGGTAGAGGCAGAACCGGATGGTAAGGTGAGGTACGCCCAGAACGCCACAGAATATCTAACCTAGTACAACGATTCTATCATATACCGACGGCATACCGACGTATTATCACGAGCTCAACACTGTGAGGGCACTGGCTTGCTTTAGAACTAAAATTTGAAAGCATGTGCTCGGTTAGTGTTCGAACAAAAGTAGCGATGGTCTTACAAACTGGAACGCTAAACGCTTGCCAAAAGTAGACATGAATGTTCGGACTAGACTCTGACAACCCCCTTTACCTATGGTATTCTCAAATAAATATAATGAGTAATATTTGGAAATATCCGCGTCGGTAATTTGAGATGTTTAATACATCACACGTGTTTGTCGGAGCACTGTTTATTACTTTAGTCGTGTAATTTCATGTGTTTCTTACACTTTTTTAAAGTTAAAACAATATAGATATTATACATAATTTCAAAAAAACGCTCGAAAATATCGACCTTCTAAAGGTGGCTTGACATATGCGCTTTTTTTCAAATCGACCTTTAAAAGGTGGCCTGACAGACAACAAGGGGATATTGGAAAATGTTGTGATGACGTGTTGTCCTTTCTTTTTGAATTGAAATGATCATTCATCTTACACAATATTTTTTATTCCAAAACGAAATTTAATAAGGTTCTGATACCGTATTCTTTTGTTTTAGTAAAACCGCTGTTTGTCGAGATATTGACGAGGGAACAACCACTGTCAGTTCTACAAAAAGCAGACATTGCATGCCGGACAGTTGGGGCCAGGCCTCCTGCAATCATCACCTGGTGGCTGGATAATATGAGACTCACTTCTTCAGAGCAAAAGGTAAATCTCAGAAGATAAGATAAATGTTGTCTCCACTTTAACCAGACGAAATTTATTTTTATTTATATCTTTTTGAACAAAACAGAAACTGAAATTAACTTTTTGCTAATAAACTTGCTAATTTTTTTTTGCCTGAAGGCTTTCGAGTAGGTTTTTTTATAAATAATCGAAAAAGCGATATCAGCAACTTGCCTTGGAATAGCAGCGCTCTAATATAAATGCTACTGGGCTGACACAATCATCAAAATTGTCGTCATTAAAATAAATAAATTACGATGATTTAGTTTTAACTAAACAATGAATTACATACAGCATATATTACATTCAATAAAAATTAAAGTGTAATGATTACCAATTTACCCTGTGACCAGCCATACATAATATATGCCGTTTCTTTCAGTTATCAGTCCACTGCTGAACCCCCCTAATAAAAGTAGTCCCTGGATCGCAGGGCACAACTTCTTGCACCACCGATGCTGATGCCCGTTGGCAGTCAGGAAATTTAGCTGTGCTGTGTGAAGCCCCATTCCGCCGGGCGACGCCAAAGCTACGTTTGTTAGTTACCAGGGTGTACCACAGGCAGTTGATGTTTGCTTGGATTCCCAATATGGCGGTCGATACCTCTTGCACCAATATACCTATACGAACAAAATGATAATATCTACACTTATTTTATTCAACCTATTTCAACATAGGTACTTTTATTCTTAGGGCTCTAGGAGAACTTATTGGTGGCTTACTGGTTAGGCACGTCAGTTTAAAATAATATTGAATGGTTATTTAATACTTATAAAGGCAGCATGGCGGAGGCTTCACAAAATAGAATACAAATAATAATAACTGATAAATACGCTCAATTCCATTTAATAACAAGATATAAGATGAAAGAGAACAAGCTATTCTCAATTATTAATTAGAAGGGAAGCAAACATCAATATAGTAATGGGTATAATAAGGCGGTGTCGTGCGTGAGCGACGAACACGACGCGACGTGACGTCATCTAGGTAAAGTTATGATTCGCCGCAAACTGTCACATAGACTGCCAAGCAAAGGCATGCCGTTGTTTGATTGAAGTCGTCGCGTTGTTTCGCGTTGCGTCGTATCACGTCGCTTCTCCGGGTTATTTTATAGTATTAAATTATCCTAATAATACCATGTATGAACCCAACTTGGGTTTACATTAATAATCATTATATTTCATACTCTAAAGCTTTTAATAGGTTGTACCTACTTTATCATAATAAGGGGCACACTTCTTTGATATTTAAAACCTTATTATCGCCTGCGGTAGAAGTTGTCGAAATCGATTGCATACCGCAATTCAACAGTCAACAAAGAGAAACTAAGGTAGATAGTTAGGTACCCAGCATTCATCGTGTACCTTTTGTGTTTATTTGAACGTTGGAATTTCTACCATTGTTGATATCAAACCGCATTCAAGCGATACTAGTTCTCATTATGAAGGTAGTATTTCTTTGTCTAGACATTGGACAATTGGAATGAGGAGCCATCCCGTGGGATGCCAAAGGAATAATAGCATAACGTACTAACTTTAGCAATAGGTATAAGGTCAGGAGTTTTCCTGATCTATTATCTGCATGGAATTACTACTAGAACTGACGTTTTTTGATTATTATATGTTACTTCTTCACAATAATGTAACATGGTATAAACTTTTGTTAATATATAAGTATTGTCATTATTGCTCAGCATCTTGGGCAAAATACTGGGTGTTTTTATTTTTTCCATATTTGTACTTGTCGTTTTTGCAGACCTCGGACAATCAGAACGAGACGCTATCAATACTTCGCTGGACGCCGCAGATGGAGAACAATGGACAAGTACTTGTGTGTCGAGCATCCCATGCAGTCCTCAAACACTCAACTATAGAAACCAACTTTACACTTGATTTGCATTGTGAGTATTTTTTTTAAATTATATAATTTATTTCAGACTACTAACAAATGCAACATTCCAACGGTCCATAGAAAATAAATACCTTAAGGTCTAACATACATATTAAAATAATTTATAATTATGATTAGTAGTTTTCTATCTTCGATAGCGATCCCCTAAAGCGTCGATATACAATTCCTTTTGGCCAGAAGTTATGAGAGAGGAAAACGTCTCGATGCTTTACAGGCACCTTAAGCACATTTGACTTGAAATAAGTCTCCCTCGACGACTCTAGGCGGTATTGTGGACTGGTAGTGCAGCCTTTACCTTATATTATTACCTTTATTATTAGGTACAGGTAAGTAGTAGTAGAGTTCTTTGTGCGGGGGCTCGTCCGGGGAAGTACTGCACCCATGCCTATTTCTGCCGTGAAGCAGCTGTGCTGTGTTTCGGTTTGAAGGGTGTGGGTGCCGGTGAAATTACAGGCACAAGAGGCTTCACATCATCATGCCTCAAGTTGAGGGACGCAGGGCGTTGCATCGTAGAGCACGTTTCAAAAAACGTGATCTATGTTGCAATGCTTTGGGATAGGTAATGGTTACCACTCAACATCAGGTGGACCATGTGCTTGTTCCATCTTCAAGTAAAAAAAAAAAAAAAAAAAAAAACATTATTATCCAGTTGATCGCAATAACTGTATTTATAATCTTGGCGTTAACAAATGAATTTCAATAAGAAAAACGAATATAAAAATATTTTCTAAAGATTTTAGTTTTGTGTGGTTAGGCTACGCTTGGTGTTATTTGAGTTATGCTAAGTTTATCTTTGAACTTCGAATATTGATTCGTACTCCATGGCGAATTGAATTCGTGTTTGAGTATGCTCTAAAAGGCATACATTCAATGTGACTTGTAAATTTAATAAATGTAGCTGTAGTAGATATTTACGCCATAACATTGTCAACAGATGTTCCCATTGTAGTTTTGGAACTGGGCTCCAAACTTAACCCCGAGGATATAGAGGAGGGCGACGATGTGTACTTCAAGTGTGTCGTGCGAGCGAATCCGCCGGCTTACAAAGTGGTCTGGGAGCACAACGTGAGTGCCCCCGCAAAAATAATGCTATTTAGTATACAACCTCGTTTGGGTGAACAGCCGGCTGGGACGCAAAAGATTTTATCGTAAAGGCGGATTCGATTCCCGCTCATGTTAATGTTTACTTTCATAATAGTGCGGTGGATTCTAAGTAACACTCTTTATAGTGAAACTACTTAAAAAGTGCTAAAAGTCATTATGTTTCTATTATCTCCATCTAAGAGAAAGTTTAAAGCTAAACCTTAGTGAAAATCTTTCTGAATCACAGGTTAATATTTTTGAAATGTGTAATAACTACCCCAAATGACCCGATATATTTGTAACTCTATATCTTATCTTCTCGTATCAGAAATTTTAGTTTTGATCCAAAATAGCGAATGTTCTTGTTCAGGGCGAACCAATGATGCACAATCAAAGAGCGGGTAGCGGGGTCATATCCGGCTCAGCGCACCTGGCCCTTCAAGGAGTATCGAGAGAGCAGGCAGGGAGGTACTCATGCACCGCCTCTAATGTCGAGGGCGATGGAAAATCTCAACCAGTCACACTTCAGGTCGTTTGTAAGTAAACACTTATGATCACTGAGACCCGTATATATCAAGATTATAGACACGCGTCATCACGCATACATCATCATTATCATCATCATAAGTCTATTGCAGTCCACTGTTAGACATAAGCCTCCCTTATAAGCGCCTTAACTGGGGGCTATCTTTCATAACTGAGGACCATCTCTTTGGTGCGTCTCTCATTGAAGGCATGCTCCCAGGGTATTTGGCTGAGTCATTGTAGGCTGCGCTATGTCCCGTCTACTAGTTAGCAGAATGTACCGCGGGTAGGTGGTTAGGTAGGGTCCCCAAGATGGAGGTCGAGACCCCTTACACCCCTGGAAGTAGATATATTGTGACAGATATCAGTGAATTTCTGATAAGGATGAAAATTTTACGTTTTTAATTCTCCACGTTTCGTCCTAAAAATGTCTCAGAAACTCGAAAATGGAGGTTTTTAATAAATTTTAAACTTAATTTAGTTTGCTTACAAATGCAGCTTACGCAACAATATTAATTAGGTACCTAGTTTGGATATGGGTGAATTTATCGTTGTGATACCGTACTATCGTCGTAAACGTATTAGTTAATTATATAAATAATTATTAAGTTTCAATTGTATGGTAAGGTGCCTATCTACTTATTATTTAAATGCTATTGATGTGCCTTATTAATTTGTTCTATTAACCTTTAATTTTACCCTAAAAGGCAATCACTTTAACAACCTCAGTTACCAATGTATGAAACGGAATTATTTATGAGACACATGTTCAAAAATGGTTTGTGCTTATACCTGCGATTACTAATAGATTATGTTAATTAATATTATAGTACCCGCCCCTATAGTACCCCTATTTTTTTTTTTCGTTTAACGCTTTGAGTGCTGAAAACACAAATGTGATTCTGCACGTCGTCCTCCTCCTCGTGCATGGCGCGGAGCGTCATGTGCGAGGCGAGCAGCCAACGTGTTAACCACTGGCATTGGCAACGTGGGCAGAAAAACAGCCCGGCTCTAAGGTTGGCGTAAGGAAGGCTCAGATGGGCGAATGCCATAACATCCTGGCAGCCCGATTGAAGGTGGAGTCGTGGTGAGCCAAGAAAGCGATAGCTGGACGAGCTCGACGCCTTTCGACAGAGTATAGTGGGATATCTCGAAGGATAGAGATAGTTGGGGGAGATTTTTGTCCAGCCGTGGGACGCTGCAGGTTGACAAAAAGAGAAAATCTTTTTTTCTAAGTGACATGAATTGACTGACTAAAGACATAATTACAGCGGCTTCGCTCCAACGGTATCCGGATAGACTGACTAAATCTAATTGTTTAGCGGGAATATGGTGACGATACATGTTAAACCTCTCTCTCGCTCGCTCGCACTCTTCAACATTTTAGAAGATATAAAATCACTGAATGTAGTTATGCAAAATAGCAAACCTTCACGGCCTAGAAAATAACAATACGAAGGTTAAGCAAGAATATCATGTTGAACCCAACACGATTTCCTACCAAAAAAATTGTACCGAAATTGATCATATTGATACAAGTTTTTTAGGTGAGAATACGTGATAGAATCAAAATGATATTATTGCTGAACCTTTGAATTGTTATTATCTAGAATGTGAAGGTTTGCTATTTTGCATAATTATAGTCAGTGATTTTATATCTTCAAAAATATTGAATAGTGCGAGCGAGGTTTGACATATAGTCCCTTTAAATCGTTATTTTTATTAAATTACACCAATTCGTAACAGAAAGACAGAAACAAAAAAAAACAAACAGAAGAATTGGCAAGAAACTCTGCTTGGCTTACCAATATTTTTTTAACGTCATAACAAAGTAGCTTATTCTACTTCACGTTCAATGTAATTTCTTCAATATATTTGTCGTGTTTTGTCGCAGCATTGCAATTTTGAAGCTTATCACCTTCATCCGTCAAGTTGATGAACGCAGGGCTTTGCATCGTAGGGCAAACTCATACTTTTTCCACTCATCAAAAAATATGTGTCTTCACAAATCTTCTTATCCAAAATGTAGCTTGTAATCTATTTATTGAATTTCTATTATATTGAATCCACAACTACCATTACATGACAGGCCTTATACAATATTGCAGTTTTACAATCAGAAAAAAAAACGTAGAAGACTCATTATAAAATTACCTACCTAATAATCTAATAATACGAATAATTTCATACGTTGCCTTTATCGAAACTGGAAAATTTATTGATGTAATTGTTTCTTCCTCTTCCATAGTCCTAGACCACTTAAATGAGGTATAGCCTTCTTTTTATACGAGTACCGCGCGAGCAAAGCGAAGCCTTGGGCGAAAGGTAACGGCTTAGCTTGCACAATGTTTGCTTGTTTGTTTTTTTTATTATAGTCTTATCTGTTTCTATTAGCGGATACCTATAAGTAATTGGCCATCTTGTTACTGTATTTATTTAGCGCTCTTGGTTTTCCTTAAACAAATAAATAAATAACATTGATTTTTAATCTCTTATTCTATTAGATAAACCAGTATGTAAAATGACAACCATGGCATACGTCGGTGTTACAATCAATGAGAAGGTAGAAATAAATTGCGAAGTCGACGCGTATCCACGGCCAGAGAGCTTTCAATGGGTTCTCAACAACTCCTTGGGATCCACTGAATTGGAGTCGGTAAGTCGAAAGTACGTTTGTGAGAAACTTGAACAGAAATTACTCAAAACTCAAGAATGTAAATCGTAGATACTTACATCATGCTACCAGAAGGGAAACTCTGGTACCTACAGATAATGTGAATGGTTTTTTTTAACCCCCGACGCAAAAACGACGGGGAGTTATAAGTTTGATGTGTCTCTCTCTCTGTGTGTGTGTCTGTCTGTCCCATTGTAGCTCTCGAACGGATGAACCGATTTTGATTTTGATTTTTTGTTTGAAAGGTCAGATTAGTCAGGAGTGTTCTTAGCTATGTTTGTAAATCAGTCCAAGATGGCCGCCGCCACAAAATGGCGGATTAAATATTTTTCACAATTCTCTAAATATGGGTATTAAATGAAGGGCTTGCATAGTAGAATACTATCACTATGATACATTTCAAATCCAAGATGGCCGCCACCATAACATGGTGAATTACATATTTTTTTCACAACTCCCTCAATATCGGTATCAAATGAAAGGGCTTGACTAGTAGAATACCAAGTATATACCACGATAAATTTTAAAACCAAGATGGCCACCACCCCCAAGTGGCAAATTAAGTAGCGGCGCAAATTACTCAATCGAATTTGATGGCTCAACGGTGGTATTATTTTTGACTTTTTAATGTTTGCTTTTTGATTCAGGGTTTTTCAAATAACAAATTAATTTTTATGCGTGAGGACCTTAGATAATGCTTATTTGCGATCTGTGTTGTTCATGAATAAAATATGCCTATACCACAACAAAAACACCAGCCTATGTCATTCCACTGCTGGACATAGAACTCCTTTAATATAAGGGGAATATACCCATAATCTCCGCGCTGTGGATGCGAGTTGAGGATCGCAGGGCTCATCTTCTTGGGCCACCCTACGCTGCTGGCGGGAATTTAGCTGTGCAGGAGTTATGCTGTGCTATGCCGCAGTCAGCCGACCGCCAGCGCCCCGTTTGTTAGTTAGCAGGGTGCATCTTGGGCAGGTGAGGTTGGCATTAGTACCGAAGGTTGCGGTTGGGTCCCTTTACACACCCTATACATATATTATGTGGTATGCCTGTATTGTTACCATCACTATTATACTTTATAGAAGCCTTTTACACACGTATGTAATGTTTATCAAATTTAACTAGCAATCAATACTAAAAAGTAAAAAAAAAACCAAAGACATTGAATAAATAATTTATTAGATAATGTACTATATTAAACTTCATAAAGTAATTTAACTTATGGGTGAGTCAAGTAGAAGTTATTCAATGTTGTTTTACTGCTCTGGTATTGGGATTCAAAACACAAAGATACAATGGAATATCTTTTATATCTTAAAAGATCAGGGTTCAAGCAGCAATAGGTTTGTTATTCAATTTGAAAAAAAAGGAGTACATCATTTTTACCAACTAAAATGAGGTAAATGTTTTAATGGTCATATAACTGGGCCCAGCTTATCCATTAGGAAAATTCAAAACCAAGCGTTATGTTTTCAAATAAACAAACTGTTAATGTTATCTGAATGTAACTCAAAATGTGCGATATTTTTAGGATAAATTATTGACGGCAAATGGATCAATCCTCTCCTTCACTCCTACATCAGAAGCTGAATATGGTACAGTCAGTTGCAAAGCATCTAACATGGGTGGCCAGCAGGTAGAGCCGTGCCTGTTTACACTGATAGCCGCCGTGAGACCAGATAGGCCACACAACTGCTCAACATACAATATGACTGCAGACTCTTTTGAGCTTCGTTGTATAGCTGGTAAGTTTTCACATTTCCTTTCTTGCTTAATGGTTACCTCATCCAGGTAGCGATGTCATAAGATGTATTATTGTTGTTATTTTAAAATGCTTTTCATTTTAAAGTCGCAATTCACGCTCCAATAGCCATCATTCCTCCCTCATAATCTGGTATTGTTGAAGATCGTCCCCGACTTGGAAATATCAACGATATGCTGTTACACCACTTTGCAAGACTTGGTGATGACGTGGTAACTATAGGAAACTCCGTAGTAGGCTGATTAGATGACTTATGGTACTGCAACTTGGTCGATAACTATTGGCCTCATACAAAAACTTAAAGTTGCTTAACGGGCTATGGAAAGAGCAGTGCACAAAGTCTATCTACGTGATAGAATTCGAAATGAAGAAATCCGTAAGAGAACCAGGGTAACCGACATAGCTCTCAGAATCAGCAGTTGAAGTGGCAATGGCCAGGCGACATAGCCTATATACATAGTTTTCCATAGTCACCACGCTTGGCAGGTTGGTTGGAGATTTGATTATTGGTGTAGTCTTTTCTTCGTATGGTGTCGGAGTTTTTAGGCCCTGAAGGATTCCTACGTAGTTAAAGGAGATTAAGTCGGCCTTAAATCAAAGTAGAATCAAATAAGTGGTTATTAAATTATTATTGTTATTATTTATTAATTATTCAAAAAACAACATAACATCATGACATACATGATGAAAAATACTGCTAAAACACGACATAATAATACTCTTGATTAAATTATCTGCACGGTGTGGGTGTGTTCTTTACAAATAAACTTAAGAATTAATAGGAACTAAAACGATCAGATCAAACCATGCCCAGCGTGGGGATTATGGGTATATCCCCCTTTATTAGGGGAGGCCTATGTCCAGCAGTGGACTGATATAGGCTGATGTGGATGTGGATGTGGAAAACGATCAGAGTTCTTGAGTGGAGACCGCGGCTCAGCAAACGTAGTGTAGGGCGCCCTCCAGCCAGGTAGGGGCGTGACGATTTGCGAAAGGCTGCTGGTAGAAGCTGGATGCGTCGTTTCATTAAGAGAGGTCTATGTCTTGCAGTAGACTGCTATGTGCTGATGATGATGTTTACGATTTAATGAAAAGTTTTATCTGTTCAGCTACATTCTTATAAAGAATAGCAAATCTAAATTTGAAAATTTAAATACCTGTTTTAAAATATCATTAAAAGACGTAAATAAACACGGTATCAACATAACTTGGTTGTCAACAGGTTACGATGGCGGACTCCAGTCTGTGTACTTCGTAGAGGTATGGGATTCCGATAAGCTTATACTAAACGCATCGAGCCTATCACCTGCGTGGAAATTACGAGGTCTCAGATCGAGGAAGGCTTTGAATATGGTTTTCTACTCCCAGAACTCTAGAGGAAGATCGGATAACTCTACATTGAGAGTTCATACTCTATCACGAGTAGCTTTACATACTGGTAAGTAAAGGAAGACGGTTACAAATTATAACAGAAAAAAATCTTATTCATAGATTAAGGTAATTTTAAAAGCTATCTTTACATTATTTACTCAATTCTATTTATAACATTATAATGTTTATTTATTTACTAGCTTAACTTACACTTTTTGTTAGCAAATTTTTGATAGGGGCCTACTATAATTATTTGAAAAAATATTACTCTACTTTTGACTTCGCTAAGTCGGATAAAAAGCAGTTACCTGTAAGGAACCTTATTTAGTTCAGTTTTACGAAAAAAATAAATTATAAATATAATAAGATTAAACAATTTTTGTAGGTATATTTATTTTCTATACTATACTTAAATAATGTCTGCTAATCTTAATATTTTACATAAGATAAAATTGAGTTTAATAAGTTATATTTATATTGCAGAATCAAATTCAATTAATTCAACCATCGAAGATGTTGAGGTCAACTGGATTTTAGGAATACTACTTGGACTGACCGGAGTTATTATAGTTGTTATACTGATAACATTATTAGCAAGGAGACGATACCACGAGTCACAATATGCAGGTAAATATTATATTAGTAGTAAGTGCAGAGTTAAATTCATCATGATTGATAATAAAATAATAATGACTTTACATCTACTACTCACTTTTAAAGATACCACAATTTTATTGTTTTTTTTTTTTAATTCCTGTCCTCGTAAATCTTCATCATCATCATCAAATTTCAGCCATTTTCGCCCTGCACTATACTGCTAGGCTAGGCCTCCCTTTGATTGTCACTTATTAACATAACAAAAAAAATGTTTCCACTTATTTACCCGTAACTTATTTATCTGAAAGAGAACCGTAAGGTTTTTTTTATTTGATCGCCTAGAAAATAATATGAGGGAAATTACAAAGGGCAAATAACCATGAAAATACATTTTCCAGACGCCAATTTTATGTTCGACGCCAATATTGACATGATAGCGTGGAAAGCGTCTATAAGACGCGATAGGCGAGGTAGTTTGAATTTTCATAACCAAACTTATGCGTGGGTGCATTGCTCGAGACACGAACTTTGGCAACTTTGTTGCTCGTCAATAATACAAAGATCAAAGTCAGCTCAAGGCCATGGCTCATGGTTAAAACAAAATGTTGGTTGAGCCGACTTTTCTAATTTCTTACTTTAAAATGAACAAGCTGACCCCCCCACCCCCCCCAAAAAAAAAGTACGTTTGCGTGTGCTGCTTACCTACTTGAATAAGGTTATTTTACACGAAACCTTAAATAGGTACAGTCCGTACGCAATAAATGTAGGCAGGCACTGATAAGCACCTGATAAGGCACCCAATAAATTCATATAAGAATACGCGTTCTCTTTTAAATTTAATTTAATAGCAGCATATTCTTTACGCTGATAGTGTAGCTTTCAATGCGTGCAATAAGTTTTTAAATCGGTTAAGTCGTTGTTGAGTAACGCAGATAATGTAGCTTTCAATGGGTGAAAGAATTTTTTAAAGGTTGTCGTTTTCGTGTTTAGTCATTACAAACAAACATACAAAACAATCGAATAAAAAAACAATGTCGATCAATGTTAAGTGAACATTTGGTTATTTATTTTCTTTTTAGTTACATGATGTTTACTGTTGCACGCAAAAAGATACGGATTCAGAAGGGGGCTTGTTTTATAACATATGGGTGTGGGTTAAGGCAGACACGCCACCATGCAATAATGATTTACTGACTTATTTAACGTTGCAGTACTTCACTCGTAATGCGAAGTTAGAGTACTGGAAATACCTTTGATATTTCAAGAAACATACACATAAATATATGTACATTCATTCTAGTAGAATTACAGCTCTATCAATGAATACTGAGAACTCTGTGAAGAGAAAAGCGCATATGAAAATTGTAAGTTAACGTATTTTATCAACATTATTTCCATTATATTTTTTAAAAGTTTGCGGTAGATTAAAAATGAATGTTGTGTCAACGTATTTTACTCTGTCTAACCCAATTACTGCACGGTCCAATACAATTTAGAATGGATGATATACTAAATTTTAACTCGGAAAAATTACCAACACCAAAGCGAATTGAATTTAGCTGTTTTTTTATACAAAGTTATCAGAAACAAACACATCTAAATTGTGTGCTGTGTTTCGGTTTGAAGGTGTAGTGTCATTCATGCCTCAACTTGGTGGACACAGAGTGATGCATCGTAAGGCACGTTTCAAACAAGCGTAACCTTGCGGGCCATGTGCTGGTTCCATCATCATGTACCATAAAAAAATACCACCATTGGCTTACAAAATTTACTTTTACTACAATATCATACATACCACATCTCTGTATGGCATGCAATAAAGTTACTCTTCTATCTATTTATCACACACAAACATCAATTCCATGCTCAAGCCCTATAAAATATATTCAGATTTTTAGACACGGTTTTAGCCTTTTTATTGTATCTGAAATCGGCCTATTTATAAGACGTAATCGTTGTTATATTTGGCAACAGTCATAAAAGCAATATAAAAGATTGAACCAGCCGTCAGCCCGCAAATAAATCGAAATCGCCCTGGAAAGGAAAGTTTACTGGCAGAGTAGGATTCTGCCGCGTGACCGGAATTTCAGAGCGCTGACCGTCCGAACCTACTGCATTTGAAGTCTGATTTACGAGTACATACTTCCTCCCATTTTTACTAAAACCAGATGTTTCGTCAAATGAATCGAAAAATGTTTTTTGCATTTGTTTAGTTGACTGGTATTTTTATTTTCTTAGGTCCTTAAAATTTAATAGTTCTTTTACAAACAGATAGACCTATAAGTTGGACACTGCTTTTTCAAGGAAAGGTGATAAGGCGATGGCTGTAAAAAAACTTAAAGCCCGAGAAAAGGCTAAGAAAAACAAACAATCAGAAGGAAATGCTATTAGATAAAATATATTATTCTATTGATGAATTTCTCAATGACTTGAATATTAATTACGATAATCAAATTATAAATCTTTGATGTCTTTGATGTCTTTAAAATATCAATCTGCTTCTACTCAGTTGTAGAACACCCTAATATGTATATTATGTATTAAATTTTAACCTAGGCTTAGCACCTAACTGAATTTTTAATGTACCTATAAATGTTATATGAGATTGCAATAAATATTGAATACTGAATACTGAAACACTTGGTTGGTGTTTTAAAGACTCTCGTGCTCCAACATCGCCTGCACTGCCAAGCCGCTGTGCAACAAAGATTTATCTCAATCCTAAGCATAGTTTGTGAGACAACAGTGAAGGTCTATGTTAAGTCCTCCTTCGCGCCGGAACTAAGTAGAGTCCCTACATCAGCCACGCTGCGTATTGAATCCGGGCGGAAGCTAGTGTAAAAAAACAGATAAAAAATTTAATGATTTTATGTATTTAGCTCCAATCGGCACTAAGGCATATAGTTCTACTCTGAATGAAAGCCGGTCACCCATGCCGCCAGATGAAAAAAATCCTGACGTAGTGCCGTTAGCAAAAGGTACGTTATACTGTGCATGTATAATACTATTTATCATATAATTAGGTATTTAGAGTTGAGAAATTGATTTGTTTATTGGTAACTTCTAGATTAAAAAAAATATAAGCCAAGCAGAGTTTCATGCCAATTCTTCTCTGTTTGGTCGCGTTACGAATTAGCGGTAAATTATAAAAATTGACAATTGAAAGTGTACTTTAAGTGCCTCATGAATAAAGAGATTTTATTTTAATTATTTGCTAAAGACATAGAAACCAGTATTCAACACCATACAAGTGGTTAGATCGAGTTTGAAAAATTTTGACCATTGGCAAAGTATCATTTCTTATCAAAGCTTTATCATTGGTAAAAATTGTAATAAATGCTTACAAACGAAAGGTTAAAATATTTGTGATTCTCAGTCTGATCTGAATGCCACTAAATAGTCATAGTGACCACGTGGGCTATAGCATAACTAAATATGATTTGCTAAGAATATTGAAGTAAGCCAACGCTTTTCGAATCTGGATAAATGTTATAGTTTTTCCGATATTTACTTCTTAATATTTTCTGACAGATCCAAACCACACAATAGATACGTCGAGTCCGAAGCCTGCACTGTATGGCGTGACGTCACCTTTGGGGTTCTCAAAGAGTAATAATTGTCTCCTCCAGGCTCACTCCAACGCGCCTTTGCCAAACATGTTAACCACAAATATTCAGGTATATATAAGTCGCGTCACGTAAAAAGAACGCTAGCCGTAAGCTGCGCAATAGGCAATTTATCAGTAATTACCCGTATGCCAACACATCAGCCCCTCCACTTCTTTCAGCGTTCTGGTTACATACTGCGACCTATACCTACTTAGTTATTTTGTATTTTTGTAAACTAATTCAACGACTTTATCCGCGCTATTTTGCTACACCAACTTCAACCCCAGCTAACAACTAAAAATTGCACCTGAAGTTGTAATAAGACACGTTATACACACGCTGCACGTGTAGTTGTTGTTGTTGAAGTTGTTGTGTTGTTGTGTTGTATTGTGTAACTCTAGATAAATATTTTAAAAATAAATTCATTCTATCCGTATTCGTGTTTGCAGAACTTTTAAAATATTTCAAAACATGTTTAGATATCTACAGGGTGAGTTGGAATTCGTATGTTATCCCGAAAGGGGGTGAATGGGCCTTGGATATGCACAGCTTATAAAAACCTGACTAAAAATATGTAATTCAAACCTTTGTGCTGTACGTAGCAACCCTAACTGTAAGGCAGAGCTACAATTATCTTCATCAGCAGGAAATCAGCTGTTCTAGGGCGACTTCAATAGCTTTTGAGTAGTATTATGTTGTAATTACTTTACAAGCCATTTTTACAATGAAAATCTACAGGATTCGAAAAGTCGAAAAGCATGCTTTTGTGAGTAGATTTACCCCCTTTCGAGATAACATACGCATACAAACTTAATGTGTATAATGAAAAAGATTACTTTAAAATCAAATTTTCGGCTAGCGCGACTCATAAGTAGTATAATTTCAGGTATCTTTTGAGTTCATAATTAATCAGTAAGTGACTGAAAGATTAGCAAGCCCCGTTGCATGGGCATGGCATGTTTTCCCTGTTTTATAATATCAATAAAATCATCCTAAAGTTTCGACCAATATGAAGGTTTAAATTAAAAATTGCAATGGTTTTCACTAAAACGTAATCAGACTGACCTGATTTCAATGTTGTCAGTGAATATGGAATATTAGTGTTTCTACCTATAACCTAATCAATGACCGTTAGACTAAAAATATTTTTATTTAGTAAAGAGATATAGACAACAAAATTAAAATAGCATAAACACATATTATTTCTGCATACACAGAGCATCGGTATGCTGGCTGACGACCGAAAGAGTGTAACAAGTGGAACTTTGCCTCGCAGACGGGAGGTCGTCACTACAAGGACCCCTCTCCTTGCAAACACACGAGAAAGCTGCGTCTAGTCTGGTACATAAGTCTCAAAAGGTCTCCCAGTGAAATCAAAACATCTGTTAAAAATAAACAGGTTGAAATTTGGATAAGCCGCTAAATAGTGAAACAGTGCTGCAAGCAATCAAATAATAATTTGTCGAACCATCACGAGTTTGTGAACTTTTTGTGTAACTACGTTATTATGAAGTAGGTAAACTATGTTTATAACGTGAAGTTTGTTAAACAAACAGCATAATTGTTTCGTTTCAAGTATTGTATTTTTTTGATAGTTTTATATTTGAACTCTGTATTTATTTTTTCCTAAGTTTTATTTTGTGTGTCATAAATCATAATATACATTTATATTAATTAAGCGTAATATATGAAGCTTCATTTATGTTCCTAAATTAAGTGTATAAAAATATACAAGGTATAAGCTAATTTTATAAAGTTAATATTGATAAAGACTTCGTAACAAGGAAGCAAATTCGAATCACTTGGAGTGATGGTTATGCATCACTCCGCCCGGTCACTACTTGAACGGGTGACCGTTTAGTGGCATTTAGATTTGAGCTCTTTCATGCTTCGGAAGGCACGTTAAGGTGTTGGTCCCGGTTGTTTTCAGTCGTTAGTCCATGTCGGAGGCCTTCGGGGGGCCTATAGAGTCTAACACCAGAGTTGGCCACTAGCTCATACGAAGAAGGAAGGAAGCAAATTCAGCACATCATTCAACATAAGTTAAGCAGACCAGTTTCACGAAATTCAACTTTACAAAGCAAATTTGTAAGAAGCCGAACCCATTTACTAACTAAGGCTTTGCAAGCAAGTTTGACACTCTCTGACGAGTTTTTACAGTACTATTAACTGTACTACTTACATAGTCTCCTCGGTCTGAAAGCTCTGTAATAATAAGAAACTTTGCTTGCACCCTAAAGTTTGTTCTCTACTCTCTTGTCTCAATTTTTATTCTCTTTAGAATTCTACAAACAAAGTTTTGTATTATTTTCGTCAAAAAAGCTAATCAATAAATCGCTTTCTAAAATTGACGTTAATTTGCTGATAGCCGATTTTTATAGATCCCTAAAGTGACAAAGATGCATTGCGGTCCACTAATGGAAAGTGCTTACCGGAGTCTATTGTCACTTGCAATACAACGAGAGCAGGTTTTCACTAAAACTAATAATATTTTGATGTCCCTACTGTTATGGTGTAGTATCTGAGCAGCTGAAACGTGAGGGGTTCATTTTATTTTTCATTTTTCATAATCTATTGATTGTCATCCGGGCCAAAATCGCATTCAAGCGCGCAATACAAGACGCGCAAGGTGAAGGTATTTTTTTTTCTTTCACACTATTCTTTTTTGTAATGTTTTCATGATTATAAATGTAATCTTGGGACTATTTGAGAGTTCGATAACATAAAAAACCGGTGTCACTAAACAAAAACAACTGCGTTCGCCGCGATATATCAGCGGGGTGATCGGCTAACTCTGTTGAAAACAGAAATGATTGACACCGATCCTGTTTTAACAAACTGTGACAGTGTATCAATTGACGTTCATTGAATTTCGACGTATGAAAGGTTAAAGTTTGTTAAAACAGGATCGGTGTCAATCATTTTTGTTTGCAACAGAGTTAGCCGATCATCCCGCAGGTTATATGCCAAATAGGTGTATATTTATTATTTAAAACCTCCTTTCTGTCATAACGACGCGCACACTAGCGCCAGAACGCCAGGTAAGTCGCAAAACCTCGCTGAAATCTATGGCCTTACTTATGAACATCTTTCAAAAGGTAAACGACGGTTGATTATTGACAAACAGTGACAGGGCTAACTTTGAGCATTGGTTAACTTTGAGTAGCGTTCATAAGTAAGGGGGCTACTAGCTAAGTAGCTTACTACAATTATCATTTGTCAAATTTAGAATGATAATTTTGACAGCTCACGCCCATGAAGTTTCGTATTTTTTCCGGTAAAATTTACTATAGATAATGTCGTAACTTCATTGACCCACTTAGTGAACATAACGAAAAAACACAGACTAGGTATCGAAAAACGGTTTTGAAATAAAATAAATCATAATCATGAACATAATCATATTCTTTATTGTTTCATGTGGTACAGTACAAGGTGTTCTTAAATAAAATTTGGTCCGCAACATGAGCCCCGTTGGGGCACTACAATAATTAGAATCTTATCAGAATAGTTTAAGCCTAGGTATAAACTATAAAGTTACATATAGTATAATAATAATATAATCTAGATACTAAGTTATAATTAGTAAGTATCACATACTACACTAAGACAGACTAATCTATTTTAATTTTTAAATGACAGAAGTTTACTTAAATAAAATAATACAGTTGGTTTAAGACCTTATAAAGAAGTAATGCTTATTTAAAACTATTCCTTAAATTCGAAAAATTCCTGAAAGTTGTAAAAACAGTTAGCTATTAGAAACTCTTTGACTTGTTTATAGAAAAGAGTTTCTTTTTCAATGTTTTTAATTTGTGAAGTTACCTTATTAAATATTTGACGGCCTCTGTGGCGCAGTGGGCTAAGGTCCGCCTGAGACGCAGAAGGTTGCGGGTTCGATTCCCGCCGCGGGTCAAATGTTTGTATGTTCTGCAGATATTTGTCTCGGGTCTGGGTGTTTTCTATGTATGATATGTATGTATTTACAAAAAAAAATTATATATGTAGTATATTAATCATGTGGTACCCATAATACAAGCTCTGCTTAGTTTGGGGCTACATGATGCTGTGTGATTACGTCCCGCATTATTTATTTGAATTGCCATATGATGTGTGCCTGTTCTAACTAATTTAAACTTTGTATATGGTAGGGCTAATTTATTTTTATTTCTTAAGTTATGGGCTCGTGAGTATTTTTCTTTAGCTGAAATAAATAATTTACTATAGGTTCTTACAAATTTTGAAATTTCATAGATATACATAGATGTTAGTGTTAAAATATTATGATCCCTAAAGTGTTTTCTGCAGCTCTCTGTTTCAGTAATGTTTATGATTATTCTAATACATCTTTTTTGTAATACAAATAGTTGACTACTTTCGAACACATAAAAATGAAAATTTAGGTATCTATATATTTTTTGTCAGTATTAATGTTATTTTCAATTAGGTATCTATTTATGTTTAAAAAAACTACTACTTACGTATGGTAAGTCCAATGTTTAAATAACACATTTATTCTTGCCTTTCCAGTCGTTTAGTGTTCTAAAAATTCATGAATCGGAATTATAAAGGTAACTAACTATATTAATAAGAAGGTGACCGAATAAAAAAAAGGTCAAAATCGTCGTGGGCAGAAAATCAACAAATTATTATAGTGTATTTGAAAAATGCACATATAATCGAACTATTCAGCACAACCATTTATCTACCGATTCCAAGTCCAAGATTGATTAACGATTTTATACTCTACCTCATCCTTACTGTGAGCTGTCAAAATTATTGTTATTTTACCGCGTCCGAACAGCACCGTCAGTCTTACATACAGAAAGCAAATTAAGCTACCTATTATCTACTAATTAAAACGAAACTCATAAAACTAGATAATTAATCATTATAGAATATTATTTTTTATTTTCAATTTTTAAGTGATACTTGTGATTTGCCACAATGATAAGCGGCTTATCTCGCTTAGTGGTTAAAACTATAGCCTCGTTGTCACTCTTACAAGCACTTTCGTCAAACATATTATCCGTAACGAACCCGAACGTACCGCACACCAACTACATGTAATTAGGTACATGCTTTGCGAACAACTAATTTCGAAAGAAAGAGACTAAGCGAGTCCCTTTTTAAAACCAGTTTACCTGGCCTCCACGGTGCCAGCCTCCGCACGCCCGGTCGGCATATGCTACCTATTTTCTACTAATTAAAACAAAACTCTAAAAAATAAATAATTAATCATTATAGAATATTATTTTATTGATACATTTCCTCATTGTTGTTTGCGTAGCTCTATGGCATTACTCATAATGCGTTTCAAAAGATCACGAACCGCTACCAACTGACTAGGTATTTTTTTTGTTGTTTTGCAAAACGCCCGAATCGCAACCAACTACCTTGTTTACTCAAATATGTCGGCGCACGAAACGAGACCACACCGAACAGTCCTAGGCATCCGTCACGGCATTGTTTTTATCAAGTTCAATTATATCCGAAACAAATCTTGTAAGATGTACGTAAAGAAGACCGTGACAAAGCTTTGCAGATTAAATATTGTTACGTTTTATGCAAGTTGACTATAATTGTATTTCGTTTTTGCACAGTCAGTTTACTCGTTTTGTAGCCATAATGGAGACAAAAGCTTTCTCTACGTTGCTAACTTTCTTTTTGTGCAGTTTTCTCAACTAATTGCCAACTAAATTTGCAAAAACAAGGTGTTGAGCTATTTATCGTCAACATAGACTGTTTGAAAGTTGGTGACTATAATTGTAGTATTAATTAGTATACTGAGTGAGTGTACAGAGCTAACACATTTTCTAAGTTCTGCTCTATTTTTCTATACTTCAATTCTTTTGAATGGTATTGTGTCATTTTGATACCATTCACCAAAATCATATTTATAAGCCAACTCAAAACTTAGACATTGTTTTGCTTTTTTTTAACTTTTTTTTACTTGATTAATACCCGGGTTTATGTACCAGATACGCGTTTACGATTCAGTTAGATATAATAAACTAATAATACAAACTAAGCGAGGTGTATAGTGAATATAGCCAATTACGTATCACAAACCCTTACCTAGTTTTGACAAAACAGTGTATAAGTTATGATGTTAAGAGGCTTATCATTTTTATGCCTCAATTTGATGGGCGTAGGCGTTGCATCGTAGAGCACGTTTAAAACAAAAACGTGATGTACCTACGATGCAATGCTTTGTGATAGGTAATGGTAACCACTTAACATCAGGTGGGCCATGTGCTTGTTCCATCTTTAAGTAGTATAAAAAAATGTTTATTATAAGTATTTTAAGATATTTGTTACATTTTTATTGACACACAATCAGATTTTACCATATTTATTTAAGTTATTTTATTGTATGTCTTTTGTTTAGCAGGGTTTATTTATGTACGTAATTATTTTATCATAATGTAAATTATGTAATTGTTCATGGCCTAGTAAGATAAGCAAGTGTAAATATAAGCTAGATGTATGCTAAGAATCTTTTAGAAATAAGGCAATACTTCTGTAAATTACCCAAAGACTTTTCAACTTCTTGGCATATCATAAATGTTAATGAATGTTGTGTAACTAAAATAATAAAGTTGAACAGCGAAACGTTGGTATTATTTGCTATTAAACATTTACGAAGCTTAAATCATTCAAGGATAAATTTGAAATGTTAAGCATTTACGAAGTAGTGTAGGTACTTGAAGTTCTTATTGAATTTCGAATTTTTGAATTTCGGAATGGGAATTTCCGTTCGGTTTTTTAGTAAAAGATATAGAACCATATTTAATATAGCTTTTTTTTTTATCAAACTTTGTCCGTGACATTCGCCATACTGTTAGGGCTGCCACGCACAACTTACAAGATAAGCTAAAAGCTATTTGGAGAAAAGTTTTGAATCACATGTTTAGTGTTTAGTGGGCTCTTCTTAGATGTGAACAAACATGTTCTAATATTTTAGATAATGACATGATTATAAAACAGCTTTCAAACTTCATAATATTTAAAGTAAGTATATTAATTTAGGTATAAAGTGACATTATTTAGAAACGTATTTTTTTCTAGTTTCAGTTTCAGTTTCAGTTTATTTATTCAAGAACTATTAAAAATCGTATTTGAAATGAAGGATTAAATTATAACAAATTCATACAGATAAAAATAAAATAAAAATAGCATAAAAGAAAAACAAATAAATTACAATGTCAACAAAAATAAAATGAAATAAACTATAATTACTATTCTAAATTTGTACATGTCATGAATTCATTAATTGAGTAGAAACATCCCTTCAACAAAAACTTTGTCAGTCTCAATTTAAATAAAGAATGGCTATCGATAACTTTCATATCAATTGGCAGTGCGTTAAAAAGTTTTACAGCTTGATACCGAGAGCCATGCCTAGCAATATTGAGCTTTGGGCATATAGGCACCTCGAGATCTTTACGTCTTGTGGTTAACCTATTTATTCTTTCTTCCTTAGTCTCGTATTTTAATGGATTTTTTACTATATCCATAAGAAGCACTAGAATATATAAACTTGGCACAGTCAAAATTTGCAATTTTGTAAAATGTTCTCTGCAGGACTCCCATTGTGGAATACGTACAATTGTTCTAATAGCTCTTCTTTTAATTACAAATGCTTTATTCATATTATATTCGAAACTGCCTCCCCAAAACTTTACACTGTACCTTAATTTTGATTCTACCAGAGCATAATAAACAGTTTTAAGCTGTGAGACACTCACCTCATCTCTGAGGCTTCTTAGTGCATAACAAGCAGAACTGTCATTTTTCCTTATGGACTCCAACTCGTCTTTCCAATTCAAGAAGTGGTCTAAATTTACACCAAGGAACTTAACACTTTTAGCCGAGAGATTTTAGGTAGCATTATTAAAAATAATATCGATCACTTAATTTTTTATTTAGTTTTCCTTGGGCCAAAAGTTGGAAACTAAGAAGACAGTGCTAGAACAAGTTAGAAAATACCCCTAAGTCAAGCAAGCACGTGATGTGAAACTCTATCTAACAACAACTTCTGTACCTACAACGAATTGCAAAAGTAGCCTGGAACGCTAGTTTATCTTTGAGCAGCAGTCTTTTGCCTTGCTTTTGAGCATTTATGTCGAAGTTTTGCCAAAATTGGTAAACTTAATAAAAACTTCATTGAGGACCATACAGACGTTCAGTTGTGGCTTAGTTATATCTAGATAGTACATTTATCTCTACCTTGTGCAAGCTATGATCAATTCATCAGTTATAAGTTGTAGATTACAAATAATTTGAAATCGTTTGACAATACAGATCGCAGCCGAAGTTGCTTTTGACAGCCGCCTCAGAAACCAAGCCCCAGCGTACCTGAGCAGCGTTTCAACCCAGGATTCAATTCAACTGAACCGCCTTTGGCAAACCGAAATTGCATATTGAATGCCTGTCAACTTGGTTTAAGTGAACCATCAGTTCGTTTGATTGATGTAACCACAGACTTGTATTGGATGTAACAATACTGCAATGATGCAAGGGAGAAAACATGAGTTTTGTTAAGCTGATGTTCGCTTAACTAACATTTGTTTTCGTCGTATGAGCTAGTGGCAATCTCTGGCGTCGGAGTTTTGAGGACGTCCCAAGGCTTCTAACATGGCTTAAAAATCTAGGGCAAATATCTTAAAGTACCTTCCAAAACACAGAAGCGCTCAGGTCTAAATACCACCACGGACACTCTCAAAGTACCTAATGACCGGGCTTAGAATTGCTTAACCAAGATGATCCTCAAAATCAGACACGCCACGAACGCTTCAAAATGATGACTACGTTTACCCCATTCTAATTATATATTTACTATATAAATCCGAAAATGCCATAACGATGCCATAACGACTCAACCGGTGACCAACAACCAAAAAAGTATCTATCTATTCCCGCAGCACAGAAACATAACTTTTAAAATAATGTTTAACGCGAGAAAAGCTGCGGGCGCAAGCTAGTAATATAATAAAAGACGTGTAGCACTCGGGGACTGCCGCGGTAAAGCTATTGCATAGCATTTTGTATCAACTTATGCAATTATATGAAGGGATATACTTTCTCATAAACAGCTGCTTATGTATTCGTCCGATTTCGGAGCAGCTCGTCTCGATTCGTGCGAGCTTCGTAGAGTCGTACAATACGTCTAGTTGCACGCACACAAACACCGTGTCGAAGACTGCCGAAAAGAAACGACGTTAGACAATGCACGGCCTTCAAGCCACACCTCCGTGCCCGTCGGAGTGGGGAGCGTGAGGTTTTTTTTCGTTACGGAATTTCTGGATTCGGTCCCCGCGCTCAAGGCCCTCGATAGAAGCTATGCAATAGCTTAATAATTATCATTGGATAACCTTCATTGTTCTGAGATTGTAGTGCTTCAGTGTGACTTTTGTCGGCTTTCAACATCTGCTTTCGTATTGCCAACGTTTTTTCTCGTGGCTATAAGATAGAGTTTAGATTTATTTAAACAAGGATTTACAGTTTTACAATATTAAATGATAGGCTAGTTAAACATAATTTCTACATAAACTAATTTAAATCTTCATTTTGTAAACTGCTTGTCACTCATCACACATAACTGCGTAAAGACGATGAGTTAGCTGAGGTGTTACTAATGACAAGTAAGACTTAAAAAAAAACAACTTCAAATAAAAAACAATAATAAATCTTTTCTTACTTCTTGCCCTAAAGAATTTTGAAAATCGGTTCACAATAGACGGAGATATTGGTAGGCCAAAATTTCAAGTGAGGATGAGGTTTTTTTGAGTTTTCCGGGAAAAGCACCAATCCCTCAGTAATAAAATTTATATGGGACCACCTGTGAAGTATACTCTTTTAAACTAAAAAGGAAATTTGAAAATCGGTCCACAATTGACGGAGTTATCGGTGAACGTACGTGAAAAAGTCGGAAAAAAAGGTTCCGACGAATTGAGAACCTCCTCCTTTTTGAAGTCCGTTAAAAACTAAGAAGTAAAGTTAGGTAATAACAAAGCAGCAATGGTAATATTATAAAGACTTCTAATACTTATTACAATTTCCTAAGTACTGTTCTATTACAATCGCATTTGTCTTTATGATGTATTGTGTGTGTGTGTGTGTGTGTGTGTGTGTGTGTGTGTGTGTTTTTACGACTTTGTTAAACTATGCAAGCCACGAGGAGGTCAAGAGCTGGCCCATTAAAAAAAAGTTAAGAAAAAAACTAAAAAGCTGTCGCTATCAGATCCTACACCGTGTACACTAGTCGAATGATTCACCTTCACAACGACACGTGGTCCTAAACTACATCCCATTGCACGTACAACATTCGAGTTGCATGATGAAAGGCGATAAACCGAGCCTGTGTAACAATTGCTTTGTATTTTAGCTTCAAAAGTGAAAACACAGCGTAACATAATTAGGCACAGCATAATGTTGGTACAATTTACCGTCGACAATTTAGTTTAACTTGTTTAATGCAGAGTAATTTGGAAAGTAAGTAAAATAAGCAAGTAGGTACTCAGATATTTATTATGTAATATATCTTGCGATATCACACTTTTCTCTCTGAACTGAGACAGTCCACTGCTGGAGAAACGCCTCCACTAATAGAAGGGGCACCCATAATCCCCACTCGGGCCATGTGGTTTGGGGATCGCAGGGCAGAGCTTCTCGCTCTTTCTTTGTTGTGCTGTGGCTGCACTATGCTGCTGTTAGCTGGCCGCCAGAGTTCCGTTTGTTAGTTAGCAGGGTGCACCACGGGCAGAGAGGTTGACTTGAACTTGAAAACTCTTAAACCTGCGGTAACTCGTCATTGTGGGGTTTTATCTGCCTTCAATACTAATACCTACAACTAAAATAAAGTAGGATTACTTTCGGCGTTGAAGATTGTGGGTTCGAGTACCATCCAGAACAAATATTTGTGTGGTGAACATAAGTTTTTTCTGTGTCTGGGTAATCATAATTATCTTAATTAGTCTGGTAGCCTTGTTGACTAATTTGAAATTAATTATCAGGTAAGTCATTAACCGTGAAATTTCTAATGCCAATTATTAATAGCTATTATTAGATAATATGGCTTCAGTTAGTGAATGTCCCGTATAGTTTATTAATTAAAACAGCTCACTGGCCATTGCATCACAAGTTAGGTGCTGTAAACACAATTCGAAAAAAATATGAAATAAGTATAACTTTGATAATTTAGGTTCCTAGATATCTACTTTAATGTCAACTGTATCTGTACTCCACACATTACTCGTATAACGAGGTTCATACATCTTGCTAACCGCATTTGAACATTATGAGCAGTGACAGCCCACTACATCATATTGTACGTGACGGTCCGGTAAATCCTTCTATGTTGTCGTAAAATGAAAGAAAATATCATTATTTATGAACTGAAATTCTTGGGTAGAAAAGTCTATGTATGTTACTTAATGATTATTTTTAACGAGGTGACTGTGGCGCTCAAAAGGTTATAGTAGCAACATTTTTGTTCTTTTGCATACAAACCAAATCAGTACCTCTAGTATGTATGACTTGGAGAATGTGGAAAAGTTTAATATTTTTCATTTCGAGCTCATTTTTAATGTATAATAATTGAAAATTATTGAATTTGATTCAAATATAAACTGATTAAACGGTTAAAATAAGTTATCGATCGCTACACTATGTTATGCATCACAAACTTGTTGTAGCTAGTTTTCATTTTCGAGGTTAATTTTAAAATTACTTTTTTCGGCAATGACCTTGCTGTTTAGAGTGAAATACATTGCAACTTGTAAGAATATTGGAAAAATGAGCGAGAATATTGTTATCCACGTCTACAAACTTTCTGATTAATATAATATGTGCATTAATAATTCATAGGTCATATGTAATCATAATAATAATAAAAATATTTTTTATTGTTTTGTAGGTCTGAGGGGTGTAATGTGTCTTCCTACCTCTTTTCCTATCTTAGGGTCTTGAGGTCCTCGCAATGAAACAATCCAGACACTTTTTACACACCGTATAATCACCAACACAAAGAATATTTACAGAGTTTTATAAGCACAAGATTAGAATGTAAGCGGACAGATCGAAAGCGGTAAGCGTGAGAGATAGCGCGAGCGTGCGTCAGCCGTGGAGCGGTGTGACGGACTGGCGAGGCGGACGCGGCGAGCGAGTCATGCGCCGGAGCAGGTAGGTTGGCCAGTTCCTCTGTTCTCGGCTTGTAGCGGCGGTTGCGAGGCGCGTTGACTGGGCACGACACGATCGGCGATACGCGACGACATCAGGGCGACGATTCTTGAGGTAAGTGAGGTAAGTATTTTTGTATTGTGTATTTGTTATGTTGTGCATGTTTATGTAGTGATTGTGTTGGATGTGTTACATAATAAATTAATATATAAGTTTATATTTATAGTAAATAAGTTATTATACATATTTATATTATTTTATGTATATATATAATATAGGTATTTTTATATTTATAGTAAATAAGTTATTATACATATTTATGTTATTTTATGTATATATAATATAGGTATATTGTGGCGACGCCACATTACTCCCCCCCAGAGACCATCCTAGGATGGGCGATAGTAATCAGGGAACCTTACTGTTCTCCCTGATCTTGTAGTTCTTACGTTTGCATCTTTGCTTTCGGGGGCAGGAGTTATTTCCTTTTCGAGTGGACGGGTATCAGGAGTAAGTACGTATGCTGGTTTTAATCTCTCTATTGATACTGTCTGTTCTTTTCCTTTCATTCGCAGCTTGAAGTATTTGGCGCCTCGTTGCAGAACTTCGTATGGTCCTGTATAAGCAGGTTGAAGGGATCCTCTCACAGTGTCATCGCGGACATAAACGTGAGTAGCGGAAGGTAAGTCCTTGAATATAAAAATATTTCGTCTGCTGTGTCTTGCTGCTGGTTGGGGACGAATATTGTTCATAATAGAACGAAGACGTGCTGTGAATTCGGTGAGATCACTGGTCGTATGCAGTGAAGCGCAAGGCTGTAGGAATTCTCCAGGCAGTCTGAGGGATTCGCCGTAGAGTAGTTCAGCAGGTGACGCTTGTATGTCCTCTTTGAAGGCACTTCTCATTCCCAGAAGCACTAAAGGTAAGCTTTCTGTCCAGTTTGCGCTCTCATGGCACATTATTGCTGTCTTGAGCTGTCTGTGCATCCGTTCGACCATACCATTGCTCGCGGGATGATACGCAGTGGTCCTGTTGCGTTGAAATCCGGCGAGTTCTGAGAGCTGTTTCATCAGTGCAGACTCGAACTGCTTTCCGCGATCGGTCACGATTTCAGATGGGCATCCGTAGCGTGCTATCCAGTTGGCGACAAAAGCTTTAGCAACTGTTTCGGCCGTGATGTCCTGTAAAGGTATAGCTTCTGGCCATCGTGTGAATCTGTCGACGGCAGTTAGACAATAGCGATATCCGTCTGAGGGAGGTAGGGGTCCGACTAGGTCTATATGTACGTAGCTGAATCTGGCGCTTGGGAGCTTGAAGGTACCTACTGGTGGTGATACATGCCGTGTGATCTTCGTGCGCTGGCATGCGTGACAGAGTTTTGTCCATTCGCGACAATCTTTGTTTATACCGGGCCACACGTAACGCTGTGCCACTAATCTTGCAGAGGCATTAGCGCCAGGATGGCTCAGTGAATGCAGGCTATCGTAGACTTGCCTTCTGAGCTCTTTCGGTACATAGAGTCGCGGGGCTGGCATGCTATCGTCGCAGTAAAGTTCCAGTCTTGTTCCAGGTACGGTTACTTTGACGAGTTTCAGTGATGTCCCTCCTTCGAGAAGTTGTTTTAGCTCTGGGTCCTTCGTCTGTGACTCAGCTAGGTTGTTTAACTCCACGGGTTGGACTATTTCCTCTATTCTGGAGAGTGTATCTGCTACTACGTTGTCTTTTCCTGATATATGTTGGATATCTGTGGTGAATTGGGCAATGTAGTCAAAGTGACGAAACTGGCGCGGTGAGCATTTTTCTTTGTGTCCGTGAAACGCGAAGCAGATCGGCTTGTGGTCTGTAAACACGGTGAAATGACGTGCTTCCACTAGGTGTCGAAAATGCTTTATGGCTTCGTATATTGCGAGAAGTTCCCTATCATAAGGTGAGTACTTTCTCTGAGTTGGGCTCAATTTGCGGCTGAAGAAAGCCAGCGGCTGCCACTGACTAGCGCTTTGCTGCTGTAGTACTCCGCCTATTGCAGTGTCCGAGGCATCTGTAACTAACGACAGTTTTGCGTTCATATCTGGATGGGCTAGGAGTGCTGCGCGGCATAAACTTTCTTTGCAGGCTTCGAATGCTTGTAGTGCTTCTCCAGTGATGTCTACGGGATGAGAGCCTTTTACAGATCCGGTGAGCAAGTTATGCAGCGGTGCTTGTGATTTAGCAGCGTCTTGAATGAACCGTCGGTAGAAATTTATCATTCCTAGAAACCTCCTTAGTTCCCTGACCGTTTTCGGGGTCGGAAAGTCCTTTATGGCTTGGATCTTGGTTGCTAGTGGCTTAACACCGGTGGAAGTTACGCTGCAGCCAAGGAACGTTACTTCTTCTGCCCCGAAAACACACTTAGAAGTGTTGACGACCATTCCGTACTCTTTCAGACGTGTGAACAGGAGATGTAGATGACGAAAATGAGTCTCTTCATCGGGAGAGAAGATCAGGAAATCGTCTAAGTATGAGAAACAGAAGTCCAGGTCCCTCGTCATTTCGTCTACGAACCTCTGGAATGTTTGGCCAGCGTTCCGGAGGCCGAAACTCATAAAAGGGAACTCGTACATACCGAAGGGAGTGGTAATGGCTGTTTTAGGGATATCGTCAGGGTGTACCGGTATCTGGTTGTATGCTTTAACCAGGTCAATCGTTGAAAATATCTTGCAACCAGCTATGTTTTGCGTGAAATCCTGTATGTGGCGGATAGGATATCGGTCGGGAATCGTTCGGGCATTCAGCATCCGATAATCACCGCATGGTCGCCATCCGTTGTCTTTCTTAGGAGCGAGGTGAAGCGGGGACGACCATGGGCTTTCTGATGGTCTTGCTGTCCCGTTCTTCAGCATGTCGTCAAACTCCTGTTTCGCTATTTTCAGCTTGTCTGGAGCGAGCCTCCTCGGTGTGCAGTATACCGGTGGTCCTGTCGTGGTCCTAATGTGATGAACCGTATTATGACGAATGACCCGATGGGTTCCTGCGGGACGAGTTAACTCTGGAAAATCCCGAAGAAGGTCCAGGTATTTTGATTCGCCAGTCATTGTCTTTACCGACGATATGGCGTCCGATGAAGAAACAGGGGCCGCGCTTGCTGAAAGAGAAGTTTTTTTATCGATGAGGCGCTTGTTGCGACAGTCTACCATTAAATCGTAGAAAGATAAGAAATCGACGCCGATGATTGCTTTGGTAACGTCAGCTACCGTAAATCGCCAGGAAAAAGCGCGGCGAAGACCAAGATCTAACTCCATCGGGTGAAAGCCATAAACAGGGATTGGTGTTCCATTTGCTGCGAAAAGATCGAGGTCTGTTGTTCGTGGTCGTCTTTGTTTGAGAGCGGAGCGGGGAAAAACACAGAGGTCGCTACCTGTGTCGACCAGGAACTGTATTTTTGTTCGTCTGTCCGTTATGAATACGCGACCGATTGAACTTGGGCAATCATGAGTCGCTATTAATGACTGCCTCTGGCATTTCCCGATCCCGGCTGGTAATCGCAGGGTTTTAGGCATCTACGCGCGTTGTCACCAAACCTGTGGTGGAAAATGCACGTAGGGAATTTTCTATAATTGGATTGCGAACGCGTGTTGTTTCTGTCGCGCTGACTTCTTTCTCTTGAGCGAGATCTTGTGTTGTCTTTAGACGAGAGGGCTTGCACCTGACGACTGAGTTCGGCGATCTCTCTAGTCAATTTTTCTATCATCGAACTGGGAACGGCATCCGTAGAAGCTACCTGTGGTACTGGCGGTACAAGATCATGCACCTTATCTGCTAAATCCGCTAGCGCTGCAAGCGAGGATTCTGGCTGCGATGCAACGACGATCTGTATGTTACTAGGTAAGCGGCTTGTCCATACGGTTTTGATGAAATCATCCGGTATCTTTGGGCCAGCTAGATGCTGCAGGTGTCGGAGGAATGCAGATGGGCGTCTATCTCCTAACTCTTCATGCATTAGCAGCTGGGTTAATTCCTTCTCCCGTGACGCAGATAGCCGCTTGATAAGTTCGCTTTTCAGCTTTTCGTACTTGCCTTTAGCTGGAGGGTTGATTAAAACATCTTTAACTTCCGCGGCATAACGATGTTCCAGTTGCGCGCTAACATAGTGGTACTTAGTCTCATCATCCTTTATGCCAGAGAGTGCAAAGCTTCCTTCTAATTGTGTAAACCAAACAGCCGGTTCTTCTGGCCAAAAGGGTGGAAGTCGTACGCCAACGCGAAAAATGTCGGATGGTGTAAATGTCCTTTCATTTGAATGCGAACCGCCATCCTCACTAGCATTTTTCGATGCGTTGTCACTTGTAGACATTTTAGATATAATATTTCACTAGCTTACAGCTTTTATGATCCTCCGTGTTTTATCCGATATCCAGGAGTCCCTGCTATGGGTGGTAATCCGCGCTGTGACCAATATCCGAGAGTCACGAGTGTAGATGATCTTCCGTTCTGTCTCCAACGTCCAAGAATTACCACTGTAGGTGATCTTTTGTGCTGTGCTGTGTCCAATATTCGGGGTCACCACTGTAGGTCTGAGGGGTGTAATGTGTCTTCCTACCTCTTTTCCTATCTTAGGGTCTTGAGGTCCTCGCAATGAAACAATCCAGACACTTTTTACACACCGTATAATCACCAACACAAAGAATATTTACAGAGTTTTATAAGCACAAGATTAGAATGTAAGCGGACAGATCGAAAGCGGTAAGCGTGAGAGATAGCGCGAGCGTGCGTCAGCCGTGGAGCGGTGTGACGGACTGGCGAGGCGGACGCGGCGAGCGAGTCATGCGCCGGAGCAGGTAGGTTGGCCAGTTCCTTTGTTCTCGGCTTGTAGCGGCGGTTGCGAGGCGCGTTGACTGGGCACGACACGATCGGCGATACGCGACGACATCAGGGCGACGATTCTTGAGGTAAGTGAGGTAAGTATTTTTGTATTGTGTATTTGTTATGTTGTGCATGTTTATGTAGTGATTGTGTTGGATGTGTTACATAATAAATTAATATATAAGTTTATATTTATAGTAAATAAGTTATTATACATATTTATATTATTTTATGTATATATATAATATAGGTATTTTTATATTTATAGTAAATAAGTTATTATACATATTTATGTTATTTTATGTATATATAATATAGGTATATTGTGGCGACGCCACAGTTTCATGTGGTTCATTTTGATCATAATGAGAAATGAAATGAAATGAATGAGATCCGCAACAATGAGCCCCGTAGAGAAACTACAATATAAAATTAGGTAGTTATACAAAGTTTATTTAATTTTATAACAATATTCTTACAGGTTGCAATGTATTTCACTCAAAACAGCAAGGTTATTGCCGAATAAACTAATTTTAAAATCAAGCTCAAAATGAAAACTAGATACAACAAGTTATGTGATGCATAACAAGGCGTAGCGATCGATGACTTTTTTTAACCGGCTTTATTAGTTTGTGTGTTGTTGTTTACCCATATATATTTACCTTTAACTGATAATCAATCAAATATATCAGGGCCTCTGGCAGGTTTATTAAGAACAAAACGCAATAGCAAACTATAACAACAGAAGTGAGTCGTTCGATTTGTCACTCATTTTCCAGAATTCTGATAGTTTTGTACGTAGGTACCCATTTCTCCTACAAAATCGATTCATGTTTTTATGAGGGATGAAGTTATGTCATCACACTGCTAATAAAAGTGGTTTCTCAACTATAAATTTGTGATGTTTTCTTTACGACGTATGTCCAACCGGTCGTAATGGCAAATATTACAACGATAAGAGAGTGTGAAGTGTAAAAAGGATATGAAAAGAATTCAGCACTCGTTGTTCGCATGCCTTATTCTATAGCTAGTAACAAAGCAAACGAACAATGGGTGCTGTTAGGTATAATAATAAATAATCAAAGTTTCATTTTCATATTCAAACGTTAACTCAAAATTCCTTCACCTCGACTCAACTTTGGTAAAGTGTTTTGGTATTTGATAAAATTACGTAGCTTTCCAGTCAAGGATTTCTGAATAATATTTGGGGAGAAGGGAAAAGAATCAGCCACAGATTTTTGTTCAAAGCGCGCACCTTGATCTACCAGTAAATAATAGAGTTTTTGAGGGAAATTCGAGGGCGGTCACACTAGTTTCAGTGAAGATAGTGTCGTGGATACGACTTTTGAAAAGAGAAGTGTGAGTACTTAAAGAAAGTCTGCCAGTTCAGCACATTTTTTTTAACACTACAAAAACCGGTTGCAATATAAGAACTAGAACTTCCTACATTGGTATATCTTTTAAAAAAATGATATTGGCAAATAAAAGAATTTGCAATATTATATAATTGCTGATCTAATGGTAAGCCTTTATTATTATCTTAGTAACCTCATAAAGCGTGGTTGTTTAAAAAAGTAAATGGGGTGATTCGGTAGCGCAATCTCATAAAATTATTTAAATGTACCGTAATAAAAAAGGTCCATACGGCTATAAAAGCCCCTTAAATTCGCTGTGGAGTAGGTTTTTAAAATAAGAGCTAGTCTTTGACATTGTAATTATGCTATTTCAAGAGAATAAACGTTGCTACAATATGTTGCTGGTATAGTATAGGGATGCACTAAAGGAATTCCTGAAATTCAGCTTCGCTGAAGGGTGCAGCGAGAATAAACCATAATGATGAATAAATTTGTGGAAGTAGTTTAACCTATTTTCCCTACATAACTGCGACAACGATGACACTATAGTACCCAAACCCTCTGATCCATTGCAATTCAGGGCCTTGAATATAGAATAGACAAAACTATCAGATTTCGATAATATGTCCAACGTGAAAATCATCTCTAATCCTAAGAAATAGGCCACTGGTATTCGACTGTATTGCGATATACAATTTTTTTTAGGGTGACGTACCCAAAGTGTGCCCAACGGGAACCTATTACTAAGCATCTGCTGTCTTCGATCTGTATTTCATTAACTGTAATATGTAGTAAGTTGATTTTCGCAGTGTGTATTTCGACAAAAATATTCACAAAAGGGACCTTTATTTATCCAAGATGTTTAAGATCCATCCATGTCAAGGATCCAGATAGAATTGACCTTTCTAAAAATCTGAAAACTAGCCTCTATCTAACGAGCTGTTTTACTATGTGCGCATATTTAATAAAATGTCCAGTGACTTAGATATAAACTTACCGCGCAGGCGACTACAATAATTTTAAACTATTGGTTGACTCATAAATATTATTATAACAGATATAGCTGAATTCTTAATTTGTATGGATCAAGTTTATTTATTTATTTTGATGTTAATTCTAGTTTTATTATTGTAAATTTTGTAATGTTTTCATCTTTTTATAAATAGGTAAACATCTATTGCTAGGTATATACCTACTTAGTAAATATAATGTTATATTATTACATTTTGCCTACCTACGCCCTCTACTCCACCAAATTTGTGATGCTTGAAAAGGATAAAAATAGTCCTGAACTTTAACTAGTCTTTAAACCTAATGATAGATACATAGTGTTATATCTTGTACGAGTGTACAGAATGCTTTGTCTCCGAGTCAACCTCGCACTTGATTGGGTTTTTTAATACTTTTAGGTTCTTGAAAATGAACAAGCACATTGCCCACCTGAGGATAAGTATTGTCTTTTACATTTAAAAAACCTGAAAACAAAAAAAATAAAACAACTGAAACCGTTTGCAGTTGTTTTGTTTTTTTTGATCGACGGCAAAGATACATCTCAAGATCATGATATGACCACGTAAACCAAAGTGTTTGCAAAAAAAAGTTTTGAAGCAAACCAAGTGGCGCGCGAATAGCTATTATCTCATGATGAAAGGCAATTAAACACAGTGAAACGTGCCTGTCGATATTAAGTATGATAAAATGAAGTCGAAGTATTCACTAGAATTCAGAATATCTATAAATCTCGTAAAATGAATCTAGCAGGTTCCAACTATCGTTGGATGAAGCGGATAGTGATTTAGAGAAGGTGTCAACGATAAGACCCGCCCGGCGCGACCGGCCTCGCATTTCAATTACCACACTGGAAGCTACCTTTCATAATGAAGTCTAGATGCAGAACTCCTGTAGTACTTATCACTTTGTAGTACTTATCACTATCTAGGCTTATCACTTTGATTCTGTGCCTCTATAATTCTGGGACCTTCTGTGCTGTGATACTGTAATTGATTATTTTAAACAATATTATTTTTATAATTCTCCAAATACTAACAATTTTTCCATGTGCTTATAAAATAAAATATATAAAATATTTTTTTTTTTTTTATTTCAGACAATTTAGATCCACACTGTTGGTTAAATTGGGAACACAAAAACACATAATACAAGGGAAACACAAAAGAATAGAAAAAAAAGGCCAGAAAATTAAAAATTTTGGAAAAAGATTCCATTATTAGTCACTCTCTGCACAAAAAAATTCCAGAGAGGAGACACGCAGTTCTCTGCTACTGACATCAGGATGCTGTTGCAGCTGCTCCAAATTCTATTCATCAGTGATGTAGTTTTTTTGCGCATGACGGCATGGAAGCCATCAGTATGATAGTAGGGAAACATCCCTGATGTACTACAGAATCTGGGCAGCCCTAACATCATGCTGAATATATTTTTATACTGTATATTTGTATACGCAGGACATCCAACAATCTTTTGGTATGCTAAACCCACAGATTCCCCGTGTAGAGGCTCTGGCAATACGCTTTGAACAGCGTTACCTTCACTGGTATGCACATGGATCACCTGATGTTGAGCAGTAAGGTACACCTAACAAAGTATTGTATTGTAGGTCATACAAGTTTGGAACGTAGGTTTGCGATGCGAAGCTCGTCCATCAACTTGGTACGAAGGTGATAAGTAAGCATCATGTACCTGTAATTTCACCGGTACCGTCGGTACATTTCTACTCTAACACAGTATTAATGTTTCATGGTTAAAATGGCATGATGGTAGTACTTCCACGGTGGACCAGAGTCCTACACTAAGAGCTCTACTACTACTAAATATCATAAATGTACAGAGGCGGGCCTTAACCCTGTAAGAGTTTCTTCTAGCAGACCTTTGATTTTAGGCAAAGTGGGATAGAGTAGATGGTGGGTATGGGTATGTGCATCGAAACATATTACAGCAACAAAGTACATTATTTTTTGTATAGCTAAGTAATTTTTTTTTTTATTTAATTGAATTGAAAATGTAATAATTAATATTGCTTAACACAAAACTTGGCCTTTTTATTACGATTGCCAAAAGACCAGATTCACTTCTATGTAGAAAATGTTAGTATTTACTTTACGACAGGAAGTTGCCCAATAAATAATTCATAGACTCCTTTGATTAAAACGTTCGTGTTGATCTCAATAGTTAATATTGTACTTTAAATAAGAACAAACTGTGTTTTTTGCTATTTTAGAATGTCTGTAGTGATGACCGCTCTCTACTCGCACAAGGACAACTCAGGACGACGATTAAAGGCAAAAGTTGTTTTTTGCGATTTGAATCTTAATAGCTTAAATTACTTAAAAATAAAGCATGCGGTCTTTTATGGATTTTACTTCGGGGAGTGTGTGCAGAATTTACATGACCTTATTCCTCCTTCACCTTTCTTCCAAAGGAACTTCAGACGCACTGCCAATTAACATCCGCATCAAGTTGATATTCCATTTAACAGAACTAAGTGCTACCAAACATCATTTATAATGCGCACTGCTAAAATATGATATATGAATGAAATATGAATCAGCTTCCTGCGTCTGTTTTTCCATTGACTTAAGACCCTAACGGCCTAAAAAGTAATCAATAGGCATCTTCTGGGAAAACTCACCCCATTGTCGACCTCATCCTAGCCCATGCAAGCCAAAAAAAAGAGTTAGACTCGAGCACGGAGAGTTTCTGACCAAATGGGGTACAATTTTTTATAACACTTTATTGCACAAAAACAAAATAATTGTTCAATAGGAGGATTATGAATTATATATTATGATAGGAAAGGTTGATTAACTGCTAAGTTTGGGACTACATGATGCTGTGTGATTACGTCCCGTATTATTTATTTATATAATTATTTATTTATTTATTTATTAATACCATTAGAAACGTACAAATTTACGTTGATTTTAAAATCCCCTGGCGTCCACCGATTTGGGCTGGCCTACAGCTTTGTATATTTAGAATATGACTATAATTAGATTGGTTTTCAATTCAGTAGTTTTGACATAAGTAAGACCATCAAGACAGACCTAGAGTCACAGTCTCCATATGAAACCCCGTCTAAAATCGCCCGAGCGTGAAAATGCACCACTTCCACTAATTTAAAACTTAATCGCTTGAAAAGTGCTCAATGTCGGCACCATAGTTAGCATGAGCCGAGTTTCGGTGCGAACATGGTTTTCAAAGTTTGTAGCTCTGGTGTTTGACATAAGTAAGACCATCAAGACAGACCTAGAGTCACAGTCTCCATATGAAACCCCGTCTAAAATCGCCCGAGCGTCAAAATGCACCACTTCCACTAATTTAAAACTTAATCGCTTGAAAAGTGTTCAATCTCGGCACCATAGTTAGCATGAGCCGAGTTTCGGTGCGAACATGGTTTTCAAAGTTTGTAGCTCTGGTGTGTTTCCCGATGATTAAGACTTATAAAGTACCTATAATAATTTAAATAGGATGGCACATAAGCATAAGTTACTGCAGGTGGAAGTGCTTACATAGCACAAGATTTAACTAATTATTTGAACTAGTCAATATTAGTGGCTACGCCGTTCGATTGCAGTGTAATTAGGCATTCACATTCACACCCTGTTGATCTTAATATGATATTGACAAAGGCTTCTTTGTCTAAGTTGATAGAAAATTATATTAAAACTGGGAGAAAATTAATAATACATGTTTTGCGATCTACCTCAACTTTTTAAAAGTTACGACCAATAGTCTTAGCTACAAACATAGGTACATCATCTGTGAAAATTTCAAATGCCTAGCTATCACGATTCATGAGATACATTCTGGTGACAGACGGACGGACAGTGGAGTCTTAGTAATAGGGTCCCGTCTCTACTCCTTGGGTATACCCTAGTTATTATTTTATAATTCATTGTACTAGTCATATATATACCATACCACAGCTGAGCAAAGGCCTCGCAACCCTAAAAAGATGTGAAATGTCAAGAATCAAGATGTACTTATGTTTTTTCCTCCTACACGCCAAAACTACAGAAACAAATTACAATCACCCACAATCACCACGATCACAATAAATTTGGCACGATGGAGGTAGAAGTATTTTGAATTCACAAACTTAGTTCACATAATGTTATAAATTCACTTTACTTTATCCTCTAGCGAATAAAAACGGCCTTTACACTCAGATATCGAAGAGCACTTTGCAAAAATACTCTTTTCGAGATGCCATGAACGAGTTTTTTACAATTTTGATATAGTTAATATAATTTGACGAGGAATATAACCCTACCTTGATTGTAGTATACAATTATTCACCTATTAATTTATCATTCAGTCTAAAAACCAGCGCTGTTACCTTACATCACATATTTGGTAGAAACATTTAGTTGAAACTGAACATGCAACAGGGAAACGTCTCGGCTTTTCAAAAAAAAAGGTTTTGGTGTCAAAAAATACACAACAGTACGTTAAAAACAATAAAAAATACACACGGGCACACGGCCTATGTAAATTTTTGTTTTTGTTTGTGTGCCTTCCTTTTGTGTGTTAAATATATAAATTCTAAAATATTATCTTATTCTTATTCATCCCATTGCGGGATCGTACCTCAGGTACCTAGATACCTACTCATTGATGTCATGACAACAAAATTAAAATAATAAATACAAAAAAGAATCGGTAATTAGAAAATGACATAATTTCAATTTAAAACAAAACGAAGTCCGCATTATTTATTTAGTTTCTATAGGTCGCAGTCTCGCGATGATTCCCGCAAACCGCCAAGGTAATGAGCTTGTTTGTCTCGGTTAACGTTTCCCGGCACGTTCCTCTCCCTAGACACATGCTACCCACTCTGTATGTCGCCCTGGTAGTGGTTCCTTGTTTCTAACAAGATACATAGGTAACTAACCTCTTTTCGGTTCAATTTCACTTATTTTTTCTGGCACCTTCGACTCCCTTGATACATCCTGCCAGCTCTTTATGTTGCCCTCGTAGCCTCGTAGTGGTACCTAGTTTCTACCAAGATACATAAATAACCTCTTTTCTGTTTAATTTCACTGTTTTGTCCTTTGACTTCCTACCTAACGGCTGCAAAAAGAGAGTTAAAGGAATCTTCTGGTAAAGGTCGCCCTATCGTCGACCCCATCCTGCCTACGTAAGCCACGAGGTCATTGTAGCTGGGCTGTAGTAAAAAATAGTGGATCATCAACCAACTGAATAACTGTGTTACGTCACAGTCACCATATTGAATCTAGAGTTAACGCTACCCTATGCAGTGAGATTTAAGAATTAAGATCGCCGAAGACTGCTTCATTTCCGAGGTGAATACTCCACTTTCTATAAAAAAAAGGAAACCCTAACCACGGTATACCAATGAAAACACCTAAAACAAGCATTAAATCCAAAACCAGGATTTTCGCATTTATCGTGGGTATAAGGAAGTAGAGAATGGAAGGAATGAGTACTAACACCATGGACACAAACATTTGTCACGCAGCGCGAATCAAATCAGGGCTTATTGATTGTCAACGAGCTTTTAACCCTGTTGTACCATTGATGCCGTCAAAGACAAAACTAAGTAGTATATTATTATTACTTGAGTTAAATTTTAAGTAGGTACCTACTCATTAGGTAAAGGTAAGTATAAACTACTGCGGGATAATGTTTGCAGGTTCTACTGATATATGTACCTAATCGTTTTAGGTCTGGATGTTGTGGTACTATGGTGTACTCATAGTTCCTGTTACCTACGATGCAACTACGTAGGTATATATGATTGTTGTGAGTTATGTTAATTTGTTGGTTTTTTATCAAATTAGAAATGAACAGGCACAAGTAGGTAAATAATAAATGGGAGTAAACTTTTCTTCTTGCAGACAGCCACTTATTGAAATTGCTTCGAAAAGGTACATTTTATTTGAAAGAAAGCGAAATTGCACGCCTTGGAATTTTTATTTTCTTTCCGAAAGTAGGTATTACACCTTTGAAACGTATGTGTTCAATATCTCTGAAGTCAGGTTAAATTAATGTTCCCTGTTCCGTTTTGAATGGAATAGTGAGTTGTGTTTAGCGCAAACAAAAATAAATTAAATGAAAATAAGTATTTTAATAGTTTTGTTGTAGAGTAAAGATTGTTATGATTATAGGTACTATACCACATTTACACTTCACACTAAATAAATGCAAAAAATTGTGTTTAAAATGGTAGTAAATACATTTAGTAGTAAATACAGCTAGTATCACTAACTTAAGACATGAAAGTGAAATGCCTCGTGTGCTTGTGCACGTGAGGCATTTCACCTCTCACGCTCTGTTATTTCGACTTGCCTCATAGCTCAGTTGAGGTTAAAATAAAAATAAACATAAATCAATAAAACTTTTTGAAATGCAAAAACGGTATTCAAGCGCATTACTTTGAGCCATTAACGTACTCAGCTCAAATTATTTTTCGGAGTAAGCACCTAACCTACACTGTTCTCTTCTTTTGCAGTGTTGCGTATTTTGTTTGGACTTTTTTCGGTCGTTTGTCTTCGCGCTAAGCCTGGCCCGTCCCAAAGCCCGCACGGCTCAATTTAAAGCTTTTCCAGAGCAATATTTTAAGTTCACTCATTTGTTGGACGAAAGTGCTAATCGCTTTTTATGTTTACGACAGAGAGTGAACATTTTCTTTTTGTTTTAGCCAGCAAACATTCGATTTAAACTGTTATAATTATGTTATAATTGAAAACTTTTCATGAATGTTTAATAGAGCGATTTAATTAATTAAAACTTTTAAGAAAAGAGATAAAAATAAATGAAAAGCCATGTTAAATTCAATTGACAGATACAAAACTAGGTATATAATAAATTCAAAAGGCAGGTATACTTACATCCATGATCGTTCTCTTACGTGCGTGTCACAATAGGTGTATGCATAATTTCTTATATGTACCTTTTTCTAAGATCTGCGATCATGTAAACCTTATTTTTTTTTATCATCGGTATGTTGACTATGAAAGTAACGTTTCCCACTGCTGCCAAGTTCAATAACTTTGACAACTTTTCATGCGAATATTCGCCTAAAGTATATTCTGACCATGTTCCTCATACATATTTGTGGATGCCGATGTGGCAGTAGCATCACCGATGTTTTACCAGCCCCACATGAATTTTCACGCTTTAGTGTTGTGCAACTTAATCAAATATATATTACCTATTGCTACCATTTATGTTCGCTCTCAGCTCTTGTATTCTATCATCTGAGTACTAATAGGATTTCACTCAGTTTAACATGGTAGCGGGAATTTAGTTAAATTTTATTCCGGACATATATACATTTTTAATAATGTTATATGTATCCATTATGCCTACATGTTATGCAATAGCCAATGTTATTGGGTTGTCTGGACCTTGAAATTATTTAACAGATAAAAAAAAATATCGCACTTTTATCGTAATAATTACTTAAAATAATTAATAATTAACATGTCCTATCAAGTGACACTCCTGCAGAATTGATTTTTTCATATTATTAGATAAGGTGTAAAGTACGACGATTATTGCTATGTGTGCTATGCCGTTTCTTGTGTCAATTAAAACAAAAATGATACTATTATTATTATAATTGTTCTCTGTGATGCTGTTCAGTAATGAAAAAAAAACACCAGACTTCTAACCGCATGCCGAAGTGATATCAAAATATCAACGAACAAGTTAATGGACCCACCTGTATATCACACAATACCCTCAGTTCGATAACCCTAGATAAGCAGAGCGAACAAATCGACCCTTACTTCCATTGAAAGTTAAAACCATAATGCTTATTTTGGCGGGCCTACGTTATACGTTTGTTGGTATTATGGACCGCAGAATTTTCTTACAATATCGATATACGTACAATTTTTATGAGGGATCAGCTATGTCATCACTTCGACAATAAACTTGCCACATTCGCTTTCTAATTCCGTTTTATGATATGTGTTATGTTATATCCCATGTAAAGAATTCGAAAACATGACAAGCTTAGCTCTCTAGCCTTTTTGTAGCTATTAAGCTCAAAAATGACACACAGAGTAATTTAGATGATAGATTAAGGCTTGGTTAGGTCGGTTTTTAGTTAGGTAGGTATTTCATAAATAAATTTTACAAGAAACATGATATTAAAATAATGTTTCGCTACATTTTCGAACTAACCTTATTTAAAAGTGATAATGAATTATTGCGAGGGCGAAGGTGCCGGAGATGCAAATGATTGCGGGGTTCAATATCCGCGGGATGAATGTTTGAAAACATTGGACACTAAAAGCACTTAACTGCCGCTGGTCTACCATTTCAGAGTCACTCAGCGTTGTCGACAAAGCTCAGAGAATTAGCAAGCTGAAATGGTTGTGCTCTCCGGCTAGATGGAGTGACTGTCTGTGAAAGGCTACTGGTAGAAGCTGAATGCATTGTGCTGAGGATAGGGCACAATGACACTCATCGGGGAACCTGTCCTGCAGTTAACTGCTATAGGCTGATTATGATAATGATGATTTACTTGCAGGTATCGACAGGGTGGTCCAAAGTAATGCGCCTTGGAGGATTGTTTTTTTCAAATTATAACTAAATGTTCCTTTGTGTGAAATTCTCTATCTCAATATGTGATTCGGTATTTTCCCTCCAGGGCGCATTGGCTAAACAACCTTGTATATCTATGTATGAATCCGGTCTGATCGACTGCTTCGATTTCGAAGTCTTTGACAAAGTCAGGCGTTATAACGCTAGGATATAATTTTAGGCGCCCAGCCTTCTTGAGTAAAGCCTCATTCACAGCTTCCGTATTGTATCAATTGTGTTATCAAAATTTGTGTATCAATCGGGCTGATGAGAATGTTTTTGTATAAAACTGCGTCATTATAGAGTTAAATAAACCACTATATTGATTTAATCTTATCTAAACGCTTAGAAAAACGTTTTTATATCCGTAATCACTAAATTATAATAACAGTATTTAAACATAATCACAGTACTGCGACCACCGTTTTGTCCGCTACCCTCAAACCAGCGCGGTTTGCGAGTGATGACGCTCATTATTATCATTAACGTGTACCTATTTACGCAATGTCCAAAACCAGATAATTTGTTTCCACTCATGAATGTTTGGTTGCCTGGACCATCTCTGGAATAGTATTCTATGCTTCCTACTAATATTATTATTACACCAGTGAAGTGGCCGTTTATCAAAAAAAAAAAAAATTCTATCAATAGAAGTATTCACCCATGCGCTATCGATGCATTTTTGCTACAGCAGTGGCAATTGATCGATTTCCTTCTTAATAAAGGTCAGGTGGTCGGGAGGCAAAAACTTCTCTAAAGGCATTTTATTGCCTTTTGGCTACTTATTTTGTTTCTTGCCAAAAAGTCTCCGAGTCTCTGCTGCGCTATTGGCGAGTGACGATGATTTTGATGTATCATCACCATTATTGTGAAGACTAAATAATAAATAATCAAAATAATTACTTATATAATTATATAAGTAGACCAAGAAAGAGAATAAAAAATGTTTTGACAAAATATGTTATCATTTTGGAATATGAAATCCTGATTACCACCTGCATAATTATGCTATATACCTTAGTTAATGCTAAGACATTAGTTTTTAATACCTATGTTTAAAAGTAGATCACATTGTAATCGAAACAGGGACGTAAAACATTGAATGGCCGACATGGGATCGTACAAAGATTTAGGAAAAATGGATAAAACGCTAAATTAAAAACGATGTTAAAATAAATTTATGGAATTTTCCTTGTTGATACAGGAAAATAAATATCTATATTAATTTGTTATCGTGGGATTACTTGATTATAACGAGATATAAATAATAATTTTGTATTTGTATTATCTGAGATCATAAACGGACAAAAATGGAAGAAACGAATGCTTACACACTTGTGACAGTACCTAATTAGACAACCATAGGTAAAAAAAAACTTCTTTTTATTGATTTTGGAAATTGCTGACATTCAAATTTTACAACAAAAATATTGTAACTAATTGTAATGTTTCTTTTTATTCAAATGTGAATGACAATGTTAATACCAGATAAATTATGTTTATTTTATAAATCTTTACTTTCATTTCAAATTATTTAAAACAAGTAAGTAATGTACCGGCTTACTTCGTTGTTGTGCTTGACCGATATGTCAGGGTGCCATTGTGGAGTATGTTTAGCATGCTTCTATGCTTCGCTTCGGCACATTTTTTCGGTCGTTATGTCGGCCATAAAAATAATAATAACATCTTATTTTAACACAACGTCATCTAGCCCCAAACTAAACAGAGCTCTTGCATTACTTACAGAGCTCTAGTATGACATCCACAAGAGTGTTTTTTTTCTAAAAACTCCCGGACCCGAGACATATGTTTGTAGGAAATGCAAATATTTGCCTCGGTCTATTTTTTATTAGCAGATCAGAAGGCATCGAACCCACAACCAACTGCGTCTCAGGCGGACCTTCGCGCACTGCGCCACAAATGTCGTACTAAAAATAGAAGGTACTTCCATTTAGTTTACCAAGCTCTCGTGTCAAAGAGGCACAGGGACGCACTGGGGCCTTGCAAATAAATTTCCCAAAGCCCGATTACGAGCATGTTGATCTACACTGGGTCCCAACTGCACCAATATGTCGCGCGGGCTCTACTGCTCCGTTATTGTGTTTTAGGCATGGTTTGTTGTTGTGCCGTTTCGGAGGTTCTGTTTTTCTGTTTAAAATTACGCAGTAGTTTACTTGCACCATTCATTTCCCTGATTATTAATACGTTTTTCGGAATTTGTAAGAAGTCGAGAATCCTTGGTTATTTATTAAACTTTTGTTAGGTTATTTCGTATCTTTAAAATTAATGTCATAACAAGAAGTTGAAGAGTTGAAAAAAAAAACTATATTATTTTTCATACTACTGATCAAATAAAAAGTCATCAGTATTTATCATTTAGATACAAAAAACGTGTATTCATTAAAATAATGTATAGAATAATGTTTACAAAAGTTTACAAAGTACCTACTTATTTCACTGATACAAACATAATGTATATATACTACACAATCAAAACTATTAATAATCACAAGAATGTTTTTTTTTCTGGCCTCCTCTTTGCAGTAGGTACCTAGGGACCAGCAAGACAAGTTGGATCTGTGCTAAGTCGACTTAGCCAGCCTGTCTTGCAGTTAATAAGCAAAGCATTATAAACCAATACTAAAATCCTCTAGAGCCAAATCTCTAAAGAGCTGCTACCCAGGTTTATAACCACGTTATATAGAGCCGGGAGGAAAATTGAGGCGGGAAAAGGGTCGCGAGAAATATTTCAATATGCCATTCACATTTTTTACGATCGTCATGTGTGCCGCCTCGCGATTGTGCGAAACCGCAATATTGGCTCGTACTTTCTTTCCAACTCTTTTTCGATAAGCTTATTTGAAATCTGAAAGGTTTCATTATTTTCAGTTTGATTTCAAATACGTCAAACCGAATTAGTGAAATCTTTCAGTGTCTTTCAGTGGCTAGGCACTGTGCTTGTCATTATTTTGAGGCAATGATGATGGCAAAGACATAGTTTTGTCATCTATCACTTTTATGTATTTGTAGTAACAGTCAGTATAAAAACTATGAAACTACTATTAAGTACGAATGTACAAAAGAATGCGCGGTTTGAACAAATATCTGTGCCTAATGTTATACTCTAAAAGGTGATGTGTCTCGTTCGAAAAAGAAACGAGATACAAAATTTTGTGGGGCACTATTAGTGCCAGATTTTTTTCAAAGCGCGTACTCCAATACTATAACGAGAGTTATGTAACATTAAAGAGGTAACAACACTTATAGAAAATAACTAAGCACAGATTTATAACTCCCACGATAAAAGCAAACGTCTTAGTGCAGCATAGATTAACAAAAAAGTAAGCTCTAATAGGTATCATTATAAAAGGGCTTTATTTGTACATTCCAAAATGGTTATTAATTGAATCTTATGTTTATGGGTATTTATAAGTATTGTTTTTGAAATACAATGAAAAAGTAAAATTAAAGAAAAAAACATTGTAACATGCCTTTTGTTTGAGTTTAAATATCTTCGTAGTTCAGGTTAGATTGGATAGTAGAGATAGTTACGTATCGGTATAGTTGCGATTTTGCTACATCTTCTTGAAGTCAACGTATTTTTTTATTATATACTGTAATCAAGACATTACTGATATTTACTTACTCTTTACTTTTTATAAGATAGATGGACCATAAGATTTAAATTGGTACATAGGTACATAAATATCACGTCCGTCCGCTGCCACCCGCAGCCGCCCGCAGCCGCCCGCAGTCGCCCACAGCCACCCGCCACGGCTGCCGCCTTTCCGATGCCGTAGTTCCGATGCCACTCCTCTAGATACGACATAAACAGAAACAGCTGATAGGAGATTAGGAAGGTAGGTATGATTACTAATATTATTATGCAATAGGTATGATAATAACATATTTTTGTCACGGCATCGCATATTATTCCTTTGCCTATTGAGATAAAGGACAACAAGTCAGTCATAAAATATTTATGAGTAATATCTCAAAATTGGATTACATAGTACCTAGTTTCTTTTTTGTGCATCAGTCGGTATTACATTCACATAAAAATGTACTCTACGTAATATCCGAGTTTTACACAAATTCACTTTGGTTTGTGCACATCGGTCTGAAATAAGAATCCTTTGCGACGAAAGCTTTTATTGAAATTGGCTACATTACCATAATAATATTACAGGGATTGGCAGCTATTGCCCAACTGTAAAATCTCGGTTTACCATCGATGTTCTCGCCCGGTGTAAATCTACATATTTTGCCAATGTGGGGATTCAATTACCAACTCTTATTTTGTTTTCTTATTTATGACACGCCTGTTTAAGAAACAATTCGTTTTTACTGTGGCGTCGTTAATAAGGTCTCCCATTGTACCATTTTTAAACGTCATTGTGTTTGTTCATATATCTTTGGCGCATGGAGTATGTAGAAACCCCCCCTATCCTATACATCCTAATAATTATTTACCTGCCTATAATTTAAAGAACCTATGTACTAAGTATACTAATTTGATATGGCCACGTGAATCGTCTAGTTTAGTAGTTAGAACTTTATGAAATGGACATAGTAACTCAATGGATCTTTCAAGACATTTGAAACGATATTTATTCTAGCTTTCCTATTAAAATTCATAATCTATGTACATTCTAACACCTAGTTTTGAAAGAGGAGAATAATGCTGTTTAGAATATGTACATAAGCTTAGGTTTTTAGGGAATAAAGTATTAGATATCCTAAAGAACATGAACGATGTACTTACTTTAATGTTTTTAGTTTGTAATAAAGATTGACAAAGAAGTTATTATTATATTCTTCCCACAGTCTAGCTTTAGTTTTTATCGACTTGTGAATAGAATAAATTCTTTCATTCCGACTCTACATCAGGCATAGGATTGGAGCTCTACCTACGCAACAACCAGTGAAACCTATTCTTCTCCGATAGATAAATCTCTTTCATTCTGACTCTGTTGACCGGCATGTGATCATGAATAGTTTTATCTCTCTCATACTGAATCTAAATGGCAAAGGATGACGCTCCGCCCCGCGCCAATCTATGAGCCTCGTCTCCAGACTGGACAGCCCCCCACCATAGTTTCATTTTGGAATTGGGAGCATGCCTCATCACTGGCTATGTTTATATTATGGTAAATCTTTTGCTATGCAAAGAAGTAAGGAGTGATCTGCAGCAAAATGCATCAAATCACTTAATGGTTAATACCTTTATTTAAGGTAAAATGAAGCAGTTATTTGTCTGCTGATACAATACAAAATGTCAAGAAATTCAATTATTAAAATGTTAGCTTTGCTTAATATTAGAATATGTTTCAATGATATATTTCATCAAGAGTCCCGTAGGATTGTCTAAAAGAACTGCATTTGCTTGTCTGTGTAGAGTAAGCTTTGTAAGTTTTTGGCTGTAAAATACCTCTTTCTTCTTAGTGAGGATTTATTGTGACGATAAAGACTGCTCATGCTAGTAATTGTAGGTTTAATAGCTTCAGTAGCTTAATCAAATATATCAGCATTTACCTCTTAGGTACAATATTTAATATGAATATAAAGAATCTCATTTCTTTGGCAGTTTTATAAAGAATCATAGAACTGAACAGCTCATTCTTCCCGAAGAATCATTACTTTGGACAACCGTTCCACGGTTAAGAAGGGGCATCTTAGATTGAATTTATATTTTAGATACTAGCTTTTACCCGCTGTCTCACTGTAGAAAGGTATTTTGCTAACCCGTAGGAACAATAATCCTCCTCCGGATCAAAGTAGGTACTTCATGTCTTTCGTTTCTCTGACAATGAATGCTATGATAATTGGTTGAACATTCATAGTGTGAAAACATAACAAACAAACAAACTTACACTCACCTCCATAACATGAGATAAGGTTTACTTTTATTTAGTTCCATAATCATTGCTAGATGGCAGTAAATTGTATCTATTTCAAAAACCTTGTGGATCAGAGTTTTATAGTATCATAAAACATTAAAGGTAAATATTGGCTACTCACCCAACAGTAGCAGTTCAACAATTATAATAATTTTATCTCACATAGTAACTTTGTGTGCTTGGTTTAATGGAGACTCCGCTGCTCCCTCATCCACAGCTTGTATAAGCCACTCTTTCCATCTGGCTCCCGCTTAGTGGACCCAATGTCTCACTATGAAATGCAGATCTAGTCTTTGCTGTAATAAAGTAATTAAACCCGCCGGACTTGCCTTCTATTAACGGTCCATTACTGCTCCTATCAGTGCTCAACCCACCTACATTTCCATCCCTTAAAAGGAGCAGAATCCCACATTCTAGTACTCACGATTACACATATCTATAGCTAGATTTTCCGCTCATTATCATTGTGTACATTCGCCAATTGACATGGAGAACATCAGTTCTCGTCATTCCTTGTTTTTGAATTGAACATTCCATGGTTTTCATGCTGATTATTCCCTAAAAAGCCTCAAAATCATCCTCTCAATGAATTGCCGAAAATTTTTCTTCCCTGACTTCTACTGTCACTCTCCTCTTTTCTCTTTATTATTTTTATCTAATCAAAAAGTATTTAGTTTGGAGTTTATTTAAATAAATTTCCTTATATTTGTGAACGACGGAACACTCTCCTGAGACCTGTTTCGTTACAAGTACATTGTACAATAAAGTGTTTAAGTACATGGCATACCTTTTATTATTTACTTGAAAACAATAAGTATTTTTGTTTTAAAACTGTCTTTAAAAATATTACTTGCCTTTGCCTGCGACTTCTAAAACGATTTCCAGTTGACGTTGTTCATAAAGGTCCGCTTACTAACTATTTTTTTAGACGATATCATACCCGCCCAAACGTCATTGACATAATAAATGAATATGAAATAAATCGTTGGCAATGCCACATTTGCACTAATTTAAACGTTATGTCGCTTTAATATGTTCCATAGGCAACGTGCGTCGAGTTTTGATGCGGATTTTTTTTCCAAGTATGTGGCTCTAGCTACTCTAGGGGTGTAAGGGGTTCCAACCCTCATCTAAGCCAACCTCACCTGCACGTGGTACACCCTCCTAACTAAAAAACGGGGCTCTGGCGGCCGGCTGATTGCGGCATAGCGCAGCCTACATCGGCACAGCTAAATCCCCTGGCCGCCGACGGGCAGCAGCGTTGGCGGTGCGAGAAGCTGTACCCTGCGATCTCCAACCCACATGCCCAGCGTGGGGATTATGGGCATATCCCCCTTCTTATAGGGGAGGCCTATGTCCAGCAGTGGACTGAATAGGCTGTTGTTGTTGTTGTTGTTTATCTTGATAGTTTCGTGCAAGCTAGAGCTCTATTAGTAAATGATATAATGATATATACAGGGTGTATTTTTTTCAGGGCCACTTCTAGGCAAAGGGATGTTGGGATTACGATTTATCAAGATTTTTTAAAACCACCCCCTGACTCAAATAGTATGAAACAAAACCTACGACGTGGTAAGAATCGCTTTCACAATCGCTTTCTCAAAAAAAAAAACTTTTTGTACAAATAAGTAAAGTTCTCTCTTAAGATAGCAAAAGAAGGAAAAATTTATTCAAAAAACCAACCAAATGTGAGTCGTACTTGTGCAAGAAGGGTTCCTATTAACTAGATATGTATGTGAGCCCCCTTAATTTATTTTATTATATTTGAAGTGAATATACAACTTAATATTCTGTGAATATTTCAAACGTCTAGCTATTGCCGTTGTTAATATTGAGTAAAAAACAGCAAAAAACCACTGTTGTATGGCAGCTCCCCTTAAATATTTATTTTGTTCTGTTTTTACCCCCCTGAAGTCCTCTTCTAAATCAGTCATGTTTTTGTACGTATGTTTGTAATATTATTTGTCAGCCGCTGTATCCCAAACGGCTGGACGGATTTTGACAATTAAAATGTCACAAAATCCAATATGACGTCTATAAGAAGCCATTTTCAATTTAAGATGGACTGAAAAGGTATCAAAAACTGATCGATTTCCACATATTATGTGTTATTGGATTTAACTGACCATTCAATTGACATGTAGATTAAATAAAGTATTAAAAAATCCAAGGCCCAGGTCACACATATCGGGCAAGGACATGGCGCGGACATGGCGCGGACGTGGCACGGACGTGGCGAGGACATGGCACGGGCATGGCGCGGACATGGCTCGGACATGACGCAGAAATGACGTGACAGAGGCACAAGTGTAGTGCAGTCTGTTTTCCATTATCGATGTGTCAGCATGTCATCCTCAGAAGACGAAGATGCTCTTGCTCTCGTGGATACAATTAATTAATATACAGATCAGGGCCCGTACAACCCCGATTTCGAGCTAGTTGCTTCGAAAGTGAAACACCTTCATTGGGTTATACAGTTGACGGGATTACCCTTTCGTTTGGGTATTCTCCTTTCCCTTCTCCTTTATTCCTCCTTCATAACACAAGCGAAAGTGTAACCCGTTCCTTTTGGTTTTCAGTCGATAGGGTTACCCTCTTATGAGGTTAAACGAATGAATATAGTTACCTCTTGATAGGTTTTTTTGAATGTTACACAATGTTTATCATTACGCCTGACACTGGGTGGGGGAATTTAGATTTTGACTCTTGATTTATGTCATCAATCATTAGGTATTAGTTCGGATCGCTTTATTTGGTTGAAGGAAGAGCGTCACTGCATTAAAGAAAAGTTTTGAAAACATAAGGAAAGTGCTGTATTTCAGTCAGTTTTCATTGGTCATCATCACAGAGTATGCGTTGTGATATACGAGACCCGCAGTCAACATATTAAAAAGAAAAAAACATGGTTTTTCAGTTTTCATAAGTCATCAGTTATGTCATGACTGAGGCCCGCAGCCAACATGTTAAAAAGAAAAAAATGTGTTTCAGTCAGTTTTCATAGAGCATCATCGCAGAGTACTCTGCGTAGCGTTATTTTTTATTTTTATTGTATTTATTAGGCAAAGCCAACAGTACACATAATGAGCATTTTGTAAAGCGTTATGTCCGAGACCCGCAGTCAACGTGTTAAAAAGAAAAAATATGACCTTCAAAACTATTTTGAATAATAATTTTGGATTGTCACTGTCACTATCACACTCAACTCAACTCAAAGCTCCACTCGAAATTCATTCCACAAATTCATCTGTAAATGGTTATATCTCTGGAACTACTCATCCTAGACTAGCCGTTAATTGCTCAAAAGATAGCTATCGACAAGATCTTTATTTTTAATGACATATGTCAAACTTGAATTTGCTATATCGCGAGAAGTACTCATCCTAGACTTGCCATTACTAGCTCAAATGATAGCTACTAATAAAATCTTAATTTTCGATGACAGCTGTAAAACTAAAAACTGTCATCGAAAATTAAGATCTTAACAATAGCTATCATGTGAGCTAGTAACGGCAAGTCTAGGATGAGTAGTTCTCGAGATATGGTCGATTTAAGTTTGACAGCTGTCATCGAAAATTAAATTCATGTCAATAGCAATCATTTGAGCTAGTAAAGGCAAGTTTATGATGAGTAGTTCTCGAGATATGGTCGATTTAAGTATGACAGCTGTCATCGAAAATTAAGTTCATGTCAATAGCAATCATTTGAGCTAGTAAAGGCAAGTCTAAGATGAGTAGTTCTCGAGATATGGTCAATTTAAGTTTGACAGCTGTCATCGAAAATTAAGTTCATGTCAATAGCAATCATTTGAGCTAGTAAAGGCAAGTCTAAGATAAGTAGTTCTCGAGATATGGTCGATTTAAATTTGACAGCTGTCATCGAAAATTAAGTTCATGTCAATAGCAATCATTTGAGCTAGTAACGGCAAGTCTAGGATGAGTAGTTCTCGAGATATGGTCGATTTAAGTTTGACAGCTGTCATCGAAAATTAAATTCATGTCAATAGCAATCATTTGAGCTAGTAAAGGCAAGTCTAAGATAAGTAGTTCTCGAGATATGGTCGATTTAAGTTTGACAGCTGTCATCGAAAATTAAGGTCTTGTCAATAGCTATCATTTGAACTAGTAAAGGCAAGTCTAAGATGAGTAGTTCTCGAGATATGGTCGATTTAAGTTTGACAGCTGTCATCGAAAATTAAGTTCATGTCAATAGCAATCATTTGAGCTAGTAAAGGCAAGTCTAAGATAAGTAGTTCTCGAGATATGGTCGATTTAAATTTGACAGCTGTCATCGAAAATTAAGTTCATGTCAATAGCAATCATTTGAGCTAGTAAAGGCAAGTCTAAGATAAGTAGTTCTCGAGATATGGTCGATTTAAGTTTGACAGCTGTCATCGAAAATTAAGTTCATGTCAATAGCAATCATTTGAGCTAGTAAAGGCAAGTCTAAGATCAGTAGTTCTCGAGATATGGTCGATTTAAATTTGACAGCTGTCATCGAAAATTAAGTTCATGTCAATAGCAATCATTTGAGCTAGTAAAGGCAAGTCTAAGATAAGTAGTTCTCGAGATATGGTCGATTTAAGTTTGACAGCTGTCATCGAAAATTAAGGTCTTGTCAATAGCTATCATTTGAGCTAGTAAAGGCAAGTCTAAGATGAGTAGTTCTCGAGATATGGTCGATTTAAGTTTGACAGCTGTCATCGAAAATTAAGTTCATGTCAATAGCAATCATTTGAGCTAGTAAAGGCAAGTCTAAGATAAGTAGTTCTCGAGATATGGTCGATTTAAATTTGACAGCTGTCATCGAAAATTAAGTTCATGTCAATAGCAATCATTTGAGCTAGTAAAGGCAAGTCTAAGATAAGTAGTTCTCGAGATATGGTCGATTTAAGTTTGACAGCTGTCATCGAAAATTAAGTTCATGTCAATAGCAATCATTTGAGCTAGTAAAGGCAAGTTTATGATGAGTAGTTCTCGAGATATGGTCGATTTAAGTTTGACAGCTGTCATCGAAAATTAAGTTCATGTCAATAGCAATCATTTGAGCTAGTAAAGGCAAGTCTAAGATAAGTAGTTCTCGAGATATGGTCGATTTAAATTTGACAGTTGTCATCGAAAATTAAGGTCTTGTCAATAGCTATCATTTGAGCTAGTAAAGGCAAGTCTAAGATGAGTAGTTCTCGAGATATGGTCGATTTAAGTTTGACAGCTGTCATTGAAAATTTATTCCAATTTTATTATGATATAATTATTATTGCGTAATAAAAACAATTAGTAGTCTGCATTTCCGCCCTTAATGCTTAGAACACAATTACCGCAATTAATTTTCATCTTTTGACCGAATGTTTTTTCTCCTTTATCTCCTATAACCCACGTATAACCCGTGTTACAATGATAAAAAGGGTAACCCTAAGGTATGGGTTTTGGAATAATACCTAAATCCAATACTATTGATAACCTTCATGATTAGGTAACCTAATCAAAAGGGTTTTGAATGGTTTATCCCATCAAATAATAGTGTAAACCCATACGGAGAGGGTTAACTAAGCTTTTGGAAAAACTCTGCCGAAAACCTCTTCATCGGGTTACCAAATCGGGCCCTGATACAGATGAAGAAAATACGCGCAAACAAATTTGCACAAGGATCAGCTAGTATTACCATGGGTATTACATAAAAAAATCTTGATACCGGTTTAGTTTAATCTCTTTCCGATTTCCAGCCACAATTTATCTTGAACATTTCAGTTACAATAATCGGATCGACAATGATCATAAAGCGTTGCATTTACAATCAATTCACAAAATTCAATATTAAATTCGATATCGTCATTCGTCACGCATTTTTACATCACTAACAGACGTATGTCGCAAGCAAGTACATACTACGATCTGGCGGCCATCGGACGCCCATCTGGCGGCGATCGGGCGCGGGCGCCGAAATGGCGCGTCATACGTCCGAGCAACGACATACCGTGTGGCCTAAATTGTGCTTTATTTCCATGCATTTTGTATGAAATTTGAATGGAATAGGAAACCGCCTGTGCCATGTCCGCGCCACGTCCGTGCCCGATGAATGTGACTAGCGTCGGGCGCAGACAAGGCACTGGCGGTTTCTTATTCCATTCAAATTTCATACAAAATGCATGGAAATAAAGCACAATTTAGAACACACGGTATGTCGTTGATCGGACGTGCTTATGACGCGAAGTCGTCCGAGCTAAATTGTGCTTTATTTCCATGAATTTTGTATTAAATTTGAATGGAATAGGAAAGCGCCCGTGCCATGCCCGAGCCAGGTCAGGTATAGGCCCCACTTGTCTGACCTGGCGCGGGCATGGCACGGGCGCTTTCCTATTCCATTCAAATTTAATACAAAATTCATGGAAATAAAGCACAATTTAGCTCGGACGACTTCGCGTCATAAGCACGTCCGATCAACGACATACCGTGTGTCCTAAATTGTGCTTTATTTCCATGCATTTTGTATGAAATTTGAATGGAATAAGAAACCGCCAGTGCCTTGTCTGCGTCCGACGAGTTCACATTCATCGGGCACGGACATGGCGCAGACATGGCACAGGCGGTTTCCTATTCCATTCAAATTTCATACAAAATGCATGGAAATAAAGCACAATTTAGGACACACGGTATGTCGTTGATCGGACGTATGACGCGCCATTTCGGCGCCCGCGCCCGATCGCCGCCAGATGGGCGTCAGATGGCCGCCAGTTCGTAGTATGTACTTGCTTGCGACATATGTCCGTTAGTGATGTAAAAATGCGTGACGAATGACGATATCGAATTTAATATTGAATTTTTTGAATTGATTGTAAAATATGCAACGCTTTATGATCATTGTCGTTCCATTATTGTAACTGAAATGTTCAAGATAAATTGTGGCTGGAAATCGGAAAGAGATTAAACTAAACCGGTATTAAATTTTTTTTATGTAATACCCATGGTAATACTAGCTGATCCTTGTGCAAATTCGTTTGCGCGTATTTTCTTCAACTGTATCAGGGCCCGATTTGGTAACCCGATGAAGAGGTTTTCGGCAGGGTTTTTCCAAAAGTTTAGTTAACCCTCTCCGTATGGTTTACACTATTATTTGATAGGTTAAACAATTCAAAACCCTTTTGATTAGGTTATCTGATCATGAGGGTTATCAATAGTATTGGGTTTTGGTATTATTCCAAAACCCATTCCTTAGGGTTACCCTTTTTATCATTGTAACACGGGTTATAAGTGGGTTATAGGAGATAATGGAGAAAAGAATTTCGGTCAAAAGATTAAAAATAATTGCGGTAATTGTGTTCTAAGCATTAAGGGTGGAAATGCAGACTACTAATTGTTTATTTTACGCAATAATAATTATATTATAATAAAATTGGAATAAATTTTCAATGACAGCTGTCAAACTTAAATCGACCATATCTCGAGAACTACTTATCTTAGACTTGCTTTTACTAGCTCAAATGATAGCTATTGACAAGACCTTAATTTTCGATGACAGCTGTCAAACTTAAATCGACCATATCTCGAGAACTACTCATCTTAGACTTGCCTTTACTAGCTCAAATGATAGCTATTGACAAGACCTTAATTTTCGATGACAGCTGTCAAACTTAAATCGACCATATCTCGATAACTACTCATCTTAGACTTGCCTTTAGTAGCTCAAATGATAGCTATTGACAAGACCTTAATTTTCGATGACAGCTGTCAAACTTAAATCGACCATATCTCGAGAACCACTCATCCTAGACTTGCTTTTACTAGCTCAAATGATAGCTATTGACAAGACCTTAATTTTCAATGACAGCTGTCAAACTTAAATCGACCATATCTCGAGAACTACTTATCTTAGACTTGCTTTTACTAGCTCAAATGATAGCTATTGACAAGACCTTAATTTTCGATGACAGCTGTCAAACTTAAATCGACCATATCTCGAGAACTACTCATCTTAGACTTGCCTTTACTAGCTCAAATGATAGCTATTGACAAGACCTTAATTTTCGATGACAGCTGTCAAACTTAAATCGACCATATCTCGATAACTACTCATCTTAGACTTGCCTTTAGTAGCTCAAATGATAGCTATTGACAAGACCTTAATTTTCGATGACAGCTGTCAAACTTAAATCGACCATATCTCGAGAACTACTCATCCTAGACTTGCTTTTACTAGCTCAAATGATAGCTATTGACAAGACCTTAATTTTCAATGACAGCTGTCAAACTTAAATCGACCATATCTCGAGAACTACTCATCCTAGACTTGCTTTTACTAGCTCAAATTATTGCTATTGACATGAACTTAATTTTCGATGACAGCTGTCAAACTTAAATCGACCATATCTCGAGAACTATTTATCTTAGACTTGCTTTTACTAGCTCAAATGATAGCTATTGACAAGACCTTAATTTTCGATGACAGCTGTCAAACTTAAATCAACCATATCTCGATAACTACTCATCTTAGACTTGCCTTTAGTAGCTCAAATGATAGTTATTGACAAGACCTTAATTTTCAATGACAGCTGTCAAACTTAAATCGACCATATCTCGATAACTACTCATCTTAGACTTGCTTTTAGTAGCTCAAATGATAGCTATTGACAAGACCTTAATTTTCGATGACAGCTGTCAAACTTAAATCGACCATATCTCGAGAACTACTCATCCTTTACTTGCCGTTACTAGCTTACATGATAGCTATTGTTAAGATCTTAATTTTCGATGACAGTTTTTAGTTTGACAGCTGTCATCGAAAATTAAGATTTTATTAGTAGCTCTCATTTGAGCTAGTAACGGCAAGTCTAGGATGAGTACTTCTCGAGATATGGCAAATTCAAGTTTGACATATGTCATTGAAAATAAAGATCTTGTCAATAGCTATCTTTTGAGCAATTAACGGCTAGTCTAGGATGAGTAGTTCCTGAGATATAACCATTTATAGATGAATTTGTAGAATGAGTTTCGAGTGGAGCTTTGAGTTGAGTTTTGAGTTTGAGTTTTAGAGTGACAGTGACAGTGACAATCAAAAATTATTATTCAAAATAGTTTAGAGGTCATATTTTTCTTTTTAACACGTTGACTGCGGGTCTCGGACATAACGCTTTACAAAATACTCATTATGTGTACTGTCGGCTTTGCCTAATAAATACAATAAAAATAAAAAATAACGCTACGCAGAGTACTCTGCGATGATGCCCTATGAAAACTGACTGAAACACATTTTTTTCTTTTTAACATGTTGGCTGCGGGCCGCAGTCATGACATAACTGATGACTTATGAAAACTGAAACATCATTTTTTTTCTTTTTAATTTGTTGACTGCGGGTCTCGTATATGATATAACGCATACTCTGCGATGATGACCAATGAAAACTGACTGAAACACAGCACTTTCCTTATGTTTTCAAAACTTTTCTTTAATGCAGTGACGCTCTTCCTTCAACCAAATAAAGCGATCCGAACTTATACCTAATGATTGACGACATAAATTAAGAGTCAAAATCTAAATTCCCCCACCCAGTGTCAGGCGTAATGATAACCATTGTGTAACATTCAAAAAAACCTATCAAGAGGTAACTCCATTCATTCGTTTAACCTCATAAGAGGTTAACCCTATCGACTGAAAACCAAAAGGAACGGGTTACACTTTCGCTTGTGTTAGGAGGAGAATACCCAAACGAAAGGGTAATCCCGTCAACTGTATAACCCAATGAAGGGGTTTCACTTTCGAAGCAACTAACTCGAAATCGGGGTTGTACGGGCCCTGATCTGTATATTTATTAATTGTATGCACGAGAGCAAGAGCATCTTCGTCTTCTGAGGATGACATGCTGACACATCGATACCGGACAACAGACTGCACTACACTTGTGCCTCTGTCACGTCATTTCTGCGTCTTGTCCGAGCCATGTCCGCGCCATGCCCGTGCCATGTCCTCGCCACGTCCGTGCCACGTCCGCGCCATGTCCGCGCCATGTCCTTGCCCGATATGTGTGACCTGGGCCTCAGACAAGTGGGGCCTATACCCAATATGGCAACTATAAGTTGCCATTTTCATTATAAGCTGGATAGTAAAGGTCTCAAAAACTGATCGATTTTCACAAACTTAAGCTGACTGACTGGTATCCGGTGGGTCTTAACCTCTACTAACGACTGATAATCTTAAGTAATCATCGCATGACACTCACAGTAATATTATAAATGCGAAAGTTTCTATGTGTGAACAGGTGAACCTTGGAATAATCATAGATTATAACGGACGAGCGAAGCCGCGAGCGGAAGCTGGTTAGTAAGAATTCTCTACTGTTAGCTTAGATGGACTGCAATAGGCTGATGATGATTATCTGCTACAAAACTACACGGCCGAAGTCGCGGGTGTTCCGCTAGTCACATAATAATCTAATTGGATTTCCATGGACAAGAAGCAAAAATGTTTAAGATCTGCTTCCAATTTCTTAAGTAGCGTCCGCATTGTACCCGAATCATTTGGAAAGTAAAAAACAGGATCCCAAGTTTTCGACCTTTGAGGAGTTTCCGATTAGGGACGTTCTCTTGAATCTTTCAGCCCTAAAGCGACAAGATGACTCTCCTGAGATTTCTATCTTTTCAGTATAATGGAAGCTCTAGACATAAAATACTGGATGATATTTTTTCCATTACTGAACCCTTGGGGTAGTCCAAGTTTGTTTAACACTCCCATCGATAAATAGTCAAAATTATTTAACATTCCAGCCCTAAGGGTTCTATGGCTATTGAACATGTAATTTTAGCAGTTTTATTTACTTTGACGTCTTCATAGCTTCCATAGCATTATCAGTTTATTCGAGATTTGCATAGGCTGATAGTGATGATGAAATTTTAATATTGATTAATCATTCCATAATAATAGGTAACTAGTAGAGAAAATGCGAATGTTTGAGTATTCGTCTTTATATGTGTTCTTGTGTTTGTGTGTTAGCATGTTTGTTCACACTGAAACTTACGAGTACATAATCTATGTCTCGTTTCCACAAGTTAATAAAATCTAAAATTGTTAAGATTACAAAATTCCTACTCAATCAAAGTTTACTTATGTCAAAAACCCCTTTTATTTCGCATTGTAGCTACATTTTTTTTTATGTTTGACTACATAGCAAAGATGCAGTCTACCATGGAGCACGCTTGCCTAGAAGAAACCTGTCTCCAACTTTGTAATTACATACTATTACTACTTAATACAATGCGGCGTTAGGTAGATTAGGGTACCTAAGCCACAGATATCTAGAGGTAGTGAGAGGTACTTACTCAGGGGGTGGGAAGTAAAAGCAGGTTTTTAGTGCCACACTTTTAATGTCCTTACAATTACACAGCCGCACAGAACCGCACTCCTAGCTTAGTCACTTGCTACAGGTAGGTAATAGATATTGCACTGGCCTGAGCACACACAACGCACGAACGCCGCTTCTTCCAGGGGTCGGCCTAGGATCAGGGACACCGGCCCGGAACTTGTGACGAGAGATTCCCCTCCAAATTGGTCTCGGTTTAGCAACCGTCAGCCAGGTAGATAGGCAGGATTCCGAAGTCAGTCCGATAGTGGAATCCTAGAAATAATGCAGCTTTAGGACTTGCCACAGTCCAGCTGTCTGCCGCCCCTCCGTTGTAAATAACCGTCGCGAGTGCTTGAGTGCAAAGCCAGCTAGCTACACAAGTGACCGTTATTTTAAAAGAAGTAACCGCAGTTAGATTTCGAGAGAGGCAGACAGCTTTACAGATAGAAGAACATAGGTTTAGATGCGGAAGTAGGCAGCGATAGATACGATTAACGTTAGGAACTCACCCTAGAGGGATTCCGAGTTTATTTTTGATAGTTTTTAACGGTCTTTCGCGACGCAGAGTGGCGCGTGCGCACCTTGTGACAGTGATTAGCGACTGGGCGGCGACTCGGCTTGTAATGAGCTCCCGCCTCGACGAACACAAAGGAATCGAGTTTAGGGGTCCGCCGTGACACCGCAGCGCGGCGCGCGTAAACAGAAACCTTTAGATTAATGTCCTAGGAGACGTGGTTCCGTATATATATTTATTAGTTTTTAGTTTGTATGCCCTATAGATAGTTAAGTTTTAGGATTATATTTACAATTAAAATAAACTGTTATAATTTAGCCTATCTACTATTTAGAATATGTAACGGCACGAGATGCAACGTTACAACAATTCACCTAAATCCTAAACCACCTGTTTTGCTTGTCCAGAGGGCTTGTTTTTCTTATTTCACTAAGGCTACGTAGGCACTGACAGGTGGCTTGCGACAGCGCTTAGAGCCTAGAGACTTACATCAGGCTACGTGCTAGGATACACGGAGGCTGCACTGGAGGGTTTGCGAGTGAAATCCCTAGAAAACCTCAGGTGACTTTAATAGCCTCCAGGCACTAAGCACCTGTCAGTGCGTACGTAGCCTTAGTGAAATAAACAATGACTTCATATCATTAAATTTGTATCAATAATTAGCTAGCCTTTCAATACAACTTCGCTCACGTGGCATGCATCTTTTTTTACGTGGAATATGTTATTTCAGGCCAATGAAAACAAACAAACACCATTACGACCTTTTCTGATTAAGGATTTATTCAGATACCTATTGCTTAGTATGCCATAGAGCAAAGTCCAAACATTACATCTGTTCATGCCAACTTTTTGTAAGCAGTCAGCATTCCACTTGACGGTTGCAAACCCATCGCTTTTAATTATTTTATCAATGGGATACACACATCAACACTTTCTATTATAGGGATATTTTGTATAAAGTTCTTATACTCTAAAAATGCTGGCAGATTTTAAAATCTTTTGAAGAATTCTTTTTTAAAGGATTTTTTGAATGATTCCAAATTTGAATTTGAAAAAATAAATTTATTACAAAAGATTTGGATGTCGAAGATTTAAATTTAACTACTAGGTTTTGTTATTTTTTCGTTAAACTAGCGGGCCCTCCCGGCTTTGTACGTGTTAGGGCTCTTTTTTACACCTTGGGTTACGTTACTTAAGTTTCAGTAAGGATCCCTAATCTTTTCTAGCAATAAATGTAGCCTATGTTACTCAGGGTGAATTTAGCTTTCCAATCGTGAAATAATTTTTAAAATCGGCACAGTAGTTTTTGAGTTTATTCATTACAAACACACACACACACACACACACAAATACAATTTTTCCCTCTTTGTAATATTAGTGAGGAAGTGTAGATTGAAGTTTTAAAACCAGACATTGTTTAATTCGAATTTATTTCACTAAATGTATCATGCAGCGGCGCCATTAAACTAGAGATGAAATGTTAAGGGTAGTAGGCATGCTCCGAACTAGAGCTACTCAGCAGAGTATTGCTGATGATATTGGAACAAAACAAAACATAATGTCATATGATTATGGTCACGTTATCTTGCTCTACCCGTGAAGTACACGCAGGCGGGAAGCGCATAACCACCCAATGACAAAACTATTTTTTGCAAGTTGCCGCGAGAAGAGAACCAAATGTTACGGCCATGCAGTTGGTTCAAAGACTCCAGTCAGAGCACTAGTTGCTTATGAATATCCAAACTGTGAGGAGAAGTCTGCATGAAGCTAACCTTCATGATTGCAGACCGTTTCGTACTCTAGCACTACGCCGAGGAAATCGTGGGAGAAGATAATCAGTGGTCTGTAGTGCGGTTTACCGATGAGTCCCGATTCGGTTTCCATCCCGATTCACGGAGAGTACGTGCGTGGCGAGTTCCTGGTCGTGAGAGCAGTCTGCAACACCCTCAGGAAGTCCACCCGTACCATGGCGGGACAGTTATGGTTTGGGTGGTAATCGTGTTAGTGGAAAAACAGACCTCGTTTGGATCAGAAACACCATGACCGCTGAAAAATACCGTAACCAGATGCTACCAATAGTCCCCCATCGATTGACTACAAATGGGCCAAGAATTCATGCTCATGCACAAAGTTCACAGTACATTTATAAATAATAATATAATATAATATATTTATATCACTAAGAAAAAAGTGCACGATAACGCCCGTCCACACACAGCGCAAGTGGTCACCAGCTGGATTCAGGAGCACGAGGTGTCGGTCTTAAACTGGCTCCAAATGCTCCAAAGAAGGGCTATGAACGATTTTCCTGCAAATATTGCGACTCAAGAGCATCTTTTTTTGCATCTTAGCAGGACCTGGGACAATATCCAGCAGTAAGACTTTGATAACTTGGTTCTTGGTTTCTTGGTAGCATGAAAAATCATTGCAGAACCGTTGTTTAACGTCATGGGTGGATGAGGCGCGCGGATAAGAAGCCGCGGGGACAAGAAGCGCGGCGCTATGGTGAGCGCGGTTCTAAGGAGCGCGGGCCTATGAAGCGCGGGTTAACGGGAACGCGGTGCAAACGGAACAATTCGTTTAAAAGACTACTGATTTTTCGTATAAATGCAAAATCATTTCCATTGATTTTTAAGTTTTTCTTAAATCAATCATATTCATCTTTAGTTTTACCATTTTTCCAATTTTTGGTTTTATTTATGCAAAATTTAATTTCATTCAAAGGTCTAGCCTGATCGATGAGCTTTTTAAAAATATGTGGATGTTGTGTGTTATTTATAACAAACTTTGAGTAAATTGAAAAAAATCCGAAATATCCCTACACGTTGTTGATGTGTGTATTAACATGATTTCTATCGCTTTTATTTGAATAACCTGCTGCATACCTTTAGAATTTTAGTTCTTGGTTATGTCGATTTCCTTACGAGTTAATATGCATTCGTTCAAAGTTTCTACTTATTTCTAATATGTTTGTCAACATTCATTTTCGTCAACATATTTGAACTCTTCTTTATATGAGCTACTGACCAACTCTGGTGTGGGAGTTTCTAGGCCGCTCGAAGGCCGCTATTTCTATTTTTTTGTATTCAAAGAATGTAATTAGTATTATTATACTATATTAGTATTTTTATAGTGGTTATTATACTGAAATAAAGAAAGCTTGGTTTTGAAGAAAAATACCGTAGATTTTCATGCAAGCTTAAAGTTTATTCGAAGCACTAGTCTTGCTGAAGGCAACAGGATTTCTAATCCTGTATAATCAAGCTAGCTCTATTGCACGGAGATGAAAACACTGCTGGATTAAACTAAAAGCGTCTTATCCAGACTTCAATTGCACTAAGATTTTGATACCAGGTACATGCTGTGGTACAAAAGACTTGCCTTTTGCTCGGTTGTGAGTTAATATAAAGTTTATGGGCTTACAAATTATTACGGAGTGTAAGGAGTTTCCAGCTTCCATCTATAAAACGAAACCAACCTCACCTGCCCTGTTGTCTTACAAAAAGGGTTCTGGCGGCTGATTGTGGCATAGTGCAGCCTAAAACTGGTACAGCTAAATCTCCTGGCCACCGACGATTAGCACCAGCGTCTGTGGCCAGGTGTGTTCTGCAATCCCCAGCCCGCATGCGCAGCGTTAAGATTATGTCTCAACGCTGGGCTTCATATGGCTTCTTATGTCTAAGGGGAGGCCTATGTCCAGCAGTGGACTGAATAGGCTGGTGTTGTTGTTGTTGGGTTTTCAAAACAGGATAACTCCAAATTCAATCATTACATTAGAACATCTTACATTTGTGTAACACGAATGGAAACGTGGAATACTAGCTAATAATAAAGAATGACTTGAGCCCGACTCGGGTCTTCTGACACGGATTGTTACGTCTACGAGCGAAGTCAAACGGGCTCTTTTTTCAGCTTGCTAAGGAATCTGGGAAAGTCACCTCGACAATTTGTTACCCGGGAGACGGTTGGAGACAAAGGAACAAAAACTTTTCCGCTTTGATGCTAGGCGTACGTGATCACAATAGTAACCAATTAATATGTAGGTAATAATAGTAATAGGTAATTAGTATGTAGTCACTCAGAAAATAGTAAAGTGATCGAGTATAAAACTTACTACAATTAAGTTTGTACTATACTGAGTTTTATACTGCAGCGTTTGTATTATGTTATTATACATAGAAAACTCCCAGACCGGAGACATATGTCTGCTTAACATGCAAACTTTTGTCCTGCAGCGGGAATCGAATCCGCAACCTTCTGCGTCCCACAGAGGTCATCAAAGATATAATAACTACCAAGTTATGGATTCAAATAAGACTATAAGACAATAAGGTCTACTCAATTCACAAAAAAACAAACCTACTCCAATTAGTTACGTATGAAATACCCACCTATGTCAGAGTCTACTTACTAATGGGTAAGTTAAGGAACGAGAGTAATAAGGGAAGTTTTAAAGTGGCACCTGTGGTAGATAAGGTGTGGAGTGGTAGACCGGCATAATATGAAAAGGAATGAAAGTGTAACTATGAGAGTGATAAAATATGAATGTGAATGGATGCAAGAGTAGAAGGAAACAGAAGAACAGATGGATAGATTGTGTGATATGATTGAGAATGAAAGTACCTAGTAGGCACAGATTTTATAGCTAATTGAGGTGAGTGGAAGAAAAATCATGTTGTGCTGACCCCACTTAGCGTTGGACAAAGGCATGATAATGAGTTAAGATTACTATGTGACAAACTAGAAAAAAGTTATTTAAATGGAATCTTTCAACAGACATTTTTTTCACACACCAATCATACTAACGAAAGATTGACATCAGTAGTGTAACTGTGTTGCATATTTTTGTTCTTAGCTTAGAAAAGTCATTACTACTGTCTAATTTATTAAACAGTTCAAATCGAGGAATGAAAGCTTTGCCTCGTATTGGTAGATAAAAAAGCAAAAAATGATGACACGGTTACCGGTTTATGCTATTTTTTATCGGTTGGAAACCAATTTACCCAGTGACCAATCACCCCCAAGCCAATTTTTCAAGGTGTTTATTACTCCTCACTAAAAAAATGTCTACATTATCTTTTTACTTAACGTAATTTACTAAACGAGTAAGATAATATACTGAGTTAATTGATAGCTGAAAAACTTGTCCTAAGTAGGTAATAGGTTACCAGTAGGCTGTTATAATAGGTATATCATAATTATAAGCTACATGAATCGTTTATCCGGCCTACTAAAATCTAAACACCATTTAAACCAAACAAATGCTGGCATAAAGTAACAAGTTTAAGAAATTAGCACGAATTTATTGGTGCAACTTGTGCGGAGCTGGTTTAATTGACTTTGAAATTTGTCCGCGCCCTAATTTTGTTTGTCAATAATACGGAGCTGAGTGCAGCTTGTTCATTATTGGCACAGTTAAGTTTAGCCCGATACGAAGTTTCTTCTCGATTTCAGGAGCTTTTGTTCGTAATTTTGTGTAGGTATTATTTGAACCCAGAATTAACTCTGAAGAAACAAGTTATTGAAGTACTTGTGGTAAACTAAAAATAGTATGACGCATGTAACCCAGGTTATTATGTAGGTACTTTACAGTTTTGGAAAGGAAAATAGCATGGAATCGTTTAAGAAAAAAACTGCACAATCAGATTGAGTAATGCAATACATAGAGACGCCATAACTGTTTCCTAGAAAATGTAGTTTTCGCACTATATTTATGACTAATAAAGTTTTAATGGTAGTATTTTACATAAAATCTTATTAATTAAGTACATATTAGTGTACAGGTTTATATATTTATCCTTTGTTCCGTTGTATATAGCTTTTAATTTTCTGTTTACAATAAATAATTAAAGAAATGATTTCAAATCAAAATCGAAAAAGTATTAAATAAATCTATGATAATATAGTTTGATGAACCGTAAACTATTTCATAATCTGTGATTGTATATTTAGAGAGACACGGCCGAGAGGCTACCCAGCGAGTAACCGTTACTCCGAGAAATGCCAATTTAAACTTATAACTAGGTTTGCCACGAGTGGCTGCGGAACGAAATTAAAAACTCCAGACAGCTCAGCGTGGATAGGGGCTTGTTACAGGCCTAACTTTCATGCCGCTTTGTTACCGGCTTCTTTCTGATTCCGTTTTCCCTAGTCAACAAACACTACAATGTAGAAGTTTTTTCTAGCCATTGTACCCTGAAGTTCTGAGATGTTTTAGTGTCTACAATCTCATTGGACTGAAAATCATAAGGGTGCTTGTGCACTACACGGAAAACTTTCCAGTGATCAGATTTTTAACGGTCAAGAAGGAAGGAAGAAAATTTGTTTGACCACGATTGTAGGAATGTAGACAACACTTTTGTTGTCTAAATTCCTTAAAGCCTTTTCTTTAAAATCTTTTAATTTGGAGTATATACCAAGTGTGTATGAGTACGACTCGAAAATATGAAGCCACTACTGGCAAAGTACAATGTAGGTACCTACTCATGTTAGGTACTAAAAAGTCTGGGTAACAAAATGAGTGAAATAAAAAGCTTTGAAATAGCAACACCGAAGTAGATAATAAGAATAATCCGGTGTCACCACCTTGCACTTAGGCTTGTTCTACAGTTCCACTGCACTTAGCCGTGTCCTCAAGTTTAGGGTTTCAAGTTTTACAAAGAAGCTTTTAACTTTTTTGACACAGTAACCAATTAAACTTTATGGCTTGGGTAAAGGTTGCATAAATCATTATAGCCTTTACTATATTCGTTATTTGTCGGTAAAATCGAAGATCATGATGGATTTAGATCACTTAAATTTTTTTGATATTTTATAATTTTCCAAGCAGTTTTCCATATTTTCTTTCCTAAAAAAATCTTATTTGGAATCTTTTATATATATTAAATAAGTCAATGATAAAATAATGGGATTGTTCAAGCTGACAAAAACAATGCTGGACATTTTCACATAACATCAATAGCAACGTAACTTTTAATTATGTATACTTAAAAAAATAATTCAATATATCTACCATTTCTAATACCAACATATACTTTTTTTATTATAGGTATTTTTAATGTAAAAATTGGCTATCGGTAGCATATTGGTAGCATTTTAAAAAATCCAAAACATATTCGATTACTTATTTTGAGTATTTTTAGTCATGTATGAAATTTAAAAGAATACAATACCATCACTCCTTACCAATATACTTACAAAAAAATCTACATTCGTTATTTTGAAAATCACTGTGCTTGAACTTACTACCGTTTGCAAGAAAAGGAAAAATTGAAAATAAGTGACAAACGAAGCGCTGGATGCAATCAACATCTCATTAGTGGATTTCTTAATTCCCGTGTCCCCTGGGAGGTTCGCTTGATTTCATTGATAAACCATTTTTTACAATTCTTTTTTAAGACGCCTCAGGGGACCGTCTCGGGGACAATGTCTCGATATCAACGCCCGATCAGCAATTATGCTGAAAATTTGAAGGCATCTCGATTGGTTTCGATAGAGCATCTAAATTGAGAATGGTGAAGTAAGTTTGATAAACTTACGTATATTCGTTTTGTTTTGCTTTTTGCCTGTTCATTTTATTTAAATCTAAAAATATTAGGTATATTTTTAAGTTCGACACTCCACCTGATCGTAAGGCGTCCTACACTACGTTTGCCGGGCCACGTACAATTTATGCTTTGTTTGCATTTTTAATGAATCTACTTGGAATTTTTAACTAAATCTGAAGATTTCTTGCAAGTTTTATAGCTGTCATACAAGTGTTTTCGTGTAAATAAATTTAACGAGGTTCCTACTTTTAACACAAACAATTTTTACCGACACTTCTTTGCTTTGCAGTATATTAAACTACTTACTAGCTTCCGCCTGTGGCTACGCTCGCGTAGTATCCGCATAAAAAGGAGCCAATTTTTAATCCAGATCATAAACTACGTATGTATATTCCAAGTTTCATCCAAATCCATTCACCTGTTACAGAATCGAGTGGAAACAAACAAACTTTCGCATTAAAAATCAATAATATGATTTATTAGGTCTATTTAACCAATACTTTATTGTTTTTCTTAAAATAATCATGTATAAACTGAAATTCAGCTGAGTTCCTTAGGTACAATTGATTAGTGCATTACCGGCATGATAATGAATAAATAGTCATGTACGAACAATAGTGAGTTACAATTAGCGTTTAAAAAATATCCTTCTACTATAAATTCAATAATACTTTAACTCAATCAGCTGGTGCATATTCAATACATCGAGATAATTATAAAGAACTCTACTTCAAAATTAATTTGACGACTACCTAGTCATCTTTTATGACGTTCAAAATCAATATTATTGAATAAGACTTCATGTTCGTTTGACATGAATAAAATTGTATATTAATTACTAGTAAGCGCCCCGCGTCTTCTTTCGCGTAGATATTGTTTCCCGCTAAACCACGTCCAATCAATATTATTGACCAAGACTTCCTGTTCGTTTGACATGAATCAAATTTTATATTAATTACTAGTAAGTGCCCCGCACCTCCGTTTACGTAGATATTGTTCCCCAGTAAACCCTTTCAAGGGCGAAATTTCAGAAGAATATCCATTTGCAATATCCTCCAAATTTTAACGCTTTGAGTGCTTATACATGCGACAGGACGTGCTCATCATCTTCGAGACAACGTCTCAATGTGTTGTCTCTAATACTGAGAGTTTATTAGGCTACGCGTTGATTGTCAGTCAGTCAGCTACAGTTTTATTATATTTAGATACTTTCCAACCTTGCATGATATTTTTAAGCATAGATTAACTTCGAAACGGGATCAGCTTTGAAACTGTTTACTTTAAGTTAACAAGCTTTGAAAATTTTAACGTGCTGGGAGATAATAGTCACAACAAAGCCTGCGCGATATTATAATAAATAGCTTTAACCCAAAGTTGACGTAGGTAAATGATGAGGCGCTGTCAAACTAAACAAAACAGATTTATCATTATTGGCCTTTAGCTAAGAATAGTAGGTACAGATTCTATTTAACTAAAGCACTTCAGGGTTGTGTTTCACGGGTGTTTGAAGTAATCCTGGTCGGCTGGCTTTTGTTGCAACAAATAGGTCAATATTGGATTGGTGATAGTTTTATTGGCATAGATCTGTGGCTTGAGTGTGATAAATCGGAAAAGTATTTATAGGCCTTTCTATTTCCTTCCGTAATTATCATTATCATTATCATTAAATATGTGACTTAGACTTTTAAAAATCTTATGTCATAGTTAGTAGTATTATGTTATCTGTGGTCATAGTCATATCTCGGTCGAAAACTCGCTAAATTACTATGAACTTACATTTATTAGAACTATGCGCAAGATTTATTATCTCAAAAATTTCGACTCATGTGAGATAAAAATGAAAATGGGATATTATAAAATCATAAGTATCTACTATCTATAACTCATTTAAAATAAAATATTCATAAGACTAAGTATTTGTCATGTCATGTCGTATTTAGAAGAGGAAAAAAATAGTTTGGTGCCTTAACTTAAATATGAATCACTTGCACGCTGATTGTGGGCCACGCTCTGTTAGGAGTCTGTTACAAGTTAAAAACATAATGTTTAAATTATAAAAATTAAATATACTATGTTTTATTAAAATCATGCAAGTAGGACCCGATAGTAATACAGATATGTAAAGAATGTTTAGCAAACAGAGTTGCGCGCGGGCTAGTTAATTCTATAATACTTAGTAAATAAGAAATGCTGTTTGTTGGTAAACGCAAAATTGAGAGCTGCAGAATCCCATTTGCTAATTTTTATTATTGTTTATACCCAATTCGGACATGGCAACGTGGTTTTGAAAACCTGTCGCCAGAAAATGTTGCCAATATTATAATAAAATACAGCGTTAACATTTAAGTTGAGTGTGCTGAAAACTTAAAATTATAATTCCTTACTTCGAGTTATCGTCTAGAACTCGATGAGAATAGATTTTGATTTAGTTAATAACAGTGTTAATAATGAAAGTATAATTATAAAACATTTTGACTTGTTAATTTTTTTTAAAGTGTGCCTTTTATCATGATGATTGACTTGGGTACACATGTATTTTGAATATTATTAATTTAATCAATAGGATTATATAGATAGATACGTTATATTTTTTTATAATATTCTGTTGTGTGCCTGAATAAATAAAAGAATATTTAAAACCATGCATTTTCACTATTTAGATCCAGAATCAAAAGGTGCACAATCCTGAAAAGTCACTTTTTGTCTCGGGACATAGTGGTCCAATCATACGGTCCACTGAGCGGGTTAATTAAATGAAATCTATACACACTCCTTTGTTGAATTTATTTGCTAGGTCATCCCAATCGTTCCAGTCTATCAGTGCTTTTAGGGTAAAAACCAAAGAAAATCTCCTTCTCTACGTAAAGACAAAATCCAAACTCTTTGACGTAAACGTATTTAAAATTGTCGAAATAATGAGGCTTCAAAATATGGCTAAGTGTAAAATAGCAAAATTGTTATAATTACTATCTACTTGCTTGAGCGAAATGTTTATGATATGACAAATGGTGATCTTAAATAGACTGTGATTTCATTTGCGAAGTAGAGCTTTTGCAATAGGAATACCCGCTGCATTTCTATTTCATCCTAGCCACAGAGCCTAGCTTTAATAATAGAATTAGATACGTATTGAATTGATATTTTTTGTGTACCTTTAGAATATTTGAAAAGACCTGCAAACTTCTTTGTTTTCTCATGTTTGACTACTTGGTAGTGGATACTCTGCGCAGCTTCGTCTGTACAGGTTTTTTCAACCTCATCTCCTGCTGCATCTCTTCAAGAGCGTAGTTAAAACTGGCAAACTTGAACATAGGCTATGTAAAAGTAATAAATCAGTACTTACATAATTATTTTTGTTCAAAGGGCGACGTTTCTATCGTTTTGCATGGTCACGGGATGACCCGTTAAAAGTTAAAAAATACTACTATTTACATAGTTTTTGTTAATTTTAAACAGACTAACAGCGTTGCGTCGTCCCTTCTCTGGACCTTAATATTGTGCCACGTCATTTTCACGCATGGCATGTCAAACATTGTGTCGTGTCGCACGGCGTGTAGTCACAGTACAGCTCATTGTTATCAACCGACCCCGTACCCATTTATCTGATACGTGCACAATGTTCCACTGTCGTGCCCTGGGGACAACACAACAAATTACCGTGAAATGAGTGAATCATCACGCTTATCCTTTTGTACGTGAGGCACGCGAGCTCTTGTAAGAAGCTGCTGAAAATTGAGGGGACTTTTGTTTGTGTTTGAATTCTACATAAAATGTAAGTGGTTCTTGCCTTGCCTAAATAAATAAATTTCCTACAATAATAATAATTGCAAATTTGCGATACAAGTTGTCTTAGATTCTATATCGCATTGAAGGAGAAGTATTTTTTATTAGTTTATTATTAAGTCAAGCTTGTAATTTAAAAAAATCAAATAATTTTATTAAAGTTAATTCAAAATCAAAATATTTAATACTATATTCTGCCTGCAGCTTCGCTCGCGTCGTACCCGGATAAAAAGTAGCCGATGTCTCAATCCAGGTCATAAAATATGTACATTCCAGGCGCGGATCCAGGATTTCGTTTAGGAGGGGGCAGTCTAATTATTTTTCATCGGCGAGCGGAGCGAGCCACGAATTTTAAGCTATTGCATAGCTTCTATCGAGGGCCTTGAGCGCGGGGACCGGATCCAGAAATTCCGTAACGAAAAAAAACCTCACGCTCCCCACTTTTACTTAATTTTATAATCTGTTGCTTGGAAATAGAGTTCATATTCAAACTTTTGTATTCTATTAGTTCTTCGTCGCAACGTCGCAGCGCTAGTGTTCAACACAGTAAAAATAGCTACACATCCATGATTGGCCTCTGACATGAACTGACGTCTGACGTTTTTCACCTGAATCTAATTTCAGTTTTGTTTTGAAATTTCTGTCATCACAATCTTTTCTTTGGATTTTTTATTGCTTTTAGATGTTTATGTGATATGTGGTGATATGACTATGATAGTGGTATCATAATACACTGTTTTTACGCCCTTTAAGCAAAGTTTGTGGCTTAGTCAAATAAACTCTACATTTTTGAATTCACCTAAAATTAATAAACTAATGGAAAAAAAAGTTTGTTCCAAACATTTCGTGCGTAAATTTTACGAAAACGGTCGTCTTTTAGGCATAATTATTGCGCGACCAACTCTGTTTACGGCGGCAGAAATTAGCAGTGGGATTCTAAAAGATAGACAAAGTGAGTAGATTCCCATGTACTTTTAATAAACGATTTCAAACATAGTAAAAAAAAAAAGAAAAAAAAAAAAGAAAAATATTTATTTCAGTAACTTATAAAAACGTTTTACATAAGGGTTTGAAGTCTTCTTTTAAGCAAATACTTGCTTGTGTTATAAGCATCGTACGAAACGAATTCATCAATTTTATTCGTTTTTGAATATTCAAAAATTATGTAGGTAAGAATAGGGCTGTGTAAAACACCTATCAACTACATTTTATCGACTATCGATGTTTTGAAAAACATCTATGGACGAAAGGTGTGTATGCATATAAGTTAGATACCTACTACATACTCGGATTATTAAGCTATTGCATAGCTTCTATCGAGGGCCTTGAGCGCGGGGACCGAATCCAGAAATTCCGCAACGAAAAAAAACCTCACGCTCCCCACTCCGACGGGCACGGAGGTGTGGCTTGAAGGCCGTGCATTGTCTAACGTCGTTTCTTTTCGGCAGTCTTCGACACGGTGTTTGTGTGCGTGCAACTAGACGTATTGTACGACTCTACGAAGCTCTCACGAATCGAGACGATCACCACGCTCAAAAAGTGTAACTTGAATTAATATCAAAGAAAAAGAAATACTGCATAAATAAAATAAATAAATAATTATAATTGCATAAGTTGATACAAAATGCTATACAATAGCTTTACCGCGGCAGTCCCCGAGTGCCACACGTCTTTTTTTTTCTGAAAATGTGTTATTTTGCCTAGGTATTAATATTTATTATTATGATCACAAACAAAACACGAAAAGAAAACTGCGATTTTTTTTAATATATACATAGGAAATCGTTAATGCAAAAGACAGTAATGAAGTCGGCGAGCGAAGCGAGCCGCGAAATTTTAACACTAAAACCTCTGCATCTTGGTCATTTTTATACTATTATAAAAACAAAAACATAATATATATTGATTTTTAAAGCAAACAAATCTGCATAATTAACAAATTAACAAAAAACGTGAATGATCCTCCTGACGGAAACCGGATAACATTACTGGTTTTTTGTATGGACAGTCAGTGCCGTAAATAGCATTTGACGCGCCCGGTGCGAGCTTCTATAATTGTTAAGCCTGGATACCAGACATAATAGAAAATCGATCTCGCGTTCCAGCATATATGAAGTTAAAGTTGACTTCTCTAGTCGGCGAGCGCAGCGATCCCCAAAATTTTTGCCGCACAAAGGAAAATGGTGGCATTTTTTGAAACACCTAGGTGTCTAGGCCTAGGCCCAACAGACGCAAAAAAGGAAGTCGGCGAGTGGAGCGAGCCGCAATTTTTTTCAATCATTCTAACTAGCGCTGTTGTATTCCAATTCGTCATTGTTGCAAACATTATAGCTTGGATTTCAAAAAAATTGTGCGTAATTATGTACCATTCACAACCAACAGGTGGTAACAAAATCGGCGACCAGAGCGAGCCGCGAAATTTTTCTATAAAAGGTCAGCATACAAAATATGAATAAGAAAACTACGATTCATATCTGAATTTCAACCAACCTATATATTAGTATTATAAGTATTAGGTCCTGGTCCGGTAATATCTGTGCCCCCCAGAAAAGAAAAGAAAATTTTATTTCCGGATATTAAGAGTGATCTAACTCTTAGTAAGTAAGATTTATTTTTTATGATTAGCTTTTTATGTTTTGTGTACTATGGATTCTCATTGTCTGAAATAAAAGCATTTTATTTTTTATTTATTTTATTAACCTAATAATTAAAACTTGGTCCTGGTCTGGTCATTTTTGCGCCCCCCAGAAAAGAAAACTACGATTTATAACTGGATATTAACGAAATAATTAATGAATACTACCATGCATGGCCCTGGGCCTGGGCACCGGTGGCACCGCCTTATTTTTGGCACTGGACACAGTATAATTAATAGCTAATTAGTTAACACATGACAATGTATTGATCGTTCCAAATTTACCTAGGTACATAATAAGTACCTTGTGAATTATTAAAAATTAAAAAAAAATTAAAAGTTCATAATATCTAGTGTATTTTGCCGGAGTTGAGGGGCGGGGGGGGGGCAATTGCCCCTATTGCCCCCCCCCCCCTGTATCCGCGCCTGGTACATTCCAAATTTCATCCAAATCCGTCCAGTAGTTTTCGCGTGAAAGAGTAACGAACATTCATCCATTCATCCATACATTACTCACAAACTTTCGCATTTATAATATTAGTGTGAAGTGTGATAATATATTATAATATTTATAATTTTATCAATAAATTGTCTATGAGGGGAAACTTTTGCCCAGCAGTGTGACGAACAAGTTAAAAAAAAACACTTATAAATTGGGGTCTTAAAAAGGGAAAAAAACCACTCAGTCCAATCGGCAGCATATTTTTTTACCTAATTTCTGTTCAATTACATACGTTTAACAATAATTACGTCTTGAAGACTTCATAATGCATTTTATAAGTATGATTAGTCTTCTCACCGAAGGTTCTTCTCTCTCTCACAACGGAATACTATCGCGACGATGAGACTAATCCACGGTCTTAAGTGACTATACATTTCAAACGCTGCTTCCGTATTTAAGGGGATTAGATCAGGTCACAGTCTTTTACGTGTTATAAGGAACTATGGTTCCTACTTTTATTCGGTTTGTTTTTGTGTTTGTGTTTTTATGTGTGGGATTATCTTTGTTCCCACTCAACTCCGTAACGGCTGAATGGATTTGAATGAAACTTGAAGTATACATACCTAATTCGTTATCAGGATTAATACCTAAATAAATAATATATTCGGGTACCACGCGAACAAAGGCGCGGGTGGAAACTAGTAAACAAAGTATTGCATCGTAGATCACGCATGTTTGGAAAGTGCCTACGATGCAAAGCAAATCCATCAACATAAGGCATGAAGGTAATAAACCCTCATGTGCCTGCAATTTTACCCGTCAATCCGAAACATGCTGCTTCGTGGCATTCGTACTTTTCCTGAACCACCACGCCTATTATTGAATAGGCTTGGAGATTCTGGAAAAGTAAACAATTAAACATGTCTCCTTTTCTTCATAGATCTTTGAATCAGATTACGGAATCAGGGCACCTGTTTACTAATACCAAAAAAAAAAAACCTTATAAGTATTATAATAGCTAGTTATGTTACTGAGCCTAATATCTTGTGGATAGTTAAGTTATTATTATTATAATTTATCGTTTTTTCTTTATTTATAATTGATCTTGTCGGTGTAGTGATTCAATTCTCTTCATTTCTTTTTCACTTCCAAGACATGGCACTTTTCACTTTTGACTTTCTCTTTTACCTTTCCCTCAATTAGTTTAGTATTGCATGTAAATTTTAATCTACTTTGTGATGTAACTACGTAGTGATTGGAAATTAAAGTTATAGCAATCCTTTCATAATAGAAATAGGTATTCATGTCACTCCTGTCATTAAGTGGATTTTATTATATATTATTAGACTAGGTAAAACAAGCACTCTTAATAGATACATAACATCTCCTACTGATGATGGTAATGAGATGTTGCCTGCCAGTGCTCTGAATACATCGAGATATTCTGCATATTATATTTTAGACCGCACGCTGTTTGCTGTAATAGTTTGTTAAAGCTTCTAGATAAGATTCTTGTGTAAATATGTATATTGCTAGTTTGAAGTTACGATAGTTGAAGTTAGGTATAATGTAGTCGAACACAATACCTATGTAATTGATCCCACTTCCACACAGGTATATAAACCCGAAGGGCGCATTTTAGACGCAACTAGCTACATAAAAATCAATCAGAATTTACAACCACTATCGACAATTTCACTAAGCAAACAAAAACCTACATAATTGGTATGATAGGTATTTCTAAGCCTTAGTTAGAATTGATGCTTATTAAAAAACTTAAGTGGCAAGTGGCAAGAGCAAATAATCAGCAGTGGGTGAAGTCGGGCTGAATATGATGATGATGATGATAAAACTTACAAATAAGGAGTTAGATTAGATATAAATTAGATATAAGGATTACATTTATTTACATTAGATATAATGTGAATTGTATTTATATGAAAGCTAATGGAACATATATACATAATCGATTCAATATTACAATGATCTAAATTAACGCGGTAAAAATGTAACTATATTCTATTTCAACTAATTAATCATGCAGAAAGGTAAAATTCTACTCGGGGACATTTTAAGGAGATGTTGCTGGTTCCAAGGCTCGACGTGCAATGCCCCCGGCTCGATAGCGCGCCCTGTCGCTGCCTTGCTCGCGCGCGCCAGTGTCACCACAATCGCCTTATTTTTCCGTAGGGTTGCACGCGGTGTGGCTTACAATAAGGAGTTAAATTAGATATAGATTAATGGATAACTTATGTATGTACCCATTAGCTTCCGCTCACGTCTTTGCTCGCGTGGTACCCGGATAAAAAGTAGTCTATATCCAGGTCACAAACTGTAGTAGTGTTTGCGTGAAAGAGTAACAAACATTCATCTATACATCCCTACTCACAAACTTTTGCATTCATAATATTAAGTAGAAAGTAGGAGATACAATACACAATACAAGTATGTGCTACTTGGGTGTTAAGTAACGGCTACCGGTTACCGATGACGTTTCTTTTCCCCTTGAAAAACTGTCAAATTTTCGACGCCAAGTTAATTTTTGAAAGGTTTTCCAGGGAAAACGAAGCGTCATCGGTTACTATATTATATAGAAATCCATGGCATTATTATGTAAGCAATGGCCTAGTAGGATATATAACCGATCATAACATTTTTTGTTACAAAAAATGTTTGTGCACAAAATGGTGCAGGAAGATATCTTAAGGAAAATGGCAATATCAGCTCACAAGCAAGTTGACAAGTTGTCTGACATTCGTTTTTCCTGTATATGACCGTATAATATCGACAGTTATTTATTGTACCTACACCTAAATTTTATAAATAATAGACAGAACTTAAAATAAATTATGGTACAATGGGCGGTCTTATAAGCGATCAGTTCCAGACAACCTGGATGGAGAGGATTATGTTAAATTAAGAACGGTCAGGGCTGTAAAAAAGTAAATGATCTTAGATCATTTATGCAAATAAAATACAAAAATGATGCAATAAAAATGATAAAATTAACCTTTAAAGATAACCTATAATAAACATACAAACATAATAACCTAATATTAAATAAAAATAATAATAATAATTGAGCCCTGCCCCGCGGTCGATGGCCTCCCGTTTTGATAAATTTTTTACTATAATGTTTTTGATATTTATTTGTGTACATAAGTAGTAATAAGTGTAATTATAGTAAAAAAATGTATTTTAGACGAGTTTACAATAAAATAAAGTGTCATAATAATAATAAAAAAAGCAAGAGCGGAAGCTCAAAACGCACGCCTATCACCACCTCCGCCTGCTCCGTCAAGCTCCGTGTCGTCGTCTGGGGATGAGGTATTTGCCACCCCCCCGGACACAAGCGCATCGAGCGACGAGAGCAGGCCGCCGTCGCCTCCGCCGCCGCGACCACCTGTGCGGCGTGGGCGGCCACCGCTGTCGGCCAGCTTGGGGTCTGCGGGACACTGCCCCGCGTCCGACCCCCGCCACCAACAGCCAAATGCGCCGTATGAAGTGAACTACCCAAATCAATGAAAACGTCATACGCGCGTATTTTAGGGCAACAGAGGGAGGAACCAATCGCACCGCGTACATTGCCCTGATGCTGCCTCTATTTCAAGTGCTTGAGCCAGCTGTCACTGTTACTGCGCAACGACTATCGGATCAAGTACGAGCCATCCAACGATTAAAATTGTTGGATGACTCGGTACTTAACCGGCTTCGCGCTGAAAGTCAAAGTGCTGCGAATAAACCTGATATCGTCTTGGTAGACCGGTCGGAACGCCGGGCGATACTTGTTGACATCACACGACGCTAATCTCGTGAAGGCCGAGACGGACAAGCTTAGAAAGTACCTTGACTTAGCCCACGAGATTACCGTTATGTGGGATGTCGACTCAACAATTATCGTTCCGATAGTCGTTTCAGTGAACGGTCTGATAGCGAAGAGTCTTGACCAATATCTTAAGAGGCTCTCGCTAGGCAGCTGGATCAAGGGTCAGATATACAAGGCGGCTCTCCTGGACTCGGCACGCATTGTGCGGAGGTTCCTCTCTCTGCAGCCCTAGCCACCGACCGTTTGAGCCCTGCCCCGCGGTCGATGGTCTCCCGTTTTGATACATTTTTTACTATAATGTTTTTGATATTTATTTAAGTACATAAGTAGTATTAAGTATAATAGTAAAAAAGGTATTTTAGACGAGTTTACAATTAAATAAAGTGTCATAATAATAATAACTAATATAATAATATGATACTTAAATTATTCTATGATATATTCTACTTTATAATAAAATACGAAATACGTTATTAATATAGAATAATCTATATATATAAAAGAGAACTATCCTCACTCACTCACTGACACACTCATCACGAAATCTCAGAAACTACAGGGCCTAGAGGTCTGAACTTTCGCACAAGTATTCATTGTAGGTTGTAGGCGCTCACTAAGAAACGGTTTTTGGAAATTCAACCATTAAGAGGGTGAAAAGGGGTAAAAATGTTTGTATGAAAAATCGTATTCCTTGAACTTAGAAACTTGAAACCTGGGACATGTATTGTTCCATACAATCAATGAAGATTGGTGTCATTGAAAATTTAAAATAGGCCTCGAGGGGGTTGCAATGGGGTGGTAAAGTTTGTATAGGAAAATCTTAACGCGTGGTGTGATTTTCTTGAAACTTCGTCAGAACACTTTAAATATTAAATAATAAAAGACCGCATACCAGGTTTTTGAAAAAAATACATTAATGGAGGGTAATCTATACATATAAAATCCTTTGGCCTGAATGACTGACGGATCAACGCACAGCCTAAACCACTGATCGTAGTGACCTGAAACTTAGAGGGCGTGTTCTTTGTATGACGTAGGCATCCAATAAGAAAGGATTTTCCGAGATTCTACCGCTAAAGGGGTGAAAAACGTGGGCAAAGTTTGTATGGATCAACGTGATTCTTTGGTCCAATCTACTTCAAATTTTGCATAAACATTCTTTAACAAAATTTATGAAAGACGTGTTTCGTATATTATTGAAATTTATCGCATAACGGGGTTAAAAAGGGGTAGAAAGTTATTTTAGGGGTGATTTGCATCGAAGTTGATATCAATACTCCTTAGTGACACATGTTATGCCATTTTATTTTGACACTGTCGTGTTTGAAAACTCATTCCAAATTTATTCAAAAAACGTTGTTCTCATATAAAGGCTCCTACACACAGGCAGGCCTCTTTCACTCCGCAGAATAGGTATAAAAATATACCTACGCATCGCCGGCCCTCCTAGCATGGTTCGTTACGTCGGTTGCCGAGTTCTGCCCGAAACGACAGTGTCTTTGAGCAGCCGCGGCATTTTACTTTGTTTTTGTTAATGTACCTATATTTTACGCCAAATGAAGGCAAAAAAATACTGCATAGCATTTGGTTGCCTGAATAATAATAAGAAAATGTAAATAATACCAATAGTAGGTACAGAACTGAAAGTTTTTCTACCAAATAATGCGTTGTTTAGATATCAAAGTCTCCCATATTTACTTAAGTAGATAGGTACTTAGGTACAAGTTCTATTTGAATGCGTTACCTACCTACATAAATAAACGTAATATTATAATGTAGGTATTTTTTCATAGACAATTTTTGTGCCATTGGTAGGTATCTACCTACATAGTGCTGTAGTAAGTAGGTATTATGATTTTGATTATGTAGACTGAGAGCAAGATTAGAAACCCAACCTAGGTACATTTTTATTTGATTTAACTTTAAGTAGGCAGTGTAGGTTACCTACTTAAAAACAGTCGGGTAGGTAGGTGTAGGTAGACAAATCGATGTGGTAAGTTACCTAAAGGTAGGCGTACTAACAACTAAAACTAGATAACTAGGTTACCTACAAACCAAATGTTGTTTTTTTCTCTTGCAAATATCTAGGTAGGTACCTACCTACTAAAATTTTGGCCACGCTGGGCATGCGGGTTGGGGATCGCAGGGTACAGCTTCTCGCACCGCCGACGCTGCTGCCCGTCGGCGGCCAGGTTCTTATTATTCGTCACAGAATAATTCTCAAGACAACCCTAACGTTACACGTGCCACGTCAGTAGAAATAGAGCTATACGATAGAAAGGGATGCAAGGTGTAGGTTAATATAAATGTTAGGCACTGAGTTCGGTACGAGCTGAATAGCACTTTATTGCGTAGCAGCTAAAGTCGCTATTTATTTAAATGATTGCGCGGAGTGAAGCTTCTGTCCCTTCTGTATTCTGTGACACAGGTGCATAGGTACGTTATTGTCGGCGATAATATCAGACAACATAACAGAATATTTCGCAATATCGCATGCACAAATATTGAAAATGTTTAAGTTTTTCTGATCGAGTGTAGTGCCCCGATTCATGAAATTCTGACATTTGCCTGTAGTTTCACAGATATTAGAGGGGTTGTTGTACATTTGCCACAAAGTAAATTCGTCACATTTTTGAAACTCCATACATTGAAAGTAAATTCGTCACATGCATTAAAAAAGATGTTTAGGTAAATAAAGTGATCGGTCACAATTATGTCAATATTTGTCTGCTGGAGGGCTTCAAAGTGCAATTTGAATTTCCAAAATCGGGTGGTAACTTTTTGAGATTTTCCAAAATTTGACAAAATTCAACAATTTTCTGGATCGAGAATTTCCCAATTACTTTTTTTGAGCTTGCTATTCAAGAAACGGAAAAAATGATATCTCGAGATTGAATTAAATTACAGCTTTAGCCATCTTAGGAGGCAGACGGACAAAAACTGTATGCTGTATGAAGGGCCTTTACGCGCAAATCCACTCTGCGCTCCTTTCACTTTTTCAGTACATTATAGTCAAATTTTATCGTGTGCTTTATTTCTAAATTACATTTTCAATGCCTTTGATAGTTGTGTGTAGTGTAAGATCTGTAGAATTTTAGTACATTATGTATTACGACGGTTAAAAAGTTACATACTGCTGCGATAATGCAATTATGTGCAAGGAATTGGGACGCATTATCGCAATAACGCATGCGATATAATCGCCGATAATAACACACCTGTGTGGGGGAGCCTTAAAAGCTTGGTGCAATGCGATACTCTTTAAAATTGGAATGTCAAATAAAAAATAATACATAAACAGCGAATAAATCGGATTAGAATTCGAAATTTCAATGTCATTCATTTGTTCTTGGATATTTGAATACCACGGGGATAGCAAGTTTTTTTTTTACTTAAAGAACTTTTTCACAGAGCCTATAACGAAAATAAATAAACACCTACAGCGCTGAACCATGGGTGGGACCTTGGAGATGGACTTGCTGCTTTTTGTAGCGAAAATGAAACTTAAAGAGTGTGATGTATGTGATGAAAGTTTGCATGGGTAACCAATCATAATCAAGAGTTAGGCATATAAAAATTCATCATACCTATACCGGCTGTTAACTTGTTGACGGGTTGCTAACGGAAACAGGAACGAAAAAAGGAGTGAGAGCAGGAACGGGAACAGGTACATACATATTACTACATTACGGGGTAGGTAATGTATTAATATGTAGGTACTTTTTATTCCATTCATATTTAGGGTTCCTTGTCAAATTACCGGGCTAGGGAAACATTTCACATGAAAGGATATACGTAAATAAAGAGTATAAACGCAAACGAAGTTGCGAGCGGGTCAGCTAGTCTATATATATAAAAGAGAATTATACTCACTCACTCACTGACACACTCATCACGAAATCTCAGAAACCACAGTGTCTAGAGATCTGAAATTTGGCACAAGTATTCTTTGTAGGGTGTAGACGCTCACTAAGAAACGATTTTGGGAAACTCAACCCCTAAGAGGGTGAAAAGGGGTAAAAATGTTTGTATGAAAAATCATATTCCTTGAACTTAGAAACTTGAAACCTAGGGCATGTAATATTCCATACAATCAATGAAGATTGGTGTTATTGAAAATTTGAAATAGTCCTCGAGGGGGTTGCAATGGGGTGGTAAAGTTTGTATGGGAAAATCTTAACGCGTGGTGTGATTTTCTTGAAACTTCGTCAGAACACTTTGAATATTAAATAATGAAAGACCGCATACCAGGTTTTTAAAAACCCGGTAAATAAAAAAAATATCCAAGGAGGGTAATCTATACTTATAAAATCCTTTGTCCTGAATGACTGACGGATCAACGCACAGCCTAAACCGCTGATCGTAGAGACCTAAAACTTGGAGGGCGTGTTCTTTGTATGACGTAAGCATCCGATAAGAAAGGATTTTCTATGAATCTACCCCTAAAGGGTTGAAAACTTGGGCAAAGTTTGTATGGAACAACGTGATTCCTTGGTTCAATCCACTTCAAATTTTGCATAAACATTCTTTAACAAAATTGATGAAAGACGTGTTTCGTATATTATTGAAATTTATCGCCTAACGGAGTTAAAAAGGGGTAGAAAGTTATTTTAGGGGTGATTTGCATCGAAGTTGATATCAATACTCCTTAGTGACACATGTTATGCTATTGTATTTTGACACTGTCGTGTTTGAAAACTCATTCCAAATCTAATCAAAAAACGTTGTTCTCACATAAAGGCTCCTACACACAGGTACGTGGGCATAGGTACGTTATTATCGGCGATAATATCAGACAATATAACAGAATATATCGTAATATCGCATGTGCCAAAAAATGTATCTCAAGGTTGAATTAAGCTACAGCTTGAGCCATCTTAGGAAGTAGACGGACAAAAACTGTAGGCCGTAGAAGGGCCTTTACGCGCGAGTTCACTTTTTCGTCAGTACAATAAAGTCAAATTTTATCGTTTGTGTTATTTCTAAATTACATTTTCAATGCCTTTGATAGTTGCGTGTCGTTGCGTGTACTAAAATTCAACAGATCTATCACTATATATCTGTAGAATTTTAGTACATTATGTATTAGGACGGCTAAAAAGTTACATACTGCTGCGATAACGCATTTATGTGGAAGGAATTGAGACGCATTCGCAATAACGCATGCGATATTATAGCCGATAATAACACATCTGTGTGGGGGAGCCTTAAAAGCTTGGTGCAATGCGATACTCTTTAAAATTGGAATGTCTAATAAAAAAATAATATTTAAATCGGATTAGAATTCGAAATATCAATTTCATTCATTTGTTCTTGGATATTTGAATACCACGGGGATAGCAAGTTTTTTTTTACATAAAGACTTGATATTTTTCACAGAGACTTTAACGAAAATAAATAAACACGATGAACGTTTGCATGGGTAACCAATCATATCAAGAGTTAGGCATATAAAAATTCATCATACCTATACCGGCTGTTAACTTGGCGACGGTTTGCCAACGGAAATAGGAACGCAAAAAGGAGTGAGAGTGGGAACGGGAACAAGTACCTACATATTACTACATTACGGGGTTGGTTATGTAGTAATATGTAGGTACTTTTTATTCCATTCATATTTAGGGTTCCGTGTCGAATTACCGGGCTTGGGAAACATTTCACATGAAAGGACATACGTAAAAAAGAGTATACGTGGTATCATCAGCGAACAGTACGGTCTGATGTTTAGTCGCGTCGGGCAGATCGTTAATGTAGAGTAAGAAGAGTTTAGGGCCCAGGATACGCCTTGAGGTACGCCATATTTGTTATGCAGATAGTCAGATCTGTACCTAATTTTATTCAAAGAATGGTCGACTCTAGCTAGCTCTACACACTGTTGTCTATTTTTTAAATAGCTCGCAAATCAATCATAAGCTATACCTCTAATGCCGTATAAACGCAAACGAAGTTGCGAGCGGGTCAGCTAGTAATATTATAATACCTAACAACCGTAACAACATGAACTTATGATATTTGTGGCAATTGAGAAAATTAAAAATTCTTTACATGAGTTTAAAAAAAAAAGAATAGTAATAAAATAAAATAGAATAGTAAAATAAATAGTGACGCGGCCTTCTTTATTTTAATAGGTTGGGCGTTCCACAGACGTACAGCTTGTACAGTAAACAATTTGACGTAATACCTCGTACTGTGTACAGGAGTTTTCAAACAACAAATTTTCTGATGATCGAAGGACACGGGAAGGATGGGAACTGTGAAGGAATTCAAATCACTCCTATAAGTAATAATAAGTATAAGGAGGGAGAAGAATGGTAGAATAGAATATTATATAGAAGGAACAGGATTTGAGTATTGCGGCAAAGACGAATAGGTATAAGTGCTGGACAAATCATCATCATCATTATAATTTCATTCATTCTCGGTCCACTGTTGGGCAAAGGCCTCCCTTTGATTATGCCACTCACCTCGAACTACACCTTTACTTCATATTATCGCTACGCAAATACTTCGTCTAAAAAATGTGCTAAAAAACTTCCCAAAGTTTCAAGCACGTCGGCAGTTTACATGGCGTATCAGGATTATGCTGCATCGATCGTAAGGTACGGTGTTATTTTTTGGGGCAATTCAACTGGAAAGGAAGCGGTTTTTAAAGCGCAAAAGAAATGTGTGAGAGCAATGTGTAGCAAGCAATTTTTAACATCTTGAAATTACCCTTAGTGTATATATGAAATGGCTTTATTTGTGGGGTGGGTGCCCCCACTCCGCACGGGTGCAATGCTGATTTATATATATATATATATACCTTCCTCTTGAATCACTCTCTCAATTAAAAAAAAAACATTAAAATCCGTTGCGTAGCTTTAAAGATAAGACAGACAGACAGCGGGAAGCGACTTTATTTTAAACTATGTAGTGAAGAACAATTTACAATTATTTAAGGGTTTTAAAAGTAAACGACAATATTTTCTGCATGGCACCTCGCATATTTAATAATTTACCCAAACATATTTTTGAACTGACCAAATTAATAATTTAGAAATAAACTATTCATATAGAAAGAGTGGTGTTCAAGGTTCCAGCCCCACTCTTCAGAACCCAAGCCAACCCCACCTGCACGTGGTGCACCCTGCTAAACTACGAACGGGGTTCTGGCGGCCGGCTGATTGCGGCATAGCAAAGCCTACATCGTCACAGCTAAATCCCCTAGCCACCGACGGGCAGCAGCATCGGTGGTGCAAGTGGCTGTGCCTTGCGATCCCCGCATGGCCAGAGTGGGGATTATGGGTATGTCCCCCCTTGTTAGGGGAGGCCTATGTCCAGCAGTGGACTGATATAGGCTGGCGTGGTGTGTGGTATGGATAGAAAGATATATATTATTATATAAACGAATATCTAATAGACAAATTTGATCATTTATAAGACTTATTTAATTAATGGGCCTAAGGGTGCCTTTCCAACAGAGATCTACTATGCTACGTTGCAATGGATGCGTTTGATATCCACTAATCATATTCATTGGTGCACATAGCTTAGCACTGGTGGAAACGGATTCAATTAAGATATGTTTTTTATATGGAAGGATGCGTGCTATGGATGTGTGCTATAAATGCGTGCTATGGATGTGTGCTTATGGATGCGTGCTATGGATGCCTGCGCCCTCGCCGTTTCCCTGCTATCCCCTATTCCTCGCGCAGCTACTTTGCGGAGGCGCATCTTCATAGCACATCTTACTCGCACCGCTACATAGCTTAGCATCAGTGGAAACGGACTCAAAGTTTCGTAGCTTAACTTTTATATTCTCGCAGCATAGCTGCATAGGACATCTCTGGTGGAAAGGCACCCTAAATGTGTATTAAAGAGTACGGTTCCCGTTCTTTGACTGAGTTTATATTTGGTATGTACTTTAATTTTATTTATAATTTATTAATATTTAACTGTTTCTTTAATTTATTTAATTTCTTTTGATTGGTTACCTAATTTTTTAAATAATTAATTAGTTTAAGCATTTAATTTTGCATGCTTTTATGCCAATCATGGCTGTTCATAATTTTGTACCAACCAACTTTTGTTATATACATACCCATGTTTCGCAAATAGAGAAATCTGAATCTGAAAAAACATATAAGTTATGTATGTAGGTACTGAAGCACTGTACAGCGAGTGAATCACTTGATGCAGTTGTGTATACCATCAAGGTAGATGTACACTCACGGTCTGAAAATGTTTATCAGTTTTCAAATTAGATTCTTTAGCACACTGTGTGCAGTAAACTTTAAAATGCTATATCTAGGTACATATTACTTTTTAATAGTTGTAGCATCGATTCTAACAGAAAGAGTATTCATGACGTTTTGATGATGAAACTCTTTTCTTTATTTAAAAGTTGTCATAATTGCATTTTTTAGAGTGACATTTATCAAAAATACTAGGATTGAAATAATAGAAATTGATTGAAAAACCATGGCAAGTTTATCCCTGCAACAAAGGGCTGAAATATTAATTTTCCATGAAGATGGCTTGAATATTAGTGCTATATCACGAGAACTTAATATATCTCGATTCACCGTGAGATTTTGGATTCGGCGTTATAACGAAGAAGGGCAAATAACTGACCATATAAATAATTCAGGATGACGGCCGATACTAACCACTGCGCAAATTACGAAGAGCACGGCCTCACACCAACCAGTCATTTTGCTGCTTTATATGATGTGAGTCCTCGGACGATTCGACGAGCTTTGCACGGAGCAGGACTACACTACAGACATCATGCCATTAAAGTGGTAAACAAACCTCACCACAAAATTGCCCGACTGAATTTTGCGAGAGATTATCTGGATTTTGATTTGTCGAATGTTATATTTAGCGACGAAAAAACTTTTAAAACCAGTCTAATCGGAAGATTGAGTTTATGGCGTTATAATCGAACTCAGTATGATGAAGCTCATATCGTACCTCAAAATGAATCTGGTCACATAACAGTCAACTTATAGAGGTGGATGAGCCACGACGACGTCGGAGAACTGACGTCGTTACCAAACAGGCCATTGAATGTGACATTTGTCTCATTCAATGGCCTGATCGGTCAGCAGATATGAACCCGATTGAAAATCTATGCCCCATAGATGGTTCAACGCTGGGACTGTCAGAACGAAAAAAACCCTGAAGCTCTTATATCACATTGTGCACGGGTTTGGGATGACATCAGGGGGACTGATTTATGCGCGTGCCTTGTCGCATCTATGCGAGATAGACTACATGCCGTCATAGCTGCTGATGGAGGCTATACAAGTTATTAAAACAATGTTATAGTTTCCTTAAAAAAATAAAGAATTATTTACAAATTCTACTTGATTATTTCTTCCTTTTTTAATTTTTCAAGTTCGATCTCGCTTGGGTGAATCTCTATTGCTTCTTCTATGCTCTATGCCTAATCAAATCTCATAATATCATCGACCTAGTTGAATAGATTTGTGCATGCAATTACCAACCTTAAGGTGGTAAACATTTTCAAACCGCGAGTGTACATACACAGTATCAACCATTTTCATAATGCAAAACCTCAAAATATTTCCACTCCTGGATTTCTTTGTTTGATAAATCAAATCAATTTACGCTCGTCACCCGGGGCTGTGACTGACAACCTCATTTGTCTCACCGAGTATTCGACACTGTTCTACAAAATCACAGTCTCGTATGAAACAAGTGAAACATTGTAATGACATGTTTAGCAAACAAATTGTTTTGCGTTTTTTTTTCGAGTATTATAAATAAGCACAAGTCCTGCTCGAGCACCGAGGGTTCGAGTATTGAACACGTAAAACTCTTCCAATTAATTTTCAGGGTCAAATTTTTAATAACATTGCGGACTACACGTGGCCCATTTTTGTATTTATTATTATATTTTAATGAGAATTGGTTGAACAATTGGTTGTGGAGAATCAAGTCTAGCGTAACAAAATCGACCCAAATATCTTTCACTCATCGGAAAGGGACTGTGGGACCTGTGGACATGGAAGGCAAAACACTAACAAGCTGTAAAAACGTGAAATATCTGGGCCTTCACCTTGATAGAAGACTTACTTGGGCAAACCATATCAAAGCCACGAAAACAGCAGCAAACATATAAAATTCAAAGTCTGTCATGGCTACTAGGGCGTCAATCCCGACTATCACTGAGCAATAAACTTCTTGTTTATAAAGTTATAATTAAACCGATCTGGACATATGGAATAGAACTCTGGGGCTCTGCAAGCCACTCTAAAACTCCGTTGGGTTAAACGAGTTCTTGAGTGGAGACCGCGGCTTGGCAAACGTAGTGTAGGACGCCCTCCGGCCAGGTGGGGTGATGATCTGCGAAAGGCTGCTGGTAGAAACTGGATGCGTTGAGCTCAGGACAGGGCGCAATGGCGCTCATTAGGGGAGGCCTATGTCCAGCAGTGGACTGCTATAGGCTGATGATGATGATGATGATAAATTAATTTTATCCCTTGGGAACAGTACTATTTTCTGGAAAAAAATCCAGATAATTCATGATGAAAGTCCATGATGATCGATTGAGTAGTTAAGGCGTGAAAGCGTTAGATATGTAAACATACAAACTCAGTTTTGCATTCAACTATTAAAAGTTAGGATAAAGATTTACAGATTCGTTCACCAATTTTTCTATCATCATCATCATCATCAGCCTATAGCAGTCCACTGCTGGACATAGGCCTCCCCTAATGAGCGCCATTGCGCCCTGTCCTGAGCTCGACGCATCCAGCTTCTACCAGCAGCCTTTCGCAGATCGTCACTCCACCTGGCCAGAGGGCGTCCTACACTACGTTTGCCGAGCCGCGGTCTCCACTCAAGAACTCGTTTACCCCAACGGTTATCGGTTCTTCGGCAGATATGGCCAGCCCACTGCCACTTCAGCTTGCTAATTCTCTGAGCTATGTCGACAACTTTAGTTCTATGTCGGATAAACTCATTGCGGATTTTATCCTTCAGAGAAACCCCGAGCATAGCTCGTTCCATAGCTCGCTGAGCGACTTTAAACTGGTGGACTCGCCGTACTGTGAGTGTCCACGTTTCGGCTCCGTATGTCATGACGGGTAGGACACACTGATTGAAAACTTTCGTTTTCAAACATTGCGGTATGGGTGACGAGAAAACTCGACGTAGTTTTCCAAATGCTGCCCAACCCAGCTGAATCCTCCTCTTGGCCTCCTTCTCGAAGTTGTTTCTACCCAACTGCAATATCTGCCCGAGGTATGTATACTCCGAAACAACTTCAAGAAGGTGTCCATTAACGACGACAGGACTCGGATCAATTCGGTCATTGACCATAACTTTGGTCTTGTCCAAATTCATGCCGAGACCTATCTTTCGCGAGGCTGATGCTAGGCCGTCCAGCATCTGTTGCAGCTCCTCCAGCGACTCCGCCATTAGGACTATGTCATCAGCGAATCGCAAGTGTGAGATGTGCTCGCCGTTTATGTTTATGCCCATATCTTTCCAGTCCAGCGTCTTAAACATATCCTCCAACGCGCTTGTGAACAGTTTCGGAGATATGACATCTCCCTGTCTCACTCCGCGGCGCAGTTGGATGGGTTTAGACAGCTGGTCCTGTACTCTGACACTCATAGTAGCGGCTTCGTACAGACATCTCAACACTTCGATATAACGATAGTCCACTTGGCACCGCTGCAAAGATTCCAGGACAGCCCAGGTTACTACAGAGTCAAAGGCTTTCTCATAGTCCACAAACGCCAGACACAGGGGCTGATTATACTCTTCGGACTTCTGTATAATCTGCCTCACTGTGTGAATGTGGTCTATGGTGCCATATCCTCCGCGAAACCCGGCCTGCTCCGGTGGCTGGAACTCATCGAGTCTTCTGGCGAGACGATTTGTAATGACCCTTGAGAACAGCTTATAGACGTGGTTCAGGAGCGAGATAGGTCTGTAATTTTTAAGAAGGGTTTTATCTCCCTTCTTAAAAAACAGAACCATCAAGCTCTCGTTCCACGCCTTAGGAGTTCTCCCACAGTGAAGGACGGCGTTGAAGAGGTTCTGCAGCTCCTGCACAACAGGAGCTCCTCCAGCCTTCAGAAGTTCTGAAGTAACTCCGTCTTCACCGGGGGCTTTTCCATTTTTAAGCTGTCTCAGGGCCAACACGACCTCGTCTTGGCTGATCTCCGGCAGGTCGTCGGTGTAGTGGCGGGTGAGGGTGGCTCTGGAATCATGGTTGTCACGTTGGGGGCAAGGAGCATGTGCCGCGTACAGTCGGCCGTAGAAGTCCTCGATCTCTGATAATATCTCCGGCTTTGACAATACGGTTCGGCCATCGTGTGTTGTTAACTTCGTCAGGTGGCTCCTGCCAAGCTGCTGAGTGAATACTTTGGACCCTCGGTTTCGCTCTATTGCCTCTTCAATGAGGCGTGTGTTGGAGCTCCGAAGGTCGCGCCGTATCATCTTCGCAATTTGCTTGTTCAGGTCTGACCTCTCTGACGAAGTGGCCTGAGTGGTTTCCCGTCTTTCTGTCATGAGCCGAAGAGTCTCATCCGAGAGTTTGGACTTCTTGCCTTTAGGCTGCATTTGGCAGAATTTGATGCCCTCGTCCCTTAACGCCCCAACCACGTTTTGTAGGGCCTCATCTACGTCATCGGTGGGTTCCTCGGCAACGAATCTATCACCGAGAAGCTTCTGAAACTTCTCGGTGCCCGCCATGATCTGGAGTAGATTGGGTCGGAGCGTGGACTTCATCAGACGGTTTCTTTCCAGCTTAAGATTGATATTCAGAGAGCCTCGGACAAGTCTGTGATCAGATCCGGTATTGAACCTGTTGATCACGGAGACGTCTCTGAATATATGCTTTTTATCCGTCATGATGAAGTCGATCTCATTTTTGGTCACAGCGTCGGGGCTTCGCCACGTCCACTTCCTGTGGGGCTTCTTCTTAAAGAACGAATTCCTCAAGAATAGCCCCTCCTTCTCTAGGAAGTTGACGAGCATTTGCCCACTGTGATTTCTACTTCCATGACCATGCGGGCCCACTCTGGATTCGTCGCCAACCCGGACTCCCACTTTGCCGTTAAAGTCCCCCATAACAACGTTGAAGTGAGCCTTAGTGGTGTTGTGCAAGGCTTTGGATATGTCCTCGTACATATCCTCCACTTCATCATCCAAGTGTGCCGAGGTCGGTGCGTAAGCCTGAATGATCTTCATACTATACCGCTTGGATAGTCGAAGGATCAGGTACGCTACCCTGGTTGACACACTGGAGATTTCCTGAACGTTGTTAGAGAGGGCCTTACTGACGAGAAACCCTACGCCACCCTGTGATGTTTGGTCACCCTCGCGGAAGTACATTAGATGGCCCGAGTCTAGGGTAATGGTGTCCTCTCCCTCTCTACGGACTTCACATAACCCCAGAACATGCCACCTAATGTTCTCCAGCTCCACTTCCAACTGTGCTAGATGTTCATCGAGCCTCAGAGTGCGTCCGTTGAACGTAGCCAGGGTCAGTTGTTTCAGGTAGCCGACGGTATCCCGGGGATTGTTAGCACCCCTTGCCCCGCCGTAACCATGGCCGCTGCCTGTATGGCCAGGAATAGCGGGGCGGCCGGGAACTGGGGGCCATTACCTTCTTGTATTTTTCATTTGGGGGTTAATGCCCATAATCCCCACGCTGGGCAAGCGGGTTGGGGATCGCAGGGCACAGCTTCTCGCACCGCTGACGCTGCTGCCCGTCAGTGGCCAGAGGATTTAGCTATGCCGATTTAGGCTGCGCTATGCCACAATCAGCCGGCCGCCAGAGCCCCGTCCGTTAGTTAGCAGGGTGTACCGCGGGCAGGTGAGGTTGGCTTGGGTCCCGAAGATGGAGGTTGGGACCCCTTACTCCCCTTAATTTTTCTATGAGTAGGTTCTTTTATTTAGTTATTGGTATCGGTTATTTCCCCAAAGCACGTGTTTACAAAGGGTTCGTTTCGTTATCCCCCAGTCCCGTATTCACCCGGTCCGTTCTCCCCCGATTCAACTAAAGTCAATATATTTTTTCGCTTTTACGTTCAATTACATTAATTACCGGTGAATACTAAAGACTATATGATTCAGACTATATTTCGTTCATTTGATATATTTATCATGTTCGAATATGTTTTAATAAAATTTAAAATATAATGATACTTCCTTGTGTAGTGAACCGAAGGTGCACGGGTAGGTATTTAATTTTCCCTTTCTATGGTTTAGTTCTTTTGCCGCATGCCTACCCAAACCAGTACTGGTTATTATCTTCATCATCATCATCAGCCTATACCAGTCCACGGCTGGACATAGGCCTCCCCTAATGAGTGCCATTGCACCTGGCCTGAGCTCGACACATCCAGCTTCTACAGCAGCCTTTCACAAATCGTCACTCCACCTGGCCAGAGGCTGTCCTACACTACGTTTGCCTTGCCGTAAGTACATTTCCACCACCACACACCACACCAGCCTATATCAGTCCACTGCTAGACATAGGCCTCCCCTAATAAAGGGGGATATGCCCATAATCCCCACGCTGGGCATGCGGGTTGGGGATCGCAGGGCACAGCTTCTCGCACCACAGACGCTGCTGCCCGTCGGTGGCCAGGGGATTTAGCTGTGCCGATGGTAGGCTGTGCTATGCCGCAATCAGCCGGCCGCCAGACAGTACAGTACATTTCATTAGTATGTATTTGGATGTAGTTTAAAATATAATTTGGACTAGGCACACCGCCCATCCGTTTGTTTTGAAAGTTTATTTTCATTAATGCCTGGAAGAGATAGCTTTAAGCGGTCGCCCAATGTACCTACCATTATTTTAAATGCCATTTTTATTATGTTGATAAAATTCTTTGTATGGTGTGAAATAAAGCGATATCTATCTATTTATATATCTTTTAGTGCTTGTCTGTTTATATGCTGGTACCCCTAAATTCTGCTACGGATATTTATACGTTTTTCACATTTTAGAGTTTATTATTAAATGAATAATTCATGCATATTTTAAAGAGGCAATTTTTGTGCAGTGGTTCAGCAGTAGGTGGACTTGTGACTAGGTAGACTAGTTAACAAATACTTTGTAAAATGACGATACCTATTAACTGATGATACCTAAAGTATTATTTACTTTTACCTTTAAACAATGTTTAACCACAATGAATAGTGGTACTGTGCCAGACGGTTTCATAGTTCCTATAATGTTTAATCGTATATCAGATCTCCACGATACAGGCTTGCCTAGTGTGGAGATCAGTAGACAACATATTTGTTATTGGACAACCAGAGGTCCTGTATAAGATAAGTAAGACTAATGTATTTTTTTATTTCCACACACTTTGTAAAACATAATGTATGCTTATACAGAAAATATATATATTCATTTTCATTTTCACCTACGTAATTCATAAATTCATTTATTTATTTCAAACAACTAAGATCATTACAATAACAACCTGTGATGATAACATAATACTACGATACTTAATGGCCGTTGATACGGTCTTTTAGGTTAGAAAGTGATTTTTGATTGAAGTTTTTATGATTATCTGATAAACTACCTACTTAACCGTCTTCTCATTTATGTCGGTGCACAAATAATAGTAATTAAATTTATATTTATATTCATTTATATTTATAAAAATAATTCTCAAAATATCAAATTAATAACTTATCATCCTCATCTTCATTACCCTATAGCAGTTCACTGATAAATATAAGCCTCCCCTAATGAGCGCCATTGCGCCCTGTCCTGAGCTCGACGCATCCAGCTTCTTCCTACTCATAATATTATAAATGCGAAAGTTATGTGAGTATGGATATATGGATGGATGTTTGTTAATCTTTCTCGCGTAAACTACTGAACGGATTTATATGAAACTTGACTATACAAACAACTGATTTTATGACCTGGATTAACACATAGGTTACTTTTTATCAGGGTACCACCCGAGTGAAGCCGCGGGCGAAAGCTAGTAAATAATAATTGATGAATATACTTTTACCATTGATTTCATGATAGTGAACGGGTTAAAATATGTTCGCTAGTTATCCTCTAAGAGATTTATAAACTGCCACAAACAACTTTTAAAAACTGAACATGAAAAACATAAATGAGGTTGTCACTCACAGATGCGTTATCAGTTTTACCTAGCTGTGAGTGAATGAGATGTGAAATACGCGAGCAAAGAGGAGAAAGAGCGTGGCATGACGCAGTGCAGAATTCAATTTAAAAACTAGCTCACTAGATTTTTTCAAATTCAAAATCATTCAAACAAGGCCAAAGGGAATTATTTGATTTTCAGTGGTGTATATTTTTTATGGCGCTTTTATATTAGTTTAGCTCACGCCCGCGGCTTTGCTCATGTTGTATCAGGTTAAACATTAGCTTATTTGTTATTCCTAATCTTAATTATTTTATCAATTTCAGCGAGGATTTTTCTGGAAGATGCTTATGAAGCTTTTTTGTAAACTTTTTTTTACTTTGATAACCCATTACACTCCTGTTACCGGTTAAATTTAAATTCCTGGAATACGTATTTCTTTATTTTCTAAGTAGCGCATCCACTTTCAGATGTGATCGCGTCATGTTTTTAGATTCCTTCAGCATAAATTCGCGTATACGCTCTCTGTCTTTCGAGTGTTAAGTAAGTAGTGCGCTTTCTTCACACAACGTGAATTTTCGCCGACGCTTAGGATGTAAATGTAAATGGACATGCGGGAAAGAGATCCCGCACTTGGACACCTTATTAGTCGTAGGCTGTCGATTCTTCTTCTTTCAGACACCTTCTGTAGAGCGGGGTGTCTGTTGCTACAATGTTGTAGAGGAGAGTGGTCCGGGTAAGGATAGGCTAATATACTGGTATAAACCAATATACCTCTATATTAAACAAAAAGTATACGGATTCATAATCATCATTTAAGTGTTATTTTCGATTAAGTTGGTGTGAGTACAATAAAGAGTTATCTATATATCATGCATTAGGGCGAAGGCCCGCCTGAGACGCAGAAGGTTGCGGGTTCGATTCCCGCTGCGAGACAAATGTTTGCATGTTCTGCAGATATTTGTCTCGGGTCTGGGTGTTTTCTATGTATGATATGTATGTATAAAAAATATAGTAGTATATCAATCATGTGGTTCCCATAATACAAGCTCTGCTTAGTTTGGGCCTACATGATGCTGTGTGATTCCGTCCAGCATTATTATGACACTTTATTTAATTGTTAACTCGTTTAAAATATTATTATTATGACACTTTATTTGAATGTAAACTCGTCTAAAATACATTTTTTACTATTATACTTAATACTACTTATGCACATAAATAAATATCAAAAACATTATAGTAAAAAATGTATCAAAACGGTAGACCATCGACCGCGGGGCAGGGCTCAAACGGTCGGTGGCTAGGGCTGCAGAGAGAGGAACCTCCGCACAATGCGTGCCGAGTCCAGGAGAGCCGCCTTCTGTATCTGACCCTTGATCCAGCTGCCTAGCGAGAGCCTCTTAAGATATTGGTCAAGGCTCTTCGCTATCAGACCGTTCACTGAAACGACTATCGGAACGATAATTATTGAGTCGACATCCCACATAGCGGTAATCTCGTAGGCTAAGTCAAGGTACTTACTTTGCTAAGCTTGTCCTTCTCGGCCTTCACGAGATTAGCGTCGTGTGGGATGGTGATGTCAACAAGTATCGCCCGGCGTTCCGAGCGGTCTACCAGGACGATATCAGGTTTATTCGCTAGAATAGTCCTGTCCGGGATGATAGAGCGGTCCCAGTAGAGCGTAGCACGACCATTTTCGAGAACTGGCACCGGTGCGTACTTATAGTACGGAACCTCTGGGCCGACAAGGTCGTATTGGAGAGCAAGCTGCTGATGGATGATCTTGGCTACTTGATGGTGTCTGTGCAAGTATTCAGTATTAGCGAGGTGCGAGCAACCCGAAAGTATATGTCTGAGGGATTCACCGGGACGATGACAAGCTCTGCAAATGTCAGCGGTTCCATCCTTCATGATATACTTTCGGTAGTTGTTCGTCTTTATTACCTCATCCATAATCCATAATATCCATACTAATTATTATTATTATTATTGAGTTAAGATTTTTATCTGCTCGACTTTTTTGGAGTCGGAAAATGGCTGATATACACGGGCCTAAGCCAAGTGCACATTAGTGGATAGGTTTTAAATACCAGAGACTGATGTTTGAATATCGGAGGTAGTGTCGCTTTGCAAAAACTTTTTGTCAATTCTACAGGTATTTAAGATTACTGATTTTTGTATGAGTGTAAATGTATGTTTAGGTAGATCTGATTGGTTGAGTTATTATTATTATTATTAGTGCCGTCTCCGTTACAGTTAGCTGTACTATTAATAATTCTTCTGTTACAGATACACGATAACGATTTAAATAGTTTGAGTAGATAGTATACTACTCTTAAAATACAATAACTTCACTTCACTTTTGGTTTACTATGACTTTTGAGTTTATGTTACAATTCTGCTAATTGTCTGTTTCCTAAAGTATCACAAGTTTTATTAAATTAAGCTGTGCTAAGTTCCTAAGTTTTATTGTGCCATATGTACATTTTAATTTAATTATGAAAGCATTTTATGTCCGAAATGGACAAACTGTTGTGTCTAAAACCTATTCATAAAACCTATTCTTTACACAGTTTTAAAATAAATAATCCTTATTTCTTATTTGTCAGCTATAATAACCCTTCCTTGGCAATCAGGTAAAAAATATACCGTTTGGAACATAAGTGGTAATTTAAGTGGGACTTAAATATGTCATTCTTAAGTTTTACGTTGTGACCTAATTACCGTTTCGGTATCCGATTTTGAAGGATAGATGCGTCTCAAAAATTTAAGATGACCACAAATATTTAAATAGCGTTTGAGTATTCGGCCGTAAGTAAGCTAAAGTGGCAGTGGGTTTGCCATATCTGTCGGAGAACCGATATCCGTAGGAGTAAACTAGTTCTTGAGCGGCAAATGTAGTGTAGGACGCCCTCCGGCAAGGTGAAGTAACGATTTGTGAAAGGCTGCTTGTAGAAGCTGGATGCGTCGAGCCGAGGACAGGGCGCAACGGCGCTCATTAGTAGAAGCCTTTGTACAGCAGTGGACTGCTATGGGCTGATGATGATGATGATGATGATGAAATCAATTGAAGACTTTTTGACTCAGCAAACGTTGAACCACCTAAAATTAAATTCCAATCAGAAGCGTCTATTAACATACAAAATCTCTCGTAATTTTGATATTTCCAGCTTTCGCCTTTGGGTTTTTCTTTATTTTTTCCCTAAAGCGTGGTCCTTGCTTATATCAAGGCGAATAAAACAAAATAATAAATGTACCTTTTCTAATAGGCCTTCAAAAGCTTTTGTGAGACACACATAGATATGGCAATAGTTTTTTTATTTAAAGGTACCATGTTGAAAGAAAGAAAGAAAGAAAGAAAAAGCATTTATTTGTGACAACAACATTGACAAGGAAACTTATATAAAGAAAGAAAAACACACCTATTTTAAAATAACCTTAACAATAAATAAACATAAAAAGTGTCTCTCGAACCTAGGCATACTACGCCACAAATGTCGTTATCACAAAAAGGCGTCCAACTCAGCATTTGTTGTGTCATGTCAACACAACGCTGATCTTCCGTTGGAACCAAAAGTGAAAAGAAATCACGGATGCCTGCCTGTCACATACCTGTGTAATAGATATAATTTGGCTTAAAAAATTTAAATAAAATAAAATAAAAGGTACCTAGTTAGGTAGGTAGGAACTGAGTCCTCAAATACTCAATCCAAATAAAATTAAGTAGGACAACCGGTTCTGATAAACCAAGCAGCGTTTTAGCGTAAGTTAATTTTACCTATAAAATCAGTACTTCTTTTTTAGAAGTTCAGTAGCTTCCTGATGGCTGGTAAGGAATATTTTTAATTTGTGTCTAAGCCCCTGTATATTATTTAGATCACGAATCGGTGGTGGGATTTTATTCCAGCACTTGGATGCAGCGTACCGGAAGCTGCCTCTAGAAGAAGCAGAGCGATGTTGTTGTGTGGAAAGCTGTTTCGAGCACTTACGTAAAGTTTTAATGTTAGAGATCAACGTCAATCTCTCACGCAAATATTTGGGCGAATTATATTTAAGTACACCAAAAAGTAAGCAAGCTAGATGTAATTTTTGCCGGGCTTTCATTCTTAAAATTGAACTGAATGAATTGAATGTTGGGGGTATATAAGAGAAAGAGTTGAGTACCTATCTACAAGTATTACTTAGTTATAAGTATTTTTTATTCGTATCGATATATTTATAACAAAATAAAACAAAATTTAACGTTTTTTTGATTACGATTTCGATTTAATAAAAATTCTAATTTTTATATTAGAAATGCAGAAATATTGAACACAGTCTCCAACTAGAATTGCATTTCGAAGACAAATAATTGCGTCAGAACTTCAAGAGGGAATATGAAATTTAACGCGAACACTGCAAAAATATCGAAGATGGCGAATAGTTCGAGGATTTTAGTTTTCGCTGATTTAGAAGGAAATAATTTAGAGTGTCCTCTTGCGATATTTTAATGTGAATAACTTTATGCTCAAACTTACTGTAATTTTGTTTTACTATGAAGACTTAACTTTGTTAAATTGATGTTAATTTTTGGGATAAGCGCGAAATATCTAACAGATGTTGTAATTTTAGGTATTGATCTAACAAAGGCGTAACTTATACCATTTTACTTCTCTACAACGTCTGATAAACAAAAAAACTATAGGTTCAAGTAACCTTCACACAAAGTATTATTACGTTGTGGTGAACCTCCCAAAGACACTTTCAAAACTCTTTGCTAGGACCAGCCAACGCTGGGGCCAGTCCACGAATACTTTTTTTTATTATGGTATATGGTGGGATATTATTATTTCCACAATTTTGCCCATATCACGTATCTATCTATCTAATCTATCTAATACCTTTAAACGAGCAATTCTTGTATATATGTATTTAAATATATAATCTGGATCTCGGCTCCAACGATTTTCATAAAATTTTGTATACAGGGGGTTTTGGGGGCGATAAGTCGATCTAGCTGGGTTTTATTAATAGAAAATGTTGTTTTATCCAAAAAAAAGCTGCTACAATATCATCAGCATACGAAAATGACTCTTCCTGACATCTATTGGCGAGTAGTATTACTATTGTTTTGGCAACTAGGGCCATCAGACATCGAGTTAGTTTATACTACTACTATAGAGTCACAGTCTTCAAGTGAAAACTGACAAAAATCGTCCAAGCGTATTTGACATAAATCAACTTCAAAATGACAAATTTGCACTAATTTAGACCTTAAGTCTAAGTGAGTAAGTAAGTTTTGGTGCAGATACTCTTTTTCCACGTTTCTGCCTCTATTTATAATAACTCGATGCTGTCAGCTTAACAACAACCAAACTATTTTACCGATATACCAACACTTAAGCTACTTGACAAAAGATGACGTTGTTAAGCAACACTAAGCCAATGAAAGTTTGGTTTGAGGTTAAAACCAAGAAAATGAATTGTTTATATAAATTATTGAAAATATATATGTGTCTTTTCAACTCACGTGTTTACTTAAATTGCCTAAAAGCTCTTTAAAAAAAAGTTTATTTAATAATTAGAATACGATTATGACTCTTTCTGTCATCTATGGGCGAGTAGTAATACTATTTTATTATTTTTTTTATTAAGAGGCCTGCAAACGGGCAACAAAATTTGCATTTTTGGGCTATTTTTATCGAGCAATATTGCTCAGTATAATTATAAGCAACTTCATTTTGCAATACAAGCCGACACTGCCGAGTAACCCTTGAAGATTCAGCAACTGATTGCTGAGGAGTTTTATTCGTACATGCGGAGCATATTGCGGTTAGATTGAGGAGACAGCAGTGGCAGCTACAGGATGAGGCGGGGGGAGGTGAGCGAGGGAAATGAGATGCACCTAAACATCAGAGCAAAGACGATATACGGCAATATTGCAGTGAAGTCAAAGCTGGATAAATCATTTTCAATGTAGCCGGCTAGACATTTATAATATAATAATATAATATAAAACGTTTATTTTCTCTTACAAAAAATTGGGTACAAGTAGGTATACAAATATTAAAAATAATAGGTTCTATACCAATTTTGCAAGAGACTGGTGCCTGAGATAGGCTTTTTTAAAAAGCCTGTGATACAGGTCACCAGGTGCTCTCGCTCCTCGGAATTGAACGAGTGACTGGGTGGTAGCTCACATATTTATTTATAAGTCTATTTGGTTGATTTCTATACCACAATTTTGTAGAAAAATACCTAAAGCTAATTATAATTAAGGGAATATTTTTTTTTAATCGTATATAGTTTGTGTACATTATGCTGTAGTGTCTAGTGTATAGTGTGAGTGTGTGTGTGTTGGGTTGTATGACGTGTATAATGGGTAGGTAGTGTTTGTATTGTGTTTATGTGGAGGTGAGTAATGAGTAAGTAGAGGAGTTGATGCTGGAGAATCAAATAAGTTTCGGATAAAATATATCAGATAGACAAGAAGGTTAATGAGTTGAGATGTTGGGGGAGTAGGGGATTACGAGACTGGGGATAGAAGGTTTTCAGTCTCTTGGTAAGTGAGTGTTCTAAGCCAACGGGTGACTTCAGACTTGCACTTGGTACGGCGTAGTGGATAAATAGATAAAACACTATTAACCTTATTGTAGATGTAAGGTCCCAAAAAGCATATAAACTGGTTAGAGAAAGTAGTGCGGAATGATTGAGAGCGACGGATGGCTCCCTTTCTTCTTTTATTCTTTATAAGATCCGGGTCGTAAGTTAATTGGGAATGTGTAGTAAGCACAACTTGGAGTAAAAATAGTTTCATAACTGTAAGAACATCCCACTTGTCGTATAGTTCGGTTGTTGGAAAACGATAAGGAAGGCTTGCGCCCACTTTCAAGATAACTCTTTGGGCTCTTTCCAGTACAATAAGATGAGTTTTTGCCGCACCTCCCCATGAGGTAATACAATAGCCTATAATTGCTTGACATAGGGTTAGGTAGACCATCTTTATTGTCTGACGGTCTGCTACATGTTTCATTGCCTTGAAGATGTATATAAGTTTACGCAATCTTGTTGCCAGGATATCAATATGGGGTTTAAAGGTAAGGGTTTTGTCAACAACTACTCCAAGGTACTTAGTATCGTCAACTCGTTGCAACTCAGGACAGGCACAGGTAGATATCATTTTACAGTTGTGGGCTGTAATTGAGAGGGTTGTAGGTGGAAGAAGGTTTGATCTGAAGGCAAACGCAATATAGTTGGTTTTTGTAGTGTTAAGGGTCAGTAGATTCATTGTCAACCATGCGCAGACTAGGGTTAGACCGTTTTGTGCAGATTTAAAAACTTCCTCCCATCCGTTCCCACTAAATATAAGTGCTGTGTCATCTGCAAAAGTTATGGTACGTCCCTTGCGTATTTGCAAGTTGCAGAGGCCATTAATATAAACAAGAAACAGCGAGGGCCCAAGTATACTTCCTTGAGGAACACCAAAACTCACAGGCTGCTCCTCACTAAGAAGGTTATTAATTTTTACTCGCTGTTTCCTGTCACTTAGGTAGTCACTGAAAAGCTGAAGTGGAAGCCCCCTCACTCCAGTCTTCTCAAGCTTTTCCAGTAGAAGGGGGACTGAGACCGTGTCGAAAGCCTTCGCCAGATCCAAGAATATAACTAGACACTTCTGTTTTGCATCGAGGTTTGTTATAATGGAATTCGTCAGTTCATGTACCGCATCATTGGTTGACCTATTGGATCGAAAGCCATATTGAGAGGAAGAAAGAAGGTTGTTAGATTCAAGGAAGTTAGTAAGGCGTTTGTTCATGATTCTTTCTAATATTTTGGAAAGTGTGGGAAGAATTGATATAGGCCTGAAGTTTTCGACACGGTCCCTGTCACCACTCTTGTAAATAGGCTTGATAAGTGCTACTTTGAATGCACTTGGGAATACCCCATTGGTGAATGCAAGGTTACAAATATGAGTTATTGGACCTGTGAGTAGATGGGCGTATCTCTTAATGATATTGCCAGAGATTTCGTCAATACCAACTGCACATTTACTTTTCAGGCCCATTATTAGTTGTAGTACTTCGTATTCATCTGTAGGGAGCAAGACTAGTGAATGTAAGGGAGTTTGAGAGTAACTGCAAAGAGGGCTAATTGGGTTGGAGGTCTTATGGAGGGCTTCGGCTAAGTTTTTACCTATGTTTGAAAAGTAAAGGTTAACGTCATTAATACCTTTTGTTTCATTTCCTTGTAAGAGTAGATTGGTAGAATAGTCAATTGATTTTTTTTGGCCACTAATATCCTTGATGACTTCCCAAAGTTGCTTTTTATTATCTTTGGCTTTTTCGATCTCTTGTTTCTCGTACTTTTTTTTCGCCTTCTTAAAAGCGGAACAGCAAAAGTTTCTATAGCGCTTGTACGTTGTTAGTAAGACTTCATTTTTAGGATCTTTTTTTAGTTTTTTGTGAAGGTTGTCCCTATTCCTCATACAACGTAGTAAAGCTTTGGTAATCCATGGCTTATTAAATCTTTTACGGTTTGGTATTTTCACTACTTGAGTGTTTTCTTTAATTGCTATTTTCAGGTTATCTATGAGTAAATTTGTCGCTATGCTTACGTCTTTGCTATTCAAGATAGTTTGGAAATCAAGGTTATGCACTGCAGTGTCCAGGCCAGAGTAATCAATACGAAACGTAGTTTTACAAATGTAATCTAATTTAGTGTCCTGCACGATGTTCAGGGCAACACATTCGTGGTCAGTAATGGATGATTCGACTTTGAAACAAATTGCATCTAGTTTTGTTTTCAACATCATGTGATCTAAACACGTAAGACCATGGGTAGGTAAAATATGTCCCGGAAGCAGACCATGACTTGCCATTACATTTAGATAATCATGACAGCTTTTATCTTTAGAGTTATCACAGATGTCAATGTTGATGTCACCGCAGAGCGTTATGTTTTTGAAGTTGCTTAGTCTAGTCAATAAAGAGTCTAAATTATTGATGAAGCTGGTTGTATCGTATTTAGCTGGGGGTCGATATATTTCTATGATGCAGGTTTGAGAGTTTAGTTTAAGTACGAGGCAGTTGGCATCGCTTAGTTGCGGTTCTTCAAAGGAGATGTTAAGTTGATTATTATAGTAGATGACAACTCCTTCGTTTTGGGTTTTATTTATCGTTGTAGAGATGCAGTTATAGCCAATAATATCAGGAATGTTCTTTACCGACGGGAGCCAACATTCAGTTAAAACAATAACATCCCAATCTATATTTGATCTAAGGAGAAGTGAAGTAAAGCTGTTAATATTGCAGTTTATGCTTCTAATGTTTTGCGTTATAATATTCAGGTTGAAGTATTTATTTTTGGTTGAGTATTTTTGAATGTTTTCTATGTCACAAGTTATTGTTTTCGCTATCGATATAGAATCCAAGCCTAGGTTAATATAATCAACATTATTTAAACCAGTCATGTTACAGGGGTATGAAATACGATGTCTCTAAACACAAGAGACGATGAGTAGGGGGTTAGACAAAATTTAACTACTAGGTTTGGTGAGCGATAGCTCGATAGCGAGATTGACATATTATCAGTACAATATAGTGTCATAGCATGGGGTGTGGGAAGAGTAATATAGCTTGATATACATACATTTTCGAGTAGTGTGCTGTGTTGAGTGTAAAGTTGTGTGTGTGTTATGTTGTGTGGCGTGGGTGAAGAAATGTTAAATAAAATAAATGAACATAAATTAAAAAGTTGCGACGATGAAAAAAACTTATCAAGACAAGATAGCAGGTAAGTAAGCTGAAACAGTAATGCTAGTCATTGTAATACTTTAAGTAATTCATCTTCACAATCAATGCGTGCCGGGGCCTTCCCCTCTTCTTTTTTTACGTAAATTTTTCCGAACGAGGTCCAGGTGGTAAGGAGTTTTTTGCTCTTTACTCCTTCGCGAGCTAGGTAGTAGAGATGGCGAGCTTTGTTCGTTAGGGACTCGGATATGTATACTGTCTGGGGGACTCCCTGAATCTGTATTTGGGCTGTATTCAGCTGCGGCTCTTTATTATCTCGGCTAGTTTTAATTATTTTTCTGTATTCAGCAATTACGTCTTCCTTCCTAGCAGTGCAGGTGAAGTCTACGACAATGGTGTCATTTTTCGCACGATGTATGTCTCTGATTTCTGCGTTTTGTATCGGCGGGTTGATGTTCAGTACTGAGCTAATGTTCTTGACAATATTAATTATAGTTTGTTTGCTTTCTTGCTTCTGCTTGGGAACATTGCGGATCTCGATAGAGGAGCTACGAGCTTGCTTCTCCAGTAGATCTAACTTTTGTTCCAAAGAGTAGATTCTGTCTTTGTATCCTTTATTTTCATTTTCCAGACCGTTCATCCGTACCAATAGATCCTCATGCTGACAATTTAAGTGTGTAATTGACTTTTGAATGTCTTGATTTTGATTGATTATCGTACTTAATGCAGCATTTAAGGACTCCAATTTTTGATCTTGTTGAGTTTGAAACTCGGCAAACATTGATTTAATGCCCCCAATATCAAGTTTCGAGCGATCGGGGCAGTCGTCAAAAGTGCGTTTCTGACGTTTGTTAGTATTTATGAAAAAAGACGGATCCGTGGCTGATGAAGAATTTATAGCGGAGTCCGAACCATAATGCAACATTGGGGGTGTCTTCAATAAGTTTCCAGCATCCGGTGGTGAGCGGCGAACCGACATCTTTTAAGTGGTAGCAATAGAGCTCAAAGTTCGGTGGTCATGGAACAAGGCGTGCGTAGCAGAGCGGTATGTGTGCTACGGAGCGTAGCCGTACGTAGCACGTGGAAGCGTGGGAGCGTAGCAAGCGCGTAGCACTCAAAGCTGGTTTAGAATGTTAATTTCGTGAAGATTGCACACTGTCACGTGGCTCAGTCGGTATACGCACCGGCCGAGGCACAGCACACAGTCGGATCGAACCCGTTCAAAAGCAAAAAGTCGGCATCGACTCACTCGGTCTTCGGGACGTGAGGGTGCTCCACAGGCTCGGGGCGCAGCACCAGATGGAGAAAGCGCAGTCGATATGACAGGGGCGCAGTCCTCAATACAGGGGCGCAGTCTCGGTGATTTAAAAATAATTGTGCAGACACGATCATAAACACGTCCGCTCAGTACAAGAGCCGAGAGGCAAGAGGTACATTAAATACTTGAGGCTATTCTGAAATATATTTCAGAGCTACAATATTGCAGCAATTATTGCACTTTGTGAGAGATTTAATCGGCAGTTTGGTGGCTATACCATTGCAGCAAGAAATTGACAAAATTGCCCGTTTACGAGCATCTGTAAACCAAAACTAAACTGTTTTGCCGACACCGCAACACTAAAAGCTACTTGACAATAGATGGCGTTTTTAAGCAGCACTAAACCAAAGAGTATTTGGTTTAGAAGGTTTTATAGGTACATGAAAAGGAGGTTTGACGGCAAGACGCTGTATAACAGAAGTTTTAGAAACTCACGTGATACTTTACATGGGATTAATAGGGGAAAATTCAACTCTAATGCAAGATAATGGCCGAACTCACGCCACTGCACAAGTTCGACCACATTGCGAAGAGATTAAAACGCACCGTGAATTGGCCAGCACGCAGCCCGAATCTTATGAAGTATTAAGCCTGCAATACATGTTGGTGGAGCCTTGCCGAGCGAAGGCCAATACACCAACGTATAGATAGCATATTTCCCTTGCCTTGCCATTGTTCGGTGTCGCTCGCCTAGCTGGCCAAGTAAAGGCAACCGCCAACGTGTAAAGAGTTCATTTGGCGTGTAGGTATTGTCACAACTTGCAGTCGCTCGCGACCAGTCTGTCTCACTTCGGAGCAGTGACGGTTTTTCTGCACAAATCAAAGGCGCTCGCATGCACCTGGCCAATCGCACAACGTGTGGGCAGCTTTCTTGGGGCAAAACCACAAAACTCGTCTACATTGACCGTTTGCAATACACTCGAGAGCAATGAATCCGGGTCACTCAAAGAATCCAAAAAATCTCGGAAAGTAAGAATGCTAGGTTAATGCTATAAATTGTATTTAATAGACAATTTAATACTCCTTAAATGAAAGTTAAAAAAATATGAGTCACCATACATTTTATTTACACAAAATTACATAAAGAAAAAAAAACTGCTGATCTCTCCTTAAAACAAAAATAGGAAACATGAAATTTTTGAACTTTATGACGATTTTCTTGAATTTCAATACTTCGTATTACCTCCTCGTGCTTCCATTACTGCGTTTACGCGGTTTGCATGCTGTACACCAAGTTCCTTATACGATTTTGGGGAATATTCTCGCATTCCTCTGTGAGAGCAATTTTGAGCTCAGGAAGCGTGATTGGGGGAGGGTTTCGTTGTTTTACGCATCTCCCTAGCTCGTCCCAAGCATGCTCGATCGGGTTGATATCCGGGCTGCGCGCTGGCCACTCCATACAAGTAATGTTCATCTCTTGAAGGTAGTCATTCACAATCCTACCTGTATGAGGTCGGGCATTGTCATGCATAAATATAGCATCCTCACCCAAATTGACCATAAATGGACCAACGTGTTCGTTGAGGATTTCTTCCACATATCTTACGCTAGTTAAAGAGCCGTTTTCTATGATCACCAGCTCTGTGCGACTTTCAGAGGAAATTCCGGCCCACACAAGTACAGACCCACCACCGTAGGCTACTTTTTCTTCGATGCATGCTTGCTGGAATCTTTCCCCTGGTCTTCTATACACTCTGTGTCTTCCATCGTGCTTGTAGAGCATAAATTTTGATTCGTCGGAGAACATAACTTTCGACCAATCTTCAATACTCCAATTTACGTGGTTCTGGGCATATCTTAGTCTTGAAATACGATGGCCACGCTCCAGTTTAGGGCCGTTTGCAGGTCTAAGGGGTTTTAAGTTAGATTCAGCAAGCCGACGTCTTACTGTCCATGCACTTGGGTTACTTCCTCCGAGGCGTCGAAACTGATTTGTGAGTTCAGTTCCTGTGAGAAAGCGATTTCGAAGCATGGTGTTCACCAAGTATCGGTCTTCTCGTGCTGTGGTACACCTAGTTCTGCCCGTTCCTGGTCTGCGTAGGTTAGAACCAGTTTCTTCGTAACGTCGGAGAACTCTTTGTACTGTTGACAGCGACACACCGACAGTCCTGGCTGTATCGCGCTGACTCCGGCCGGTTTCCACCAATGTAAGTATTCTGGTGCATTCTTCAAGTGTAAGCGACATGATTTCAGCTTGAATAATGAATATTGAGCACTATCAACCTGGTTTATGTACCAACATAAATGACAGATTACAAACAAAAGCAAAAACTAATCCTGTAATTTCGTAGTTCCATCTTCGACAGTGTTTCCTTTTCAAATTTGATTTTTTTATGATATAACTTTACAATAACTAAGAAGTTTTAATCCTTTCATTTAAGGAGTATTAAATTGTCTATTAAATACAATTTATTGCATTAACCTTGCATTCTTACTTTCCGAGATTTTTTGGATTCTTTGAGTGACCCGGATTCATTGCTCTCGAGGGTAGTTTGCATAGACTTGCCAAACGTCTAAACGGTAGCTCTTTTCATGTATCAATTTGCCTACGCTTGCATTGGCCTAAACTCGATCAACATGTAAGTATAGCGGGCTTTAGGTAACTGCTTAGTCAATGGAAATTATGAAGGAATCCAAGACAGAGCAATACTCGCGCCTCATAACAAAGATATTGAAAAAAAAAAAATATTATATAGTTGCCATAGTACTACATAGCCAGTCTACTATAGTAAGTATAGTAAGTACAAAATCTACTAAAGCCATGACTCAATGAAAGATCAACCTGAAGGAGCAGTCAAATTAACAACAGATTTTCACAATAGTGTCAACTTTTTAGACTTGCCATCACACGAACTAAAATTGAAAAAAATGCGTTGATAATGTTGTCGCGCAAAGAAGTATATATACCAAGGGTAACCCTTGACTCATCAAAAGGACAATTGAGATGCACCATTCAGCGTCAACAATTTCCCCTTAGATCTGCATTTGCCATAACTGTCCACAAATCCCAAGGGCTAACATTCGAATTTGTTGGGGTTGACGTAAAGTGTAGTGGTCCAGTCTTCATGCATGGCATGATAAACGTAGCATTTTCTAACAAATCCCAAGGGCAAACATTCGAATTTGTTGAGGTTGACTACCGGATTGGAGTTTAAACTCCAGTCCGGTCTCTATGCATGGCAAAAAAGTCAAAAGTAGCCATGGCAAAAGTCTACCTTCCAAATGAAAATCCTCGACAAACCCACAATATAGTATGGTAGGAAGTACTAGGATTTCATAAATAATATGATAAAAATATACTTACTAAATTGATTGATTAACTGTTAAATGTTACTGTTAACTATTAAAATATTAAATTAAATGCACTTGTGATGATTTATTGAGTAACTAGTTCATATTTTCTTATTAATGTGTCACATGATGTAAGATGGAAAAAAAATTATACATATTTTATCAATATGTAATTCGTATTATAATTTACAAAAACACGGTTTAAAAAAAAAACCGAGCAAAGCTCGGTCGTCCAGGTACTTAATTTTAAACAACGTTATCGGAAAAATACTAGAAAAATAATAATAAGACATAACCGTCGTTCAAGATGGAAAAAATTGGTTCCTCGCACCGAAAAACAGAAGTTCAATTAAGGTGGAGTTTATGCCCGTAACCACAAAGCGCTACACGGTAGTAGCTGCTACAGCGGTAGCAGTGGTGCTACTTCAGCTTGCTTATTCTCTGAGCTATTCCGATAACTTTAGTTCTATGTCGGATAGTCTACTTTAGCTCTATTTCGGATTCTAATTATTTTTATTATCAGCCTGAACCGTCCCATTGCAGGGCAAAGTCCTCCCTAATCCTCTTCCACTCCTTCGGATAGTCTAGTATTATTTGATTTATTCGCAGACATTGTAGGTGGCACGTTTTTTATGATATCAACAGCCAAATCCTGCTTCTTTTTTAACCTAGTAAAAGCGTTTGTGCTTTTTTCTTTGCCCTAATAGATAAAAAACATAGGTCAAAGAAATCAGCTTCTTAGATTACAGAAATTTTTCATTCTTTTATTCATTCAGGCTTTGATAGAAATTCATACTAAAATACCTCAGTAGACAGAATCGTTTCTTTTTTCTTACAGTCATCCGAGATAACGGTGACCTTCTTGAAAAATAACACAGTTTTTTGATCAGCCAACTATGTCTATTTGATATTATCTATATTGTGTCTGAGCATCTTTATTCATTTCTAGATTTTGTAGCTAGGTCAACATACTACTGATAATACTGATAAATACTGTAAGTAATCAGGGGCCCGACCGCGCTTAATTATAACAGGTAAACCGCCAAGGTTTAACTGTTAAATAGTGATCGAACCACAGCTTTTTCCATTTTTCGTCCTTTTGGACGATCGCAAAAATCATAGAATCAACACACTCAAACACTCAAAATGCAATAAGCCCCTGTTCCTGCTGCAAAAATAACAAATGCGCTCTGTTTGCCGATTAGTACGCAGGATGCGCACTAGTAACCAAACTAAAGTAAAAAAACGGGCGCTTAATAAAATTGGTGTACCTACCTAAGTAGGTACGGTACATCTATATCAGTCAAAATATACAGATTTCATTTCGACTGAGGGGCAAATGCTTGCATGGAATTCCTATCCTAGAGTTATTTCTACTAATATTAGCGGCAAAGTGGAATGTTAATGTAAGCATGTGAAAATGTTCGTTCCTCCTTGACGTCAATAATCAAGTACTTCTTAACCGGAGTAACATAATATGCTAGCCACTTTTTATCGGGGTGCCACGCAAGTGAAGCTCCAGGCGCAAACTAGTATTTAATTATCCAATAAATTAATAAAGGAAAAAACATCTGTGTGGGATCTGGGTGAATAATGTACCAACCTAGTTAGGTACTACAAAAAAAATACCTAATTTGTTACCTATATACAAACTATGTGACTACTGGGTGTGGAATAAAATAAAATAAATCTCATAAAAGTTATTATTAAAATTGTATTTAATATAAGAACAAATCGGTTTGATCAAAGCGATCGATGTATCCATAACCCCAGAGGGTGCACGGTGTGACATCACTTCAGTGTGTGGCTGCACTGCAGGGATATTGGCTAATCTATCTAGCATCTGCATCAGCATCAGCATCATCAAGCTTCCTCTCCAACACGCCATTTTTCCGGACCTCCGCTATCCTCATCCGCCGTTCTCCGGCTACACTGACCATTACCAGCGCGCTCTCTGACTCTTGCTTGTCGTGCATTTTTTGGCCACCATTTCGTTCCATGTGTTATTTATTATCTTATGGCTTGCAATACGCATTAAGAACACTTTGTAAATGTAATCATTTTATCGGTGGTGGATTCCAAATTATGTAAAATAACAAATTTTCTGTAGACACTCGATCCCATGACATTGCCAACCATTGTCAACTGTCGGAAACCAATGAGGATTGGTACGCCATATGCTACGTAGGTCAGAACTAGAGTTGCATTCACCTAGAAAAGCCAATCGACACTCGTTTTTACACAGACTAAAATAAAATCCATAACGACGATCGTTCACGCTACGACTCGGTTTTGGTTGATGCTACATTGGCGTTTATACATTAGCGCGGTACCAAATTTCGAAAACTTGGAACATACTCGTTACTGACTCGTTGCGTAATTAGAAACGCACCGTTGCTTTTTGAAAATAGCGCGGTCAGGCCCCAGGTACTTAAAAGATTTTGGCGGGGTTGTCAAAGTATTAAATTTTACAAGGGGGATATAAAACTCAATATATATAAATAAAACTCATCAATGACGTTTGCGAAAAAGGAAACACGTAGTAAGTATAGTTTTTGAAATATCACGAAAATAGTAAAATTAAAAACCAATGTAACTTGAGTTTCTATTTGTTGGAGTTTCGATACCTCCCCAGTTTGAGTTATTGGATTATAGTAAGTAAGTGTTACTGTATTATATAATTTAATTTTTTTGTTGCATTTCTGAAACTATAACGTGGTATAATAAAGTAGCCTCACGAGATCTCAGTTTAGAGCTAACCACAAGTAATAGGTAATATTAGATGGAAATGTAATGGCTCAGGGAGGTGATTATCTGTTAAAAAGCATTTATAAATATGGTTGATGAACTCGTGAAGTCTTATCGTTGTTCTAAGAACATTAAAATTAAAAGCAACCCTTTTACTGAAGTGACCACACAGTAGCATAATGTTCCAAAGGCTCGTCGTGTACGCTTTTCAATATATTTCCATACACTTCAAGCACACTAGACAAAATGTAGATTATTGGCTCCTAACATGTATATAAACTTATAAAAGTATTTTTAAAATGAATAGCTGGGCACTTTATTTCAGTAAATATTGGATGTGCAATTTTTGAGAAATACATTGGTGATTTTAAAATCTTAATTATCTTCTCAGTTTTTCATTGAGATACTTACTTGTTGATATTAAATATGCTTCCCAATACCATAACGTGGGCTTCTAGCCACACTTATTTTAAGAACAAATAAAAATGCTGGCTTGTAGAGCAATCTTTTTACTCCTACGACGAGTTCATAGGATCTAAATTAAAATGCCAATACTGGCAACATTATAGTTTAATATTACTAAAATAATAATGATATTTTGTAATATTAATTTTAACTATTTTATTTTTTTACATTGTCCCGTAAAATAATATTGATGACTATTATTTTTTTTAATTCAAGTTATTTTTATTTAATCCCAACATCCTTACTTTTTGTTTGTTTTTTTGTTACGCTTTCAGTAATTTCGCATACATATACGTTGTCAGGGGTACAAAAAGGAAATTTTCTTTCAGAAAGAAGTACCTACTTAATGTATAGCATTAATAAGACAAAATCTACAATATCGCGAGCAAAGCCTCGGGAAAAAGCGATATCTTAGGTAAATTACTTCTTCTGATGACCAACTGTGGCGTCAGAAACATAATTTAAAATTAAACAATCATAATGTCGATAGTAACAGTATATTTGAACGATGACCAGATGGTACCCATATCCATAGTAGGCTCTCGGATGACCGTGTGTGAGATATCTCATTTATTTATTTATTTATACAAAAATTTATCTCACCAAATTCATTTAAAAGTAAAATTAATAAATAAAAAATGAATGAAGACTTATAAGTAGTGAAAGCTAGTATTTTAATTAAAATTGTTTTATTTCGCTAAAAGGGGCTTGATAAAAAACATTTTGCAAGTTTTAGAAGTTGTGGGTCGGTGACGTTATAAATCACGACAGCCGGTAACGTGCAAATCCATACGTAGCGTGAACTGAAAGATTTATGTGATATTAGTTTCAGTCACTGAACCTTACTTTGAAAGCCGTACGGTTTATTGAAATATTTCAAGTTTGAATAAGTATGGCGGGTTTCATAAGGTAATACACGTAGTTCTACGTAGTATACACTCGTCCGCGGAAGTACTAGTACTAGCACCGTGTCCATTTCTGCCGTAAAATTGCTGGAATTGCTGTGTTTTGGTTTAAAGAGTGGGTGAGTGAGTGCCGGTAAAATTACAAGCAACTTCAAATTGGATGATCGACGAAGAGCTTTGCATCGTAGGGCACGATCCAAAAAAAATGCAATTATTCATATTTAGATTCTGCCCTGCAATGCAATACTTTGTTATGGTTACCATTTAACAAGAGGTGTGCATGGTTACCACTTAACATGCGGTTTGCATCTTCGGGTTCGTTTCATTGTCCCCCAGTCCCGTACTCCCCCGGTCCGTCATGTTTTAAAAAGACTGCTGCTGAAGAAGATGGGTATAAATTATTTCAGAACGTTATAAATGTACTAACTGCAATACTAAGCATGAAAGCTACAATATAAACAGCTCAGGCGATTTAGTCCAGACCGCGTTCTCAAACCCCAAATTAAACTATCAAAATTCATTAAATTGTGGCGCGGTTATGACAGGAAATTGGGGTAAAACAGGGTAAAACAGTTTGTCACGGACGCACGCCGGAGTTTGCGCGTCAGTTCGAAACTTTAGCCATATCGGATACAGAAATTATAACAAATACCTTCGCTAATTTCACACGTGCCTAAGATGAGTTACTAGTTTAAGTAATGCGCGGTAGTAAAACATAAGCTACCATATGGTACAAGATTATGATGACGCCGTAGCTCGGAAAATGCTTGCCTTTTATAAATTTGAGCAGGATCATAAAATCTAAAAAAATCTATTAAGTACCACAAAAACAAAAAATCTATAAAAATAAGGAATTGATTGACTCACTCATTAACACAGCCGACACAACTAAAGCTAAAAAAAAAAAAACTTCGACCGTAGTTATTGTGTTGTAGACTATGAAGCTGTTTTTCAGAAATTCAATCCTCAATCAAACAGGATGGCAATGTTTTTATGGAGTAGAGAAAACTTTACCTATGGACTTGAAATTTAGCACAGAGACTCTGAATGAAAATAATTAGCACCTACTCATACACTACGAGACGATTTTTGAAACACACCATGGGGTTGAAAAGTGGTAACAAATCTCGTGAAACTTTTCATGAATACTTTAAATTATGAGTAAAATCTAAAATTACTCATTTAAAGGGCTGCAATAGTGTTAAAATTACTATGGGAACTTTAAAACGCATCATGCGATGGGTATAAAATTTTGTATGAATATTTTTCAAAACAAATGGGTTACGGGATGCAGTAGGGTATAAAGAACTTATTGATACGTCGTGCGTTTTATTTGAAACTATGTATTAATATTCTTCACCATAAATGTTGAAGGACTTACTTCTTAAACGCGGTGTAATAGAAAACTTTTAAACGTGTATTGCGATTTATTTCATGTAACATGTCTATCAGAATTTTTGAAACGTTTCCTACAAAAGGCGTGTCATGGTGTGTCTAATATGTTTTGCTTCAACCAACAGAACTAGTTCCAATTCAATAGAGTGCTAAAAGATAAAAAAAAAACATGACAATCTTAACACTATAGATTACAGCTGAATTTCAGACAAATCTGAAGATGATGGCTGCAACTATCGTCAAATTATACAAGGTTTATGGTGGAACGATACAGGGATCAAAAGAGCTGATCAAGGGGATGTGATCATTCTAAAACATACATGCTGTTAAGAAAAGTGTGATGGTTGTTACGCAAACGAAAATCGCAAATCGCGCGTCATCGCAACTCAGTGTTGTATCTACCCCTTTTCAAGTCCTATTTTCTAGGTCTACTTATTTTAAGTTCATTCCATTGGACAATTAAATTTCTCGCTCTTAGTATTTACCTCTTTCACGACCAGATGCGCAGTAATCTTTATACAAATAATAAACACAGAAGGGGCCGCGAGTCAAACTTAAACAATTTGAAGTGTAAAAGTTAAACAATTCCAGGTAAACTCGACCTTATTACGAGATAGCATCTGAGGGTAAAACAAACGAAGAAACATTAAAAGACACCTTTCCATTGTATTTTTGTAACAACAACGGTCTGAGTTTTCATTGTTTTTGAGATTGCGCTCTTCACGACGCTATTGCCAAAGGTTATTCACGTTGAAAACAGATTGCTAAAGCTTGTCTGGCTTGTGGCGCTCACAGTTTCACAGTTTCACAGTTTGACATTTGGTACCTCTGTCAGTAGATTTATTATTAACTCTATGTCAATCACAGATATAGAAGAGAACTAGAGAACTAGAAGTCTATAATTCACTATGTTCTGAACATGAAGTCATACGGCTGATCTCTACTTTCTTATATCCAAAATCATCAGCTAGAAAGGGACGCATACATAAATATCAATGCGACTTCATTATGAGATCAAAAAGTTAATCGTACCAGGGCGCTTGAACAAAATTCTATGCAGTTTCATTGAAATGCCCTGGTACGAAGTCGCAGCAATCGCATTGAGATAATGTATGCATCCCTTTCTAACGAATCATTTATGGACATAAGAAAGCAGAGATCAGACGTATGAGTTGACGTTCAGAACATAGTGAATTTTAAGACCTCATCTAATTCTTGTCTATATCTATTGTGGTTCCCATAATACAAGCTCTGCTTAGTTTGGGGCTACATGATGCAGTGTGATTACGTCCCGCATTATTATTATTATTATTATGACACTTTATTCATTTTAAAACTCATCAAAATTACATTTTTTACTATAAAATTTAAAACATTATGAATCTACTAAAAATAATAAATAATATCAAAAATAATATAAAAAAACATTATAGTAAAAAATATATCCAAAATGGTGGACCACCGACCGCGGGGCAAGGCTCAAACGGTCAGTGGCTAGGGCTGCAGAGAGAGGAACCTCCGCACAATGCGTGCCGAGTCCAGGAGAGCCGCCTTCTGTATCTGACGCTTGATCCAGCTGCCTAGCGAGAGCCTCTTAAGGTATTGGTCAAGGCTCTTCGCTATTAGACCGTTCACTGAAACGACTATCGGAACGATAATTGTTGAGTCGACATCCCACATAGCGGTAATCTCGTGTGCCAAGTCAAGGTACTTGCTAAGCTTGTCCTTCTCGGCCTTCACGAGATTAGCGTCATGTGGGATGGTGATGTCAACAAGTATCGCCCGGCGTTCCGACCGGTCTACCAAGACGATATCAGGTTTATTCGCAAGAATAGTCCTGTCCGTGATGATAGAGCGGTCCCAGTAGAGCGTAGCACGACCATTTTCGAGAACCGGTACCGGTGCGTACTTATAGTACGGAACCTCTGGACGGACAAGGTCGTATTGGAGAGCAAGCTGCATGATGGATGATCTTTGCTACTTGGTTATGTCTGTGTAAGTATTCAGTGTTAGCGAGGTGCGAACAACCCGAAAGTATATGTCTGAGGGATTCACCGGGACGATGACAAGCTCTGCAAATGTCAATTATTATTATTATATCTGTGGTGTCAATCAATCCTGTTTATAATGGACTAGTTTCCACCACGGCGCCGCTTGTGTGTTATACCAAGTAAAAAAAGTAGCATACCTTTATGTTAATCCACAATATAACTATATTCCAAGTCATGTAATATGGTATATTCCAATCTACTAAGCTGTTATAGAGATGAGTGGGAACGAACCTACTGACACACACACAAACTTTTGCATTTATAATTTAGTGTGACGTTCCTCAAACTTAGATTTTGTGTAGCCAGCCGGTATAAAAAGGTATTTTCCGAAATGTATTTTCAAATTAACAATAAATGTAGAGAAGTAAGTAAGTACAGTTTAAGGCTGATTTATTACATAAATAATGTAATTGTTTAGTTTATAGTAGAGGCGTATGATTATGTTTGGTAAGTTCGTTAATTTGTAGCTGTCTGCACAAACAAAAAGCTGCACAAGCAATTAATTATTCATTTGTTACATCAGACTATCTCCTTAATGAATATTAAATTAATAACTGTAATGAAGCTGACTGACTGACTGACTGACAGTCAATACATAGCCATAAACCCTATTAACATACTTACCTTTTTAGTTCACCCCAACACTATGCATGGAACATAACCTCCATATTTCAAGTCTCTGGGGCTTACAGACCTACGTTTTATGCTATGCGTTTATTGCCCGTCAGTCAGTCAGTCTTTTAGTTTTATATAACTACTGGCTTCCGCCCGTGGCTTCGCTCGCGTGGTACCCGGAGAAAAAGTATGTCCAGAGGGCTACTTCCCACTACATCAGGGGACCGGTGCTTCTGTTCTTACAAAAGTTGACATTTTGTTAATTGACGTTTGAATTTCGATAGATGAAATTTCAATGTTTACAAATAAACGAGACAAAAATTCGCAGTGCAACTGAGTCACTAAATGAGATCTAGAATCACATAGTATGAAGAATAAAATCACCACCACCATATTAACACCATAATCAACTAGCGTCGTAATATATCGTTGACCTATTCTCTTATGGACCAAATTCCATTAAATAATTGTAGAGCCACTACGGAGAAAAACAAGCACAAATACCATGACACGAGATTTTATATATAAGATTTATTTATATTTGGTTGGAAGGTAGGTACATACATTTTAAGCTCATTTCATTTCATCTTTTTTCATTCATTCAGTGGATTTTGCGGACGGAAATACTCATCAATGACAGTATGCGCAGGTCAATGTCTTAATAATGCTATAACGGATGCTAGTTAATACAATAAAAGATATACTTTCTTACAGACACATTTTATTTATTATCCACATAATTCGTTTTAACGATATGTCAAGAAGTCTTTAATAATCACAGAAATAATTAAACTTAACAATAGATAAATTAGAAATTGCGCCCATATAAATTTTAATGGATTTTTATAACCCTCACAGTAAACATATGTTTTATGTTATTTTATTGATAGTTTAGTAGGTGATAAAAGTCCATAAACATAAAAAATTACTCAATTAAAATTTAAGTTAATATCAGATAGTAGATTTTGTGTTATAGGCCATTTGCTAAAATCACGTCATGAACTAGTAAAAAAGCGTCCGAACAATAAATCAAAAATGCCGGATAAAAAAAGAGCATTCGACTGAACATCCACTACAGTATCTGATCAAGATCGGCACAACATATTTTCATCTTCCATTTCTCTTTATTTCAGTGTCAGAGGCCTCAGGGACCTTAAGGACTCCGACATTAGAGTTGGCCACCCTTCATACGAAGAATTCTCTCAATCAAAAATAACTTCTTTCCCTCAGCATTTTTCACACGAATCCATTCATCTTGTGTTCGGCCTGCCTCTGCTAGCACATCCCTCCACTATTCAATTGAGCATACAATGGTGCCTGCTTGTTTAATATCGCCATACTTATTCTCAAAAGTTCAGAGTATAGAACGCCGCTGGACGCAAATGATGATTAAAATGATTATAAGCTTGGAACAAGACTAACAAACAACAGTTTTTTTTTTCCAGTATTACCACTATGGAATATTATGTCACCAACTATATGACATGAACCAACTATGGACAAATGTTGGTATTACAAAGATAAAATAAAATAATTAATTATACATATTTTTATCTCGTAAGCTTTTACATTTAGTTGTATGAATATGTACGTATAGAGAATAAATGACTTAATCTATTACTGTAATTCGCTTTAAAAAAGATCAGAACAAAAAAACATGCTTATGCCACAAGGTGATTTCAAATGATCTTATTTATCTTAATTCTGAAACAAGACAAACTGAATACAAAAACATTACAGATAATTTTCTGTAACCTGTAATTATTAATTTATTTTTACCACCACCACATACCAGGTTTTACGTTAATTTATTTTTACCGTGTTATTTTATTTTATTATTAACTTTTTTAATAAATATCTAGTTGATTTAGTTGTTAATAATATGTAATTTGCTTAAAAAGGTTTAAACAGCAAAAACATGCTTTAAACACACAAGATAAACAAGTCAATCAAAATACGTATAACATATTGTTTTGTGTATTAAGCATTCGTTTTACATAAACTAATTATTTACCATTATATTTTCATTTGTTATTTTAACTTGTGTAATAAATAGTTGACTCCGTAATATAATTCGATTAAAAACATCAGATCACACAAACATGTAGGTATAATATAAAAGACGATATAGAACGATCTTAATTCTTTAGTATTAAGAATCAAAGAATCAATCTTGTTAAATCAAGATGAGCCTTTAACTTAACCTTAATTTATAAATATTACAGAGTATTTTTAATCAGTATAATTGTAGTTCAACGCATATTTGTTTGTTACACTTAACACTTTTACTTGCCTTGTGAATCATTGAATCAACAAGGTAACTATTTATTTAGCTCTTAAAAATTAAAAGCACAAACTCATATTTTGTTGTTACACTACACTTAACACATTTACATAAATTGTGAATCATTGAATCAGGAAGGTAACTATTTATTTTTCTCTTAAAAATTAAAAGCACAAAAACATGTTTTTAAATCATCGGTCACCACTGTTAACACTATCTGTAAAATAATCTTTACCTATTATACATTGAAAGAAGACAAATGTCGTTTGTTCGAGAATCACGCAAAAGCTACGAAATTTCTTTTGATGAGACTTTAGTATTTTTAACTAAAAAGATAGACATTTCATATCAATATAGTTCTCTTTAGAGTCGCAGTCTCGCAGTGAAACTGACATTAACAATCCTCCGAGCGGCGTTGACATACCATCAAAATGCTACATTTGCACTAATTTAGACCTTGAGTCTCTTGAAAAGTGTTGTCGGCACGCAATAAGCTGCATGCGCCGAGTTTTGGAGCCGACATTTTTATTCCATGTTTTCCACACACGTTATTTTTATAATTAGGCTATTCATTATTTAATTCGGGCTAGGAAACCAGAGATACAGCTTGACCACTCCGAAAGTGCCACATCCATTAATGTGTCAATGGACTTTGACAGACGTGAGAGAAACCTCGCTAATGGTGTTTGCGCGGGTCGGCTTGTTTAAATATAGAACGCTAAAGAAATAATATCAATTAGTTTTAGGGTTCCGTATCTCAAAATGGAAAATAGAACCCTTAAACACTTTATTGTCCGTCTATCTGTCTGTTTGTTTGGCAAGAAATACCCCTTTTCTATGGAACGGCTTAAGGTGTGAACTAGAAATTTATATACTTGCAAAGTTTAAAGGCTGTGAGTGTATGATGCTGTAAAAAAAGCTTTTACTTCAATTTGACCTTCTGAAATTTGGATTGCTACAAAAGCCATTTAAATACAAAATGACAAAAATAATGGAGAAAGTCTGTAATTGACGAATTTCAGCTTTTTAACTGCTGAACCTCAATTATTTTCATGTAATATAAAGCACAGTCTTATCTTCTCCAAAATATGTTTAAACTAAATGGTGTTTTTTTTTATATATGATCAAAACTGGCAAAAAAAGAAACAGTTACTGATTTTTAGTAAAACTTAACCTTACAAAAATTTAAAATTTAGCCTATTGGTCATCATCATTATCAAACCCTGGCTATAAAATTCAGTGCAATGGTCATAGAAAGAGAATGATCGAAAAAAACTTTAACCAGGAACATATAGTTCTAGAAATATCTAGAATCCTATTCGTACTAGCTGGTCATAACATAACTTAAAGGAACTTTCATTCCTTTAGCTGCATTACTATAATACTGTTGCTATTTATCTCAATATTTAGCTGTACACGGGTACGGTAGCCTCATAACGTGAGTTTCACTCGCGTTTCTCTTTTTTTTTTAACGGATAAGCTATTTTGGATCACCACGTTGGAAAATATTTATAATTCTGAAATTTAGCCAACAAAATAATACAGATTTTTTTTCAGTTTTACGTAGATTTGCATTATTAGGTTTAGATATACGTTTAAATTTACCACTTCATTAATTTATAAGTATTATAGGGTATTTTATTTACAAACTTCAGTCAGAGGAAAAAATAATGAGAAATAGTTAAAAGGCTTTAACTAAAAATACACTATTATTTACAATGAATATCAAATTCTAGGTACTTATCATAAAATTTCACCAATAGGTGAAATCTTATACAGCAACAATGGCGACAGCGACAACTTTTAAATCAGCCGTAGACTATATGAAAACGTCTGTCAGAAAAAACCTGACGCGCCCTGGAAGGCTACATTTTCAACTAGACCCCTCAAAAGATTTTCACAGTGCTGCCTGCTGGACGAGCACCTTTGGCGTCGCTGTTAACGTTGCCAAACCATTCTAATCGAAATATACCCAATCACGGGACACAAAATATTTTTAACTATGTATATACATAACCATCATCATTTATTTCTAACTAGAATAAAAAATCAGACTAGACACAGCTCTCCTGTGAGTTTGCGAGTAGTGGAGTTCTCGTTGTGACTATTTCCCGCACTCGGTGCAGAGTTCCACTTCGGTTGCTTCTCCAATCGTCGGCCAGTGAGCCAATGCTCTGTTCAGAAAAATGACAATCTTCAATAATGATTATTATAAATTCGAAACATAGGCTATTTTTAGAGTTCCGTACGTCGGAATAAAAACGGAACCCATATACCACGTCTCTGTCTATCCGTCTGTCACAGCCAATTTTTATTGGCTTCTTCTATTAGGCGGAATAAGTATAAACATTTGGTACACATACGAATTTATATGATTTAAACACGGACGTGTAACGTAAATTAAAAAATATTAATATGGGGTCATATTTGTGGGGCAAATCAGGAAGGTTAAAAATTGGCCAAGTGCAAGTCAGGCTCATGCACGAAAAGTGCCGTAGTGTTTCACGGAAATCCCACTTAAATATTTATTTTATTCTGTTTTTAGTATGTCTCACAGCGGCAACATCATCTGCGAAAATTTCAACTGTCTAGCTAGAAATACAACCGGATGACAGACAGACAGACGGACAGTGGAGTCTTAGTAATAGGGTCCCATTTTTACCCTTTGGGTACAGAACCCTAAAAACATGGTAAATAACATAAATCATCGTGCGGAATCTTCTCCACGTAACTCCCATTTTTTCTATTTGTTTGTTGATTGATAAAGAATTAAAAGCCAAACAGCTGCACCGATTGTTGCAGATACCATAAACTCTGGGCTATATACACAGCTTATCTATGTACATCTGAAGTTGGCTGCAAGTAGCAAGTTAGGGCCTGTATTTGGGTCGGATTGTGTTTGGAAGGATTGGTCGAATCGCTTGCCGACTCCAGCTTTAGTAGAAAATAGATCCGTTGTGACTCCTATACTTAGCCTTTTTATAAAAAGGCTAGGTTAAAAAAGCTTGGCAGGTATGGGCGGGAGGGAGCTAGTTCCAAAATACTTAACAATTATGTAGCACTTAATATTATTATTTAATTTGTTATTCCTATTTATTCGTGACATCTCTCTGTGTTGTCTTTTGCTGGAATAATATGAGTATTATTGGATCGAATTGTGGTTTTTGCCAAGAATTTTACAAATTGTTTTTATAAGCTGATTTTGAAGAGTGCCTCATTAATCAAACTTATACTTTTTTTAAATCAAAATATTCTAAATCCATACCTGAGCATCAAACGGTGTGATTGGTGTGATAGTGCCAGACCGGTTCTCGTGGTGTAGACTATGAATGCTTTTCGCGAACCCAGAATTTAAAGGTATCGCTCGATAAGGTGGGGGATTTGGTGGCAGTTCCAAATCTCTTGTGAAGCTGAGTTCTGATAACAAAATTGATACCTTCATTTAATAAGCAAGTAAGCCAGAACCTAAGCACTTGAATTTGAAAAAATAATACTAGATGAGGATATTTTATTACTAGGATACTACAACGCTACCAGTCTTATGCAAAGCTGATATTAATGTTTCTCATAAAAATGACTAAGTAATAATTCATTGAGCCCGATCTTCGACTCTCTTCACCCGGTCAGGGGGCACCCTACACTACATTTGCCATATTCATAAGACAGGATGTGTACTTTTAGACCAGCAATAAGGTACAGGCTATTATTTATCGAAGCAAAATCATTTTATCTTAATTGCTTTCAAAAAATGTGGACAAATACATTTTTAATATAGGTAGGCTGTACGATGGTGGCAAACCTGTAAATGATTCATATCCCATTTCTTTGAGTAGATTTTTGGACAGCAGTATCCCCTTATGAGATTATATGCAAGACAGGAGCATGTCCTGCGATGGTCGGACTTACCTAGGCTAAACAAAAAGAAGGTAGATAGGTATATTGTTAGAACCCAAAATATTTGAAAACGGCAACCCCTCCGCCTATAAAATCAGTGGCCCTGGTGGCGCGCGCCGCGCGTGCCATTGCTTATCGAGACTTCGTACTGTACAGACGTATTTGTGACTATTATTTTACATATATATATCTCATATATTTATATATATATTTTATATATCTCTTATATTTTGTATTTCTAAGTCCAAAATCAACTGATCAAACTATTTGGCAAGAAAAATCCTTTTATTAATTTTGTCTAATTACATTTAAATGTAAAACCGTGTTGCTAGGGAACTTTTGTACCTACTCACGCAGATTCATGAGTAGGTACCAAAGTTCCCTTGCTAAGAAGATTATCTTACCATTGGAAAGCGGCACCACGTCAGGGTTCTTGTCGTCAGAAGGCAGTGGTGAATGGTTCTCACTGTTGTTCGACCTATTGTATGTTTTCACCGTCTGTATTGGTGCTGAAATAAAATTATTGTATTTGGCCGGAATAATGAATGGAGACATGAATATACTTATACGAATAAAATAAACCAATGATGACGTTTTAAAAGATGATTATTCTTCCAGACGATCTATATTAATGGTAACCATAGTACTAGTTGCGGTGTGATAAAAATTAGTAAAAATATAATTTATATAATTATAAAATAAAAATATTTTATTTCGGACAACAAATGGATCCATAAAGATAGTAAAGTGAACTTATGGGTCACAAACTATGTGTATTCCAAGTTTCATTCGAATCCTCTCAGCCGTTATGGAGTTGAGTGGGAACAGACATACTCACATACACACCAACATTCCCATTTATAATATTAGTGTGATGACCTGGCAACTATCCCTTTTATTTTCCAACCGCCCCATTTCGGAAGATTTCCAAAAAAACCGTTATATGTGGAGACTTTGTTATACTTTTTAACGGAATTCAAAAAAGGAGGAGGTTCTCAATTCGGTTGTATTTTTTTTTCATGTTTGTTATCTCATAACTCTGTCATTTATGAACCGATTTGGAAAATTCTTTTGTCGTTGTGTAGGGTATACTTTTCAATTGGTCCCATATAAATTTTAAGTAAAAATACCAACCTAAAGGGAACGAAAATTTTATGGGCTCAAATTTTATTCGTTTTTTATGTTTGTTACCTCATAACTCCGTCATTTATGAACCGATTTTAAAAACTCGTTTTTTGTATAGGGTATACTTTTTGATTGGTCCCATAAAAATTTAAAGAAAAAATACCAACTCTAAAGGTCAAAAAAACAGGGACTAAGATTTTATGGGCTCGAATTTTATTCATGTTTTATGTTTGTTATCTTATAACTCCGTCTTTTATGACCAATTTGGAAAACTAATTTTCGTTGTGTTTTTCGGAGGTAAGACAATAGGGAATGAAATTTCTATGGGCTCAAATTTTATTTATAGTTTTAGTAATTGTCTTAAAGTGAGATTCACTAAAACTTCGGAAATAAACAATGATTTAAAATAAAAAAAACCGACTCCAAAAACATTTATTGAAAAAACTGTAAAACTCAAAAGTTAAAAATAATAATTAATTGCTTATTTTTTGGTTCATCCACCTTTTTTCTATAAATAGCTTTTGTAGTTCCTTAAATAACCAGGTGTGACAGATGGACGGACGGACAAAGCAATACCATAAGGGTTCGTTTGACCGGTTCGGTAACGCCACCCTAAAAATAAATCAAATTATTATAAATAAAAAAATATCTACGACACCTACATATTTTGAATACTTTAGTAATAAAATAACAGAACTCAATCAAAAATTTGCCGTAGTCATCCCACTCAGTGAAGTTAGCGTTAAAAGCATTTATTTGCAGCTGGTTGGCACCAATCTTTTAAATTGGCCGTTTATTTTACGGGATAACATCAACCTTTAAAGAAAAACATTGCACAAAGATCTTACTAGGCACATTCGTATCAGGTATTTAGTAGGTTTTGCATGCCGTATTATTCAGAATACCAAGCAATAGTAGGCTACCAAGCCTACGTACATTAATTATTATTAAATTAATAAATTAATAGTAGTAATTACTTGTATAGTACATGTACATGTCTATCATGAGTCAAATGAATGGATTTTTTTTTCATTTTGTCTAAAATATAAAACATTCATAAATTAAGAAGGCCTATATCTTATCAGACCGGCCTGAAGCGTAAAAGGTTGCGGGTTTGATTCCCGCTGTGACACAAATGTTTGTATGCTCAGCAAATATTTGTCTCGGGTCTTTGTGTTTTCAATGTCTATATGTATGTGTTTACAAAAAAATATGTGGGTATAAGTTTAAGTGTTTATCAGTGAGTTCCCATGATATAAGCTCTGTTTAGATATGGGCTACATGATGTTGTGTGATAGTATCCAGCATTATATATATATATATATATATATTATTTATTTTATATACATACCTGCCGACTGGATCATTTTAGCATAGGAGCGGGATGAAAGAGAGAGTGGGGAGGCATATGCCCAGACTTGGGATATTAAGAGCTCATACTAATAATATCCTACCTGCATATTGTATAGGCGGATGCTGGTATTTTCTTGCTAGGAGAACAAAAATGAAGATCAAAACCAAAGTGCCCGCTATTCCTGAGAGGACACCCAGCATCCAGTTCGTGGTAACTCCTATACTTGCCATCCTTGTTTCTAAACAAAACAAACAAATATATAAAACAAGCTTGTGAGGCAGCACTAGGACAGCTAATTTTGATAAACTTTGTGCTTGACTCAATCATGATGATAATTGTAGCTCTTCTTTAATTTTTTGACTGCCAAACATAACACAAAAATCAAGCTTAAAGTTTTTTGAAAAAAGTTTTTAATCACGTATTTTTAACTGAGTTTTTCACAACCTGAGGACAAGCATGGTCAAAATGTATATAATATCAAAATGTATATAAAATGTACCTGTGTATATAGTTTAATAGTATTAGGTAGGTTCATTGTTTGTAAATAACTTTTTGCAAAGTATATTTGGGTAGGTAATTACTATTGGCTTACCAGTATGCAACGTAGCCCGAGACGGAGTATAAATTTTCAATGAAACTGTTGAAGATCGCCCCCTAGTATTATACGCGTAGAATATCAATTTCAGTGCTTTTCCTGATCCCAGCCCGCGTAACTTCCACACCGGTGATGGGTTCGATAAGTTGAGGATCAATGTATCAGACTCCCACGCTTCAACGAAGTATATTGTGTGAAGTCCGCCGTTGTAGCCTGGTAAAACACAATATCAATTTATTTACAGTTTGTTATAGGTTGATACGGGACATTGACATTGACATACAGATAGAGATGATGACGACCAATGATAAACGATGTCAAAAACCAAAATGGCTTTTCATTTGTTTTGAGAAACAAATTGGTTTTCGTAATTGTTTATCATTGGTTGTCGTCATCACTACGAGTAGGTATATCAATGTCAACGTCCGCATATCTTATTTTTAACAATTTGTAGTTTAGATGGTATAGTATAATGGCTTTTCTTTGGTTTTGACAACATACTAAATTGGTTTTCGTCATTGTTCATCATTGGTTGTCGTCATCACTACGAGTAGGTATGTCAATGTCAACGTCCGCATATCTAATTTTTAACAATTTATAGTTTAGATGGTATGGTATAATGGCTTTTCTTTGGTTTTGACAACATACTAAATTGGTTTTCCTCATTGTTCATCATTGGTTGTCGTCATCACTACGAGTAGGTATGTCAATGTCAACGTCTGCATATCTTATTTTTAACAATTTATAGTTTAGATGGTATAGTTTAATGGCTTTTCTTTGGTTTTGACAACTAAATTGTTTCACGTCATTGTTCATCATTGGTTGTCGTCATCACTATGAGTAGGTATGTCAATGTCAACGTCCGGATATCTAATTTTTAACAATTTATAGTTTAGATGGTATAGTATAATGGCTTTTCTTTGGTTTTGACAACATACTAAATTGGTTTTCCTCATTGTTCATCATTGGTTGTCGTCATCACTACGAGTAGGTATGTCAATGTCAACGTCCGCATATCTAATTTTTAACAATTTATAGTTTAGATGGTATAATATTATGGCTTTTCTTTGGTTTTCACAACTAAATTGGTTAACGTCATCGTTCATTAATGGTCGTCGTCATTACGTGTATGTCACCGATAACTAGCTTGTCTAAACTATAGTTTGCTATGTATAAGTTGATACATGTAGAAAGGTACAGGAGTTAAATTGTCTTTTTAAAATAATTCATTCCCTTCTTGATTCACCTACACTGATTTCTTTAATAAACTTTAATACTGAGCCAAGATCTCGTAATCTCTTCACAAACACCTTCGCCCTTTAAGTCTACACGAACAACACATCTACACTGTTATAAAGAGGAAAAATTGGATTGTTTGTTTGCATTGAATAGGATCCGAAACTATAAAACCAATTTTAAAAATTCTTTAACCTTGGGTAGCTACACTATCCCCGGGTGCTATAGGCTATATTATATTTAAAAAAAATTAGGTATCCTTACTAAAACTCCAATAATGTAATCCGAGGTGTAAAAAATTTACCTAAAAAATTCCTTACATCGCATGCGCTGCGAAAACTATTGTTGATAGAACAAAATAATGTACCACGACTTTGCAGAACACATCATTATCTACATAAAGTGTCGCTACAGCATATGTCTAGCTATTATAGTGTGTATATGATAAATGTTCTTTTATTTTAAAAATTTAATTGAAATGCCGGCGCTAGAAAAGGCTCTTTATTTGTCACTTGGTATTAGTCCTTATCAAAATAAATTACTTCATATTTAAGACTGTTTCAATCACTTTATATTAACTTTTTGAATTATACAATTCGGACATTCCATTCGAAAGATATCACGAGTTTAAAAATGTAAGCATTTGAAAAAGTCGCTCGGCTAGCTAGGCAGCACCAGCGATGTAGGCGTCACGTAGGGTGTTTGTGTGTGTGTTAAATTTTTAATTTTTTTCATCTACCCGTGCGAAGCCGGGGCAGGCCGCTAGTCCTATTATAATCCTCTAGTCAGAATGAGCCGTCTTTACAACATGTTGATTGCCAGAGCGATTCAGTCGATATTTTTGATAAACAGATTGTCTAGATTTGATAAATGCATTTTACACTATAATCACTTCTGAGTGAAGTGAAGTAACTACTAACTTCTGACTATATTGCCGTTTTTGTGTTAAATTCTTTAATTTCTTCACTGCTTGTTATTATAGTTGTAATCATGCTATGTACACATGTTTAGGAATATCATCTAGCTCTAATAATTTTACTGATTAAGAATTGATTTTTATCTGATTATATTATGTATTGTGTGCCATATATCAATAAATAAATAAATGAAACGCGGGACATTGACAATGACATAATGACGACTAATGATGAAGAATGACGAAAACCAAAATGGCTTCTCGTTAATTTTGACAACCGAATTGGTTTTCGTCATATACAAATGCCACAGGCTTTCTAATCGCAGCAGGAAAAAAATTGTTTCCTCTTGAGTTAGGCTTAACAAGCGATTCGACCAATCCTAGTACAATCCGACTCAAAAATAGGAACTACGTCGCAAGTCGCAACTCGTTGAAGTAGGTATACTAACCTGCAACACATCTTAATTCAGCTGAGACTTCTGTTATGTTGTTAGCTGAGCAATTGGACAGTGGATCCGGTTTTATAGCCGGCAGCAAAGTATACCGACACGGCTCTACCTGCTGGCCAGCTATATTTGAAGCACGGCAGTTGATAGTCCCGTAATCTGCTTCCAATGTGGGAGTGAAGTAGAGGATTGATCTCCCGTCTGCTATCGTGAATTTATCCTGGTTAAAGGAAAAATTTATGATTTAGAGTAAGTATCGGGTAAAGTGCCTTCATTCGACTTCCAACTATTTATCATTATTATTATAAAAAAATATTATATACGAGAAAGTTTGTTAAGATGTATGGATGTATGGATATCTGGATCTATGGATGTCTGTTACTCTTTTACCTTAAAACTACTTAACGGATATGTATACAACTTGGAATATATATAGTTTGACCTGGATTAACACATATGCATTCTACAAGGCAAAATATTTAGTGCAAATTGCGCTAACTTTCTCTGACAAGTTCCACAAAATGCATACGCGTGCACCGCCCTCCCGCCCGCAGATTCACATGCAAATCAGATAAAGAACAAGCAAACATGCAATCATTAATAAATGCACTTATAACGGAATTCCGCAAAGTCACGCCTGAGTCAATTAATTAGGTACACATAGGTTTATCTAGGCACCCGGAGAGCGAAACCAAGGGCGGAAGCTAGTAACAAATAATTGGAAATCTGCAGCAATAAAGTAGAATTGCGAAATGAGTTGAAAGAAAAACTTATCAACTTTGCTCAATCAGAGTCTAAGTTAAACCAGTAAAAAAAGACTGCAGCAGTCCTAAAGGTATTATTTTTGATAAATCGTACTGTTATACAGTACAGGACTATATTATTGCCTAGAAAAAATATTATAGCATAAAAGCCTTTGGATTGCGTTTCACTTACAGGTGTAACTTCTAAAGTTCCTGCTGAATTGTTAACGGTCCATTGCCATTCTCCTTCTTTCGGTTTTGGGAAAGCGTCCACCTCGCACGTGATCCGGGTCATCTCGTTCATAGCAGCTCCGACGACCATAACTGCTTTTGTCTTGCAAGTTGGTTTATCTAGATAATAAAACTTTTTATAGTACCCAAGCACAAACTGTAACTGTGTTCAAAGCATATTTTAAGATATTAAAAAAATCGAATAGGAGGTTATATTCTGATATCGATGGATTTCTACACAATTATGCGGAGTTTTTACAATCAACCGATCAAATATTATGTTAACAGTCATAGCTCCAGCTCACATATTTTCAACATCGGAAATATAACGAAAGTCATCCCGTGATATATTGAATTGCACCGCATCAGAAAATCAAGATTATTCGGTGGCATCATGCATCCGTCGAGGGAGAGTTATGTTTTCCGAGTTTTATTGGACATATGTATATCAGGAAATTAAACAAATATTGAATGTAATTTATTTTCAATGAAAAATTCATTCAATTGTGTAAATTAAAATATTTTTTTGGGATATATAAAAATTATAAAATAAATCTTTCTATAGCGTAATACTTACATACAATAGATAGATTGATTGAGAGGGATCTCCCATCCCCTTCAACATTGGATGCAGTGCACGAGTACTTTCCGGCTTGGTTTCTTGTTACTTGTTGAAGAGCAAGGTGCGATGAACCGACAATGACTCTCGCTTGTTGGTTGTGTGTCAATGCTTGACCCTAGAAATAAAATCCAACGATACATAACATAATGACAGTAACAAACATCAAACTATCAACAAAATATTTTTTTATTTTAAATATAGTTTAATATAAGTCTGAGATTGGTTCTCAAGATTCTAAAAAAAAATAACGAGAAATTCTCGTCAGAGATTTTTTTTGTCTCTTTTTTTATGTAAAGGTTCTCCCACACTAGGCTGCTTTCAACTAAAGAAACGTTGCTTAGTTATAAAGTCTGGATTTGAATTGTAAATTGCTCTATATAGCCTAAAATTTATTTCTTAATGTTAATATCAATAAAACTTTTACTTAACCTATTTTCTACTTAGTTAGGCACCCAAAATAAAAATTATACTGTTTTCATGCGCATAGCTCTTACTTTCTTAAAACATAAATTAATTAAAATCAAGTACCTACTTAAGTCAATTTTGAATAAGAGTTACTCAATTCGGAATTAAAAATACGATATAATGCCATCAATTCTTAATCCAGGTACTAATATAATTTTATGTAACAGTACCTACAAACGATTCCTGAACTTGCTTCCACCCGCGGCTTTAATCACGTTAATATTATTTTTCTATTCCCAAGGAACTTTCGTCTGTACTTTAATGTAACAAATAAATAAACTTACGTTCGCAGTTATAAAAGGTACATATTATTTAGAATTAGCAAGTTAGGATTGTCTCTAATATTGTTTGTCATACAATATCCAACATGATTAAGCTGCAATATTAGAAGCCCTTTGTCTGAGCTCTACTCAGAACGATCGGTATTTAATTTCAAACAGAGCTAACCACAGCATTTAATAAGGCGCTTAGTGAAGGGCTCGACGGGGAAGTATTGTTAGGAGCTGGATATGGGACTAAAAAAAATGAAGGCCAAATGTACCTTTTACTTTTTAATTAACATATAACACGCACGATCAAAGTAATTAAGTCTTCCCAGCTTGCAGGTGGGAACAAATCATCAGCCGCGACTGACGGACCGGATTAGCCCCTAAACAAAATAAAAAATGTTCTTAAACTATTTAAAAAATCTATTATTCACAACAGTATATACAATAACAAGTTCTTAGTTAATATTTCAATCTATTACATTTTGTAACATTGACTTCTTTTATCAACAGTAGTTAAACATTTCTTAGATGATAGTCACAAAAAAATATTTCTTTGTAATAATGCAATCGAAGCATCACCATCACAAATTGGCTGATGCAGGGTGACGAAAAAATTTGGTACTCGATAGTGTTCATAGTTTCACCGCCATTGAAATAATTATCTTACCTCAACGGATCTCGTTCGTACCAACTTCCGCTACATGTCATACCTAAATGCCTATAGACTTCAAAGTGATGCAAGGCAGTGCATTGCATACTTCTAAGCTTTGAGATAAAACCTAACGATCAAAATGCAAGGAGAGTAAATATGACATGTTCAAAATAATTTCCGCCTCTAATCGCTCTAAATACATACAAACCTAGCTCCTGAAATAATGGCTTGATTTAGCGAATCAAAAATCCGAGACCAACATCATAACGCCCTGTCAAAGCCTGAAAAGCGTTGTCAATGACCGGAATAGTGATCATGCGAAAGGTTGATTAAGGTGATTGGCTGAGAACACCGAAGGAAGTCACGCAACGAGCACTTTGCGACAACATTGCATCATGGTCACAGAGCAGATAGAAAGTAGGTACTACGTCATGCTACAAAATCTAGACAAACAACAGTAAAGGTGCACTTACATTATGCTCCCAAGTGACTTTATAAGCCGGTGGATTTGCCTGTACGATGCACTCGAAGTACACATCGTCGCCTTCTTCTATGTCAAGAGGGTTTAGTTTTGAACCCAAACGGACCTTTGCAATAGGAACATCTGTTGACAACATTATTTCTGTAAAGTTTTCGATATTACTGACACGTATCGTTTTAATGTAAGCGTTAATTAAATATGTTTCTGTTTATTTCTATTATTTGGGGGCCTTTTGTTAGGTTAAAAAGGAAGTGAGATAGGCAAAGTGGTTTTAATAATGGAACAAGGTTGGCTTTTGGAAATATTTTATGTATCCAGTACCCTCCAAAAAAGCTAAAGTTTGTGATTAAGATACGCGTTTCTGCTTAAAAAAATTGCTGTGAAAGATAAGGATTTTAAACTTGCAGAATTTTGTGTCGTAACTACTAATTTACGGTTTTTGGATTTTGTCCTTTAGTTCAAAATTTATATACCAAATACTCAAGTCTGCAAACATGGAGACTTGAGTATTAATATGATATTAATTTCAGCTCTACGCGTTCCCGAGACAAGGATCTTGACAGACAGACAAACGGACAACTAAATGATCCTATAGTGGTTTCTTTTTTCCCTTTGAGGGATCGAACACTAAAAAAAACAAAAAATTAAGGTATGCCTTGCGATCCCCAACCCGCATGCCCAGCGTAGGAATTATGGGTCATTGGTATAACAGGGGCCTTCATAATGTTCCTAACAGGGGAGGCTTATATCTAGCAGTGGAGTGGTAGGTTGTTGTTATAATCCTATATTACTAACACCCATCGGACAGTTGATTGAAACCGATGGAGTAAGACAGTAATGATATTCACCAAAGGATCTTTAGAATTAAGGGATCGACGAATCGGCAAAGAAGCAGGCGGCATAATACTTACAATGAAGATTGAGCGTAACGCTAGTTTCTATGGTTTCTTGCTGCAGTTTTTCGTGTGAGGCTCGACACGTAAGCTTCTTGCCGTTTTGTTCCATGCGCGGTGTCCAGCGAAGCACTGACAACGTTTCGTTCTGATCATCTTGCTCCTAAGTGTTAATAAAAAAAGATATTATAAAAACAAATAAACCGACTGCTAAAAATTTAATAACTGAAAAGAGAAATACAAGTATTACAATATCGGCGGGGACAAACGTAGTTTGGGTCTATCTTTCTCGCCCGTTGGCAACAAAGTATCATTTGTCCTCGTCTGCAGCATCATAAAGTATTAAGTTTGACTAATTTGAATAAACATTGATATTGTGATACTTGTTTTTTTCTCTTTTCAGTTCATTAAAGCAGTCGGGTTTTTTGTATTTAAAACACATTTTTTTCCGACTTTTTTGTTTTATTATCGACAATTTGTGTTAAAACAGTAATACAAACGTGACATGATATATATATTTTTGTAATAGTCTTTTTACAATCTTTCATTTGATATCCATATTGCTAGGATACGGAAAAAAACAAACCCCCTTTTTTATTTGCGGTCGTATTATTTTTGAATATTTACTTTGCCTATGTCACTACCACAATTCTGATAAATTCAACGACACCTCAATTATGTAAAAATCCGTTCAGTGGTTTGGGCTGTAGGGCGTTTCAAAGAAATGGACAAGCGTAGTCACATACATACAAACATACATACTCTCGAAAAACATCACCTTCCTTCTGGCGCAGTCGGATAACAAGTATTTATAAAAAAAAAAAAAAAACCGACTGCATAGGCAGGAAGTTTTTACTACTTACGCTGTATTTTATAAATCGATCTCAACTCAGAGTGCAAGCTTGAGATCTGTCAAAACAATTATTTCTATGATTGTGTCATTTTGAAAATACTTCATCGTATCAGAGATAAGATCGTCCCCAGCAAACATTTTCTTAGGATTCATGCCTTATTTACTTCATGATTGTAAATGATAATTTTATCTTCGATTTTATATTTTACATTACCAACAGTAAATAAATTATTAGGTTATTTTATCAAACACTGGATTAATTTAAAATTAAATCACGTGGCACATAGTTAAATAGTGTGTTTTATGAACAAAATCAAATAATTGTTGATACATATATTTTAGTTTTTGTGTGCCTGTTTTGACTACATAACTACCACCTACTTTCTTGAAACCGAAATGAATTCAATGAATGCTTCCAAAATTAAAGCATCCCCCACACAGCTGCGTTATTATCGGCGATTTTACCGCATGCGTTATTGTGATAATGCGTCCCATCTCCTTGCACACAAATGCGTTATCGTAGCAGTGCATAACGTGGTGTAACTTTTTAGCCGTCCCAGCCGTCTATACATATACTAAATACATATAATGTACTAAAAACAGATATTGATAAATAACGCATGTGGCATAGTAGAGGAGGCTTAAATCCGCAGCCTCCAAGGAGGTTAGTTTGAACTTCGAATTAGTAAATAATTTTTGGTATGGTCTTGGATGATGAAGTGGAGGATATGTACGAGGACATATCCAAAGCCTTGCACAACACCACGAAGGCTCACTTCAACGTTGTTATGGGGGACTTTAACGGCAAAGTGGGAGTCCGAATTGGCGACGAATCCAGAGTGGGCCCGCATGGTTTTGGGTGTAGAAATCACAGGGGGCAAATGCTGGTCAACTTCCTAGAGAAGGAGGGGTTCTTCTTGATGAACTCGTTCTTCGAGAAGAAGCCCCACAGGAAGTGGACATGGCGTAGCCCCGACACTGTGACCAAAAACGAGATCGACTTCATCATGACGGATAAAAGGCACATATTCAGAGACGTCTCCGTGATCAACAGGTTCAACACCGGATCTGATCACAGACTTGTCCGAGGCTCTCTGAATATCAATCTAAAGCTGGAAAGAAACCATCTGATGAAGTCCACGCTCCGACCCAATCTACTCCAGATCATGGCGGGCACCGAGAAGTTTCAGAAGCTTCTCGGTGACAGATTCGTTGCTGTGGAACCCACCGATGACGTTGATGAGGCCCTACAAAACGTGGTTGGAATGTTAAGGGACGAGGGCATCAAATTCTGCCAAATGCAGCCTAAAGGCAAGAAGTCCAAACTCACGGATGAGACTCTTCGGCTGATGACAAAAAGACGGGAAACCACTCAGGCCACTTCGTCAGAGAGGTCAGACCTGAACAAGCGAATTGCGAAGATGATACGGCACGACCTTCGGAGCTCCATTACACGCCTCATTGAAGAGGCAATATAGCGAAACCGAGGGTCCAAAGTATTCAATCAGCAGCTTGGCAGGAGCCACCTGACGAAGTTAACGACACACGATGGCCGAACCGTCTTGTCAAAGCCGGAGGTATTATCTGAGATAGAGGACTTTTATGGCCTACTGTATGCGGCACATGCTCCTTGCCCCCAACGTAGCAGCCACGATTCTCGAGCCACCCTCACCCGCCACTATACCGACGACCTGCCAGAGATCAGCCAAGACGAGGTCGTACTGGCCCTGAGGCAGCTTAAAAATGGAAAAGCCCCCGGTGAAGACGGTGTTACTTCGGAACTTCTGAAGGCTGGAGGAGCTCCTATTGTGCAGGAGCTGCGGAACCTCTTCAACGCCGTCCTTCACTGTGGGAGAACTCCTAAGGCGTGGAACGAGAGCTTGGTGGTTCTGTTTTTTAAGAAGGGAGATAAAACCCTTCTTAAAAACTACAGACCCATCTCGCTCCTGAGCCACGTCTATAAGCTGTTCTCAAGGGTTATTACAAATCGTCTCGCCAGAAGACTCGATGAGTTCCAGCCACCGGAGCAGGCTGGGTTTCGCGGAGGATATGGTACCATAGACCACATTCACACAGTGAGGCAGATTATACAGAAGTCCGAAGAGTATAATCAGCCCCTGTGTCTGGCGTTTGTGGACTATGAGAAAGCCTTTGACTCTGTAGAAACCTGGGCTGTCCTGGAATCCTTGCAGCGATGCCAAGTGGACTATCGTTATATCGAAGTGTTGAGGTGTCTGTACGAAGCCGCCACTATGAGTGTCCGAGTACAGGACCAGCAGTCTAAACCCATCCAACTGCGCCGCGGAGTGAGACAGGGAGATGTCATATCTCCGAAACTGTTCACAAGCGCGTTGGAGGATATGTTTAAGACGCTGGACTGGAAAGGTATGGGCATAAACATAAACGGCGAGCACTTCTCACACTTACGATTTGCTGATGACATAGTCCTAATGGCGGAGTCGCTGGAGGAGCTGCAACAAATGCTGGACGGCCTAGCATCAGCCTCGCGAAAGATAGGTTTCGGCATGAATTTGGACAAGACCAAAGTTATGGTCAATGACCGAATTGATCCGAGTCCTGTAGTCGTTAATGGACACCTACTTGAAGTTGTTTCGGAGTATACATACCTCGGGCAGATAATGCAGTTGGGTAGAAACAACTTCGAGAAGGAGGCCAAGAGGAGGATTCAGCTGGGTTGGGCGGCATTTGGAAAACTACGTCGAGTTTTCTCGTCACCTATACCGCAATGTTTGAAAACGAAAGTTTTCAATCAGTGCGTCCTACCCGTCATGACATACGGAGCCGAAACGTGGACACTCACAGTACGGCTAGTCCACCAATTTAAAGTCGCTCAGCGAGCTATGGAACGAACTATGCTCGGGGTTTCTCTGAAGGATAAAATCCGTAACGAGTTTATCCGACATAGAACTAAAGTTGTCGACATAGCTCAGAGAATTAGCAAGCTGAAGTGGCAGTGGGCTGGCCATATATGCCGAAGAACCGATAACCGTTGGGGTAAACGAGTTCTTGAGTGGAGACCGCGGCTCGGCAAACGTAGTGTAGGACGCCCTCCGGCCAGGTGGGGTGACGATCTGCGAAAGGCTGCTGGTAGAAGCTGGATGCGTCGAGCTCAGGACAGGGCGCAATGGCGCTCATTAGGGGAGGCCTATGTCCAGCAGTCGACTGCTATAGGCTGATGATGATGATGGTCTTTATGGTAAAACCATGGAATTAATTTAAAGGTACTTAGATAGTAAACCTCCTTGGGTAAAACAATCTGTCTTCGGAAGCTCTGGAGCCTCCAAAAAGGCTAGTTATAGTTTCGAATCAGTAAATTATTGGTCGTAACTTATCTCAATGAGGTAGATGCGTGTGTTTTTTATTGTACCGAGGTCGATGGAACTCAACTCAAATCTTCATACCAATTTTGAGGGAAATTGAAAATGGCTTCTCACAGAATCTAGATGATTCAACCTTGGAAATATCTTGGTTTTGTTACTATGGGTATTAAATTCCGAATGTAGTAAGTATGAATTATTTACCCACTAATGAAGCGTTGGCAGGCAACAACTAACAGCATGACAGAAATAAGGCAGGACGAGGCATTCAAGCATGAATTTCGGAATTTCGCCTGAATTGTATGAATTGTAGATATCAGGAACTAAGAGTATTTATACCACCGTGTAATGTGTCTGAACTCGGAGAAAATACAAACATATGTCGCGCAGGGGCCAGTCAGCACTTTTTCATTGTCAGCTAGGTTATGGTCCATTGTGCCAAAGACGTCAAAAATGACAAAGGCGTTGGCATTTTTTAAGCTACAATTAGGTAAATATGTAGGTAGCAGGTGTACATTATCTATGATTGTAACAACAACTACCTATATATCGTCCATTGTGGTACAACAGCAGAATTATGAAGTATTTTTTAAGAATTTAGGAGGAGATTAGTTCGAATTTCAAATTGAAAACCAAAAAGTATTTACTACTTTTTGTTATGATACGATCTTTATTGTTAAACTAATTCTGCCTTCGGAAGCAGTTCAGCGTAAATTGAATCATATATTTGACATGTAGATCATATGAAGTGTCAAAAATATCCAATATGGCCACTGAAAGAAGTGATTCTTTCAGTGACACCTAATTTTTTTTTTTTGTAATCAAGGAGTTTTTAATACCTTTTTAGTTCATAGTAAATTGAAAAGCTTCTGTATCCTGTCGCCATTTTGAATTTTTTTACATTTAATATAGCCTAGTCACCCTTGTGATGTAGGCGAATCCACCGACACCTAATTTGTTAAATTCCGTCCAGCCGTTTGGGCTACAGCGACGTACAAATAATATTTCAAACATATATATACCCTAAAAGCATAACCCGACTGAAGAGGACTTCAGTCGGGTAAAAATAAAGTTTTAAAGGTTTTAGAATTAATCATTAACTGATTATAATTGATAATTTTGTGTCAGATTTCATTCTAATGAATGCAGTGAAAAGGTATTTGTTTACAGCCTACCTTTTGTACAGCAGGCATCTGCATATTATCCAACCACCAAGTAACAACCGCTGGGGGCCGTGACCCCACAGCTCTGCAAGTCAGTTCAGCTCTTTGATCAACAGACAGCGGCTGCTCCTTTGTAAGGATTTCTACGAATAATGGCCGCACTGAAACAAGAATCCGATGTTAGTAGGTGAATAAACAATAGTGGAAATACCAAACCAAAGGCTTTAATGCAAATAGCCAGCTAAAATGCATTAAGGTCTGTCTCCTGGTGCAAGGCAAATATCTAATTTTTATTATCTGGAAAAAATTGGCTCTGGTGGTCATAGATCTTCTTAATAACCACGAAACGGGAAAAAATCTAAATATAAAGGAAATTAAAAATAATGTGGTTGTTAAACGGGAAAAAATCCAAAATGTAAAGGAAATTAAAAATAATGTGGTTGTTAGGTAACGTTTGTTGCCTAAAATGAGTGTGTCTGTCAAGCTCAAACAATCTGGCCAGCTCAATATATATAATTTTCCATAAATCCTTTTCATTAGATCGATGATATCTACATCTGGTTACGGACCAAGATAATAAGATTTTGTTTTATCAGAGTGTTCTTTACTCTGTGAAATCATTACTGGATTCGTGGAATAATTTATATATTCCTATTATAGATTTCCTAATAGATGACTCGCGATTTCGTCCGGGACAAATCTCTACACAGTAGAGACTTATTTCTGCCACACCCTTTCACAGGTAGAAAATAAGGAAATAATTTCTTGGAGTACAGCCCTACACATTTAAGGAAAGTTTTTGTTTAGTCTATTCACTGATTGTTGATTGTCAGTGCAGTGTAGGTACTGTTATATAAAGTGTTGTGACTTGCTCATCTCACTCTAAACTACGCACACTGCACGCGCAATTTAGGCATCATTTTATTTCCGTTAGTACTAGTCTGTAGTAATTCCGTGTTCATTACAGTAACATTTAGAATTTGTGAGTCAAATCAAGAAAGTCATCCAATCGAATAAGACATTATTAAAAACGACATGATTTGCTAAATATAATGTATTCTATTTATTTGATTTGATTTGATTTTATGATACTTATTGCCATGGCCCACCTGATGTTAGGTGGTAACAATTTTCTATAAAAAAGTATTGCTTCGTAGATATTTAGAACGTGCCCTACGATGCAACAACCTGCGTTCATCTAGTTGAGGTATAAAGGTGTTAAGTCTCTTAAACCGGCACCCACATCTTTCAAACCGACTCATAGCAATGCTGCTTCAAGGCAGGAATAGGCATAGTGGTAGTACTACCCTGGATGAGCCCTTCACAAAGAACTCTACTACTGCTGTATTTATTAGTAGCTAAGACTGTGGACCCGGTACTAATTGTCGTTATATTAAATAAATTATTATATAAATAATATTTTTGTACCTCACGCTGCCTCAGTTCAGGAAAAATCAGTAAGAGTTAATTAAAACAGACAGTTTAAGATAGAAGGCACTTTAGAGGCAGGGTGCTGTTTAAATATTAATCGTCAAAGCCCAGTAGAGACACCACAAACCTCTTTAGGCATTTTAAGAGAATAATAAACTTAATGCTGAATAATTTCCTGTAGAGTATGGTGGAGTCACGAAGATAGGACAATGAGACCAATAAAAATTAATGGGAGCCGAGGGGCGCGATACACAAAAGATTCTTTATGAACCGTCATCATTCAGAGATAATCACGGCTTTACATTGGACCTCGAAAGGTTAATCGATCCGAAACCTTATAATATTTTATTTTATGCACAGACCGATTTCCAGGGAACCTTGATTGGTACAGTAGCTCTTAGATATCTTTATATTCATGCTTCATTAAAACGTCGATGGAAAAACAAAATTTTTGATCTTCAGCCGGCTTAGCACAGAGAATTACACAATAAAAGAATAGAGAAAACTTATTTTTGGCAATATTTTAAATTTTCTAAATACAGTTATCTAAAGAATAGATAAGAATAAGCGTCTGGGAAAAAAATATACCTAATGTTTGGGATGCAGGGAGACCCACAACCAGGAAAATTCGTTGTCTTCTCTATCGTAGAGTAGACATAAAATCGGCATGCATTAGGGGGCAGGTTATACACAGTGATTTATCTGTGTATCGAATTATTTCAATATAAATATACGAGAATTGTCACACATGACCAACAGATCCTAAATATCTTACTGATTATTACTTATACATTATGAATAAACGAACATGCGACCTGTAAGTCATAATCATAATAATAACTCAGAAAGCTAAGCTGAAAACTACTGGGCTATGAAAACAATCTGTATTCTCCGACTATTGTATCAATTTAAATGTAATTTTGTTTTATTATATGCTGGAATAATGCCGTACACTATCACACAGCATCATGTAACCCCAAACAAAGCAGAGCTTGTATTATGGGAACCACATGATTGACATACTACAGCTTTTACAGCCTGCGTACATTGGACTACAAACGTCTGCGATTAGACGCTACGACAAGGAGCGGGGCACAATTTTCATACATTTTCTTCAAAGCTCCGCACACACGACGACAATCGCGACGGCAAGATATGACAGACGCTCGCGGCTAAGCGTGACGACAAACGACGACGGCGTCGTGTTTGCGAGGTCTGTTAAATACATGATTAAATTGATTAAGTGGCTTTCATATCACTGCGGCCATGAAGACCTATTGTGATCGCCACTTCTATTTTAAGTCGCCCCTTGAGGCGGGGCTTTCATAGTACACTACCAAGCCCTACTGCTGATAGAAACTGTAGGACCTTTTTGGGTATGAATTCTCGCAGTTCCTCTGGGCTAAAAGTGAATTTGCCCAGAATGGCGCTACGTTTGTGCATTAGTGGCCCACACTCTCCTAGCAGATGAAGGGGCGATTCGTCCGCCTCTTTGCAGAACCTGCAGGTTTGAGTGTTGCAAAGCAGTAACTTAAACATGTGCTTGTTAAGGCGAGTATAAGGGTCAAACCTCCCTCTCACTCGCGCTATTCAACATTTTTGAAGATATATAATCACTTAATGTAGTTATGCAAACTAGCAAATCTTCACGGCCTAGAAAATAACAATACAAAGGTTCAGCAAGAATATCATGTTGAACCCAACACATTTTCCTACCAAAAAATTTGCACCAAAATTGATCATATTGGTGCAAATTTTTTGGTAAGAAAACGTGATAGAATCAAAATGATATTATTGCTGAACCTTTGTATTGTTATTTTCTAGGCCGTGAAGGTTTGCTATTTTGCATAACTACATTCAGTGATTTTATATCTTCAAAAATGTTGAATAGTGCGAGTGAGAGGGAGGTTTGACCCTTATACTCGCCTTAAGGCGACAATGTCAGTCAAAACTCTGACCATAATGCGTAGGTTGTTTCTGTTTAGCGCTAAGACTTGGTTTAAATACATACATATTATGTATAGAAAACACCCAGACCCGAAGACAAATATCTGCAAATAATGCAAACATTTGTATCGCGACGGGAATCGAACGGGCAACCTTCGCCCTGCGCTACAGAGGCCGTCGTATTGTATGTTTCACGTATAATAAAATGCTCATTCATTAATTCATTCAGTCTCTCATTTTCTTCAACCAAAGTCTAATATATGAAATGGTTCAAATGAACATTTAAACTTTGTTTCAGAAATTTCTACAAATTATGGAGTTTGCGGGTAAGTTTATGAATCAAGTATCTTCAATTCAAGTACAAATGTACAAGACTCAAGTACCTTGTGAAATGCTCAAGTTAAGAAGACAACGTGATCTCAAACTTTGAATTATGGTTCTAACATAATATGGATACACAAGTCGAAGTTTCAAAGCTTGTGAATTTTGAACTAATGTTACTTGCATTAGAAATTTGAATATCATAAAATTAAATACTATTCAATTTGTAGTTATTATGGTAAAACATGTTACTACTAGCTTCTGCCTGCTGCTTCGCTTACGTGGTACCAAGATAAAAAGTAACTACATAATTATGTGTATATCTGCTTATTCCGTATACCTATATGGCGTGAAGGAGAAACAAACATTTCAGATGAATTCACAAATTTTCGCCTAGTTATTATATTATTAGGTACTATAAGTAGATATTTTATAAGTAGGTACCAGTCTGTAAATAAGTTAATCAAACTAGCCAATCGAGATATTAAGATAAATAAATAATGCTGGAGCATGTAATATGGGAAGCACATGACTGATACTTCATTTAAGTATGAGGTATATTTTTCTTAAAATTATACATAGAAAACACCCAGACCCGTGAAAAAGATTTGAATATCACATACATTAGTCTCGCGGCGGGAATCGAACCCGCTGTTCTTTGCGTCTCGGGCTTGTCGGTTATATAACAATGTTGTTAACATAAATGAATCTGTGCTTTCATTTATTTTGTCTGTGAGAAGCTGTGCTTCATACAAAGAATTATGATAGGGGAGTGCACGCCCTAAACAAAAATCTATGCCTAGTGGTTATATATATTTTCTGCATTAGTGTTGCACAAAAGAGGAACGAGACACAACTCTCCTTTGGGCATTTTTATTGAGAAAATTCAGGCAAATCGCTAATAAAAAATTCTTTGCTTGGAACTGATAAAGTAGGTAGGTAAGCAATAATGTACTTACGATAGAGTTGTATCTGAACTTGAACTTTATGAGGCGGTGCCAGTATAGTATTGTCAGCAGTGCAGACATATACAGCTTCATAAAAATCTCTGGTTAGCTTCGGTATTCTTAGCTCTAGAAGACTGATTCGTGATCCATCATTAACAGGAGGTAATGTGGATACTATTTGGTCGTTACGCCACCATCGGAGTCGAGGCATTGGTTTACCTATACAAAAAATAAAACATGTAAGACGAATTACTCACGATAGATAATTGATAAGATCGTAATCTAATTGCAATAGTTATAAACTTTAAACTACTTTCCTTCTAATGTCCTACTAAAATAAATACTAATTTATGGTTTTCTTTGACAATGCAGATTTTGATCCTACTTTTTTAAATTTTTGTTAATTTCTTGCCAGTGCCTTACGACTTTTAAGTCACGACAAGTGGGCACCCCGAGACTTCGTCCATGAAGAAGTTTTTTCCCATTTTGAGTTTATTGTCAACCCAACCTCACTTACACGTGATGCACCCTGCTAACTAACAAACAGGTCTATTGCGGCCGCAGTTAATTGCTTCATAGCGGAGCCTAATACTGCTGTAACAGCTAAATCACCTGGCCGCCGAGGGGCAGCAGCGCGGAGATGGGCAGGTACTCTGCGATGTTATCTGTTGTTGTTATTTTTTGTCCGTCAGTTTCATATATTTCGATTAATAGAAGAATAAGATTATATAAGTTAGACATTTAATTTTAAAAGTGATAAATTTTCTACACTAGTTTTACCTCCACTTACAACACAGGTAAGTTTCATACTGGTGTCTTCTACATATGGACCGGCAAACAACACGATCTCCTTATCAAACTCATCAAATATCTTTGGTTTTTCAGGAAGCTCTGCAAAATAAAATACAAAACAATGTATAAGAGCAGTAGTCACCAAAAACATGCCAAGAACACAAGAAAAGTGTATTTTTTTTAAAATTATTATAAGTATGAAAGGTTATCAATATTAGTTTGTTAAAATGAAAAGTATTCCTGGTATTCTTAATTTCATAGTACTAAAATGAATCTTAAAAGCAAGATAGGTAAAGAAAAAAAACTATACTGTTCAAAAGTTCTTCGTTAAAATTATCTTAGATACTTCCGTTTGAACTAGTTGGTATTGAAATAAATTATGAAAAATACCTATTACATCCAATAGGACTTTGAAGTTCTGTGTGGGTGAGATCTTGAAGTCTACCCTACAGCGATAGAGTCCGCCATCTGTCGGAACTACGTCGCGTATCCGTAACGATGCCGGCGCGGCTGCGTGCCATCGTACTCGGCCGGTCATGGCGTTGTCCGACCAGTGGGCCGCTTGACCTTGTAGCCGGCTGTCGTAACTGAGGACGAAATGCCTATTTAACACAAATTCTGCTGGAAAACGAGCAGATCAACATCTTATTCTAGGAAAATCCGGAGTCCCAGACTCGGAGCAAATCCCTTGCGAAGGGGATTTCTGGCCTTTTTGTTCAGTAATGCCCTTCAGACTCTCAAACGGGGATTTATCCCACACATTTTGCGTTTACAGTAGGTAGTAGGTAAGTAGAATAGTAGTAGAGATAGTAGCAGGTAAGTAGAATAAACTGGAAACCTTCACCTGTTCCAACTAACACTACCAGACTATCCCCACAAATGACGACGAAATGTCTACAACGCGATGTATACATTTTCGTAGATTTTTGCGATTTGTAGTGCGATGTGTGCCTCGCCGCTTTGCGTGTAGTTTAGTGGTATATGCGTCTTTGGTTCTAGTAACGTCAATATCAAAGATTTGGGATATACCCGCTAAAAAATACCGCAATCCGTACAACCCTAATCACTAAACTGTGTCACCAGATTAGCAGCTAACCCCATATGACTATGTGCATATTTTATAAATCGCTCAGCGTGTATTTGTTATGCATGGCTCGGGTTCGGGTGTCGCCGGGATTAGTTTGACGCAAACGTGTCACGAACCACTGTTTGATCCAATTTCGTTGTTGATCTCTTCTGATGAAGGTGACCTTGGTATTTCGTTGTTATGTGATCATAAATAAAATAACCAATAAATATTGCTGGACATTTTCACGCGCCATAGGAGCTCAAAGTTTCAAAAAAAAAAAAAAAAAACATTTATTCAGTAGGACCTGTATAGTACACTTTGAAACGTCATTTTTTTAATTTACCACCAATTCGTAACGTGACCAAACAGAGAAGAATTGGCAAGAAACTCTGCGTGGCTTTTGTAATGGGCACCACATTACTACTTACTAAGTATATAATATACCTAATAGAATAACTTATACTTTTTTTGGTAGGTAAATACATACACATTCACCTAGAAAACCCATTCCCTGAGCAACGGGACGAGAATCGAGCCCACCACCTTCTGCGTTACAGGTGGAACTTTACCCACTGCGCCGCAGAGGTTGGAAATAAGCACAAGACCGGCTAAGTGCGAGTTAATTCGCCCACCGCGGGTGACGTCAATGGCCTGCGATACTAATTAGTAAGTTTACTTCGTAATTAATAAGCTGTATACCTCATACAATAAATGAAACCGGCTTTAGAATTGGCAAATTAAGGCCCTTTAAGCTATCACCATAATTTGACCGTGTAACTCACTTTATAGCTTTACCACAGCAGCTGTCCTCACAATTATTTAGGTTTCTTCAAAACTATGGTAGGTAAATACTTCGCTATAACTTTCCTGTAAAATATAGATACATACTTCTCTAATAAACATAAATTTCAGGTTTCCCACTTCGCAAACTTCGGAGATGTGGTTGGGGATTGTTTGTTATTGACATTTTTTGGTCTTTTTTATCCTAAATCAAAAACTGCATGATATAAAAAAACTGTATTTAACTAGTATAATCGAGGGTTTTCATTTGATACCCCACTTGAACTGGTAACAACCTCTTTTATTTTTCAAAAAACTGTTTAGGAAGTCTCTACTTCGCTATAATTTTCCTGTAAAATATACAATTCTTTTTTACATATATATTAGTTTCAGGTTTCTCGTTTTGCAAACTTTGGAGATCGCCCCCAGCGTTATGATAATTTTTTGGACAATTTTGATCATAAATCGAAAACTATATTTTAAACTGGGACCTTATTGGGACTTATTTTGGACCCTTTTGGGATGGAAACGAAATTAATTCTATATTTTTTCACTTCCAATCTTATTCAATTAGTGCATTTTAAATCTTTACCAAACAAGTCGGTAGCTTTTGTAGTTCCTGAAATAATCAGGTGTGACAGAAGGACGGACGGACAAATCGGCTTTGTTTTTTTAAGTATGACAAGAACTTTTTATTTAATGTTCCCATGTTCGTTGCAAATAAATAATTATGAATTAACTTTCTGTTAATATCTCACCTATAAATCGGATTATCGTCCTTATACCAGGCGACGAGAAGCAGCACATCTGAAGGTTGGGGCAAGCGCGTATCACAAGGGAGTGTCGCGTCACCTCCGGTTACTGCCGAAATCTTCATTGCGTCGAGAGGCTCCGCTCTGACATTCAAACCAGCACGTAGGAGACCTGTTGGTGTGAAGGTAGGTAATAGGTTAATGTCACTAACCGGGATCACGACCGGAAAGAAATTATTCCTTAAACAATGCTTTTATTGTCACTGTTACTATTAGTTGCAATCAGTTACTCTATGTTATTCTTACGTCAACTATCCTTTTTCTGTCTTTGTCTTTTTCAATTACAAAAGCTGCACTTTATACCCCTTCTACTTACTTTTTGCTGCTGCAGCAAAGGTTTTGTTACCCTAGCAGGGCTTGAAAAATATGTAGTAACAACTGTTACGATAATAGAAGTATACTATACTCAAAAATAATAAAAATAGATTGGCCCTTTTCGATACCATCAATATGAAGGTACCTTTCTGCATCATGTTCTGTTAGTAACAGAACTAATAATGTTGCATCAAATATAAATATCGAATCCATATCGTATCATATTATATTATATATAGTGCAGTAGTAGTGTAGTGTAGTAATTAATCAAATTAATATTTTCGACTTTCTAGTTACCACATACATTAGGTTATTATTTTGAAAGATAATCTAGATATTTTTGGTAAAAACTGATTTTTAACTCTTAAGTTCTCTCTACTCTCTTCGTTTAGGTGTTACGAATAGGTACAAATAAAATAGGTACGCTTACGTTCTGTAAAAAGAATGTACCTCGAAATTGTATCCATACCACAAACTTGTATGATATTATGTGATCCATATACTTTCTGGCATTTGTGTGATGTGATGTGATGACTCATGAAGGTCCAAACTAATAGGATCTAGGAAAATTACTAGAAATACTGACATAATTTACAAAATACACACTATTCTTAAAACTGTTCTCGGCGCTAAAGGAATAGGTATACATACCTACGCGACCGTGACAAATGTTCCGATTAACAATAAGTACAAAAGCTTCGTCGAGGGAGATTGTGCTTTAACGATGTAATATTTCAATGGTTTCCTACGGGTAAACTGGTCTATGGAATATCAAATTCATTCCGTTAATCCATCTACGTAATGTTTCGAGACGGCTACTCAATCTACCTATCTACCTATTGTTATAAACGATAAAGTCAATACAATTTTCTCGTCGGAGCTTACGGGTCGAGCATTTTTAGGATCAGCCAGTTAGAAAACGGCAGAGATTGGTTTCTGTAATGAGGAATTATTATTCTTAATGAAAGATTAGTATTTCTGTATGTTTATTATTGTAGGTATACAGTCGGTGGAATAGGTAGGTATTGTATACAATATTGAAGTGAAAACGTTGGTAAGACTGTGGTTAAAAATAAAAAGTCAGTCTTGATCATCATCATCAGCCTGTAGCTGTCCACTGCTGGACATAGGCCTCCCCTAATGAGCGCTATTGCGCCCTGTCGAGCTCGACGCATCCAGCTTCTACCAGGCAGCCATTCGCAGATCGTCACTCCACCTGGCTACACTACGCTTGCCGAGCCGCGGTCTCCACTCAAGAACTCAACAGTTATCGGTTCTTCGGCAGATATAGCCAGCTCACTGCCACTTCAGCTTGCTAATTCTCAACGCTATGTCAACAACTTTCTATGTCGGATAAAAATGTTGATCAGCCAGTTTGATAAAGGAGAGATTAGGTTTCTATCATGACGAATAATTAAGAAAGTTAGTTATTTTTGTAGGTCTGTTATTGTATACAATGGGTAGAATATGACATATGTATACATATGTATAAGTACAATATTGAAGCGTAAACGTGGTTAGACTGTCGTACAAAAGTTAGTGTTAAATTGTTCTTAAAGTGGTTTAGTAGTAAATAGAGAGCTCTCTGTATAAGGCTTGTTTGGGAAGTAACTTCTTACTATTACTGCCATAAAGTTGCAAAGCTGTCAGTGAAATGACAGGCACTAGAAGTTTATCTTCATGCTACAGTTCATGGACGCAGAGTCAGCCGATTTTTAGAAGTAATACCTATTATTTATACAATTTTATTCTATTTTTATTTTTAAAGCAGTAGAAAATAAAAAAAAATAAGATATTTTGGTTTATTCTAGGGTGGAACCGCTAAATCCATGTCCCGACGGGCCAAAGCATGAAAATCTAAATTAATATCATTGTCATTCCCACCAGGGCCCGCCACATTTGTTCAATTGTTTTATTCATTTTGTTTCCTAGTTGTTAAACGAGTAATCATTTATGCACATTGGTGTATATTTAAAAAAAATGACGAACAAACTGTACTATAGTGGGTGACACAGTTACGATCGCACTGTACTGTGAAACCTACTGTTTAAACTGCACCGATTAATCGAAACGTGTGTTTGATGAAACCTGAGTTTTCGTCATCGATTAATCGGTGCTGTTTATCTAAGTAAATAAATGTTCATTTCAGGCCAAGGAATAAACAACTCGGTTTCATCAAACACACGTTTCGATTGTAACGATTTCTCATAAAGTATCTGCCATCCAATTAGAATAAACGAATTTTGATTTTGTTTTAATTTTGACTTTTTTGAATTGATAAATGTCTGTGGATGAATTAAATTGAATATAATTACTCGCGCTATCCACAGACACTATCTATATAACGTGTTTCTCTGTCATCCATCACCACCTGTCTTGTTTCACATCGCCACGGGAAGAATATGCCACTCCCAGAACAGTTGCGTGTCGGTTGACAAGAGCGCCAAGCGGACGTTAACGCTACCAGAGTGGCTCCTATAATTTTCTCCTCATTATTTTAAACTAGATAACGCTGTTGAACAGAAAAAAAAAAGATTCAAACTAGTTTCTGCCCGTGGCTCAACTAGCGTTATATTCAGATAAAACGTGAGGGGAACGAATCGATTACTAAATTGAAAATTATTTATTAATAGGTAATTTATTAACGGGATTATGTATGTAAGTAAATAAAAAAGACGTATTGCTTGATGCACACAAAAATGCTCCAAAATAAGTAGAGCTTTTATGTTGTATACTACAAGACTACTTTAAGCTTATAAGTACAATACAAACCAAAGAAAAACCGCTTACATTCACGATTCCCGGGTACTATCAGTGTTTCGCGTAAAATTTGGAGGGATCTATCAACGCCTGTAACTTAGTTTTATAATTCAATTTCTTCATGTGAAATAATTGGACTTCGCTAAATTTTGTTGATCTATACTGTACTTACTTTTTCATAATTATTTATTGTTTTTTGCGTTCATAATATGTAGGTGAGGTATCAAAAGTATGTATGTAGTATATCAATCATGTGTTTCCCATAACACAACCTCTGCTTAGTTTGGGGCTACATGATGATGTGTGATAACGTCCAGCATTATTTATTTATTTAATAACATAACATACGAGTAAAACACAGACGTAGGTAAAAGAAGAAGAAGAATAAAATATGAAGTTAAGCAGTAGGCAAGTATTATCAGTCATGTGATTCCCATTAAACAAGCTCTGCTCAGTTTGGGGCTATTATGATACTCTTTATAAATTGTCTAGTACCTATTACTTATGAATTTGTATGGGACAACCTTGAGAATATTCTCTATACACCAGTAACAAAATCATCAAAATGTTTGTGTTAACTGTTTTATACTACTCAAATTAAACCTTTTCATTTGATACCCCACTCGACCAGGCAACACCCCCTTTTGTTTTTCAACGCCTCCATTAAAAAATTCTAGAAAAATTTCTATAAAACTGTTTTAGGAGACTTCGCTTTTATTTTCCTGTTAAATTTAGATATCCTTTTTTAACATATATTAGTTTCAGGTTTCTCATTTTGCAAACTTCGGAGATTAGGGGGTGTGTGGGGTGTGAGGGGGGAGGGTGGTGGTATGATCATTTTTTTCAATCGAAAGCTGTGCATCGTAAAAAAAACTATTATAAAATGGGCTAATTGACCCCTTTCATAATTATGATATGCCACTCGACCTGGTGGCACCAGTTTGTAAATTTTGACATTTCTTATTTTGGACCCTTTGGGGATGAAAACGAAAATATTTTTATATTTTTTCATTTGCAATTTTATTAAATTAGTGCATTTTAAATAATTATCAAATTTCAAGTCGGTAGCTTTTGTAGTTCCTGAAATAACTAGGTGTGACAGACGGACGGACGGACAACGCCGTGCCATAAAGGTTCGTTTGACCAGTTCGGTAACGTCACCCTAAAAAACATATTAGCTATAACATAAACATATTGCTATAATTATTTTATAGACGAAAGTTTTTGAAATGAGAAACGAGACATCTTTGCACAATATGAAGCCTAGCCTGGACCCTACGGCCCATTAGATCAGCGCTTCTCCACCATGACCATAAAACGGCGGCTTTTACAGGTAGTTTCAGATATTTGGCAACGAAGTGCTGGAATAATATTCCACCTCCAATACGAAATTTTAATAGCAAACATACATCCAAAATTCGTTTCAAATCATTTTTATTACAAAAACAAAAGAAGGTATTCCAAAGCGTTTTTTTCGATAACTCTGAGCTTAGTAACCACATGTCATGTCAGGTACATTTTCAATATTCGGTCAATAATTAAAACTTCATCATCTTCACTTTGAGTCTTCAATAGATTTAATTTTTGCACTGATTATATCATAGGTATCGATTATGTACATTATAGCAACCTACCAACTGTTATTTTTGTATAGAATTTTGTTAAAATGTATCTATCTACCTATCTATACATACCAATACCTGGACTAGCAATAATATAGACTACTTTTTATCCCGGTACCACGCGAGCAAAGCCGCGGGCGGAAGCTAGTGTATTATATCCCAGAACCTAAATTAAAAACAGCTGAGCCCACAAAGCTTAACCATTGCGTCCATACTCCATCTGTGATAATCGAGAATTATTTAGTTTTAAGCCTAAGTTATTTTAGGTTAATAATGTTCAATAACTGTGATTTCCTGTTTGTCCGTTACATTAAAATGTATGACAAAATAAATGCAGACAAATATTCTTAAATATTTTTAATATTCGTACCTTAACTACCTACTTAGACTTTATTCATACTTCCAGAACTATCAGAAGATTATAGTGCTGACTCTACCTAAACGTTGCATGGATGTGGTTGGGCACTAAGGTATGAAAGTTTTCTTTTCCAAGAACAATAGGTTTGGATGTGATGGGAAGGAACCCATAATATGTGGGCAGGTTAGGTAGAAACGGAAAATATACGCATGTAAAAGTAACCTACAACTAAGAACCGCATTACTTGTATTTGGTACCTGCAACCAGCTTCGGGCTGATACAGGTATTTTTATGATAAAAAACATTTTTCGGAATGTTTACCTTGTTCTTATAGAAATAGGTACCTTTCTATTATGCTTGTAACAAAGGGAAATATAAATGACGTGACCATAAATATCCACTGACCTCTTATCCTAAGGTCACACGAATGGCTGGGGTATGAGGGTTTAGTCACTGGACTCAACCAATGTCCAATGCCAAAGCTACTTAAAAAAACGATGTTTTTTATGTTACTTGAAGATGGAACAAGCACATGGCCTAACTGATGTTAAGTGGTAACCATTACCTATTACAAAGCATTACATCATAGATCACGTTTTTTGGAACGTTCTGTACGATGCAACGCCATGCGTCCATCAACTTGAGGCATGAAGATGATACCTCTTGTGTCTTTAAATTCACCGGCACCCACACCCTTCAAACCAAAACATAGCACAGCTGGTTCACGGCAGAAATAGGCATGGTGGCAGTACTTCGCCGGACGAGCCCTCCACAAAGAACTCTACAACTACTGTTATTAACGGTGTTTAATAATATAATTTGGTTAGTCGTTCTAGCCAACTTCCAAACTTCCATAATATAACAAAGGTGAAAGTTTGGATGTGAAGATGTTGTTACTCCTTCACGCCACAACTACTGGGTGGAGTTGGAATGTTTTGTTCATGACGTAGCTCTACACTTCAACATTGAGTGACGAAACGCGACATGGCAACTTATAAAATACTTTAATCACCGTAACTGGGAGAGCTAGGTTAAAGATCATCACGCCTAGATAGAATCCCTGGCTAATGTTGTGATACCATGCTGATGGTCAATAATGTTACGGCACAGGATAAAGCCTGGCTCGATCATTTCGCACAATAGAGGGCTAAACGCTACTAACGACAATAAACCACACCAGAATTATGTCATATGTAAAAAGAGTCGTATCTGAAATGCAGCGCAAGTACCTCTTATGAAACTGAAATGGAGATTCTTATTTGAAACAATGTGTGTTTTGTGCAGTAAATGCGATAAATAGGTAAGTAGGTATCACTTTTCAATTCTGTGATTTTTTTTAATTTTTAACAACATATGACAATTGAACAAACTTAATGTGATAATAAAAGTTCTCGAATGGCGACCGCGAACTGGAAGACGAAGTGTGGGGAGACCCCCCACCAGATGGACCGATGACATCGTCAAGATTGCAGGTGGATGGAGAGGGCTCAAGACCGTTCTTCGTGGAATTCCTTGGGGGAGACCTATGTTCAGCAGTGGACTTCTATAGGTTGTTGTTGATGATGATGATGATGAATGTGATAATTGTGATAACAGTAATCTCTATTCATGAAAATCACGGCCGTTTCTAGGGAACGGAGATGATGTAAAAATAGATAGGTACTTAGAGGTTTTTCCATTGAATTTTGTCAATTCTGGCGAGTGATGAAACCTATTACCTCTTTTTCTGGGAATCGTTTGTACTTGGTAGGTATTATTCAATGTCCTTGCTTTAATGTTTAGGAATTCTCCAAGACGCGCGGCTTTGCAACAATTGTTCTAACCGTTTTTGCCCGCGGCTTAGCTCAGCATATTTTTGAAAGAAAGAAAGCAAATCAATTTATTTGTGACTTATATAGGCAAACATATTCACAATAAAAGAATGGCTTTTCAGGTGTTAAGCCATCTCAGAGGCCATCAGGTGGCTTGAAACTCCGACACCAGAGTTGGTCACTAGCTCATACGAATAAGAAGAAGTGAAACAATGGTATTAAAATTACAGTAAGTCCGATCCTCACTAAAGGGAGACTGACTCAGCATGGACTGGCTAACTAACAGGCAACTATCGCTGGTCTTCCGTCAGAGCCAGGCGCTCATGTTACGGACCATCATTATTCTATCCCTCGGTAACAATACTTTTTTTTATGAATGATTATGTGTATTTTCTATACCACCGACAACGTGGTGGTATGAAAAATATCATGTTGATTGGTTGAGTAGTTAAGATGTGAAAGCGTAACAAACAAACAAATTCACTATAGCATTTTCACTTCTCTTGCTCAAAATGTGTACCATATTAGTGTAGCTTAGCGGGCCTAAAACTCGAGTTTAATACCTCGGGCTAAAAAGTATTTTTTCTTTTTAATTATTGTCTAAACTCATCAGCCCGTACAAAGCATTCGTTCTCTTACATAAAACTCGACTTCTTGGTGCTCCGTCAATCTTTTTTTTTTAAAATAGAACCGTCTTGGTGATGTTTTATGAAGGTTCTTTAATTTTTAATAAAATTTCTGAAAATGGTCTAATTTTGAATAGTTTTATTTTCTCGCAATCGAAGTGAAAAGTAGAGTGTTTAACTCGGGCCAAAACCACCCATTATAACTCGGTCTTGTCATCCTCTCTCGCTACGCTCGGGAGTATAACAACCTCGTATATAATGGGATGGTTTAGTCCCTTGTAAAACAATCTACTATTATAGTATTGTATGGAGTCCCCACTGACTGACTCATGAAATGACAACGCATAGTCTAAACCACTTTTGTAGATAAAAATTCACAGGATGTGGTCCTTCTTAGTAGACCATTATGTATTTACTACATAGAATATAGCCTTCAAATTTCTAGTGAAAATGTATAATATAAAAATAATTTTCCTTGAAATTCCACTCTTCTAATACGAACGGATTTATCGGTGATATTAGAATTTGTATGGGAACTTTCGAACAACAATAGAGAATACATACTATTATGTAATTCTGTTATTAAATACCTACTGGTAAATCAACGGTACTGATAGGTAGGTAAGTACTACTAGGAATAGACAACCGCCCTTCAAAAAGAACGCAGAAAATTTATTTTCTAGATTTATTTACGGTAATTCTTAGTTCAGTACCACAGAGATAAACAGTTTTTGGTTCCGTATAAATGAACACTACTGTGTAACTTCCTGGGTCTATGCATGAGCCAAAACTTGGTTTAAACTAACTTCTAAACGACGTTATACTTCAAACTTTTCTATTTTATGTCCCCTTAGGGAATGAGTTGGAAAGTGTATAGGTACAGATAATCCGGATCAAAAGGTTAGTTCTCAATTTTACGGAAATTCTGAAAGAAGTTCGAACATTTTTGTATGGCGCCTGGCATACCTACCTCCTAGTCCGCCATTTTGAAAAAAACATGTTTCTGCAGCCAGTGATTAACGCATGCCAATCGACAGAGTAAATGATTACAAACAAAAGTGTTCAGTAAACGAAACTCCTAAGTGATACGGTTTATGAGATAATTGGGTCTAAACACTATAAAAAAATCTGTTCCTGAGCTATGTTCTACCTTACTTTACTTACTTTTTTTTAAATTTTTTTTCAAATGGCGGACTAGTAGGTAGCCAAGATAAGATAAGATAAGATACTCATTTATTTTTGACATACACACACGAAGGAAAACAAAAATAAAAAATAAAATGAGTTAAAAAAAAAAAAAAAAAAAACTTAATGTCTACCGTGATGTGCAGGCCAAAAAAAGGACCCATCTCAGCTTTGTAGCTACACCACACTAATGCGGGCACGCTGGTTTTCAGATAGGACCCTTGATTGGATGACATCACGAAGTGCAGCTACATACAGCTACGCTTATTACAAACTAAGGACCTTACCTAGAAACCAACGATGTTCGATGCTCTGTGTTTATCCAGCTGAGTGCTTACACACCTGCTTATTTTAGTCCACTTATGGACACAAACCTCCCCTAATAAGGAGGGATATACTCATAATCCCCACGAGCAGTTTGAATTGTTTTTATAATGTAAACATGATAAACCACAATTATCTATTTTATATTATTTTGACCTTTTTTTTAAATAAATAACAATATAAATATGAGCACTGAGCATGCGGGTTGGTTGGGATCACAAGGTATAAGCTCCTCGCACCGCCGCGCGCCGACGCTACTGCCCATTCGTGGTCAGGGAATTTAGTTGTGCTAGTGTTTAGGCTGTGCTATAACGCATTTAGCCGTCTACCAGAGTTTTTAATTTTTTTGTTTGTTAATAGATATTTGATAATAAAATACAGGGGTGCACCACGGGCAGGTTAGGTTGGCTGGGATTCCGAAGATGGAGGTTGGAATTACTATAATAATTAGTTAAGAAAAGGCGAATTACCTGCAATATCGAAGCATCTAAGAAGCAATGACCACAGAGAGATGATGCGGCCGTGGCTCGCACGGAAACCCCACTCCATTTTACATTTTCCGAATACACAGAACACTCAACAATAATGTTTGAATTTAATTCACAATTTTTCCTAACAACACGTTAAGATGCCACTTACAAAACTTATCACAAAAAAAAATATTTTTTTTATAAGTTGAAAAGCAACCAATTTAGCGTAAACTTAATTTTATAACTTGTATAACCACAGAAGCCGCGGCATTAGATCTGAAACAAATAAGGAAAATATTAGACAATACAACGTAATATTAGGTAGGTATGGTAGGCATTTTTTGTTAAATATTTATGGTTTAAGTTTACGTTGCATCTTTAATCATAAAAATATTACTCACAGGTTTCAGTCAACAAAAAATATGTCTGTTTAAAAAAAAAGTACTGAATATAAATTATGTAAGATATAAACAATATCATGTAAGTTAGTAACTATTTTCACCAAGATTACACCTTTGAAATTTTAACTTGGGTACCCATGAAACTGATTTCTATTTAATAGCTTTAGTTTTTACATTGAATCCATTATTAGACTAAAACTACCTACGTCAGCTCATTAGTTTTGACGTGACGGAGGAAAAAACGTACCTACATCTTTATCTCGACCTTCTATGTTCATAATATTATAAGGCTTGTAGTAAAATGGACATGTATTGTAGCTTATTCTTGGTCTTTCTCATCCACGCTTTCCTTCTATATTTCCGTCTTATGAGGTGTCCAATCATTATTTTTCTTCTATTTTGTATGGTTTCTATCCATATTAAAGAGAAGGTATCATATAAGGATGTCAAAGAGACTGCAATGGATAGACCTAAATGGAGAGAAATGCATCACTACACAGACAAGAGCTTTAGGTCCAGTTTCACCATACTCTGTTAGTTAATTAAATGCCCTGTTAATTGTTTTAACAGATTGTTAAGGTTAACGAGTGTTCCACAATGTGCTAACGATTGATTAGTTTTCATAATCAGTTGTTAAACTTAACGGCTGCCCCACAGGTCCGTTAAATTGTTAACAGACGATTATTATTACAGTCAAGAATTCAAGATGGACATGGCGTATAATTTTATTTTCGATAACGAAGATATTTTAGACAATTTAGATGATTTGGACAATTTAGTAAAACGTCCTAGAATTTACAAAGAACGGCGAATGTATTTCGAAGAATATGATGACATTGATTTTTGCACGAGGTTTCGTTTATCGAAAGAATCTGTTTTGGATGTATTACAATTAATTGAAAACAAGCTTGAATACCCATCAGATCGGTAAATTCCTAATTTGCTTTACCTATGTAGGTAGGTACTTTGTAAAGGTATATGACATTATACACTAACTTATTTTACTATTTTCACCTATATAATTATTGAACATAACCTCTATTTGTTTACATGAATGAATCTATTTCACCTATAAATCAATTGTTTTTGACATTAAGATACTATGCAACTGGTTCGCAGCAAATAACTGTAGGAGACTATTGTGGAACAAGCAAGTCTACATCTCACAGAATTATACTTAAAGTAACCGCAGCAATAGCCTCCCTCAGCCGTGAATTTATCAAGTTCCCTGAGTCAGGGGACGAGTTAAGGAAAGCACAATTAGAATTTTATAATATAGCGCGGTTCCCAAAGGTTTTGGGTGCTCTTGACTGTACACATGTACGTATTAGATCACCTAGTGGAGAAAATGGAGAGTATTTTAGAAATCGAAAAGGCTATATGTCCATTAATGTGCAAGCCATTGGTAGTGCAAACCTAGAGATATTAGATTTGGTAGCAAGATGGCCAGGCAGTAGTCAAGATCAGACTATATGGAATGCCTCATACAGAAATGCCATATTTGAAAGCAACCGGTATGGAGATACAGTTCTTTTGGCTGATAGTGGATATATGAATCGACCATATATAATGATTCCATTAGAAGACCCAAGGACACCAGAGGAGGTATCCCGCTTGCATGTTAAATGCAGAGAGTCAACGATATTTCAATTTGGTCACATCACAGAGCCCGTGACGTATTAAACAACTAGCTGAAATAGTGCACATGTTTGCGTCAAAGAAGTATCAAATAATGACATTTTGTATTGGTCGTTTTAGAAAGTGAGTGAATGATAAATGAGTCATTCGGTTAGATGCTAGATTTAGTAACGGTCTGTTAGATTATCACAGTGGGACATGAAATGTTTTAACAGCGTTGTTAATTTTAAACACTAATTAGCTAATCACTGATTAAAAAGAATTTTGTGAAACTGGGCCTCTTTTAAATTATGATAATACTAAAAAGTTATATAATTTACTAATTTTCATTTAATCAATGTCAGTTACGACGAGAAAAACAACCTTTTGTTTATAATAATTATTTATCGTCTATCATGTGATGACCAACGACGCCTTCAGCAGCCTAAAATCTTTGGCGCCAGAATTGGTCACAACTCATAACGAAAAGAAGAACCATATTTTATTATACGATAAAATAAGTACAACCGAACTAGGTGTGGGAAGGTTTAGGTATCAACTTACGTTATTTTCATGAAAACCATTAATCGGACAATATGCCCGCCTGCTAGGTCAGTGTAAAGAATGGGCCCCTAACTTGCAGTAATCAATCTTTATATTCCCGAAGAACGCCTGACAATAACCATTCGTCTTGTTAAATTGCCGGAGCGTTTCTATCGATTAAAAGGATCCTATTTGGGATAAAATTGTAATACTTACATACAAAGGTTAGGTGTATTATGTATTCTACCTACTGCACTCGTAGTTAATTTAGGGTACTGCACTTATTTGTTATCTCTAAAGACCACAGAATCAATAAATAAAAACCAATCGAGTGTAAGCCGGACTCGCACATGAAGACCATCATACAATAGACGGTAGGTTTAAAATTGTGTACATTTGAAATACTTTTTAACCGACTTCAAAAAGGAGGAGGTTCTCAATTCATCGTAATCTTTTTTTTTATGTATGTTCACCGATAACTCCGTCAATCGTAAACCGTTTTCAAAATTCTTTTTGTTCTTCTTTTTGTTTGAAAGAGTATACTCTACATGTGCTTTCATAATAATTTGATTCCTAAGAGATAGGTACTTTTCCCGCAAAACTTAAAAAAAACTTCATCCTCACTTGAAATTTTCGCCCCGAGTCGTCCCTCATGCGGGTGGCACGTTTAGTTGGTCTGCCTATAATTCTAGTTTACCTAAGAATAACAGTATTATCTATTTACACGAAAAATGAAAAAAAAAAACAAATAAAAAAAACGACTACAAAAAAACACTTCTTGCTGCCCTAAAAAGTGAAAAATAAACTTAAATAGATATTTAATTCAAAGAAGAAAACAGGTACCTACTTTTTTGTTTGAAGTCGGTGCTGAGCCATTTAGATAGGTGATAGGCTACATACTTCCGCTCACACCACATCACACCACCCAACGCGTGGGCGTGGTGGAGGCGGGGGTCCTGTACATACACGTTGGTACTGCACCGACTTAAAACAGATGAGTAGGTAACTGTTTGTTATAGTGGTTGTCCAGCAGCAAAATGGGCGTACGATATTGCATCCATCGAGGGGCCGAAACTGGATGTGACAAGTTTTGAACCGTGGAGGCTTGGCACATACAAGGGGAGGCCTATACCCAGCAGTGGGTGAAGTCAAGCTGTGGATGATGGTAGCAATAGAAATACACACTCGAAGATGATACGGACCGGGGATACACGACATCAGTCGCATCCTTGCTGAAACATTGTTGCTTTGGGTAGAGGAGTTAGAATAGCTCTTCTACCCAAATCATCGCTCATCACGCCGAAGATTACTATCAGATCTTCACCAAATTTTAATGTGACCAACTTAATATTACAGCCATTAAAAAATCGGACACCATCAAAATCAGATTTCATAAGGTCGAAAATACCCCTTTAATAAAAATTGTCCAACGACAATAAAATTCTATAAAGTCGTAAAACCTCTATACCAAGTTCGGTTGTATTACACATACAGAGGCGTACCAAAAAACTCACAGAGGATAGCAAATTTTACCAGATTTGGATCGCTTCGCTCGCTCGTTCAAATAGGTAGGATAGAAAGAAGGATTTTTCTACATTGAGCACCAATATTATTTTGGCTTGGTTATCAATGCAGAAAAGGCAATCGTTTTATATTCATAATAATTAACTGTCAATGAATTTTTTGTATTTAATAAAGATCATCACACTAATATAATAAATGTGAAAGTTTGTGTTTGTATGTGTGTGAGAGAGAGTATGTTTGCTCCAACTCAATACCGTAACGGCTGAACGGATTTAAATGAAACTTGACATATTTTATGACTTGGATTAACGCACAGGTTACTTTTTATGCGGTTACTTTTTATCACTCGAGTGAAGACGCTAGGTAGAGGTAGGTACCTCCTTATCACTAACTAGCTTCCACCAGCAACTTTTACTCTACGCTAATGTAATGTAAACGTCAGAATCATAACATAAAAACCATTGTGCTTGTGTAGCGTAAAGAAGGCTACACACCAAAGCCACCGATATACCTAGGCCCGACCGTCTTCATCGCAGTCGCTGCCACGCTATATGGCTGTGTCGGTGGATGTCGACAGCTTAGGTGTGAAGTGAAGCCCTGTGTGTACAGCTGTGTATAGCTCTGATGTCTTATTTTCCATTTTATCTGTTTATGCCGCATATTTTGATACTCGTAAGTGAATCAAAACCATCGGGTACCTACTTTCCGTAGACTTAAAATTATGACAAAGAAATGTGTTATAAGCACAAGTAAAGGACAAAATACATTACATAAAATATTTTCATGCGAACAAGTTTCCAAGGTTTCGGAACCCGCGGTGCGTGAGCCCAACCAGCACTAGACAGTATTTTTTGTAAATCAACGTGAAAACAAAAAATCTCAGATAGCTAAAATGGCTTTAAAATATCATGTAACCTCATTTTAATTACATATTATATATGACAGGGATATGCTAACTTTTTCAAGCCGCCGTAAAATGACATTTGGTAAATAAAAATAAACAGAAAAAGTTTCTGATACAACCTCTTTGATGTAAATACGATTAATGTAGACTCCTTTGCACGTTCTTCGAAATCGCGTTCACAAGAGGCCCCGAATTACAAACTGACAAATTGATCCTCATGTAATCCTTATTTATGAATATAAGTTACTTCAGAAGGTTACTACGAACTAGCGAACCCAAGTCATGAAGGTAGCTTTGGGTTGCGTTACAGAGCTACAGAAAAAAGCTGAATCATTTACTTACTCATATAACTCCACTATAAAAAATTTCAATAATCCAAGCAAAAGTTTTCAATAACCTTAGATAAGATAAGATTAGGCAGTTAGATGAAGTAAAAATGATGGGAATTACCCTATCTAATTCCAAAAAAATGAAATCGGAGGTTATGATTCATAGTTGATAAGTTGTTCGACGGAGGTGAAGTGATCGTTAATGGCGCTCACTATAGAAGGCCTGTGTTCAGCAGTGGACTGCTATAGACTGTTGATAATGATGATGTGATGAAGTTCTTAGAATGTAATCATTTACCTACATACAACTTAATGCTACGCGTAAACGTGCCAAGCTGTTATAACTCTAAGCTATGGGTACTTCAATTCAACCCTTTCACGCCGTATGTTTCATTAATTTGCGTTTGTCTACTATTACGCATGTTATTAAGGGTTGGGACGTACCCGTGTTAATTGTCTCAAATTCAAGGTTACGGTCATGTTTTTTATAGTAAAATTATGTACCTTACCGTAATTAAATGGCTACATAACTATGTGCGTTACATCTTGCGTTGGGTGTAAGGGGTTGCAAGCTCCATCTTCAGAACTCAATCCTACCTCACCCTTCCAGAGTCCGGAGTGCACCCTGCTGTATACTAAACGGGGCTTTGGCGGCTTTCTGATTGCGACAAGGCGCAGTCTAATACCAACTCAGCTAAATCCCCTGGCCGCTGAGGGGAAGCAGCGTCGGTGGTGCGAAAACCTGTGCTATGTGATGCCCAATCAGCATGACCAGAGTGGGGATTATGTGCATATCTCCTTTCTTATAAGAGTGCCTAATGGGGACTGAATAGGCTAGTGTTGTTGTATTCTATGTATATTCGCTTCGGTAAACATTTGCATTTTGTCTCTCTTATGCTAAGTGCAAAGTTGACATAGTAATGTTGTAATGTAATGTAACAAATACATGCGCAATTCAGGTCGTATTATGTAGATGGATAGATCTTTATTTGGTTCAAATAATTATAGGACAGAAAATTAAAACACAAAATGATATATTATACTAGTACTATGTACATATAGGGTGTAACAATAATTTACCAAAGGGATTATTTGATACAGAGAATAATAACTAATTGTAACTATAGATAGGTAGAATTATGTACACTAAGACTAAAAATTGTGTATGATGATCCATGCTACAACGGCATAGGCCAAAAAGGTTCCTTTCTAGCTTGAAATTACTTTGCTAGCCGTGCTAGCTGGGTACTAAATAGAACGTTACAACAAGGTACTCACGATGGGATGATGATGTTGATAATGATGTGTTACGGCCCAGCGATCATACATAACATAGTTTTCCACAGAAAATCAATGCGCTTTCGAAGTAAATTCACGTCATTCTCGATCCGTCGGAAACGGATCCTGAAAATAGTGTTCAGTGACTGAAACTAATACCGCATAAATCACTGCGTTCCTTTGGATGGATTTTCACATTACTGAATGTGATTTACATCCCACCTATGCTCTACTTATTTTAAATCAATGCAGTACGCGTTTTGAAAGAGTCTAAATGGATAGTAGTGTCTAAAATACAGTTTTTTTATAGTATAAAATCAAGTTGCTCTCCGCTGTCTCTATGTATGCTAAGATCTTTAAAATTACGCAACGGATTTTAATACGGTTTTTTTTAAATAGATAGAATGATTAAAGAGAAATATATAAATAAGCCAGGGTGGGTCGATAGTAGAATACAATTTTTTTAAATTATTATTAGTCTAGGCTGTTACCTGCTGCCACCACTGAGCAAAGGCTTCCCCCGCCCCCGCCATCATTCACTCTTGCCATTTTGCAAGTTCTTCAGTAGTTAAAGCGTTCCAGGTAAGGTTCCAGTAGTTCATTCGTCACCCCAGGGCTCCTTTGGCGAACCTGCCAACACGCACTGGAGCAGCGTGGCGGGTTATGGTCACCTCCCCACACCGCACCCCCCACAACCATGAACACGTTTATATAATACTAGTTTTGTAGGTAAATTTTCTTGCCTGTAACTACTTATGTACCAACTGGATACTATTTTTACGGAGAAATCTTTTATTGTTTAATAAGTCTTTGGTTTTAAAACCTCTGTAACAACAGTACTGGGATGTGCATAATAATTTGTGTTTTTTTTACCAGTTGTCATATTTCCTCGGGTATTTGAAAGGGTTGATAAGTCCTATATTTCTAATGACTAGTCCTAAGACTAACTGTTACCTACACTTATTTACGCACATAAATATCTTGTATGTTGTATTTACTGAGAAATAAGTTTATGCTTTCATGTTGACCTAAAAAGCCTAGACAAGCTAGATGCATTAAAATGTATACTCGTACAAAGTAGGTAATATGATTACTAAGAGCCTAGAAATTTTCATTTTAATCATGACAGTTTTAGGAAAACTTACAGGTACGAGTAGATTTCTAGGAGGAATAATATTAATACATACAAAACATATTATTGTTTGCTGAAGGCCAAGTATAACTTTTCACTTACAAGTTTTACAAGTTTTACATTCAAAAATACTCCAGTAACTACAATTTCAAACGATGATAATAGAAAACGCGCTGACGCTTCGTAGAAAAAATTCAATTGTGGCTTTAATATAAAGTGCTGTAAAGAAAATAATGCGTTGAATATTCACAAGGCTAAACAGGCTGGATTGCATGGCTTGTTTTCATTAGCATGATCGGTCTGACCCCATTAGAAGGTGGCCGTTCACGACTTCTCGTACGCGTTTTGGACACAACATTATAAGCATACTTCATCAAAAGTTGAAAGCGTAGTTTGTTCCTATTTTATATTAGGTAGTTAAGAAGGAATATATGCCCATAATCTCCACGCGAAGCATGCGGGATGGGGATTGCAGGCCACAACATCTCGCACCGCCGACGCTGCTGCTCGTCCGCGGTCAGGGGATATAACTGTGACGATGTTAGGCTGCGCTGTGCCGCAATCAGCCGACAACTAGAGCTTCAACCCCTTACACCCCAACCCCTTTATTCTTATTACGAGTTTATGGCATCAAAAATATTTGTTAACTACCTCATATGAAAACCAATTAAATTAAAAAGCTTTTAGAAATCTAACATTAGAATAAATGGTTTTATAAATTGCCTAAATATTTTTAAGTAACTGTATCTATGATAATGTGTTGTTCGAATAGTAACAGTATATATCAATGGTTGTTCGAGCGAGCGAAGCGTCAAATTTTGCTTTCCTTTCTTAGTTTGTTGTTGTACTCTTCTACAGGGGTTGCAATCTCGACGTAGTAAGCGATCGCTACCAACCGAAATTCGGTAGCAGCTCGGAAACAGATTTTCATACAAAAAATACTGCACGCGCCGAGGTGGGTTGTGCTGATTGGTGTCGATCATCGACGTTTACGATTTTTGTCTTTAACATACCAACATACAATGTCAACTCCAAAATTTTTGTGAATTTCATTGCGGCCAAATATGACAGTTGACAATATGAAGTTAACGATAATTATCGGTAACTTCTAACCTAAAAAAACAATAATCATTGTTATGGGTTAATTTGTACATTATTGCAAAAAAAGTTTACATACCTGGTTTATTTTTATTTTTAAATAGTCCACACAAAAGATTTTTTTTTTATTCATTTATGTATGTATTTGGATTGAAATTCGTCGATTAATTGAATTATGTATTTTTTCAAATATCTTTTAATGTGTATAAATAATATTTTATCTATTTCGGGTCCTATTTTACCCAATTCAAGTGCATTTATTTTCATCTAGGTACCTAATTTTAAGATAATGTAATTAATTACACTTTAATTTTACATAAAATATTACCTACTTTATAACTTGGGTGAAATAAATACCTATTTATCTTATCTTATCCAAATAGTAGAAACATTGATTAAAAATATTTAATAACTCGTCTAATCTGTAGTAAAGATGGGTGTTCCGCAAGGGTCAATACTTGGACCATTTTTATATTTAATTTACATCAACGACCTACCTCAACTTGTGAGAGACAACCACGAAATTGTATTGTATGCGGATGACACGTCACTTTTATTTAAATTAAAGCGACGGCAGACCAATTTTGACGACGTGAACAATGCAATAGCGAAACTTGTTAACTGGTTCGATGTAAATAATTTATTATTGAACGAGACTAAAACAAAATATATGAGATTTATATTACCAAATGTTAAACAAGTTAAAACTAACATTAAAATAAAAGATGAAGATCTAAATCTTGTGGACAGTACTGTATTTTTAGGCATAACTTTAGATAATGAGCTTCAATGGGGCGCTCACATAGATGGGTTGTCGAACAGACTCAGTTCTGCAGCATACGCAGTCAAAAAAATCCGTCAACTTACTGACGTAGAAACGGCTAGACTAGTTTATTTCAGCTACTTCCATAGCATTATGTCGTACGGCATTTTGTTGTGGGGGAATGCTGCAGATATCAACACCATATTTGTGTTGCAGAAGAGGGATGTTCGTGCAATTTATAATATGGGCCCCAGAGAATCACTTAGAACTAAGTTTAAAGAAATAAATGTTATGACAGTGCCGTGCCAATATATATATGAAAACTTAATGTATGTCCGAAAACATATTAACATATTCAAGAAAAATAGCGACTATCATAATGTTAACACTAGAAATAAAGATAAACTAGCTTCCCACTGTAAGGCTCCATAAAGTTAGTCAATCTTTTAAAGGGATGTCTGTACGATTTTTTAACAAAATTCCAAATGATGTGATTAATCTATCTGTAAATAAATTCAAAAATGTTGTTAAACGTAATCTATGTAATAAAGCTTATTATAAAATATCTGATTATTTAGATGACAAAAAAGCTTGGGATGAAACTGCCTCCAACTCCATCAAAAACAATGTAATAGTTATTAAGTACAATGACGTTAAAAAAATATAAGCCAAGCAGAGTTTCTTGCCAATTCTTCTCTGTTTGGTCACGTTACGAATTGGTGGTAAATTAAAAAAAATGACGTTCCAAAGTGTACTATACAGTTTCTGCTGAATAAATGAATTTTGTCTTTGACTTTGACCTTAAAGGTAAATATTTTTCCCCAATTTTCGGCAAGATGTTTTTTGTGAGCTTACACTTAGCGATATATCGGTAGTTAACGAAAAAGTCGAGACTGCAGCTAGTTAACGAAAAAGTCGAGACTGCAGTCCCAGGTCGCATTTTACAACCGATCTGATCGAAACTTAGCTTTTGTCGTTGAGATATTTGATTGGAGGGGTACTTCCTCCAAAAAGAGGTCTACTAGATATTTTCACCGTTAGAGATTCGATGGTCCTTTTGGTCATATTTTTGAAAACAAAAATCATTGTAAATATCCCGTAACTTTAGTTGTATATTGATTATGGCAAAAAAGTTTGTGTACGCGAGGTCCACTGTTTGCAAAACAATTAGCTTAAATAAGGTAGCTGGCTACGTGTTTATGACCCGGTTTCATCGCTCTCAACAACAACACTAACAACACCAGTATCACCTATATCAGTCCACTACTGAGCTTAAGCCTTCCCTAATAACAAGTTGTATATGCCCATACCCCACGCCATCCCTCTCAGGAGTATCAATTAAGATCTGCAAGATATAATTAAAAATTCAACAGACTTTGGCTGTTAATACTTCCGAGTCAGTAAACACAGGAAACAGTGGTTTAAATGGATGTTGAACATTTAATAGTAGATTGTTTTACAAGGGACTAAACCATCCCATTATATACGAGGTTGTTATACTCCCGAGCGTAGCGAGGGAGGATGACGAGACCGAGTTATAATGGGTGGTTTTGGCCCGAGTAAAACACTCTACTTTTCACTTCGATTGCGAGAAAATAAAACAATTCAAAATTAGACAATTTTCAGAAATTTTATTAAAAATTAATCAACCTTCATAAAGCATCACCAAGACGGTTCTATTTTCAAAAAAAAAGATTGACGGAGCACCAAGAAGTCGAGTTTTTATGTAAGAGAACGAATGCTGATGATTTTAGACAAAAATTAAAAAGAAAAAATACTTTTTAGCCCGAGGTATTAAACTCTAGTTTTAGGCCCGCTAAGCTACACTATTATGATACACTTTTTGAGCAAGAGAAGTGAAAAATATTTTTATAGCGTGCAAATGATTGCAGTCTTAAACCCCAAGCTGTTAGTAATTCATGTAATGAAATGTAACCACGTAGAATAATTTTAATTTATCTAAGTATCAAACCTTGACAATAACTCCCCAGGGTTTTTTGCGTAAGTGTACGTTAGGTATAAAATAATATTACTGTACAATGTATAAATTTGATACAGCCGCATAAAAACCTGTGCTCAACATTATGCTGCAGTAAACTGTAGCGCTTATTTTAAACACGAGCCTCGGTTGACGCACGGACAAGGCACGATAACAATTAAAAAAAAAAACAGAAAAATATTTAGTATACTTTTTAGCTATCTACTAAACTTAAATCTTTTATTTTATTGTCAAAGGAAAACTTACAGCTAGTTACACGAGTATACAAATGAATTGGTTCAGACAGATAATTTTCTTGTAAAAGTATTGAGTACTAACTTCCGCCCGCAGCTTCGCTCGCGTGATGCCAGTGTAAAAAGTAACTTCTGTGTTAATCCAGGTCACAAACTATGTATATTCCAAGTTTCATCTAAATCCGTTCAGTAGTTTTAGCGTGAAAGAGTAACAAACATTAATCCATTCATCCATACTCACAAACTTCCGCATTTATAATATTAGTAAGAAGTAGGATAGGATATTTAGCAAAATTTTGCATTGGTAATTCTAGGCTAAAAATATTATAACGAGCACTTTAACCACGCGAGCATCCTATTGAAGCTAGTGCTTTAAGTTAAATTTGTTGTATAAAGTTTAGAGAAGACAAATATTTCGTTCGGCAGCGGGTGCCGAAACGATGCATGCAGTCTTGGTGCAAAATCAAGCGATTGAGTTAGAAAACATCAAATTAACCGGATATTGAGTTGTATCGATCGCAATTGCCAATGCTCTCAACTAAGCGCAACTGGGATTGGGCTAGTCACGTTTCTGAAATCCGAATGAGACCACCAAATGAACGAATGTCACACAAAGCTACTTATACTTTAAGAATATGAGTTTACTAACCTATGATGTAATTCCTAGTTTCAACATCATCATCATCAGCAGCCTATAGCAGTCCACTTTAGGACTGCTATACGCTGATTCTGATTGGCTGATCCTCCTACTGATTCCCCTATTGAGAGCCCTTCCGCCCTGTCCTCAGTTTGACGCATCCAGCATCTACCAGCGGCCTTTCGCAGATCGTCAATCCACCTAAGTGGAAGCATAGCATCCTACACTAGGTTTGAACCGCGATCTCTGCTCAATAAACTCGGACTAACATACATAAATAAAAAAACAAATCGCTTATGGTTGTCTCAGTCAGATCAATAAGGCCCTAAGTATTTTATAAATACGAATATGTGATTCCTTTTCAAAAATTAAAGAGTACGTATTTACTTTCTTTCGTTCGTGTAGTGTCTTCCTTATCTCCTTTACTCGCAGATCACTAGCTGTTTCGGAAATTGAATTGTCATGGGGCGTGTAACTTCTGTCCCTTCAGAGGTACAGGTTTCAGTTGGATGGATTTCGACAATTTATTTACTTCTTAAAGTAAGTAAACTAAGTGATTTTGATCAGTATCCCGGATTTAGCGGGATCTAGAGTTCTGATGGTGGATTCGTTGTTGGTGGATGTGGTTAGCTGCAGTTGTCGATAAGAATCTCATAATTTTCATTTTATTTTATACCCAAAAAATACTTATAGCTTTATACATGAGTAGATAAATAAATAGGTTTCTACTGCCAATTTTAAGTTTTTTCAAATATGTAGGTGAATAGAAAACAAAATGTACTGAGCGGACAAAAGAATCGTGGACTGAATTTGGTAAAATAAATTATTCTAAAAACGTTTTACTTGCAGTGATGAGGTTTTGAACAAGTCAATATCAACCTCACGTTCTGTTGCGACAAATAAAGATCGCGCCTATATTTGGTATTAGGTACAGTGTATAGCATTTAATTATGATTTTATTAAATCGCTATGAAAAATTCAGAGTTGAAATCATAGTACAGATCTAAAGAGCCCAAAGTTTCTGACTAACCAAAGATTTGTCGCAACCAATGAGCATTAGCTAAACTGTCGGATAAAGTAATATTGCATCCACAATCTGCGGACAGAACTTTCTCGATAAACCTGCCAAATGTCACCCTCTCCCTTCACGAATATTACCCTGGTCAGAACAATTTCTAAAATATCCGCTTTTTTGACTTTGACACGGGGTAATTATTCCACAAATCAATGAACATGATTAAAATAATTAAAACAGTAACCAAAATGCTATTAATCCGTTAAAAATTTAAAAATTTAAATTTATTTTAAATATTTAGTCCGTTAATCAAAATTATAACTTCATTAATTAACGATTAACGGATTAATTGGTTAATGCCCAGCTATGACTATATAACGTGGGTATGTCGCGTGGTTAGCTCACTTTCTGCTTGGCGCTCGGCGAAGCAACACGTCTGCGAATTTTTGCGAAGTGCCGAAGGCGGACAGCGAGTCTATCGTTTCCTCACGGGGAAGGCGAAACATTGTCGAATTTCTGTTGAGTTTTTATGAAACTCGTCAGAGAGAGTTGGCGAAATTAGTACTAAATATTTTATCTTTTAAATATTAAAAATTATAAGATATTTTACAAGGCAAAATAGTTAGTACAAATTTCGCTAACTTTCTCTGACAAGTTCCACAAAATGCATACGCGTGCACCGCCCTCCCGCCCGCAGATTCACATATATATATATGTTGATCGTCAGGATTGTGGTCAAATTAGTAGCGTAATGAAACATTAATGAAAAACATTAAAAGACTCGGAGATACAAAAATTCAAGAATCAAAGATTCCAAGGTTCAAAAAGTCAAAGATACAAAGATTCAGACATTCAAAGATTCAAAGACTCAAAGATTCAAAGATTCAAAGATTCAAAGATTCAAAGATTCAAAGATGCAAAGATGCAAAGATTCAAAGATTCAAAGATTCAAAGATTCAAAGATTCAAAGATTCAAAGATTCAAAGATTCAAAGATTCAAAAATTCAAAGATTCAAAGATTCAAAGATTCAAAGATTCAAAGATTCAAAGATTCAAAGATTCAAAGATATTAAGATTAAAATGTTTATTTTGTAGATTATATAATTATTTTTACAATAAGTTTTTATAGTTATGTTAGTAAATAAGTATTGAGCATGCATGCAGGCATGGAAATATTTTTAGTGTCGTACAGTAAAATTGATTAGTTAAATAATAATTTTGGCTTAAATTGGGTTTTAATTAGTAACCAATTATTTCAACTTCTTTTTGAATATGATGACATATGATACTTTATGTTCTTCAAGTTATTATAAATTACTATATGACTTATAAATGTTTTTTTCCTTATGACATGGAGGTTGATTTAATAGGTTTTTAAACTAGAATCTTTGCTGTAAAAATAAATCCATTATAAAACAAATGATTTTGCGTTAGTCTTGTAAAACCTGGAAAATAGCTCGACTGATTTGTTTTTTTATTTTGTTATTAACAAACTGATTTAGGACAAAAGAAAATTAGGAAAACCCCAAAGATACAGCCGTAAAACATAGTAATTTTGTACAGGATTACTTTCAATGGCGTTTGTAGCGGATCTATTGTTGTTGTGTTGTATTGATGACAGCTTTTTTTTGTTTGGTACGCGGTGTCTTGAAGAAACTATGAAAAACAGAGAAAGTATTAACCTCGGGAATATAATATAAGTGGGTTGTCTTCGTTTTGGGCGAGAATCCTTTGCTACACTCAGGATTCTAGTTTTAAATTATAAAAACACCGCTCATGATTCAATATTATTTATAACAATGCTTTATTATCATGGTTCTACTACTTATCTACACTAATCTACATCTACACAAATATTATAAGGAGGAAAGCTTTGATTGTTTGTCTGTTTGTTTGTATTGAATAGGATCGGAAACTAATGGACCGATCTAAAAAAAACTTTCACCGTTGGGCAGCTATACTATCTCCGAGTGACATGGGCTATAATATATTTTCAAAAAAATTTGGGATCCTTACTAAAACTCCAATATTATAACCCGAGGTGTAAAAAAAAATCCTCAAAAATTCCTTACATCGCGTGCGCAGCGAAAACTATCGATGATAAAACAAAATAATATACTTCGACTTTGCAGAACACATCATTATCTACAAAAAAATTTGCGAGTGCATGTCTAGCTATTATAGTAATGCCACAATAAGTTTTCATTTATTTAAAAAAAAATATTCAAAATGCCGGCGCTAGAAAGGGTTCTTTATTTCTCCCTTTGTATAAATCCTTATCAACATAATTACTTCATATTCAAGAATGCTTCAATAAATTTATATAATATTTTGAATTATTCAGTTTGGACATTCTATTCGAAAGTTATCACGAGTTCAAAAATGTAAGTATTAGAAAAAGGTCGCGTGGTCCCCGCTTACCCCGCTCGGCTACGCAGTACCATAATATGCGATATACTGTTTTAACCAGCTGTAGACGTTAATGACGGATCGTCAACGGGAACGGAAGCGGGAACGGGAACGGACAAGGAAGCGGGAAAGGATACTTTTAGGTAGGTAACGTGTAGGTTGGTATAGGTTCTATTCCGTATACTATAGGGTTCCGTGTAAAATTACCATGTTCGGTAAACATTTATCGTGAAAATACATACGTATACAGAAAACGTATATATGCAAACGAAATTGGGGGCCGGTCAGCTAGTGTATTGTAAATTTGCAAGTTACATGAGTCGCTCTTTAATTCGTGTATCAAGTCCCGTGTAACGTAAACCGATCTGTGAGCTTGTCACTGAAACTTCCCAAGTCGTCATTATGTTTTCAGAAATTATAATTCAAATTAATCTTGTGATCCCATTCAAGTGCACTGAGTCATGCTTCTGATTATACTTGACGTCACACCCATATTAAGATGATAAGGTCTCAAAGCTCTTCATGTCGTCCCGACATGTAGGTAAGTATATACTCAATTTCAAGGAAAATTATTCTTACGGCTCCTGGGTAGAATATTGCTGTGAACTAATTAAGATGAAAAATGAGACTCATTTAGATTTAAATGAAATATTTATTCACAACAGTGATTTTATACTTTGGTAAGAAGCAAACGTGCCGCAATGGCGCTCATTAGGGGAGGCCTATGTCCAGCAGTGGACTGCTATAATGGGCTGATGGTGATGATGATGATGAAACGTGCCGCAGACCGAATTCGGAGTGTCTTGAAGAAGGGTAGCTAGCTAACTAGCTTATAACTTTTTTGAAAAATAATACATTATTTTCTGACTATAAAAAGTGAATAGTCAATAAAAATAAATATTCACCGAACACCTATACAAAGTAACAGCGAAAACAGGGCTCAGCGTTGGTCACTTCAATACAAAAGTTTATGTAGGTACTTCGATTTTCCCGATTAAAGTTACGAGTTTATCATAATGATTGCAAATTGGTCCTTTAAAGGACGATAAGTAAGAATATAGATACGATATGTTTTCAAGTGACTCAACCTAGTATGACACGTGAACGGTAATAAATTATGTTACCTTATCTCGTTTCAAACGCTTTGGCAGCAACAATATTTAGATAGTATAACTGTAACTAATATGTTGGAGATTTTGGAAGCGCGCCGCGGGCTAAACTCATTTCACATGGGGGAAGTTTGGTTCCGTTTCTAATAGATAACAGGAAAGTAAATAGTATTTACTTTCTGGAAAAAAGACGTAAAACAACAATCCTTTTGCGTAAGCACCTCCTCGACTCAGAATCCAATAAACGTATAAGATTATTTGTAAATAAGCTTGAGCGTAGACTCACAATGATAGCAGGTATATTATATTTAAGAATATTGTGTTAAGATTAATTTACCACACGTTAGGCTAATTAGAAACAAAAACGATTGAATTGCAGAAATGAAACTCTAGCATTCTGTAAATAAGGGTATTTTCAGTTTGTATTGAAACAAAGTGGATCATTTTCAGTGAAGGCCGTAGTTTCGAGAACAGGGCTGTTAAGATGGTGCGATAACGCTTTTAATATGAGCCGGAACCACAGGACGCTTCGTAGTTACTATACAGAAACTACTGGCAGTAGGCCCCAGGAGTAAAGAAAATTTATTTCGTGTATGAATGTAAAGTGCTGCTATTAAGTAAGGATAAAAGCACACTAAAACTTAACGACACGATTCCTTTACGATTAAAGACTACGCATTTGACGGACTAGAATTACTTAAGGCTTAGGATAAAACTTTGTGATAGAGTCACCAACTAACTATTAATATTCGTACCCCGTACTTTTATAATTCTACCAACAATACACTGTTTAGTTGATAAAAACCAGTAAAATTACGTGTAAAATAAAACCTAGCCAAACTCTCTGCGAGAAGGTGAAATTTGCCAAGATGTCTTGAGAGAAAACTGCATGCACATTTCGGTTCTTGTCGCTATTAGTTATGGATGGTATGAACTTTGACAGCACGGCTGATTACAAACAAGAGCATTGATGCGTTTTCGCTTTTCCCGAAGTCGACTTAAATTTGAGTCACAAACCCTCCACTAAGCCGAGAACAGGCCAATGCGAGAACGATAAGACTAGAAACCATCAACATTCAAGCTTATTGGGTGTTTATTCACGCCAGTCCTTGCCAAGATGCATAATAATTGAAATGATAGTATTTTTTACCTTCAATTGATTATTTTATAAGCGTCATCATCATACATAGGATATCTGGAATATTTAGCTTAAACTCGCCTTTGTACTTCTTTTTATCTTGTGCAATCAAGTATTGGCTATCAATGTATTTATCTATTTATAATGATCCAGTACCTGCATTCTCCAATGAGTGGCAGCTCAAAGCTAAATAATAAATATTGGGTTGATGGCGATCACGTGCTGAAGTGCCCTCTAACCTTTCTACATCTTGAATTGAACAAAGGCCAGTTCGCGTGAAGGAGGGCACACGCGATTTTACGTACCTACACGCAATCTAGAGCAAATTCAGAAAGAACTTTTCGTTTTCAGCATATCGAAAGAGTAATAACGACAAAGTTTCTCTACAAAGAGTAGGGTACCATGAATCTTTTATGCTTTAATAATATGTACCCAAAATACTTAGATAGGTATAATAATAGTGCTTGTACACAACAACTTAAATGTAACAGATGTATTATGAGAACTACATGATAGTGTTTGCCTCCTAAAACTCCTATGTTTTACCGCATTGTGGGCCTAGAATAAGATTTAGCGGACCATTTAATGGTAAAACATGAAGAGACGCTGTCTCAATCTAAAGCTCGTTATAGGCCAGACGTGTATGTCTCATTAGTTGTATGAGTTGACAAAAACCACAGACTTTACGATCCTATGTTTATTAGATAAATATGTCAACATGTTAGGTAGGATGCTAATCCGCAGTAGGTCACCGAGGTAGCGAAAGTCAGAAATTAATTTATGATTCAATTTAAAGTCATAAAATAATTTATAAAAGTAGGTTGTGGCGTAAGCAAATCAATAGTACACCTGTAGGTACGTGGAACGTACACTCGTTTTTTAGCTGAACTCATAAATTTTTACATTGACATCATTGACTTTAGTACCAAAGTATCCACTAGTACTAAAGTTTGCTCGAGAAAAGACAAGCCTCAACATGGAACACCGTATTTGTTAAGTTTTTTATCGGGCCCTCTAACAAGCCTCAGTCCAAGCTATATAACTAGTTTTGTTTTTGATTTGTTGTTTAGTAGAAAAATATAAAGAATTTCTTTTCTAATAATCATTGCCTTCTGTTTGTTGTCGTTGTAAATTTATAAATTCAAGGAGAAAGGGAAACAATATATTATGTTGTGTCGAAAAGCATCGGAAACCAATGAATCAATGGCGTTCAAGCTGTTATGTCTTATAGCATTGTTGTCATTGTCTTTTGAGGACGGTTTTATGATATGCAATGTCCTGGTATTTTATAAGCTCGTTAAAAACTCGAATATAACTGATTTTATATCAACAACATTTATTGTATTTAGAAAATGTAATTTTACTCATAAAACTAGAGTGAATAATTAACTCATTCATTTTGTAAAAAGGAATTTTGAAAGCTCTGACGGCATTCCGACTCTTTAAGAGAGTCTTCATCAGGGTGAGTGGCACCGCCGACATCAAACCAGACACCAGTCGAAACGCCGTCGGTGCCTTCACCGATGTAACGGTACGTGAAAATTCCCGTTTTTCAATATGAAAGAAAAGGTAATCTTTGGATATTAGTACCTGACTAAATTATGTAAATAATTGTAACTTTATTATAATTAGTAGGTAGCATTTACATGCCCACACTTTTTCATAAAGAAACATGAAAAAGCCAATACTTTTACGAACCTCCATACTACGTAAAAGTGATAGTATGATATATTTACAAGTGCGTTGAACAGATTGGAAAGTGCATTACCATAAAAGGCGGCAGATTTCACACGTGGAATCGCTGTAGGAGTTACAATTGCAACAAATTCTGGATGTCCTAGGAACAGCCACGAAACGGATAGGGCCCGGTATGAATTTTGATGAAAATAAAAGTATAAAAGCAATAACCACATTGAATTGAGACTCGTCATCGTCAGTGAACCCCTTCTTGAAGTTGATTTGGAGTACACAGTATCTCGGGCAGATTTAGTATCTTTGAAAAGGAGGCTCAGAAGAGAATCCAGCTAAATTGACAAGCATGTGGAAAACTACGTTGAGTATTTTCGTCATCCATACTGCAATGCCTGAAAACGAAAGTTTTGAATCAAAGCGTTGTCCTATTAGTCAAGTCATACAGAGCCGAAACGTAGACACTCACAGTAGGTACGGCTAATTCACCCGTTCATAGTCGCTCAACTAGATATACTTGAAGTTTCATCAAAGAATAAGATCCAACGAGGTCTAACGAGACTCCGATTGATAACTAAAGTCGTCATAGCTCAGAAAATTAGCAAGCTGAAGTTGCAGTGGACTGGTTATATCAGCTGAAGAACCGACAACCGAGTAAACGAGTTCTTAATTGGAGCCCACGTTTCGGCAAATGTAGTGTAGGATGCCCACTGGCCAGGTGGAGTCTTTAAAAGGCTGCTGGTAGGGGCGCTAATTAAGGGAGGTATATTTCCAGCAGTGTACTGTTTTAGACGGATGATGATGATAATGATCATTTTGTAAGCTTCATTAAATTTTGTGGCATATAGGTTCTTATTTTTTATCTGTATTATTTTATTTATTGTTAGTTGTAAAATAATGTACCCGCCTTAATGAATATACTTATTACTATAGAGGTAAATAAGTATACTAAAGATACTGGCTTCAGCGATAAGGGTGTGTGCACTATTCAAGCATAATCGGAAAAACCCGAATAAAATAATTAAAACGAGGCATCACAACAAAGGTCTTAGCCGTTCAGTTCATTCCATTTAGAAATCAAACAAATAAATAAAAGCTATACAAATACAATAGATTCTAAGCTGAAGTGAACACTTAGTTAAAATACACCGTAATACGCTGAAATTAGAGTTTATTTTGCTTGAAATGGAAACGGGAATAATGGTTGCATGTGTAGTGTATTGCAGGTAGAACAAAATTGCTTAACCGCAGCATCGTTGTTCGCTATTGGACTTGCAGAAACTGCTAAAAGGATCTATGCTTCAGCTTCGTATATATATAAAGTTAGCTTGTTCCTAGGCTTTTCATAAATATCAGAGAGGCGGACGTAGCAGTGTCCTATTCCCACTGCTCGACAAGTTCTTATACTGCAATATTTATTCCAGGTATAGGTGTTGTGGTAGGGTACAGAAATCCACAACAAAGGAGAGAATAATAGTGTGGGGTCAAGCCTATGCATGTTGCTGATAGGTACTATTATAGTTACATCGTCGGATAGGTACTGTACGTACAATATGTTTGACTAACGATATCGATGTCGGAGCACACCAGCGTATGCAATACGACTAACATTATCTAAAATTTACCCCTGTCATTTTGCTCCAACCATAACAACATAGCTCCCGTTTTCACAAGAAATTAGTAAAGCCAGGTTCACAAGTCTTTGTTTTTTTCCGGCATCGCACATTGCACCAGCTTTGTCAGAATAAACACGTTGACTATAATGAAGTGAAGTGAAGTGAAGTGAAATTTTATTCAGTACAAAAATTGCAGTACGCTTTGAATCGTATTTTTTTTTTCTTTTACACCAATTCATAACTCGACCAAACAGACAACAATAATAGTAATTAGCAAGGAACTCTGCTAGGCTTATATTTTTTTAAATGACAGTTTTACAATATTTTTTCTTAACTATTACATTGGTTTTTAGGGAGACATTAGTTTTGAGGGAGTTTAAAAAGTTTTAATGACGAACAAACCGATCATTTTTGGTTTTTCGAATTTTATCTAGCTAAGTATGCCGTATGCAATATGAGTTCTGGGAAATAACTGCCAGTGATTGGACTCTGCATGATACCAGACGATCACTTGACAGACTGAGGTGAACATGGACTGTCCAGAGAACGTAAGTTATTTTAGGAAGCATGAAAAGGAGAGGCATGGATAGAGGGAAGGGAGGCATTTGCCCTGCAGTAGAATTTTTTTAGATTTATAATAAATAAAATAATAGGTAAGTATACTTACCTTTCAACATAGGGACATCCCACACAAGGACGATACAGAACAAATATCCATATTTACCACATAAATGTTTGTTCTGGGCGGGAATCAAATCGCGCCTTGCAGCTCAGATGGAAGAGCTACCAGGTATCAATTGAAAAAAATCAAGACTTTTTTTTGTGTCACGTATTGATAAACACTATGTAGGGGGGGTAAGGTGTTCCAACTTCCAACTTCCGGACACAAAAGCCAACCTCACCTGCACGCGGTGCACCCTGCTGACTAACGAACGAGGCTCTGGCGGCCGGCTGATTGCGGCATAGCGCAGCCTACACCGGCACAGCTAAATTCCCTGACCGCCGACGGGCAGCAGCGTCGGCGGTGCGAAAAGCTGTGTCCTGCGATCCCCAACCCGCATGCCCAGCGTGGGGATTATGGGCATACCCCCCTACTATGAACGACACAAAAAAGAGAAGGCCCCCAGTTCCCGGCCGTCCCGCTATTCCTGGCCATCCAGGTAGCGGCCATGGTAACGGCGGGACAGGGGGTGCTAGGAATCCCCGGGCTACCTCTGGCTACCTGCAAAATCTGACCCTGGCTACGTTTAACGGACGGACTCTGAGGCTCGACGAACATCTAGCGCAGTTGGAAGTGGAGCTGGAGAACATTAGGTGGCATGTTCTGGGGTTGTGTGAAGTCCGTAGAGAGGGAGAGGACACCATAACCCTAGACTCGGGCCACCTTCTGTACTTCCGCGAGGGTGACCAAACATCCCAGGGTGGCGTAGGGTTTCTCGTCAATAAGGCCCTCTCTAACAACGTTGAAGAAATCTCCAGTGTGTCGACCAGGGTAGCATACCTGATCCTTCGGCTATCCAAGAGGTATAGCATGAAGATAATTCAGGTTTACGCACCGACCTCGGCACACTTGGATGATGAAGTGGAGGATATGTACGAGGACATATCCAAAGCCTTACACAACACCACGAAGGCTCACTTCAACGTTGTTATGGGGGACTTTAACGGCAAAGTGGGAGTCCGAATTGGCGACGAATCCAGAGTGGGCCCGCATGGTTTTGGGTGTAGAAATCACAGGGGGCAAATGCTGGTCAACTTCCTAGAGAAGGAGGGGCTCTTCTTGATGAACTCGTTCTTCAAGAAGAAGCCCCACAGGAAGTGGACATGGCGTAGCCCCGACACTGTGACCAAAAACGAGATCGACTTCATCATGACGGATAAAAGGCACATATTCAGAGACGTCTCCGTGATCAACAGGTTCAACACCGGATCTGATCACAGACTTGTCCGAGGCTCTCTGAATATCAATCTAAAGCTGGAAAGAAACCGTCTGATGAAGTCCACGCTCCGACCCAATCTACTCCAGATCATGGCGGGCACCGAGAAGTTTCAGAAGCTTCTCGGTGACAGATTCGTTGCTGTGGAACCTACCGATGACGTTGATGAGGCCCTACAAAACGTGGTTGGAACGTTAAGGGACGAGGGCATCAAATTCTGCCAAATGCAGCCTAAAGGCAAGAAGTCCAAACTCATGGATGAGACTCTTCGGCTGATGACAAAAAGACGGGAAACCACTCAGGCCACTTCGTCAGAGAGGTCAGACCTGAACAAGCGAATTGCGAAGATGATACGGCGCGACCTTCGGAGCTCCAATACACGCCTCATTGAAGAGGCAATAGAGCGAAACCGAGGGTCCAAAGTATTCACTCAGCAGCTTGGCAGGAGCCACCTGACGAAGTTAACGACACACGATGGCCGAACCGTCTTGTCAAAGCCGGAGGTATTATCTGAGATGGAGGACTTTTATGGCCGACTGTATACGGCACATGCTCCTTGCCCCCAACGTACCAGCCACGATTCTCGAGCTACCCTCACCCGCCACTATACCGACGACCTGCCAGAGATCAGCCAAGACGAGATCGTACTGGCCCTGAGACAGCTTAAAAATGGAAAAGCCCGGGGGCTTTGAAGACGGTGTTACTTCGGAACTTCTGAAGGCAGGAGGAGCTCCTGTTGTGCAGGAGCTGCGGAACCTCTTCAACTCCGTCCTTCACTGTGGGAGAACTCCAAAGGCGTGGAATGAGAGCTTGGTGGTTCTGTTTTTTAAGAAGGGAGATAGGACGCTTCTTAAAAATTACAGACCCATCTCGCTCTTGAGTCACATCTATAAGCTGTTCTCTCGGGTTATTACAAATCGTCTCGCCAGAAGACTCGATGAGTTCCAGCCACCGGAGCAGGCCGGGTTTCGCGGAGGATATGGCACCATAGACCACATTCACACAGTGAGGCAGATTATACAGAAGTCCGAAGAGTATAATCAGCCCCTGTGTCTGGCGTTTGTGGACTATGAGAAAGCCTTTGACTCTGTAGAAACCTGGGCTGTCCTGGAATCCTTGCAGCGATGCCAAGTGGACTATCGTTATATCGAAGTGTTGAGGTGTCTGTACGAAGCCGCCACTATGAGTGTCCGAGTACAGGACCAGCAGTCTAAACCCATCCAACTGCGCCGCGGAGTGAGACAGGGAGATGTCATATCTCCGAAACTGTTCACAAGCGCGTTGGAGGATATGTTTAAGACGCTGGACTGGAAAGGTATGGGCATAAACATAAACGGCGAGCACATCTCACACTTGCGATTCGCTGATGACATAGTCCTAATGGCGGAGTCGCTGGAGGAGCTGCAACAGATGCTGGACGGCCTAGCATCAGCCTCGCGAAAGATAAGTCTCGGCATGAATTTGGACAAGACCAAAGTTATGGTCAATGACCGAATTGATCCGAGTCCTGTAGTCGTTAATGGACACCTACTTGAAGTTGTTTCGGAGTATACATACCTCGGGCAGATATTGCAGTTGGGTAGAAACAACTTCGAGAAGGAGGCCAAGAGGAGGATTCAGCTGGGTTGGGCGGCATTTGGAAAACTACGTCGAGTTTTCTCGTCACCTATACCGCAATGTTTGAAAACGAAAGTTTTCAATCAGTGCGTCCTACCCGTCATGACATACGGAGCCGAAACGTGGACACTCACAGTACGGCTAGTCCACCAGTTTAAAGTCGCTCAGCGAGCTATGGAACGAGCTATGCTCGGGGTTTCTCTGAAGGATAAAATCCGTAACGAGTTTATCCGACATAGAACTAAAGTTGTCGACATAGCTCAGAGAATTAGCAAACTGAAGTGGCAGTGGGCTGGCCATATCTGCCGAAGAACCGATAACCGTTGGGGTAAACGAGTTCTTGAGTGGAGACCGCGGCTCGGCAAACGTAGTGTAGGACGCCCTCCGGCCAGGTGGGGTGACGATCTGCGAAAGGCTGCTGGTAGAAGCTGGATGCGTCGAGCTCAGGACAGGGCGCAATGGCGCTCATTAGGGGAGGCCTATGTCCAGCAGTGGACTGCTATAGGCTGATGATGATGATGATGATGATGATGTAGGTGGCATAAGCTGCCAAAAGCTACCAATGGGCCCTTGCCTTCCAAAATACCTACTATCTCAAGCAACTATTTAAGTCCCCTTAAATGATTTGCTAAGAACAACCAGGTCTCGCGCGCTTCAAAGATAGCCATAAATGTCCTGTTCATGGATTAAAGAAACGATGTACTTATTACTATTTATTTTGTACTTTTTACAATATACAATATACAATTAATAATATTTTACTTAATATATATAAAATAGACGGTGTTCCTCGTATCTTACCAACATTAAAAACTTTTTATTTGATGAATTAATACGTTAGTCCTCAACGCCAAATCTTGAATTGCTTGTGCTGAACCTTTCCACATTAATATTTATTCCTCTTTGTATGAACTAGTAGTCAAAATTATGTTTCAGGGCCGCCCAATGACGACTATCACCCAATGTGCCCATACCACAATGATCGAAAACGAAAGTTTTAATCAGTACATCCTACTCGTCATAACATACAGAGGCGAAACGTGGACACAAAATCTCTGTGCGAGCTATGGACCGAGCTATGCTCGCAGTTTCTCGGACTATCTGAAATAGAACTAAATTTGATGACATAGCGCTCAGAGATGCAAGGTGAAGTGACAGTGGGCTGGCCAGTGGCCATATCTACCGAAGAACCGATAAACGTTGGGGTAAACGAGTTGTTGGATGAGACTGCGGCTCGGCAAACGTAGTGTTGGACGACCTTCGACTAGATGGAATGACAATATTGACTGCTGGTAGAACCTGGATGCGTCGAGCTCAGGACAGGGCGCAATGACACTCATTAGGGGAGGCCTATATCCAGCAGTGAACTGCTTTAGGCCGATGGTGATGATGATGATGACGACAGAAAAAACTGGGACTACTGTTGTATCGTGCCTTTTGAAGCACAAGAACAACAATAACATCAATCAGTCCCCTTCTCATATTTCATAGGCCTCCCCTAAAAAGAAGGTAATATGCTCATAATTCTCACGCTGTGTATGCTGCTTGGGATTGCAGGACACAAATTCTCGCACCGACGATGTTGCTGCCTAATCAAATATTCTAATAAATCAAAAACCAATTTCCAATGGCTTATAGGTAAATAATAAAAAATTAACTATTGCAATCATGCATAACATAAATATATATTTTAAAACTAACTATAAAGAAATTGATAATTAGGGTGGTATCTTTTCTTCAAATTCACGACCAAGGGCCAACGTAGGTACTTCCTGTTTGGTATCCCTTACCCCCTTATAATTTTCCAATTCGGTTCATAAATGAAGGAGTGACAAACTTAAAAATAATACATCGGAATTGAATACCTCCTTTTATTGAATTCGGTGATTAACTGTAAATTACCTAAGAACTACTTCAAACACATCAATATAAAATATTTTAATACTCACTTAGGTCATCATTTTTAATATACTCCTTATAAAAAACACAAATAATAACACAGTCCAAAAAGTTATCGTGCACTGAATAAATTTAACACACAAGTCCCCGCGGTTTACGCGTCATTTGCCGCACGAACCATAGGGGAGAGAACGGTGACATGCATTCACCGATCAGCGTCTGGCCAATTACTGAGCTGGTGAGCTCACCGTTGATCTCACTGCGCATGCTCGCACCTCAGGACTTCAAGCAATAACGTGGGAATATTCATAACTTAGTTTACACTTTTGTTTACAATGTTACTCAGGAGACGTACCCTCGGCGAAATCAAAATTAATGGCTTGAAAAGGCTTTTATTTAATTTTTTGAATGACCAGAACTTTGGCGAAAAAATGTTTTTGTCAATACATAAATGGCCCTCTGAATCTTATTTGGAGTTATGATCATCATCATCCTCTACAACCTATAGAAGTCCACTGCTGTACATAGGTCTCCCCCAAGGAATTCCACTAAGAACGGTCTTGAGCCCTCTCCATCCACCTGCAATCTTGACGAGGTCGTCGCTCCATCTGGTGGGTTATTTAGAGTAAATTGTTAAAATTTGTTCGCAAATACTTCACAAAGACACATCATTAGATCCTTCCTACCTAGCGTATTTGTGTAAGTGCGTTGGTACTAAGAAAAGAAGAATCTGACTTCTCAAGTAGCGGAAGTTAAAAAACACCTTTTTTCATGAGCAAAATCTCGAGGTGTCCCTTATTTAGAGATGCCTTTGCTATCGTATGAGTAAAAACGCGTCCTGATTTGATAGTCTACTTAGTTTTGAAATCGTCTATGAAGCTAAAGACTTAATTCCGTCTATGAAACAACGTGCAGTGACTAAAATTGTTGAAAAGAAAAATGACTAAAAAAAACTAAGCCTAAACTTCCAAATACCTTACAAGGCGTTTCTCCTACAAGGATAATGTCGGTGACTCCAGAAGAATTACTTTTGAACACTTAGAATGTAATTTTAAAAATATATCCCACGAGGGTGTTCAAAACGGGATGAAAGTTTTGTATGAGAAGTCGTCGTTTGTAGAATAAAGATTTTATACATAAAAGTCAATTGAATTATTTGTACAATAGCATCTAGGATAACATTTGCACAATCTCGCCTATAGTACGTTGTATCTCGTAGTCAGTTTTCAGTCACGACATATTCTGATTTAGCAGTTGTGGCTTTGTGGCAAAAAAAAATATTTTCTTCATCCGTGAATCCCAGTCAAGGATCACATGTCATCTATATTTCACTTCGCTACAATTAAGTCACTTAAGACCTGGGCTGTCCTGGAATCCTTGCAGTGATGTCAAGTGGACTATCGTTATATCGAAGTGTTGAGATGTTTGTACGAAGCCGCCACTATGAGTGTCCGAGTACAGGAGGAGCAGTCTTAACCCATCCAACTGCGCCGCGGAGGAGCAGTCTTAACCCATCCAACTGCACCGCGGAGTGAGACAGGGAGATGTCATATCGACGAAACTATTCACAAGCGCGTTAGAGGATATGTTTAAGACGCTGGACTGGAAAGGTATGGGCATAAACATAAATGGCAAGCACATCTCACCTAGCGATTCGCTGATGACATGGTCCTGATGGCGGAGTCGCTGGAGAAACTACAATAGATGCTGGACGACCTAGCATCAGCCTCGCGAAAGATAGGTCTCAGCATGAATTTAGACAAGACCAAAGTTATGGTCAGTGACCGAAATGATCCGAGACCTGTCGTAGTTAATGGACACCTTCTCGAAATTCTTTCGCAGTACACATACCTCGGGCAGATATTGCAGTTGGTAACCTGCACCTGGCCGGAGGGCGTTCTATACTACTATAGAACGCCCTCCGGCCAGGTGGAGTGACGATTTGCGTAAGGCTGCTGATAGAAGCTGGATGCGTCGAGCTCAGAACAGGGCGCAATGGCGCTCATTAGGGGAGGCCTATGTCCAGCAGTGGACTGCTATAGGCTGATGATGATGATGATGACACTTAAGTCTAAATAAAAGTTGATATTAGAGTTGTAAAAAAATGATGCAACTTTGAGATCCTTCTTAGGTACATGCATGAGACAGTGGATCACAGTTCTTCGTCATCCAGGTAGCGGACGGGATCCCTCTGCTCCGCAAGATCTGATTCGCATAGAGCGGGGTATTTTTCAGGGCGACAGTCTGAGTCCCCTATGGTTCTGCCTGGCACTGAATTTTCTTAGTACTTTGAAAAAGGATTCAGGGCTTGGCTATCGACTTCGGAGAGAGAGTGGTATTGTTTCTCACCTGTTGTACATGGATGACCTCAAACTTTTCGCGCCGAGAAAACTAGAGCTGCTGATTCTGTTGAATATCTTACAGATATTCAGCAGTGCCATCAGCATGGAGTTTGGTGTCGAGAAGTGTGCGGTCATGCAAGTATAGCGGGGGAAAGTTGTAAATACTACAAACTTACAGCTTTCCGATACGATATCCTTCAGATCTCTTTCCAATATCGAAACCAACAAATAACTCGGTATGTCAGAAGCGTTAGCGTAGACAAAGACATAAAACAGTCGGTGAAGGAGCGATTCTTTTGCCGCCTGACTAAAGTACTCAATAGTGTTTTGTCGGGTGGTAACAAGGTTCGAGCCTTCAACGGCTGGGTTATGCCTCTGCTCTTCTATACGTTTGGCATATTGAGATGGACTCAGATTGAACTTGACGCCCTTGACTGTAAGGCTCGTCAACATCTTACGAAACACAGAATGCGACATCCACGCTCGTCGGTACTGAGGATGTACATCCCGCGGAAATGTGGGGGTCGAGGCTTTTTAAATGCCAAGACCCTCCATAACCGCGAGGTGTGCAACCTCAGAGAATACTTCCTCCATGCCAAAAGTGAGATGCATCGTGATGTCGTAGCAGTTAACAAGAACCTTACCTCGCTATCACTGGCTAAGGAGAACTGGCACAAACCTAATGTGCTGAGTGCCCTCGACCGCAAGGTCGTATGGGAAAGTAAGGAGCTGTACGGACGGTCCTACAAAGCCCTTACAGGGCCTGATGTAGACCTACTCGCATCCGTGAACTGGGTACGTTTTGGTGACCTCTTTGGGGAAACCGAAGGTTTTGTCTGTGCGATTATGAATGAGGTAACAAAGACGAACAACTACCGAAAGTATATCATGAAGGATGGAACCGTTGACATTTGCAGAGCTTGTCATCGTCCCAGTGAATCCCTCAGGCATATACTTTCGGGTTGTCCGCACCTCGCTAACACTGAATACTTCCACAGACACAACCAAGAAGCAAAGATTATCCATCAGCAGCTTGCTCTCTAATACAACCTTGTCGGTCCAGAGGTTCCGTACTGTAAGGACGCACCGATTCTCGAAAATGGTTGTACTACTGGGACCGCTCTATCACCACGGCCAGGACTATTCTTGCGAATAAACCTGATATCGTCCTGGTAGACTGGTCGGAACGCCGGGCGATACTTGTTGACATCACCATCCCACACGACGCTAATCTCGTGAATGCCGAGAAGGACAAGCTTAGCAAGTACCTTGACTTGGCACACGAGATTACCACTATGTGGGATGTCGACTCAACAATTATCGTTCCGATAGTCGTTTCAGTGAACGGTCTGATAGCGAACAGCCTTGACCAATAAGAGGCTTTCGCTAGGCAGCTGGATCAAGGGTCAGATACAGTAGGCGGCTCTCCTGGACTCGGCACGCATTGTGCGGAGGTTCCTCTCTGCAGCCCCTAGCCACTGACCGTTTGAGCCTTGCCCCGCGGTCGGTGGTCTCCCGGTTTTATACATTTTTACTATATTGTTTTTGATGTTATTTATGTATGTTTTAAAGTTTAATAAAGTGCCATAATAATAATAATGCTGGACGTTATCACACATGCTTTCTCGTAGTCCACAAATGCGGAACACAGGGGCCGATTGTATTCTTCAGTTTTCTGTATGATCTGCCGCAATGTTTGTATGTGGCCTACCATACCGTAACCGCTTCGAAAGCCATCCTGTTCCGGGGGCTGAAATTCGTCGAACCTTCTTGCAAGGTCGGTTTGTGATAACTCGCGAGAACAATTTACAAACGTGGCTCAGGAGTGAAATTTGCCTATTGTTTTTCAAAAGTGTTTTGTCCCCTTTCTTAAAGAAGTACTATGCTCCTGTACCACGCCTCCGGAGTTCTCCCGTGATGAATGATAGAATTGAAGAGCTTCTGTAGTTCCCTCAAAACTGGAACTCCTCCTGTCGCATCTTACCAACTTCCCAATCTGCTTGTTCAGAGCCAACGTCTGAGATGAAGTAGTTTTGGTAGCTTCCCCTCTTTTTGCCCATTAGCCGCAAAGTCTCATCCGAGAGATCTGATTTCATAGTGTCATGCAAAATGCGATCCCCAACCCGCATGCCCAGCGTGGGGATTATGGGCATATCCCCCTTTATTAGTGGAGGCCTATGTCCAGCAGTGGACTGATATAGGCTGGTGTGGTGTGGTGGTGTGTGGATGCAAAATTTTGCTTACTCATCCTTCACGATTCCAATGAAGTTTTGGAGTTCCCCGTTTACGTCTCCTATGGTTTCCACGACGGCAAATCGATTTTCCAAATTTTTATGGAAATTTTCGGATCCCGCACTGATTTGGAGCTGATTAGGTCGGAGTGTGGACTTTATCAAGCGGTGCCTTTCCAACTGGACATCAATATTCAGGATTCTTCGAATCAGTCTGTGGTCGCTTCCAGTATTGAACCGATTAGCCACTGAGACATTCCTCAATATGTGTCTTTTGTCCGTCATGATAAAGTCAATTTCGTTTTTTGACACAGTGTCAGGGCTACGCCACGTCCACTTTCTCTGAGGTTTTTTCTTAAAAAAACTGTTCATTAAGAATAATCCCTCATGCTCGAGAAAGTTGACGAGCATCTGCCCTCTGTGATTTCTGCTACCGAAACTGTGTGGCCCCATTTTCGATTCACTCCAAGCCTTTACTCCCACTTTAGCGTTAAAGTCACCCATGACGACGTTGAAATGAGCCTTGGTGGAGTTATAAAGAGCTTTAGATATATCTTCATACATATCTTCTACCTCTTCATCCAAGTGTGCCGAAGTCGATGCGTAGACCTGAACTACTTTCAGGCTATATCTGTCAGATAGTCTGATTATCAAGTACGCCATCCTGTTCGACACACTGGAGACCTCTTCAACACTATTAGCGATACGCCCCCCTGGGATGGTTGGTCTCCCTCACGGAAATACATAAGGTGTCCTGACTGCAAAGTTATGGTGTCCTCCCCCTTTCTTCGGACCTCACATAACCCGAGTATGTGCCATTTTATGTTACTGAGTTCCGTCTCTAATTGTTCGTCTAATCGTAGAGTTCGTCCGTTGTACGTTGCCATGGTCAATTGTTTTCACTCACCGGTCACTACGAATCCTCACCACTCAGTGGCCTAGCACATCTCCAGTGGAAGCTTTCACACCGTTTCACAGCCTCGTTACACATCCTCGCACTGCCCAGCTGCCTCGCACATTTTTGGTGAAAACGCAGCCTGATGCTAGAAAACTACGTATACTGCCTTAAAATTATTCGAACAGATATTGTCATCTTGCCATATTTTAAGACTTGGCGTCCTAGAAATTTTAAATTTTAGTTATACTAAGTCGACATTTTGATTTTTAGATTTTACTTTTTAAAAATAACTGTTGTTATAGAGTGTTATTAAAAGTTTTTACTTTTAAAAACAAACTATAACAACAGTTTTGAGATTATACTTCACCTGTTTCAGGTGTGATAGTTGTCAAACGCTTGACTATTTTGTGTAAAAAAAATACTACCAAAATAATCCTACTATCTAAATAATATACTATTTATTTATAATATTAATTATTCTATACCACTCAATTGTTTCAGCGCAAACAAAGTTTTGATGGAGCAGAAAATAACAAAGTTCCTGTTATTTTCACGGTTATCTAAGCATCTGTCCATTAGAGTTAGAACAGAAGCAGTTTGTATTGGAATTTAAAAGGGTTTGGACTATTAAGCACAAACCTTTCATCAACAGACTGCTTGAATAAGTAAATAAAATTAAGCCAAATTATGTTGTTTTAAGATAATTTTGAAATCACTATAGAACCTTTTTTGGCCACAGATTTGACGTGATGTAAGTTACGAAAGGAAATACATTTTTTTAACTTTTATAATTCCTAGAATCAACTATCTTCGAATACTGTTCAACGCTCAGCTGACGACGCATACAACAAAATTTGCTCATGGATGCTTTGTTATAAACATTCATGTAACAAACAATGCATTTATTCAGTTGAACAATTTGAATAATAACTAGTGTTGTCATCATCATCACTGTTGTCCGCACTCAGAAATATGGTTAATTCATTTTTAACCATATTGTCTACTGCCCCATCTCGTTCAAAATCATCTGAAATTATTTTCTTTGGTTTCTCGGAGACTTTTCTCTAGTCTTAAGCAGTTGAAATTTTGAAAATATTAAAATATAGTGTGCACACCATTACAAGGTTACGTTGTTGAATTCAAGTAAAGTGTCAAAAGGGCCCTATAAAATTGGTCTTCCTTTACCTATCAAATTCAAAGCTTTATTTAGTACCAGCTGACCCACCCGCAACTTCGTTTGCGTGCAAACAAAGGAAACAAGTATGTTTCGCGAACAAGGTTATTTTACGCAGAAAAAAAAAATGTTGGTAATGCGAAATGACGCTCATTAGGGGAGGCCTATGTCCAGCAGTGGACTGCTGTAGGCTGATGATGATGATGATGAAGTAGGCAGGAAATGGAGTAAAAATAGTTCCTATTGATTTAAATTCAGTAGAATCGCAACAATTATTAAATTGCAAAGGGCTTTGTATAAAAGGTATTTATTACGTATTATTATTACGTATTATATTATATGTATTTATTGTACCAGATTTACCAGATACATTGATGAAAGTTGATTGTTTTCATTATATACATTTACAAATTCTGAGTATCTGTACAATTAAAATTGTATTTTGTGCATAGAAATTCACCTGGAAAAACAATAAATTATAATATGCTTACCGGACGGTCGCGGCACGAGATGCAAAAAAATAAATTAATTCGAAATATAAAATGAAAATTTATTTAACTACAAAATATTTTATGAACATTGAATTTAATTTTGCTTATTTAAGTAATTTGATAATGAAAATATAATTATTTATTTAAATTATTTACTAACTGCCTCATGCAAAACTTCATTTTCTTTCTAGTAAAGGTTTTTCTAAAAAGGTTTAATATAGTCGAGAGACCGAGTTTATTTTGACGAAAAAAAGTTGTATGTATATCTATGTCCTTTCTCAAGGTCCCTTCTGGTGGTGACAGAGTTACTTTCAAATTTAAAATATTAGTTTGGATTTACGATGCCAATATAGATGTCCGCCCTTCCGTCGCGTTGCTAAGATTTAGTGTCCAAGGGGATAAAACATGCAAATTTGTTTCGTCTAGCAGCACTTATTGAAATTGGCTGATTTACTTTAATCTTATTTCCGGCAGACGTAAAAGGATTGCCTAGAGTTTTATGGCTCTTTATATTGAAGAATTGAAGATATTGAAGCTCAACTTCCAGATATCACACCACACTAATATTTTAAATGCAAACGTTTGTGTGTGAGTATGTTTGTGGTCGCCTCGCTCCGTAACGGCTGAACGGATTTGGATGAAACTTGGAATATACATAGCTTAAGACCTGGATTAACACATAGGCATGGGCATTTATGACGTTTGCGCGAGATAAACCGCGGGTGTAAGCTAGTTTATATATATTCCTGAAGTTTTTGGTAAATAATAAGTATAATAGTAGTAGATAGTAACAGTATGTTTTGTACGTAAGCATTAATTCCATGCAGTATCTATACCTATTATATCGATTATTGTGAATAGAATACGGCATCTGCCGAAGAACCGATAACCGTTGGGGTAAACGAGTTCTTGAGTTGAGACCGCGGCTCGGCAAACGTAGTGTAGGACGCCCTCCGGCCAGGTGGAGTGACGATCTGCAAAAGGCAAAAAAGGTAGAAGCTGGATGCGTCGAGCTCAGGACAGGGCGCAATGGCGCTCATTAGGAGAGGCCTATGTCCAGCAGTGGACTGCTATAGGCTGATGATGATGATGATGATGATGATGATGAAAATACGGCATTTATATTGGACATAAAATACACAATAACCGTATACACGCAAACGAAATCACGGGCGAATTCGCTAGTATAAAATAACTCACAAACAAAAGAAAGGAAAGAATACCTATATCAGAGAGTATTGTAACGGGTATTATTTCCAATCCTCGTAATAAAATGCCATAATTAAAGGTTTTTGCAAAAAGATCGCATCTATTCCATGTTGTTGTACCATCATCATCAACATCAGCCTCAGGATAGAGGCCTGCCCTGATGAGTGCCATAGTGTCCTGTCGCCTCGACGCTTTCAGCTTCTACCAGCAGCCTTTCGCAAAACGTCACTACACCTGGCGGGAGGCCGTCCTACACTACGATTGCCGAGCCGAGGTCTCCTCTCAAGAACTCGTTTAACCCAACGGTTATCGGTTCCTAAGCAGATATGGCCAGACCACTTCAGGTTGTTAATTTTCTGAGCTATGTCGACAACTTTCGTTCTATGTCGGATAGTCTTGTTGTACCATAGCAACCAACGGTTTAATCCCCTCTTTAGACAGTGGGAGCGGATGATACTATTAACGCTTTGAGTGCTGAAAAACACACTGCCCCGTACCTGTTGTAGGACGTGCTCCCACAGCCAGCTTGCTTGTGTTTAAAGACAAGTGCTTTGAACAATAATCGGATTTTTCTCAATAAAAATGCACAAAAATACATTTTTGGGAGAATATATTTCTCTGCTGCAAAGGTACATCAAATCTTAAGCGCAATAGTCCAATCTAATCAATAATCACAATAGTTTGTTCAAAGACTTTTCCAATTTGGTGTTTTTCATTAAATAACTGGCTTGTTGAGTTACAAGAAATATCTTGTAATGGATTTTCATTTTAAAAGATAAAATATTTAGTACAAATTCCGCCAACTCTCTCTGACGAGTTTCATAAAAAACTCAACAGAAATTTGACAATGTTTCGCCTTCCCCCTAGGGCATCATCAGGAAACGAAGTATAGTCCTAAATAAAATTTCTTGAATTTATCAAATAATAATACTCACTAAGTACAACACCACTGCTACTTATTATTTCCCACATAAAAATTTGCGTGTTGTTCTTCTCTCGAAGAAATTTATTGTCAGCCGTAAAAAGAGCATTGTGAAAAAACAATGAATTTCACAAACAGGCACACAACACTCGTTACTTCGTCATCGCTTCTAATGCCGAAGAACATTATTACTCAACTGCACACAAATTGGTATAAATAAATAAATAAATAAATAATAATGTAAAGTAATGTAAGTAGTGAGTTTATGTTTCTGCCAGTAATGTGGTTCCCATAAATTAAGAAAGAAAGAAAAGAAAGAAAATGAATTTATTTGCAACAACTAGGCTTACATAGACATAATTACAGAGTAAAACAATGGTATCAAAATGACCGTAAGCCCGGACGTCACAAAAGGGACTCTGGCTCAGCATAAGCTGGCTGACTAGCAGGCTAGCAACCAACGCTGGTCTTCCGTCAGAGCCAGACGTTAATGTACAATAAGCAATGCTTGATGCTGTGTGTTAGTGACCATTGATGGGAAAAATGAAAAATTTTGAACGACAAAGGGCAAATACAGCCCCTAATTCATAATCAAATGTCATTCATTTTATAACGGCTCAATAAAGTAAACTTGTCCCCCCTTGTTAATTAAATGTAAATAAAACCATTTTAGATATCTCATGGCGGGTACTGACTTACGAAATGTAACATCCGTTTTACGTAAAGTCCGTTTTACGCCGGGGCAACACTGTGCGACATTGCAGCATGCCACAAAGGTCGCATGCCAAAATGTCAAAAAATGTTGCACATTATTTTTGCAAAAATCGTTGCACCTCAGCGAGGAAATGACTTAAGTGACTTATGCAAAAAAAAAACATTTACAATCACAAAGGTTCTGAGTCTGAGTTTAACTAATTAAAAAACGGTATGATAAATTCGGCACCATGGAGGTAGAACTAAATAGGTTTAATGATGGTTTGAATTCACAAACTTAGTACACAAGGTGTTAAAATTCTATTTACTTACTAAATTCAATTTACTTTATCCTCTAGCGGATTAAAACGGCGTTTGCACGCAGATATCGATCGAAGAGCAAAAATACTCTTTCCGAGATGAGGGGAAGAAAATATTGTTATCTGTCATGGAGTTGAGTGATTAAAAATATTTAGACTTCATTGAAGATTATGACGTTTCTTCTTCCGTTGTCTAGTAGCATGGCTTAATACGAAATAAGCTGTTGCCAAAGTTGCTTGATCAGCCATATTCTACGGTGTCTATCCCCAAAAACACTCCAAAAATAGCACTATGCTTTGAAAATCATCTAGGCACGATTTTGCCTCGGCGTAAAATAGACTGCCGCATGCTACCTGGGCTGCATGATGTTGGCGATTGTACAAGGAGCCGCATGTCACAATTTGTAGCATGCCGCACTGTATCACGAATTCACGATGTTGCTCCGGCGTAAAAGAGCTTAAGTATGAATATTGGATTCCACTCGGTCCGTTTCATAAGCTGGAAATCAATTATTGGACGCGTCCGAAGGTCAATCAGTCAAATCTAGGCTCATGTTACACACGCTGATTAAATAAAAAAGCTGAAACTTAAACTTAAAAAAAAACTCCCTTTACATTAAAGGTTAGAGAATGCTTCTTAGCATTAAATTCGCCTATGTACATGTAATTTTGTGCAATAAAGAATATTCTATCTATCTATCTACATTAGAAATTACTTTGAGATTTTGATCGGTAACCTTCAAACTCTTGACAGTAAATCTGCTCTGATCCCATTATAAGACAACATGGAAACACGGTATTCTCGAAATTACCTATTTAGCTAGAAACTAGCTCGGTTGCATGTAGTAGGCGGAGATCCTAACACAACCACAGAGCAGTTACAATCCTCGCATCAAAATTATTCAATGAATTTTGATAAAGTCGTAAACCGTGCGGAGTTATGGTTGTCTGTTTGTGTGCGTTATATTGTTTTGTGACACTAGAGACTACAAATTTTACAGCAGGTTTTGTTTTTTGCTTATAGTTTGTATTTTAAATTTTAAAATATACTAACCTATGGCTTGATTGAACAATGCGGACAGCTCGCATGGAAACCAGTATCAAGCATATTAATAGTCATCGTGAGGTACTATATATGATTTTTTTATAGCGCATACTATTACCTAATAATTTGCATGGTTGTTATTTTCAGTCAATTCAATGATCTTTTATAGTTTCTTTTTTTTCTTCTTCTTTCTCGTATTCTTCATAGATGAAGGCCATGCCTATCCTAAAAGACTTTTATTGTGGTATTGATGAGCTGATTCGGTTTGCCTCAATGCAGCAGTAAAAGGGAGCCCCGTTAGCACCTTGACTTGGCTGGCCAAGGGCTAGGTGATCATCCGCGAAGTCTTTTTTCTTCTATCTTTCCCTCTCAGTCTGTCCAGTCCAGTTTGTCAAGATTGTCATCATTGACATAGACCTCTGTTATCCTGAGTATATTTTGCGCATACTTCGTAGAGGTTCAACTATAGGTACTTATTTATTCTAATTAAAATATTATTATAATGAAACACAATCGTGGATTAAAGGAAAACGTTACAGAGTAATACCCAAAATAAGCTACATGATAAGAGAAGGTCATCGCCTAAGAAAGTCAAAGAGACCGAAATAGAAAGAGCATAAAAACTTTTAAACCAAAAATTAAACCGTTGAAAAACTGGAAAGCAACAAATAATAAACCTTTCTTATTTCACCATAATAACTAAGTTCTTAAACTAAAATAAGTATACCTAAGTAATTTCGAGTCGGCGCGCGCCCAAAACAATGTGTCACGCCGGCCGCGCCGCCGCGCATCACGTTTTACGTAATTAATTAATTTGCTTGTTTGGCGCCGACTCAAAATTACTAAGGTATACTTACATTAGTTTAAGAACTTAGTTATTAAGGTTAAATAAAAAAGGTTTATACTTATAATAAATTATATTATATTATAAATTAAATTATAATATACGCGTCGACTTGAGAACCTCCTCCGTTTTTTTCGTGAATGGAGAGAATTGCTTAGCAACACTGACAAGAACTAATAATAAAAAAATATTCAGACTCCGCTGTATACGATCAAACTCTGTGATAAAAAATGAAAACGCAAAGAATCAACATCAGCGCGCCACGGGGCGGCACCGTTAGTCGCATTCAATTATAGCACCCTGAATACCCACTGAATAATGCATAGACAACTCTCAACCACCGAGTAGAGAAAGCAAGGACGCCTTACGAAAAGAACCACAGTCTATTACCATTGAAATGAGTGTTCAAGTTATTACTCCGAAACAGGTAGTCTGAACTGCTAAATGCACATTATACGCATGGGTGGTTTACATTATATACAGGTTGCATTAAAAGCGACATGGGTGTATTTGGTTAAGAATGTCTAATAATAATGGCGAAAATATTGCTTTTATCTTATCTTATCTTATTAGCCTGTCTGATCCCACTGCAGGGCAAAGGCCTCCCTTCCCTCTTTCCACACATCCCGATCTTGGGAATCAGCTTGCCAGGATACTGAAAACACGTCCAGTTCGTCACGCCATCTCCGTCTGGGACGGCCACGCGGCCGTGTTACGCCCTGTGGAACCCACTCAGTGGCGATCTTAACCCACAACTGGTCCGACATCCGGCAAACATGTCCGGCCCAGTCCCATTTAAGTTTAGCGGACTTATGAGTTACATCGGCGATTTTTGTCTGGGAACGCAGTATTGTATTCCGGATGCGGTCGGTGAGCTTGACACCCAGAATACTGCGCTCCATCGCCCGCTGGCAAACCTCGAGTTTGTACCTTTGAAGAGCAGTCAAAGACCATGTTTGTGCACCGTAGGTTAGTACAGGGAGAATGCACATGTCCATGATTTTCCTTTTGAGGCAGAGTGGCAATTTACCTTTCATAAGATCTTTCATAGCCCAATAGCTTTTCCAGGCGTTTTCGGTACGTCGAGAAACTTCTTTCTCCTGACCCGCCTGGAAAGAGACTATTTGACCAAGATAAAGGTATTCATTGACATATGCAATCTCCCGTCCCGCCACTCGTATTTTACGTCTGATGTTGTTAGTCATTACTTTGGTCTTTGATTGGTTCATCGCCAGTCCAACCTCAAGGCTTGCGTTGTTAAGGTCGTTAAGCATCTGCTGTAACTCAGTGGGTGTGGATGCGAATAAGACAATATCGTCGGCGAAACGAAGATTTGTGAGTCTCTTTTCGCCGACGAGAATGCCTTTGTCCCTCCAGCTGCCCGCCAATTTCTTAAAAACTTCTTCGAGAGTGGCTGTAAAAAGCTTTGGTGAAAGTGGGTCTCCTGGTTTTACTCCCTTAGATATATGGAAAGATGGTCCAGTGGAATTTAATCTAATAGATGCAGTACTGTCAACATATATATTTTGTATCAAATTTACGTATGTAGTGTCTATACCCTGATTTAATAAAGATTGGAGTAACGAGGAATGAGTGATACTGTCAAATGCTTTAGAATAGTCAACGAATGCTAGGTATAAAGAAATTTTATATTCATGGTGTTTTTCGATGATTTGATGTAGTGTATGAAGGTGATCAGTTACTGATAAGCCTCGGCGGAATCCAGCCTGCTCGGGTGGTTGATGCAGATCGAGCTGCCAGGAGATGCGGTTTTCGATTATTTTGATAAAAGTTTTGTAAACATGGGAGATGAGGCTTATAGGTCTGTAATTACCTAAGTCGCTTTTATCACCTTTTTTATGTAATAAAGTTATTGTAGAATGACAGAATTTTTCAGGAAATTGACCGGTTTTTAGGATATCGTTAAAAAGGTTTGTTAAATGAGGAATGAGAGCTTGTTCTCCAATTTTTAAGGCATCAGATGTAATTCCGTCATCACCAGGGCTTTTTGAATACTTCATCTTTTTTAGAGCTTCGTGAACTTCAAGGCCAGTAATTGGTGAAATAGATGTTGGGCAGCAGTATTCGGTGATTGTTTCTCGTAGATTGTGTGGGCTAATAAAGGTCTTTATAAAACTGTGTGCAGATGTTTATGATTTTACTTCTATCTCTTTGTTTAATTCCGTTTTTATCTTTGAGACAGGTGATTGTAGGTTTTCCTTTTTCCATTCCTTGTTTTGCAATTCTCAGTGATCTATTGTTTTCCAAAACTGTTTTAACTAATTGAACATTGTGGGCTCTTAAATCTGTTCTTATGGTTCTTTTTACCAGCTTATCTATCCTAGAGTACTCTGTTGTGTTGTATACGAGTCGTAGTCTTTCTTCAATTAGATTTTTAGTATCACTTGTTAACTTCTCTAACTTGTTTTTGACTGGTTTTACTTTTTTACTTGCTACCTTTATACTGTTTTTGATATTTTCGTATTGTGTATTGATGTCTTCGCAGTTTATAGCATTTAAAATTTGAAAGCTGTTTCTGAGTTCTAAATTAAATTGGTCTTTACTAGCAAGAAGTGAAACTTTATCTAATCGTTTTATGGAGCTTTGAATCATTCTATATCTATGGATTTTAGTATTAAATTTTACGATTACTCGTAGCGGCCTATGATCAGAACTAAACCTTATTTTATTAATTGTCTCAACATTTTTTATAATTCCTTTGTGTGAAGACAAGCAGTAATCTATTTCATTTTTAGTGAAACCATCGCGGGAGAACCACGTCCATCGACGTTGTGATTTTTTGAAGAAGAAAGAATTGCTTATGATCAGGTTTTGTCCAAATGCAAATTGAAGTAGTCGCTCACCACGATCGTTTCTTGAACCTAGACCATATGGACCTAGAATGTTGTTGTTATCTAGTTGTGATTTTACTCCAATTTTTGCATTGTAGTCGCCTAAGACTAAAGTCCAAGTTCCTTTATGTTCGTCATAAATTGTATTAAGTTTATCATAAAATTCCTCAACCTCATCGTCAGGGTGACTGGACGTTGGTGCGTAGACCTGAATTAAGGTCAGAATTTTAGAGTCTTTAATTTTAAATTTAAGGAGGGCTATTCTCTCAGAGAAACCTATAAATTCAATTATATTATGTTGCCATTTTTTGGCCACAAGAAAGCCAACACCGTATTCATTTTTTGTCGGACCTACATAATTGAAAATATTTTTTGATCTTATTAATGTGTCTTCGCCTTCTCTTCTGATCTCGGATAAACCAACTATATCCCAGTTAATAAAATCCAAAGCATTTTCTAATTCCAGAATTCGTTCTTCCGTACGGAGAGTGGTGACGTTGTACGTTAAGATGTTTAATTTTTCGGTATCCGTATGGCTAGCAAAGGTCGTTTGACAGTGGGACCTCGCCCGGGGATTGTATGCGCCCCCTGCTCCAGTGGGCACCGGCCTACTGTCATCGGTGGTGCTGACACCGGAGACGCCGGGCACTTGGGGCCGATTCCTTAGTGTGCTTGTCATGAGGGAAGGGGTTTGGACCATAACCCACCACGCTGGTCCAGTGCGGGTTGGTGGGTGGAGCGCCAGAGCCTTGTTTGTTGTTCAGCAGGTTGTACCGCGTGCAGGTAAGGTTGGCTTGGGTCCCGAAGGTGTTGGTGGGACCCCTTACAACCTCTTTTGCTTTTAGTAAACTATAAAATATTACTTGGCCTTTGCAGCTAATCTAGACGACGTATTCAGCTTCAAGTCAAGTAGTAAGTGATATTCACTGACCGGGACGCTGGTAGTACCTGGGGACATCATAGTTTTTAATAAACGAGAAATATTTGAATAAAGTTCTTCTACGTTTTCAATAAACCCAGCCTTGGAAACTCTCTTTAAAATTGTGAGTTCTTTATATACAGCGTTTTCTGATGACTTGTTTATTACCGTTTATCTTTTCTTTTCCATTTATATAAAAATATAAATATATATATATCAATTTGCGTGCAAGCACTATGATTTGTCTTCTTCACTCTATGGGGTAGAAGAAAAGATAAGAAAGTGGCTTCTTACCCTTTATTATGACGCAACAGAAAGTTTATTACCCACCCATTCCTTTATTTTCCTCTCCCTACTCCAACTTCTAGTTCTTGCTGTTTTGCTTCCTCACCCAATATCCACTGTGGGTTATCCCTGTCATACCCAGACTCATAAGAGACTGGGGGACCACGATAACCCACTTAATCTCTCTCACACACACTCACACCCACACACACCCACACACACTCACTTACACACACTTACACCTTCACACCGCTATATTATAACTTACGTCCTAACAGTAGCCCGTTTGTATTTTTATTTAATTTTATTTAAATTTAGTTATTGTATTTATTTTGCCTTCTTTGTTCATATTAGTATATAGTTTTTCTTTACCTTATATTTATCTGATGAATAAATGAATGAATGAAGTTAGGTAAATGAATCTAAAGTCAGGTAATCTGATTTGTATTTCGGTTTCCCGCTGCATAGGCATTCCCGCGACATCAGTGCGGGCTCCACTGCTAATCTGTATTATGTATTTTTATTTTTTGTGTATATGTGTATTTTGTATTTGTATATGTACCGTTATTGCATTCTTCAGAAAAACATTGTAATTCCTTCCTTCTTAAAATTATGAAGAGGAAAGTTTGTGAAATGTAAAATGTTTGTCTTTCTTTATGCCAAAACAACGAAACGAAATAAGCTGAAACACATGTAGTTTTAGACGTGGAATAACATACAAATATATGCCACTTATTATCCAGTTACCACGCGAGCAAAGCCGCAGGTGGCAGGTAGTTCAATATATTTCGAAGTTTTGTCATGGTTTGTAAAATGGAAATGATTATTAGTCGACCCTAATTTTGTTTCCCTTTTGGGATTCAATATCTTAACAAATACGTTATCAATTCTGCCCATACAATCTGTCGGTTAACGCTTCATGCAGATCGGATCAATAGTTCCAAAGTTGTCTTCAAACAAACAAACATATCAATACTATACACTGAGATCTTCGTTCGTTTCGCTCACTCGATCTATAGGTTAGGTTATAGGTTATACTTTGTTAACATTTGACCCGATATCAAAAGCTAATTCCATGAGAGTATAAAAGGATATAAATGTAGAAAACTGTTTTGGTCGATAATTCTCTGAATCTAATCACATTCCATTCACGAATTTCCTGTATAAAAATAATAATCATTTTTTTATTCCCTACCTATTTCCGTCAAGTCACAGTTTAGAAATATTTACCTACATATTGCTTTCTATCAGCTTTCACAAAACGTGTCCTATAATATTTTACTGTTTTTGTTTATTTAAAACGACACTAAAAATATTGGCACATCTGTTGCTTGGAAAAGTTAAACAGTGACTTTTTATGGATAAACCGCAGTTTATATATTTTAGAGTATCGTAATCAACTGAAAACCTAATGGTAATACAGGTAAATAATATTTGATATTTTCAGTACGTCTGAATGTATGTAATCGGGTACACATTCATACATGTAGGACATGAAATACGCCAACAGATAAAAATTTAAGATGATCCACTCAGGAAAAGTAGGTTAGGTATACGACGAATGTGAGTGCCTAGACAAATCGAATGAGGGTGAATGAATGGTGATGAAAATTCAATAACATGCATTTTTTTTTGTGTGATTAGGAATAAATAAATTAATAAAATATTATACTTACCAAATATGATCATAGGTTTATTGATATAAGGTTGTTCTGTGTACTGTTTCAGAAAAAATAATTAAAACTGCTAGGGAAGATTACACAAATACAAATTAATTTATTGCAAAAAAATTATAACATTATATAAATAACAACTGTTAGCTTATAATTAATGATGGATGAGTCTTATTTTGGTTCCTATAGCACAAGCTCTGCTTTGGTATATGCTGTAAGTATGAAAAAAAAGCAGCCTTAATGCTCAAGCTATGGGTCATAATAATTCATAATTCATAACAATAACATCAGCCTATATAAAGGCTTATATATAAGTCATAGGCCTCCCCTAATAAGAAGCAAGATAATGCCCTTAATCCCCCCGCTGGGCCTGCGGGTTGGAGATCACAAGACACAGCTTCTCGCATCGCCGAATCTGCTGCCCGTTGGCGGACAGGGAATGTTGCTGTGCCGGTGTTAGGCTGCACTACACAACACAGCCACCACGCGTAGGTGAGGTTGACTTGAGTTTGCAATGTGGCGGTTGAAACCCTTTGCACCCCTAAACTTACTAACCAATAATTAAAAAAACTCCAGTGAATGTCTTTTTTTTTATTAAATAGTATTAGTGTATTTATTTTTATTTTATTTGTTTTTTTAACAATATAGTAATGTGAATGCGATATGAGGATGTATGGAATAAAATAACTACGGAACCTTAACTCGACATTATTTAGATGCAAACTTGGCCACATTTTTATTGTCAAGAGCCTAAGCCATCAAAGTAACATAATAAAGCAACTTTCTTTCATGATTGAGCACAATGACTGTTTTATCTTGGTGGAATCTATATTTTTTCTTTATCGTATTGATTTTTCAATTTTGAATTTGTTCAGACAATATTGTATATTCTGCATAAAAAAGCAAAGAGCGAACTTGTATCCCCAGAAGTCATATTAAAAAAAAAGTAAGTGAATCTAACCGGTTATGAAACCTATTCACACCATATTAATTGTCAGTAAAAACTAGGTTAGCGTGTTAAATATTTTCTTTATTGAAAGTTTTCTCCAAGCCCCGCCCGCTTTTCAGAGATTCAATTACTCAAACTTTTTTGTTTCAAAGAAGAACTCCAAGTCTGAATTCACAAAAGGGTTTTAATTATTTTATTTAAAAAATATGTACCAACTGGTTTTATTTATTTATACAATATAAGATAGATTTGGGGAAAATTAAAAGAGAAGTAAATAAAATTAGGTTGGTTTGGGCTGTTGTGACGGGTTTGGCCAGGTAGTTCACCCAATAACGAAGTATTCGTGCAAAGACGAGGTCGCTTATCGGCGTACTTTTTAAAATAAAAATATTGAAGATAGAGCACGCTTGCCTGAACCAACTGTACCAAAACTGTATCTGAACCAGAATGCACTGTTGGTAAATTTAATAAATTGACGCGAATTAATAGGAATTTAGTCGCGCCAAAGATCGCACGCGTGCCATACTACGCCATTACTGAAAACTAATCTACGGTATTACGAGAGTTTTAATAAATTAACTCAGGTATCAGTTCATTCCATATCGGAATCTATTTTACGTTACTCAAAAACCTTTTTTTCTGATTTGCATCTTGATCTGCAAGTGCTGCTGTGAATTTGGTTGAACTCATCGCAGAAGGAAAACAAATTCGGAATAAACGTTTCATTCAAGCGAGTGTTAACAAAATTGTAACTAAATAAATGTCTGAATATCGTTCTAAACAAAAGTATCCAAATGAAAAAGTGACCTGTAAAGATAGACGGCTCTGTGTAAACCGTACGGGATGGGATTAGATACTGTTTCCTTATCATAGCCGTACAACCGCGACCTCTATTTAGCGGTTATCGAACCACTCCCAGACCTTTCCGGATTAGAAGGATAGATTCGGAACAGCATGCCGTTTCAGTGGCCCGGCCGAGTGTCGTCAGCCGGAATTGGTTCTGTCTCAAAGCTTCGTGGTTATGACATGACCGCGGGTATTCTAACTGACCGGTTGGATTTAAAAGCTGACCGTCGAGCTCGCCGTAATCTCAGACACTGAATATTGAAATGTCCGAGCACAATTTTCAAAATAATAAATTTCTAAATTCAGGTTTTCTTGGGTTTTCCAAAAGACTTCTACATATTTTTTGTCTATTCTAGTTTTGTCTAGTCTGGGAAATAAGTTTCTAGTTATATGTTTTTTATTATTTTTTAAAATTGTTTCTGCGATAAAAATTGGTGGATATTTGCTTAGCTTTTATAAAAAGTAATTTTGTGCACTTTGTTGTGCAAAATTTCAAAATTTAACTCTAATCCGTTACCCGTATGATTCATCTACGATTGTTATAAAAACAGTAAAAGTAATTCTATTTCTGTTATTCCGTACAAGTTGATAAGAGAAGTTGCACAGATTTATAGCGCAGATAATGTCTAGAAAATATCTAAGTAATTTACATTCACTGGAATGTTATTAAGCTATAACCATAAACGGTAGTAGGCTCACAATTTGATACAATAAAGGTTGTGGTGCAGCAAAGTCATGGTAAAGTGTTCGTATATTCTAGTAAATGGACAATAGTTTCCCGCGAGGACAGCAGAAATAAAGTACACGGGGATAACCTTAATCCGTTGATAAATAAGGGTTTAAACAGAATGTGTGGGTCGGGAGGACCGTGTTAGAATGGTTTGGTATTTGGTAGTTTGCACCTGTTTCGGGGAATTTTTATGTTTACCAACTTATTAATTAACCAATTTTAGAATGTATGCTTTTCGTGAGTGTGTGTTTATAGTAAAATAATTGTTATTTTAATTTTATTTATTCTGTAGTTTTATAGGACCTTGTGTATTTGTGTTGGCTAGGTACATATGTTGTATTTTCCATTTATGTGGGTTAATCAACAAGTAACAATTAATTAAGAACACGAAAAAATCAAATCTGTTGAGCCGTTCTCAAGTTATGATTTTTCATACATGTGACAGTATATTTTAATTTTATTTACAGATATAAATAAGTAGTTACTATGCGTATTCCCATCAATGAGCCCAAATAAATTTTAACTAAACACAAATTCTGTTTGAACGTCAAATATAGTTATCGACTGACTCCATTTATAACTTGACACAATAAAGCCTTTGGTGCTCAAAAAATAGGTGCTGAAACCGGAATACTCCCAATAAAATTGCAATAATTGAATGTGCTGTCGAGACGGGAATATTGCTTTTTGGCGCACCCGGCCATTTTGTCGCAAAGTTTATTTCTATTCCTTGACTCCTTGCAAACCTGGAAATTCAGGTCAAGTATTTTAATCTGTTTCTTGCGATACAACTTATTTAAAACCGACTTCAATGAAGGTAAGGTTTAATTATAACAAATTGAAAAGAATACTTTATCTCTATTTTATCATATCTAATAAGACAAGTTGAACCAGGCATACAATTTGAACTCACCGAAGTGCTCGTGCAAGTGAATATAATAAATCAAAAGTAAATAACATAGCGTCACTACGTCTGTAAATTGACGAGGGACCCAAATTTGTGGACGCCATCTTATAGAAACTGGACCCTAATAATTCTTTCAGTAGATTCACGAGTTTCCAAATACACGATTTGGCGGTTGTTCCGATTTAGTTAGGCCGTTATTTTTTACCGTTACCTTTTTATGTAAAAGGTAAGGTATGCAAATGATGGTATAGCTACTGCTGCTTCATTGAAAGAACTTCAAACTATGGCTTTAAATGTTTTTTTTAACTATAGAGCGTGTGACAAAGTTCACTAGGTAGATCAAATATAAATTTTATCGCTATTTGTTATTAGCTTCCACCCGCGACTTCATTCGCGTGAGACCCGAATGAAATGTACGAGTAGCCTATTTATGTTAATCTAGGTCTGAAACTATAAAAAAAAGAATGCGACGTCCTCTGAGACCACTGTCCGCTTTTGACGCAGAAGGTTGCGGGTTCAATTCCCGCCGCGAGATGTAATGTTTTTGTTTATATGATCTGCAAATATTTTCTCAGCTCTGGGTGTTTTCTGTGTTTGATAATGTATGTATTTATTTACAGAAATATATCAGTGATGTTGTTTCCATAATCCAAGCTCTGCTTAGTTTAGGGCTTTATTGATGTTGTGTGTTTATGTCCAGCATTATTTATTTATTTATGTACAAGACAGCTTAATCCGTTGGTTCAATATTATTCCAGTTTCCAGTTTCAGTTTTGGTGCAAAGGAAAGAAAAACCTTTTACATCCACAGCCACACCTTCCATTTCAGTCCTCTGCTGGACGTAGACCTACCCTATCAGAAGGAAAATATACCCTCATCATTTTACATAAATTTCACAAACTTTCACCTTATTAATATTAGTAGGATAATGTATTAAGAATCTTTAACTGACTGACATGACAACCCACACCCAGCAGTGCCATCGGTGGATGGTAGAGACTTAATAGGAAAGGTTCCAGACATTGTGGAAAGGTAAGAAATAGAAAGTTGAAAGGAATGGAAACGCTTAAATGAAAAATCTTTAATTTAGTAGATTGGAAATTGAAACTTGACTTAAATGTTCTTCAATCTTCATCCGAAGAAACCAAAATAAATAAAATAAATAAATACATGTGGTGTAAAAGTTTATTATAAAATATTTTCAACACTACTGCTAAACGGGGTACAGGACTCTATAGTAGAGTAGTGTAAAGCAGAATTTATCCTCCACAAAACACAGTACAATAAAAATATCTAAACAGCTATGGAACTCATTATTAAAAAGCTGAACTAGAAAAACTTAATAAAAATAACATAATCTACAAATACACATTACACGCTACAAAAAATTGTTGAACTACTAAAAATATTACTGAAATTATAATTTTATACTTTTTTTATATTTTACTTCTCACTCGCCTCGCGCCGTGTGTAATCACAGTTCAAACCTAACCTAACCAACATATTTCGATCTAAGTAAATGTCACTTATGTTAATTATGTGACATTAATATCTATTCCCTAGAATCAGGCCCCAATAAGTGAGTCTTCCGTTATGTCAATCAACCGTAGGTGAATAAAGCATAGATGAATAAAGCATAGGTGAATTCTCCGTTAGGTATATCGTTTAGTAGTTATAATGAAATTCTGTAAAACGGCCTGTAGGTATATCAAACAGTAGGTATTTTGATCGTAGTTATTTTGAAAATTGTTCTATCAAGTTCAATTATAATGATATGTAACCCAAAATATTGCTCATAATCATAATCACAAAGCATTGTTCCTAAAGAGCGATGTATCTTCTATTTTTAAGGGTTCTTACAACAACATCGATGTTTTATTATCGTTTTCATCCCTACCTGTCACAAGCAGATACATCAGAGCACACGAAGCAAAAGAGCAAAGAAACACACACAAAGCAAAGAGCAAAGAGCACAAGCAAAGAGTAAATAAATAGTAAAGAGTTTTTGACCATAAAGGTCACAAGGAGTTTGGTTACTAAATGTAGGTATTGTTGGCTGCGCTTTCGTGCTTTTCGTGCGTTTGTTAAAGCGTGATTCCTTTAAGGTCTACGTTGAGTCGATCACTATTTGGTCCTCCCTAGTACTTTCTTTAGTATTACTTACTTAAGTTTTTGATAAAATGACTCTGCAAGCAAATGAAATTCAGATTTGCTAAAAAAATTCGCAAAGTTTAGTTCGTCCATTGTCATGTTTTAAATAATTATTGTAACTCTAAACTAGTTCAGAGATGCAACTGAAATTTAGATTAACTAAAGTATTTCGCATAGTTAAACTCGTCCATTGTCCGATGAGTTCTATTTTGCTAAAAAAAATGCATCAATTTCACTAGTATGTTATGTGATTACTTAATTCCACGGCGAGTGGGCAGGGACCCTCATAAAGATAAGGCTGGAATGAGTGGGGCCTTTCTTAATTTATAACAAGTATCCTCTTGGGAACGGTGTACGCCCTAACAGCTTATCTCTGTGTACGAGCAATAAAGTGTTTCTGATGTTTATCCGTAGTTTTTGTACGAGCACGATAAGGACAATTTCTGTTTAGCTACCTTCCGGTCACTTGTTTTAATAAGACTAAATTTCTGTTGCAATGATACTGCTTTGCTATGCTTATTAATTCCTGGTGCATAGTGCACATATGCTGTAACCATTGCTGGATGGTGGATGGACCTACATGTGTTTAGGTATAGGTACGTATGAAGAAATTAAATCTATTCTATATCAATATTTTTATTATATTTTGATTCAATTGTGATATTATACGGGGTGTTAGGTAGAACGATGTAGGTACCTATTACTAGCTACACCCGCGTCTTCGCTCGCGTGGTACACGTGTTAACCCAGGTAACAAATTATGTATTTTCCAAGTTTCATCAAAATCTGTTCGGTGCTTTTTGCATGAAAGAGCAATAAACATACATCCTCACAAACTTTCTCGTTAATAATATTAGTAGAATAGGATAGGAAAATAACGCAGTATAGAGTACCCACCAACACGTAAGATTATAACAAATGTCGAAATTATATACTTATATCTTTTTTCTTTACGATAAAAATAAGACGTGAAAGTTAAAAGCACAATCTACAAAGTTGTAATTATGTCACAAGTATGTTTTGTAAGGTGCCTCAGAATTTTCAAAATCGAATCTCTTTCTGATGTTTAATCGTGTGTTAGAAGGGAGTTAGTGAAGGTAGTGTGAGTTTATTTTCTTTTTTTTAATACGTTTAAATACGTCTTACCTTGATTTTATGAATATCTATATAAAACCAAAAAATCTAATTTCGGTAAGTAGGTTTTACTAATTAGACAGTCAAAAAATTCAAGATTCGTATTTCTTCTACAATTTATCTGGATAAATTTTTAATTTAAAGTCGTAAACAAAAATTTTATACGGAAAATAAATAGTTTTTGTTTTATTTCGATTAATAGAAAACCACTTTATATGCATTATTTATTCAGTACGCACGATACGAAACGAGTCCAGATTACACTAACTACCACTTACGGGACACGGAATGGCTGGTTTTAGTAAGTATTGTTTTCACTAAAAGAGAAATTTGTGGTAAAATACATCCGCACCTACAATAACAAACATTTATAAATACAGCGAGACGTAGCAATGACATCCTCGAGAAGTTAGTCATCGCGGGACACTAGAGGGGAAAATATTACACGGTAGGTAGATCCCCAACGAGATTAACTGATAAGTTAAAAGAGAGCAAAATTAAGCTCCAACAAGTAGTGCAGATGGTTGCTAACAGAAGCCGCTGGAGACAAGCAGTTCAGTCAACAAGGAGTTCAGTCCAACACGAAGATAACGCAGAGTGATCATGATCTTCAGTCATGAAGTTGCTGACCGCAGAAAGAGAGAGATAATTATCAAATCAAACCTCGTAAATGTAAATGGACTCCCTTTTCCGCAATTGGACTCCAGTTGGTCCATTGTGCGTGTGAAAAATCAAATCAAACCTCACAGACACATCCTGTACGCACTTATTATTTTTCTAATAACAGAAGAATCTTTATCCTGACTGTCTGACTGACTGTTGATAATGCCTACTGACAAGGACTTACAAGCTTTATTGAGCTTTATTGAGTGCGCGCGTTCGAACTAAAACTGTGCATAAATATGTTTGCTTTTTGGGTCAGTAAATTAGGCACAGAATTATGTTCTTAGCGCGCATTCCTTTGTACGTTAGGGCCTTTTCATTGTCATGCTTCGATCGACTATGCAATTAGCCCGCCCGCGGATGCAAAGACGCCTCTAGGGGCCTTTTCATGGGCTGTGGAAGTCATTCCATGCTGTAACACAGCCTAAAGCCCCTGCATTATTTTTCATGATTATATTACCTTTATAATATAAAAATGATATATACATATTGTATGTTCTTTTGTGCTTATTTTTTACTTACTTTCTCTTTGTAACTTTGTATCTTTTTGTTGGTTCGTTTTGTTATTAGCGCCCTGCACACGTAAAGTACGGACCGCAGGAAACAGCACGCGCCATTCCAACCCGCACTCCGAAACGTACGTGTAGATGCACGGGGCTGACAATCCGATCTGGCATGTCGACGCGAAGGTAAATCTCACAGTTTTAATCGCGCATCACGTCAGTGATCAGTCCCAGATGCGCGGTCCGATATTTACGCGCCATTAGCACGACAGTTTGATCCACAGTCCAAACCGTACAGATCGGACTGCGGTTTGGAACGTAGTCCCGATGCGCGGTCCGATCTTTACATGTGCTGGGCGCTATTGTGTATTTTTTTTACACAAAATAGTCAAGCGTTTTACAACTATCACACCTGAAACAGTGAAGATGTGGTCTAAGATGAAGCACGCTCGCCTAGAAGGAACCGATTCACTCTGGATTTAAAATATAAAAAAAAGTAAGTTGTGTGGTATAAAATAAAAATATTTATGCTATTCTATATTATTGAATACATATAGTACCTTGAGGTGGAGCTTAGTAGCTACAAGGATTTGAGATGGTAAATTTCTTAAAAGGATGAAAAACAGTAAAAAAAAATATGGAAAATCATTTCACCTATCCATACCTACCCAATATACATTTGCAAAAGGTCTTGATCGATTCACTCTGGATTTAAAATATAAAAAAAAGTAAGTTGTGTGGTATAAAATAAAAATATTTATGCTATTCTATATTATTGAATACATATAGTACCTTGAGGTGTAGCTTAGTAGCTACAAGGATTTGAGATGGTAAATTTCTTAAAAGGATGAAAAACAGTAAAAAAAAATATGGAAAATCATTTCACCTATCCATACCTACCCAATATACATTTGCAAAAGGTCTTGATCGATTTTTCTTCTTGGATATTATCTTAACCACTTAATCAAAGACATAAGAAAAATAATTTTTATAATAATTTTATTCTTTTGATAAAGATATTTATATTATTTATACATAAAAATGCAGGGTAGGTACCAAATTTTTTTTTTTATTTAAGTTGGTTCGAATCCCGAGTGAATTTCCAAACTTCTGTGAATGCAGTTTTTTTTTAACTTAATTACAAATAAAAGTTAATTTTCTCTTCAGTCAGCATTGGTTTAGTTTGGACCTTTAAACAATACAGTATTAAAAAAAATATCGTTGAATGTGGTCAACATTCAACGATTCGAACGACGTCTCTTTATGAATATTTAAACTAGACTGTCTAGACGACAAGAATAATCTTCTTGATATTCTTGACGCAAAACGGCAAACTTAAAGAGAGACCCCTCCTATACTTAAACTTACAATAGGCAATGCGGGTCAAATCTATTATAATTAATGTGTGTTCATGGTATTTAATACCAAATTTGAACTGGCCAGCCGTTTTAAGGGTCCATATTATGTACAGAGTATGATATAATTTATATTTATAAAATTTTAATGCTAATAAGGTGGATTAGGAACTTTTTGTCTGTAATATCAATTATTTGTACCCATTTTCGCATTAAATTATTCTGATTATTATATTAGAGAAGACACCAAATAACTAGGGTCGCCGTAATCGAAATCGATGAGGAGGATATATATACTATTTAAATGTATTATTTAAAACAAAATAAACAAGTTAAAATTTAATTAAAACATCAATCAGACCCTCTTATCTGTTAGGTATAATTAATTTGATTAAAGGGGTAAATTTGGTGTGATAGTGAGATTTACATAGAGCATCCTCCATATTGAATAAAGAACAATAATATAATTTTGCTATATATTCCTACAATGATCCCAGATGAGAGGTATTTAATTGGCTTTTTCCCGCTAGCTCAAATAATTCTTCCCAAAAAAAATTATAAAATTAACATATTTTATTTAAATGCTGGAACGAGACACTTTCACACAACTTCTATTGTATTGCCATTTGGCTTAGAGAAAAACAAACATAAGCTCTATCAAACATATAGAATTATTCCAAAATAAATTTGATCGTACATACAAACAAGTCTTCAAAATAAAAACTAAAATAAGAAATCAAAAAGTACCTACCCACTTCGACTCTTAAAATAGAATATGGCCACTCATACAAACTTCATTTTACGAGTGCAGTTATTTAATAGCTTTGGGCGACAGTAAACTTATGCTATGACAGTATCCGTACGACTTGTGTACATGTAGATGATTGTGATAACACCGAAGCACTCGACCATAGCTTATGACGAAACAGAACGTACATATACCTACCATTTTATAAAAAGCTTAGTCATTGTGTGCTTATTCTGCTGTACTTTTATGGTTATGTAATCCAATAACAATTAGGTAGGTAGGTTTAACTACAACTACAAAAAAACACGATCACGATTTTTACACCGTTGTTGATTTACCCAAATATAAATTTAATTAAGTACCTGCACACGAAAGCTACTCCTGCTCTTTCTATAATTTTTAGAGATGCTAATCTATAGTTACTACTGCTGATCAAAGACAATTCCAACCACAAAGGCGCGTTATTATTTATTATCGTTTGATAATACCGAATGCTATATTGCGATATGTATGTTACACACTGCTGCGATAGTAACGGCACACATACACACATTGCATAGAAGTAAAATGCTTGCGTTCCTCCGTCCTGCAATATTCGATATGAGTTCTTAGAACATTTATGGCCATACATAAGAACATCTTTCAAAAGATAAACGATGCTTAAACGATTGCCATCTCTATCCGTTGGATAATGACAAACAGTGACAGGGCTAACATTGAACATTGATTATCTTTAAGTAGCGTTCATAAGTAAGGGGGTAAAATTTATTGGAACGCATGTGAACCCGCATTATCGCAATAACGCATCCGGTATTATCGACCCACAAAAACGCGTAACCTGCTTAAAACACTAATACGAAATAGAATAGGGATGATGCCTGGGTAGAAAAATAGTAATTCTAATTAGTCCGTCAATTAGATTATCAAAAAGTATTGGACACGTATTTTCTTATAACACACGTATTTTAAAATAATTCGAAATCGACAGAGTTATAGAGCCTCAAAGTTCGGGAGTGGGGGCTCGTGACGTCACTTGTATGTAAAAAGTGTACTTACCCGTGACGTCATGCGGAACTTCAACGCACTATATGTTTGTCATTTTTAGTTTAATTGAAAAAAGAAAAATACGTATCCAATATTTTTTGATAATGTAAATGACGGACTAATTATAATTTTTCAGGCATCTAGCTTATTATCAGTCGATAATAAAGTGCCTATGTGGGGGAGCCGGTACTATACATTTTGCTCAGATTGCCTGCCAAAGACGGCTACGTTATCTTGTCTCATAGGCGCATAGCAATCTGCGTGATAATTGATCTGTCGACTATGTACTGTACAGTGTACAGTCCATTTATTTGGTCTTTCATATTAATAGCAGATCATTAGGGACAGAAAAGAACGTTACAACAATTCAATTTCTACAAAACTGTGCAAATCACTTAAGAAACGTTTTATGACTAAAATGATCTACCTAACTGTGGCTGAATTGGTTGACGCAATAACTAGAAAAATAACTACTCTACGGATATGACTTATAACTTCACAAAAAACATTACTGCGATGGCAAAAGGTAAACTTCTCATTAACTCTTAATGGTTTTAGATTGTATGGAAGTCTTCCATTGGCATTTAATTAATTTGGGAGATTGCAAATATATTTGAAAACAGAAAATGATGTAGGTAGTACTAGTAACAAGTAACTAGTTCAACAGGATAATCCACATTCCACATATACCTACACAACACACCTTCTCACCCCACACTCACACATTCTCATACAAACCAACTCAATTCTCACAGCTTCAGTATTCAAATACTAATTTTAAGTTTTTTATTTATTTTTGTCTTTTCTTTACCACTCAATTTACTTGTACTTATTATTTTACTTACCTAAATCTTATATTAGCTTATGTATTACTATAGCTTATGTATTACTTAGCAGAACTACTTTAATATGTCTAGGAGACGGGCGCTGAGGCTACTACGCAGTTTTTTAACTTTTGTGGTCTAATCGTTCAAATGTAATCTGTTACCACTAACTTGTTCTGAATAAATGATTTTTTATTATTTTTATTTTTATTTTTAACACTTCCCATCATAATGTTGTGTAGAACACTATCAAAAGTTGTTGTTTTTGGCAAGCTGAGTAAATACATACCGTAACCATCATCACTTTAGCAACTGTTATTATTGTCTAACATATAATATCAAGTTTTTGTTGTTGTATGCAAAGATTTGTCCCGCAGTGGGAATTGAACTTGTAACCTTTTTGCCAAGCAATTTTTTTTTGTCCATTGAACCATTAGGATACAGTCGTGTAGTATGTTTCTGTATGATAATAATGTTGATATGATTCAGCCAAATCACAAACCAAATCATCCTTTTCATTACAAACTCCTAATGCTACGGTCACACGCGCGCCGTGCAGCCTGGCGGGCTGCCTGGCGGGCTGCGCGGGATGCAGCCCGTCCCGGGCCGGCGGACATTCAAGCTGTTCACACGCACGCCGTCGTGTCAGTCAGTGTCAGAATGGCGAGCAGCGAGGATCTCGGTGTTGTTGCTGCCATATCCTTTGGCTTAACTTATTTTTATTGGAAAAAGAAACAAAATTATGAACGACGGAGAAAAAGAAAAAGACTGCAAAGAACTCTAAAAAACACTAAAAAACACTCGTCACGAAAGCGCGAGAGAGACTGACTGCCCGCGCGCGTGTAAACAGTCACCGGGCGCCCGCACATTCATCCTTTGAACTTTGCCAAAAAACCGACACTTGCCCGATTCGCGGCATTCACGTTCACAGGCGCGTTCACGGGCTCGGGCGTACCGTTTACACGCTCGTGAATGTGAATGTGCACGTTGAATCTAGAGTTGAACGCGCGCGTGTGAACCTACCATAAATGTAAATATTGATCGTCATCATCATTATTAACCGATTTCAACTTACTGCAAGGCATAGGCCTTTTAAATATGCCAAATATTTATAATAAATAAGCAATTAATAGGTGAGGAACGATTTTATCTGTCGACTAGGCTTGGGTCACATAATTTAAAAAAGTAACAAAAACTATATTAATAGACTTAAAACCAGGAAAACGTCTTTTGTTATTAATAGCACAAATAAAGTTCCTTATATTCATATGGACAAAACTGGGCAAAACCCGAGAACGGGCTTGACCACTTTTGACTTCAACACAGGTTATCACAGGTTATCTCGCGCGCTAGGTATAAATACTCTGGCTCAGGCTTATACTATCCGTATATCTGTTTTATTCGTGTCCGCCATGTCTTCTAGAGATATATTTCTCTTTGTTATTGTGGCAATGTTTTTAGTCATCAACGTTGTAGATTTCGTGGAATCTGGCGTGACCAGCAACACACTAAAATGTGACTACGTGCGAAGTTTCAGCAACTGTGGAGATTGTTCAAATTACTGCCGGAACCAGGGATGCTATCAAAGTTCTTGCAGCGGAACTTGGTGTTACTGCAGTGCGTAATATAGAATTCGTGAAATAAAATTTTAGTAAGTACTTACCATTTGTTTCATTTCATACATTTATCGAATCATAATTATACTTAATGACTTAGTAGATAAATTTATAGCTGTTGTACGTAAGATTTGTTATTTTTTATCATTGTTACCCAATAATTGACCTATTGTTTTTTTAAATTTTGCTCTTTCCATCAACGCATGCGAAGCCAAGGGCAAAAGCTAGTCCTACAAATAGTCAACAATTATTATAATGGTACCTTATGAGTTTCTGTCCACTTTGTTGGTTTAATGTGTAGGTTTATGAATCCTCTGTATCTACCCCACACCTGGGATTCAATCCCATGACATCTGTATAAAGACTCAGGTTACATTCTCATAGGCCATCACGGCTCGCAAGTATAAAATCCTGTATGTGCTTTATAAAACACCCAGCTAAAGCTGTTTTATAGACTAGTTTCACTACCTACATTCTTTTCTCGTTGCCTTACAATCTATGAAATAAGGGTTACTTTCAGAGTTTCATCAGGAGCAAAAATCTTTATCAAATTGCAAAAACTTTAGCGATACTCGATCTGAACTTTTCTACTTTTAAGTTCGTGGAGTCCACAGTATAAGTTGTGGAAACCTCTAGGGCAATTGAGCACCTCGCCTTACGAAAGAAAACAAACATAAAACTACTTTGTAAATCGACTGTGTTTTGTAGTATCTAATGTGCTAAAATCATCAACAGTCTGTAGAATTCCACTGCTACATATCGATATCAAGTGCGGGACAAATACAAAAGGTGAGGCGCGGGCGTGGCGCGGACGAAGCGCCGCGCCGGTGCAGCGCAGAACAGGCGCGCTAGAACGGTGTTGGCTCAAAATAAAGAAGACAATCTACATACAAAGTGTGCTCGAGCAACGCACACACAGACACCGCTCACGGACACGATATCTTGGAACAGTTCGGACCAATGCAAACGCGAGTGTCAACCGCTTGAGACACGCTGTGAACTTTTTTGTGTTAATATGGAGCACAAATAAAGGTTTTATTAACGGTTGTTCAAATTCAATATTAAACGGTAAATGTCGATTTTAAAGCCACCGGTAGTTTCAAATAGGGACGTATGTAGGTACTATGTAGGTAGGAGAATATGTTGAAGGCAGCTGTCTGAGCTCGATTTATAGAATAGTTTCCTATTTTGAACAATTTTATACGAAGTAACTTTTTTTTGTAAGCCCCTATTCATGCCACTAAATATTACGTAATTATAAAAACATGATATTTTGTTTGTCTAGATAATGTGTTGTTTTAGTGTCATTTGATAGGTTTAGGTCTACAACGAATAGGGCAAAAGAAATTGTGTCAATAGGAATATAGGTTTAGAAGTTATTAGAAAATTGTCAAATGTAAAATTTTATGTTTTTTTTCTGTAATTTTTTTGTATTGCAAGAGTATGTTTATTGTTTTGTTTTAATATTGATTAATAAGTAATTTGCTATGCGGGCTATATCGCGGGTTTGGGATAGCCCCTTTAGTCGCCCCAAAGTTGACAGCCCTATAGCGCCACCGCCGAGCGTAAGTTTGAAAAGTGAAGTACAAAGAAAAAACAAGAACATACATGACCTTGACTTCTGTCGGTTTTCTGTAGTGTCGAAATGGCGAGACGCGGGCGAACACAGTGGATGCATTTGAGGCATTCTAGTGTTGTTCCGGCCACCTGTCCCAATTCATGAAATCAGGGACTTACAGGTCGATTTCCGAATTTTGTTCTGATTTTTTGTAATTAAGGTCTTTGGGTGATTCTAAACCTATTTTATCGAATACGCGGTTGGGGCGCGGAATGAGCACGGGTGCCGCTTCCTCGCCAGTGGCACACCCGCGTGTGATACTATCCAGCACGACCATGGAAGCTTTTAAAATTTGTTTGTGGTACAAATTCATGAAATTAAATGTACTATTTTGTACCCAAGAAGAAAAAAATTGTACTCTTATAGTTTTGAAGATACAGCATAGTGGCTTTGGTCGTGCTGGGTATGAATTTCAATACGGCTATTCTATCAGAGTACGATAAAAACTCTATAATATTATTTTACCATTTTTTAGTGACCAGAAAACCTACTCCGTACATACTTCCGGACCCGAAGTGGTAAAATATACTACTGTCACGTTCTATGGTTCCTTCTCCTTCTCTACGGGATTCAGATATTCCTATTATATCCCATCTAATTTCGGTTAGGGCGTTCTCTAGCTCGATCAACCGATCGTCTGATTTCAATGTTTTTACATTATAGCTAATAATATTCAATGAGCATCCATTGTCCATTTTACAATTTGCCTGGGTCGTTTGACGGGGGATCGATCTCGCCCGGGGATTTTTAGCACCCCTGGCCCCAGGATGGTTCTGCCTTCCGTCATCAGCATACCCATTCCTAGAGCCGCCGGGAACTTGGGGCCTGGAGCCTCGTTTGTTTGCCGGCAGGGTGTACCACGAGCAGGTGAGGTTGGCTTGAGTTCCGAAAGGTGTTGTGTGGAACCCCTAAAATACTTATATCTTTACGTACCATCTAATGCTAACCATTTTAGCTCTTAAGGCCTTATTTCCGTAAATCCAACCTGGTTGGTATACGCTCTGTCCATGACGTCCCATCCCTATCTGTCCTACAAAAAATCGGTCGTGGGCGGGGAGCCTAAGACGGTGACGAACGATTTAATTGAACAATTGGAAAATACTTCCTTATGATCGATGACGATTATCTGAATACATGTATAGATAAAAGTTGTTGGTAGATTGATGTGGATAGGTTTTCATATACAGATACACGTTTTTTTAAGTAAGAATAGTTCTGGAGTCAGGCAAGGCATTTTCTGGGTCTCTCAAGTTTGCTTTAAATTGGCTATAACTTTTCAAAAGTTATAGCCAATTTTGAAGTATCAAATATAAATTTTGGAGTACATAATAGTAAATTTTTTTCTGAGCCTATTCATGATCTCAACTAACTACAAATCTCTCGTGGTCGTGCCAGAAAGGTACTACCCAGCACGAACAAAGCCCCCACGCTGTATCTTCAAAACTATAAGGGTACAATTTTTTTCTTCCAGGGTACAAAATAGCACATTTAATTTCATGAATTTGTACCACAAAGAAATGACTAAAAGCTTCCATGGTCGTGCTGGATAGTATCACACACACCTGTAGCTAGCAGTGGCATGCAGCACATTGATCCTAATTCATGAAATCAGGGAGTTAGAGGTTTTTTTATAATTAAGATCTTTGTGTGATTCTAAAAATATTTTTATAAAATACGTTTTTTTATAAGCCTTCTCGTTTTCAAGAAAAATTGTTTTGAGTATAGAGAAAACTGTACTGTTGTACTGAGACGGCGTCTCAGTATGTCTCGCACCCCACCTCTTCTATACATTTTGTATGAAATATCAAAGAAGTGGCGCCGCACCCACGCCACGCCACCGCCTCACGCCTGTTGTATTTGTCCCACACCTAAGAAATCCAAAGACAGCTTTTACTTGAAGTCAATAGGTAGGTTTTTAGGGTATGAATACCAAAATGGTGAAGCGAAAGAAAAGAAAGTTCCGAATCTGCCAAAACCCTGAATCTCTTGAGAGTAATACTTTTCCAGCGAGCCACTATAAATGCTTTTCATAACTACAATAAGGAAAATAAACAGCACTTTACAATTTTGAGTAAATTTTCAGAAGTAGGTGAATCGATCAATCAGCCGGCTGGCGTTCTCATGAATAATACCTATCCTTCGAACAAAAGTTCCACAAAAGATTTATTTTCTCCTGTTGAGATCGCCGCCGGCTAGCGGCAAATATAAAGCAAAGATTGATTGATTTGATGGTAAATATGAATAATAGGACGAGGGACCGGTATAACGTAAATAAATAGTATAAAAGTATAGCCGTCGAAAATTTGAAATGAGTTTTTTTTATTTGCTTGTACAAACTGGTGAAATATTTGCTGGCAGACTTATAAAAGATATTTCTAGTGATTGTATTGACTTTGGTCCAAATGCTGGCCAGAAATGAAAGTTATTGCATTGAGTTCCTTACATCAAACTATAATATTTCTTTTACTCACTTTTGAAACCGGTCCGTCCTGTGGTTTCCTCTGAAAACACCTCAAGTAAAAAGATGCCGTGGTTGAAATTGTTTTTTATTTTTACGTTTGATTTAAAACATAGTCCAAATCAATGTCCTCACATCTCGTTATCATCACAGTCAACATTATCATCATCATCATCATCATCATGTCTATTTGATGTTGATTCCTATTGAAGTGTGTAAAATCATTAACATCGACATAATAACAGCACATCATCACTATTATCATATGAATTACCACATCAAGTTGGAAGTTAGGAGACAGTATTTAAATCTCCAAGCATGGTGTCACATCTTACAATGATGAATAGTCTAAACAACAAACAACAACACCATCAACACCATCTATGTCAGTTCACTGCTTGCCAAGTATATATGCACCCTCTAGGTATAGGTATAAGAAGGGGTACGTGCTGAAACACATCAATGATGCTTTACAACATGGTGGTAGTATCTTCTGGACGAGTTTATATCAATGAAAATCAATAAAAAATGACCATTTATATGACGGCTATTGAGTCATTTTTCGGTTACTCAGCACAGCGACTGTACATTATTCTGCACATAGTTGGATACATTTCGTACCGATTTAGGGAAGATTTTGGATCTGCCTCACCTGAGACTGAGCGATAACACTCTCTATCTAAACGCACTCTCTGATTAAACTAATTGTATTGATAATCAGATATATACAAAGAGAATAGAAGCAGTATCAATACAATCTCTAAAATAAGGTGCATAATAATAACGCGATGGATCGCAGAGATTTGCCTTTACTGCCGATGTTAAAAGTAACATTTTGATATGGTTCGACTTCTGAAAAGCGCGTGATTCTATGATGTGGTAAGCAAGTTGGATTAAAAGCATAGCTCAGTAAGTACCTTCAAAAAAAAATTTTATCGTTCTGATCTTCTTCAGCCTACAAAATGTACTGTAGAACCAAGGATGTTTGGTTGGTTAACACAGTAATGATGTTAAATAAACAGTAAGATGAAACTCCTCTTCTTCTTGTTATTGATAAGGCCAATATTTTTAGGCAATCTGGTCTGCATATGGCACAAATACTGAAAGAGCTGGCACCAACATCTAAATGCGTCTTTCAAAGTTCAGATATGGATGCCACATAGCAGTCACCCATCCAAATGATGGGCGGCCTGAAGATATTTATTAAATTGGATGATCTAATAAGAGCAATGAAGCTACGCCACTAGCACTTTGCCGGAACAGTACGTTGAGTACCCTCGTACTCAACGGTACAGTTTGAACCAGTTATTTTTATCTAAAAATTGTCTTTAAGTTTTCCTTTCATTACTAAAGTATCGTACGCAGTCGACCCTAGTAACGTTTAAAAATGTTTTGCCCTGTCCGAGTTACATATACCTACTCTAAAACAACTTCATTAAAGAGTTCATTAACGACGAGAGGTCTTGGATGAATTCGGTCATTGACCATGACTTTGGTCTTATCCAAACCCATGCTCTATCTTCAGCGAGGCTGATGCTAGGCCGTCCAGCATCTGTTGCAACTCCTCTAGCTCCGCTAGTAGGTTTATGTCATCAACGAATCTTAAGTGTGAATTGTATTTTTTTATGCTATTTGAAGATGAAACAAGCACGTGGCCTACCTGATGTGAAGTGGTAACAAAGCATGGCATCGTAGATCACGTTTTTACGCTTCTACTTGTTTACTTTACTTTGTTCTACGCTGCAATGCCTTTCGTCCATCAACTAGAGGTATGAAGATGCTAAGCCTCATGTGCCTGTAATTTCACCATCATCCACACCGAAACTTCAAACCGAAACACAGCAATGCTGTTCACGGCAGAAATAGGCATGGTGGTAGTATTTCCCCGGACGAGCCCACCACAAAGAACTCTACTACTAACAGCTAACTATCTTCCGCGAGGCTGATGTTAGCCCGTCCATCTGTTGCAGCTCCTCCAGCGACTCCGCCAGTGGGTCTATGTCATCAGCGAATCGTAAGTTTGAGATGAGTTCGTCGTTTATGTTTATTCCCTTAAGCCTATGCCAATTCCAGTTACTACTGCGGGCTATACAAAGTACGATATAAAAACACATTTTTCTAAGGGTACGATTTCGAAAATACTTGGAAAGTTGATTGTGAATTGCGAGGAATACAATGGTGCTACTCTCACGTTTGGACATCAGTTGGACCAAACACTGGCAATTTTCATGACGGATTTACTAGACTAATATTTATTATTAATAATAATTATTCTCGCCAAGTTAGAAATATCACAAAAGTAGACATAATGAAAATTCATTTTGCCTCCTCCAGTTTGTATTTTATTATTATTAAATGCAACGAGGTAGAAATTTAATGGCGACAATTTTTATAAGCTGGTTCTACATCGTATTTTCTATTTTCGATCCTTATCTTTGTTATTTGTTAATCTACTTTTAATGCTTTATACTTTACCTTTTTATAATTTTATATCTAACTGATACATTTTTGGATTGTTACTACTTTTTTAAATTTATTTTTTAGTTACTAGATTTCCTATTAATTAATTATTTTTGTTGTTGTGTGTTTTCTTTGTTGTCTTGTTGCTTACCTATAATGCGCATGCTGTGATATCCTATATTTGTGGGTGCACTGAGACTTTTATCCTTTTATATGTTATTTTGTGTTTGTGGTGTTAACATGTGTTGGGTGTCGTTATATAAAAAATAAAATACATTGTTTTTAGTTAACCCTACGTAGTTCATAAAGGATATATCAATGTTTAGTTATAAGGAATATATCAATGTATTTCCCTCTTTAATTACATATGGAATGCATTTAATTCAACATTGCTTGTTTTACGTTTTACGTAAACGTTAGGCAATATTTTACGGTACGAACTAGCTTTGGGCTCGCCAACGTAAAAACGAACAAAAACTTTACAAAACAATTCCAACGCTTCCTTCGTTACGTTTCTGTTTCAATGCGAATTTTTACTTTGAATCTAAATATCCCTCTTATTCATAATCAAATGTAATTTTATAGCACTCGATAAATTAAGCTTGCTCCTGTGATTTAAATTTAAATAAAAAGAGGTGACATGATAGTTAAAAACATCATTTTAGCTATTTGAGTTTTATAGAACTGATATGAATTAGATGGTAAGTATATAAAATTGTAGTGAAGCTGACAGAAAGACAATTAACGCATAACCTAAACCGTAAAATTAAGGAAACTGAAATTTTAAGGGTAATATATTCCTTGCAAACTATAAGTGTAAGACAGGATTTCCCGAAATTCAGCCCTTTAAGGATGTAGTGGGAATAAACGAAGATTTCACGACCTCTGTCGCGCAGTGGGCGCATGCCCGCCTGAGACGCAGAAGGTTGCAGGTTCGATTCCCGCTGTGAGACAAATGTTTGTTTGATCTCCAAAGATTTGTCTCTCGTCTGGGTGTTTTTAATTATGTATGATTAGGAGTGTACAGGGTTCCAACCCCTTCGGAACCCAAGCCAACCCCACCTGCACGTGGTGCACCCTGCTAAACAACGAACGGGGCTCTGGCGGCCGGCTGATTGCGGCATACCACAGCCTACATCGACACAGCTAAATCCCCTGGCCAATGACGGGCAGCAGCGTCGGTGGTGCGAGAAGCTGTGCCCTGCGATCCCCAACCCGTATGCCCAGCGTGGGGATTATGGGTATATCCCCCTTTATTAGGGGAGGCCTATGTCCAGCAGTGGACTGATATAGGCTGATGTGGTGTGGTATGTGGATGATTAACTGACCCGACAGACATTGTCCTTTCTCAGAGAGGGTATCGAAGCTAAGAAACTTTCAAAAAAAAGTGACCCTCTTTTTTTCATGACGATATCAAAGTAGAAAATGCTATCAAAGAGGATATCGATTTAAAAGAAGCAATTAAAGAATAAATCGATGTGGGCGAAGCTATTAAAGGGATTATTGAAGTTGAAGAAGCAGTCAAAGAGTATACCGAAGTGGAAAAAGCCATCAATGACTAAATAACAACAAAAGCTACCCTACCCCTACTCATTACTACATTAAAAATTATAAGCCAAGCAAAGTTTCTTGCCAATTCTTCTCTGTTTGGTACAAATTGATGAAAAATAAAAAAAATATACAATTAAAAGTGTTCCATGTAGTTTCAACTAAATAAATGAATTTTTAATTTTGACTTATTTACTTTTGGTGTAAATTTTTTGACATAGGGCTTCTTACCATTACCATTTCTCATTATAAATATTAGCGTTAGGATAGAACCTTACAATTCCTACTAAATTGTGAAAACAAAATTTACGTGATGTCCTCTGGCCAGCGTCCAAATCGCTTACAAAGACCATTGGTCACCCGCCTTAATGTACAGACACATATTTGGCACTCACTTACAACTAGGTCACATAATCATTCATTTTGTAAAGGAATTATTAGTCGCATATATTGCTTGTTAGTTTGTGGAACCTATCTATTCGAAGAAAATGAGGACGAGGTAGTGGAAAAGATGAAAAACCACAAATCTGAAACGTCCCATTGCCACTGAGAATTTGTGCTTGTTTGTGAGTTTATTTATATGAAAATATTCGTCAGATTCTTTTACTATAATGTACCTTAAGAAAGCTACATTGATACTGAGTACTGTCACGATCATATACATATTATTAAATGCGTAAGTTTGTGTTTATGTCTGATCGAAGTACGAATACTGTGAGAGGTTGTATCGTAAGCGAAATAAAGCTTGCATTATTAAAAACATGTTACTGATAAATACTACTACTACTATTTTTATGTAAATACATACATATTATACATAGAAAACACCAAGACCTGAGACAAACATTTACAGATTATATAAAATGTTTGTTTTAGTTCTTAAATAGGTTCCGCTCGCGGCTTCGATCGCACCCGTATAAAAAGTATTAACTCAAAAATTTCCGCATTAATAATAACTTATGATTGCGATAAGTTGATAATAATGTCTTGATGTTTACTATAAAATTTGTAATAACCATTCGGAATAAAAGCACATACTTGATACTATGAGTAATAAAAAATCGTTTATGTTATACACATGTTGTCAACAAAGGTCTTAAATTCTTTAATATTCTTAAACTACAACTATACCTTCTTCCTTTCAAACACCTCTGTTAGAAAATTACGGGTAGGAAAGTACTTTAAAATACCTTAATAAGACCACCTAGATAAAATAATAAAATGCTCCGAACCTTCATAACTCACCTGATTATTACATAAAGCAGCGAGCAAAAGCCTTTATCTACTAAACAACTACGATTTTCTCTCTAAACACTCTTAATACTAACAGTTTAATGTTTTTGGGGCGAAAAGGACCTCGCTAGTTTAAATGTGTCGTATGGCATGAGCTTAGCTAGTATTTGACACGGTCTTTTATATTTTAACGTTTTTGCGAACGGTGCCCCGTTAGGGTAGTACGAATCGCACAATACAGAAATGTTCAACAATTTTAGTTTTCAAGCTCAATTTTAATGTACGAGTATATGGGCATTTCTGAATTGGATTCACGTTAGCTACTGCAACCCTTTTGTTTTTGCCTGGAAATACCTAAACTAAAATTGATTATACTACCTGTTTAAAAATAAAAATATTTATATCCTTGGTTTACTGATATTAATAATACCATATATACTAATACTAGACTCTATTGTAAATCTGAACCAATGGTCTGTAATGTTTTTTTTACCAATAAATTATTATTATGATTATGACTACCGACTAATTTTGAAGTTACCTAGTCTCTCAAATTTTTTTCGATGTCTTGTTGGTTGCTAAGGAGCCGAACAGCCACCTTCGGAACTCAAGCTAACCTCTGATGCTGGCCGTGGTGCACTCTGCTAACTAACAAACGGGGCTCTGGTGGCCGGCTGATTACGGCAAAGCGCAGCCTAACACCGGAACAGCTAAATTTCCAGACCTTCGACGGGCAACATCAGCGGTGAGAGGAGCTTTGTGTAAAAAACATTATAATTTTTGCCTCTCATGAAAAGTGTGGAATTTGAGTGGTTCCCTTTTTGACTAGAGACGCTGAAATATTTTCAAGGAAAGGTCGGTTCAAAAATATATCGTCTTGCAAATCGTTCAGCTGAACGGAAATACTACAAACGCCTTTCAAATGTTAATTTGATTGCACCCAGTTCACAGTTTCAAAAGAATAAAATATTCTTTTAAGGGTCGAGGGCCCTGAGGGAGAAATTATCAATGGCCACAAACTTTGCTTGTGTTATTTTATTATGTAGGTACTTCTAACTTGATTTGAGTGAAGTGCAAAGACTTTTTTCGCGTAACTTATTGTTTATTACGCCGTTTTGATGCTAATGGGTTCAGAGTTTATATTTTTAAATATATAGCTTTTGCTACTGAAATCCAATTTTTCTGAGATTTCTAACTCTGATGTTCTTTTTCACAGAGTTTCTAAGAATTGGGACATTAATAATTAATTAAGTACCTATTAAAATGTATTTATGGTGTTTAACTGTGCTGGCACATATTACCTGAAAAATGGAACTAGATAAAATACTCACCCCCATACTTATAAACTGTTGTAGTAAAACCTTTTAAGCTATTGCATAGCTTCTATCGAGGGCCTCGAGCGCGGGGACGGAATCCAGAAATTCCGTAACGAAAAAAAACCTCACGCTCCCCACTCCGACGGGCACGGAGGTGTGGCTTGAAGGCCGTGCATTGTCTAACGTCGTTTCTTTTCGGCAGTCTTCGACACGGTGTTTGTGTGCGTGCAACTAGACGTATTTTTATTTAATAAAAGAAAAAAAAATGTTTTCTTATCGGTCACCACGCTCAAAAAGTGTAACTTGAATTAATATCAAAGAAAAAGAAATACTGCATAAATAAAATAAATAAATAATTATAATTGCATAAGTTGATACAAAATGCTATGCAATAGCTTTACCGCGGCAGTCCCCGAATGCCACACGTCTTTTTTTGTTGTTCTTTAGGAGTAATCAAAACTATTGTTTTAATATGACAGTGAGTTGTGAAAAATGCTTATTCCTTGTGTGATGTAAAAATTATAAAATATAATAGTTTTCTGTTTCTTAAAGATGTTTTTACTCTCAATAATCCAACATTCGTTATCAGCACGAGAAACACGAAGAACACGAAAGTAAAACATAAAATGGCTGGAACTTTGATCACTATGAATTTTCAAGGGATTCCTATGCTAAGGAGTCGCGATGGTTATGCTGTCTGGAAATTTAAAATGCGAATGCTCCTGATGCATGAAGATCTGTGGTGCGCCATCACAAATTATGATGATACAGATAAATCTTCTACGGCAACACGGCTACGGAATGAGCAAAAAGCCCTCTCCAAAATATGCTTGATGGTGGACGGTGCAGCAATTTCGCACATCAGAACTGCGAAGACGGCAAAAGAAGCCTGGGAAGCACTTCAGAAGGCATATGAACTTTATCTTCATTTTGGTAGGTAGGTAGGTAGTTTGGGTAGGAGGCTTTCGCTAGAGCGAAAACTGTACAAATATTCACTAACTGATTTTCATGATAACGAGTCCTACATAAATGCAGTAATGACAACTGCTCAGGATTTGGATGATATTGGTAAGAAAATTGACGATAGTTCTCTAGCTGCAATCATACTGGGTGGTTTGACATCACGATATGAGCCCTTAATAATGGCTCTGGAAAACTCGAATACTGAGGTCACCTGTGATATGGTAAAAACGAAATTACTCAATGAGATGTCCAAGGACGCTCAGCAGGATGATAATGTAGCGGCGTTACAATCGAGTGGTTCCAAAACAAAGAAGAAAAAGCCTATAATCTGCTATAAGTGTCGAAAACCAGGACACAAGAGTCCTGAGTGCCCCTTGAAGAAGGAAAAGAAGGCACTGAGCGTGTCAGAGACGGTTGAAGACAAAGGCACAGATTATAATCTGAAGTCAAAAGAGGATAAGGCTATTATGACGACAGGAATGGCTCTTTCCGCACCTGTACCTTGCAAAAGGAAGTGGATAATCGATTCTGGAGCAACTGTTCATATGACTCCTCACAGGGAGTGGCTGGAAAGTTACCGACAAATAGAAGGTGGAAGTATAACAGTGGCCAATGGACAGAAACTTGCAGTTGTGGGTGTTGGTGATGTATTTATTGATACTGACTCTCAGATAAATAGAATAGAGGGTGTTGTTCACGTTCCTGATCTGAACTGTAGTTTACTTTCTGTCAAGAAAGTTATAGAAAAAGGTTTTTCTGTAGTTTTCAACGATAAAGGTTGTAATTTTTATAAAGATGATGTTAGCAATACTAATAATTCTCTATTGCATGGTTCGTTTTGTGATGGATTATATACTTTAGACTGTACAGTTAATTTGTCGCAAAATGTATCAGCATACAATGTGCACTCTGGATGTAAGGAATTTCAGCTTTGGCATAAGAGGTTAGGTCACCTTTGTCGAGTTGGAATGGACCTTTTGAGAAAGGGTCTGGCTACAGGTATAGAGTACACTGAAGTTGACAAGGAATCATGCATACCATGTATTGAGGGTAAGCAAGCAAGAAAGCCCTTCAAAAGCTTGAAGTACAAGAAGGCTACATCACCTCTGGAGTTAGTCCACACAGATGTTTGTGGACCAATGTCAACAACCTCGTTTAAAGGTAATAAATACTTTGTTGTTTTTGCATGTCATCTAAAACAGAAGTCAAATCAAAGTTTTTGATTTTTCAATCTCTTGTTGAAAGACAGACTGGATTGAAAGTCAAAGTGTTGCGGTCGGATAACGGAACTGAGTTTGTAAATAAAGAAATGACAGACTATCTGGATTCTCAGGGCATCAAAGTGCAAACAACAGTACCATACAGCCCTCAACAAAATGGGGTAAGTGAACGCTGTAATCGCAGTATTGTAGAGAAATGCCGATCTATGTTGTCTCACGGATCTCTCTCGAAAGCTTATTGGCAGGACGCAGTAGAGACAAGTGTATATTTGAAGAACCGGTCTCCATGTCGCACACTGAATGGGAAAACTTCATTTGAAATGTGGTTTGGTAAAAAACCTGATTTGTCACATTTGAAGGTCTTTGGATGCAGAGTGTTGGTTCATGTTCCTTCTTGTCAGCGAACTAAATTGGACGTAAAAGCTGTAGAACAGATCTTCGTAGGATATTCAGACGATCCTAGAAGCTATTTTTTCCGTAATTCGGAAAACCCTAGGAGGTTGCTAAAGTCACGAGATGTTACATTCTTCGAACATAATTTCACAGGACTGAAGGAGAAAAGAGAGACTGTTGCTACAAACTCAGATACTGTCGCTGTGAATCCGGAAATTGTGAATCTGCTGCCTGAAACTTCAACACCGGCACTAGAGGAAGTTTCACCTCTTACTTCAAGTGGTGAGGATGATGACTTCGTAGATGCTGATGAAGAAGTCAGTGGCGAAACAGGTGAGCAAATTCAGTCATCTTCTAGTTCCTCTAATGAATTTGGTAATGAGGATGATGATAATTATCCTGAGAGAAGATATCCTCGGAGAGCACGTAGGTGTCCAGATTACTTTACGCATGCTGCTCTTGCGGGTGAAGAGTGTGATGATCCATAAAGTTATCATGATGCCATCACTGGATATGACAAAGATAATTGGATCTTCGCCATGAATGAAGAATACAATGCCTTACTTGAAAAATGCACAAGGATGTTAGTAGATAAACCAAGTCATAAATCATGTATTCCATGCAAGTGGGTTTATAAACAGAAACGAGATTCGAAAGGTAATGTAGTAAAGTACAAAGCTCGCGTAGTAGCCAAAGGCTTTCGACAAAAAGAAGGAGTGGATTACTACGAAACTTTTTCTCCAGTTGTACGCAATTCGTCATTGCGAACTCTATTAGCACTTGCAGTGCAGAACGACTACAGAGTCCAGCACATGGATGTGGATACTGCCTTTTTAAATGGCGACTTGGAAGAGGAAGTCTACATGGTGCAGCCAGAAGGATTTGTTCGAAAAGGGGAGGAAACGAAGGTATGCTTGCTAAAACGTTCTTTGTATGGTCTTAAACAGGCTCCTAGAGCCTGGAATACAAAGTTGAAGCAAACCTTGGCTGAAATGGGATTTTCTCCAACTCCATCTGAACCTTGTGTTTTCACAAAAAAGGTTACGAATTTTTCGGATGAAGACTCTTTGGTTTTGGCAGTATACGTTGATGATATTGTCATTTTGTATAAAACTGACATGGCATTTCAAAAGTTCAAATGTCAGTTGGAAAGTTATTTTTCTACAAAAGATCTTGGTTTGATCAATTTCTTTACAGGAATAAATATTTGTCGGGATGAAAATGGTTTAAAACTATCCCAAAGCACGTATATTACGGTGTTAAAGAAATTTGATATGCAAGATTGTAAAGCGGTTAATACACCACTTATTCAAAAGAAACTAGAATCTAGCATTGGTGAGTCTAGCTATCCCTATCAGGCTCTTATTGGATGTCTAATGTTTTTAGCAGTAAACACAAGACCTGATATAGCTTACACAGTTAGTTATTTGAGCCAGTTCAACACGAAATATGATCAGACACACTGGAATGCTGCAAAGCGGTGTCTTCGGTACTTGAATGCCACTAAACATATGGGTATTATTTACAGAAAGGTAGAAGATGCTGTACTGCGGGGATATTCTGATGCAGACTGGGCAAATTGTTCAGTGGATCGACGGTCGTATACCGGATTCTACTTTGGACTCGCAGGCAGTCCTATTTCTTGGGAATCGCGAAAACAGCCCACTGTAGCATTATCGTCTGCGGAGGCTGAGTACATGGCTTTGGCCACGGCAACTAAAGAGGCATGTTTTCTTAAAAGATTCATCTTTGAAGTAACGGGTATGTCTCCAAATGTTATTATTTACACTGATAGCCAGAGTGCACAAAAGTTGGCTATGAATCCAGTTCATCATAATCGAACTAAGCACATAGATGTCAAGTTCCATTTTATCAGGGAAAAATTAAATGATAAAACAGTGAAACTAAAATATATGCCCACAGAGCAATTACCTGCTGATGTTTTAACTAAACCATTGGGTCCTTTCAAACATTTAAAATGTTGTAAGGGTATGGGTATAGCTTAGTTAGGTGGTTAATATTTTAAGAGAGCATTAATATTTAAAAAAATATTTTTGATTAAGAGAGCATGTTGTAGTAAAACCTTTTTTGTTGTTCTTTAGGAGTAATCAAAACTATTGTTTTAATATGACAGTGAATTGTGAAAAATGCTTATTCCTTGTGTGATGTAAAAATTATAAAATATAATAGTTTTCTGTTTCTTAAAGATGTTTTTACTCTCAATAATCCAACATAAACGCCACTTAAATTTAACAATTACTTAAAGTCAGCTTGTAGGTTAGGCCACATATTAGGCCATTAATAATAAAAGGCATCCATTAATGGAATGAAAACATTGTTATTTGATATCCAAGAAATAGAAAATGGAAACGAGGCAGACAGTTTCAAGGGTGGGAAGACGAAATAAAGGCCGCAGTAAGGAAAACTTGGGCATGAAAAGCCTTGGACAGAACAGAGTGGAAAGAAATGGTCCAGGCCTTTGCCAAAATTGACCCAACAGTCCAAGTTGTCGGTGTCAACGACTCAATGGAGTCTTCAATGTAATATTGAATCGAATAAGAATAAGGTTTATTATTAATAAAGTTCAAATCTGTACTGATTTCTATCGTCAGCTCTATTCAGACCCTAATAAAATAGTAAGTATTAATTCGGAAACTTACTGCTGCCCGAATACCATCCCGCCCATAACTGGCTACAAAGTTCATTGCGCACTTCGTAAACTGAAATATAGCAGAGTACCTGGCGAAGACGGTATCAGCACAGAAGTTCTTAAAGTAGGTGAACAATCTCTCTTGCCCCATATCACCAACCTTTTTAATAACATTTTGATAACAGGTAATTTTCCAAAGCAGTTTTGCCATTCTAACGTGATTCTGCTACACAAAAAAGGGGATAAAAGTGACCTTGACAATTACAGACCAATCAGTCTAATCTCCCACCTATACAAAGCTTTTATAAAGGTCATTGAGGGTCGAATATCGAGCCAATTAGATAAAGAACAACCCCCTGAGCAGGCCGGCTTGCGTTCAGGACTTTCCACTACCGATCATCTTCATACATTAAACCAAATAATAGAAAAACACACTGAAAATAACATCCGCTTATACCTAGGTTTAGTAGATTACTCAAAGGCTTTCGATAGTATTTTTCACTCGGCCATATTCAACGCTCTTCAAAAACAAAACATAGAACCAACCTATATCGATCTCATCAAACTCATTTATGCCAATAGTACAGCAGCATTAAAACTACAATCTTCAGGACCATCATTTCCCATTGAAAAGGGTGTCAAACAGGGCGATCCACTATCCCCAAAGCTCTTCACTAGCACGTTAGAAGACGTATTTAGAAAACTGGCGGCAGATTGGGAAGAAAGGGGTATTGAAGTCGGTGGAGTACGTCTTACCAACCTTCGCTTCGCCGATGACATTGTTCTTTTCGCTTCAACAGCACATGAACTTCAGTCCATGCTCGAAGATCTGAGCAACGCAAGCCTTGAGATTGGATTGAAAATGAACATGTCGAAGACCAAACTGATGACCAACAGCATTAAACATCAGATTTTAGTCAATGGTGAGGTGATGCACTATGTCCAAGATTACATCTATCTCGGCCAAATGATTTCCCTTCAGGCTGGCAGACAGGATAAGGAAATAGCTAGACGCACCGAGAACGCCTGTAGAAGCTATTGGTCGATGAAGGCGCTAATGAAGGGTAACCTCCCAATGACACTAAAGCGCAAAATCATGGACATGTGCATCCTTCCCATTCTTACATACGGCTCGCAAACTTGGTCTTTGACTAACGTCCAAAAATCCAAACTCAAGGTTTGCCAACGGGCGATGGAACGTAGTATTCTCGGAATTAAATTGACCGACCGAGTACGAAACACCATACTGCGTTCTAGTACCCAAATCGTCGACGTTGGACAAAAAGCTGCCAGCCTAAAGTGGAATTGGGCCGGCCATGTATGCCGCATGCGCCGGATGAGCTGTGGGCAAAAATTACCACTCAGTGGATCCCGGACACAGCGAGAAGGCGTCGCGGCAGACCACGTAGAAGATGGCGTGACGAATTAGACTTCTTCCAAAAAGACTGGGAAACTTTAGCGCAAGATCGAAGTGGATGGAAAAAATGGGGGGAGGCCTTTGCTCTACAATGGGATGATTTAGGCTGACAGTAACAGTAACAGTAATTAATAAAGTTAGCTTTTAGGATATGGGGTTAAAGCTTTATTTCCATCTTTGGAACTCAAGCCAACTTCACTGGCTCACGGTGCACCCTGCTAACTAACAAACGGGGCTGTGGTGACCGGCTGATTGCGCCATAACGCACTGTAACACCAGCACAGTTAAATTCTATGACTGCTGACGGGCAGCAGCATCGGCGGTGCGAGAAGCTGTATCCTGCAATCCCCAACCCGCATGCCCAGCGTGGGGATTATAGGCAAATCCCCCTTTTTATTAGGGGAGGTAGTATACTGATATCGGCTGGTCTTGGTGTTGGAATGCAAAAAATAATAATTTTGATATTGCATTTCCGCAAAGCTATTCACACAGATTTCTGTGGCGTGCTGATCCTATATAATTTAATGCAGTTCCACATAATAACGTTAAAATTATTATGTAGCTACTGATTATTTATTTGCTAAAACTTAATTCGAATTAGTTTAAAAAGAGTACTAAGGAAATTTCATTGTTGGCTGCAAGTAGCTGCATAGTTCACATTTTCGGTCCGATTGGAGTTGGGTTGTCAAAGGGGTAAAGATCCATGCTAATAATGTATGGCAGCGAGTCCTTCCTATCCATATTGCCGAAATAAAGATGCTGAGGTTGAGGTCACCAAGTGTGACAAAATCCGAAATGAGTACGTGCGAGACTGTGATATCGCTAATAAGCTGCAAGAGTGTAAGCTAAGATAGTATTACGGGCATGTCAAGAAACGACCACTCGAATGCGTTGGCAACCACGTACTGAAAGTATCCGTTCCCTGGTGAAAGATCCGGGGGGAGACCTAAGACCACTTGGACAGAGTTGTTGCGCAGAGATATGGTGGCATGTAACGTTTCCAGTGCAGATATCGATGATGAGTGAAAGAACAATTGGTATGAACGCTGACCCTGTCGCCATGTGGAATATACACGTATAGCAAGGAAGAGAGAAAAATAAATTGGATTGTAATATCCGATGTGAGTAATAAGCTTTCATTTCCGAATGAGAATCTTGTATCTAACCTAAGGTAACCTTGTATTGAACAAACATTCTGATTAGGAAATACGAATAAATAAAAAAACACACCTATTAATAGAAGCTTCATCACAAAAGTCAATGCTTATGCGTTACATCAACTAAAGACTACACTGTGGTTGTAATTTCACGGATTATCCTTAGACCCTTCTACCTAAACACAACAATGCTGCTTGGTGGTAAAACTAGGCATGTCGATTGTACTTTCTCGGACGAACCATTCACAAAAAGCCAAGAGAACAGTACCGAGAGTAAGGAGAAAATAATTTTATTTTGAATTACAGTTTTTTTACAGATGAAGCTGCTAACATAAATTAACACTAGGAAGTAAAAGTTTCAGTCCCCCTCAACAAGGTGAAGTGAAGCTTCTACTCAAGGGAAAAATCCTTTGATATATTGCATCGTTAGTCGCGCCATCTCCTTCAGCGAAGTGGGATTGTTAATCGGGCCATTTGTCACGATCTCGCCCCGAATTCACAAACAATTCGAATTCCGTAAACGACTTCGAAAGGATCAGCAGTAGTACTCACTCATGGTTCTTGTTGAGAGTGATGTATCAATCATCACACTCCAAATCACACTAATATTAGGGCGAAAGTTTGTGTTTTTGGGTATGTTTTTTTCCACTCGACTCCTATTACGGATTAAAATGAAACTTGCAATATGCATAGTTTGTGACCTGGATTACTAGTTTTTTTTTATTTCGTTACTACTTGAGCAAAGCCACGTGCGGAAGGTAGCTTTTATTACATTTTTACATCCGTTAATTTACCGTAACGAAGGAAGGCTGGTACAGCCAGGTTGGGTACAGCCGTGGTGATTGCACTGGCTCTAATATTTGCACTTTAAACAAGTGTGAGGTAAGGAGTATAAGTTGTTCCAACTGCCATCTTAAGAACCTTTTTTTTTACGGTAACACGGGCAGGAATCTGCTACCAGATACCCCACCGCATGCAGGGTGCGACAGGGTTATGTGGGGTTAGGCGAACTCGCCCGACCCACTAAACCTCCCGCGGTGGTCTAGCCTCGATGCACAAAGAGAGGTTTTGGGAATCGAATTGCCTCCAAAAACCCCTCCCGCATCTGCCGATGCACGTCCCGGAGGGCGACCGTAGCTGCCGCCCCCAGTGCCTTCGCGGTGCTTATAGCGGCGCGCTCTACAAACGCGCCGCCATCCTCCGCGGGTCCGCTTAGTGGTGGAGGTTGGAGCCCTCACTTCTGCCACCACCCACGGCCCGGTGAGACCCCCTCTACAGGGGGGAAAACCGTATTTAAGAAACACTGTAAATCGTGACATGTATGGGCTGGAAATCCTCATCAGCCTCTATAGGCTGATATAGGCAGTCCACTGCTGGATATAGGCCTCCCCTAATGAGCGCCATTGAGCCCTGCTCTGATCTCGAAGCATCCAGCTTCTACCAGTAGCCTTTCGCAAATCGTCACTCCACCTGGCTGGAGGGCGTCCTACATAACATTTGCCGAGCCGCGGTGTCTACTCAAGCGCGGTGTCACACCAGCGGTTGTCGGTTTTTCGGCACATATGGCTAGCCCACTGCTTCTTCAGCTTACTAATTCTGGATATACGTCTGTTCTCAGCTGGAAATGCATCATGTTAAAAGTGTGTTACAGCAACCGTGAAATTGTGTGTATGTGTGTTTCTTTTAGACTTGCCAAGTTAGAGGTTGCTTATTAACCGTCTCTGATGTGGGAAATTTTGACGACCAGTAAGTTTTGTTTTGAGACTAGATGCGTCTAAGTGATGAGTCGATGCGCTGTTCTTCATAAAATATATATTTTTCAATAAACCGCTGATTATAAAAAATAACAATATCAAAAAGCTTTACGGTTTGGGCGTTAGCTAGAATAGCTTGAATTAGTACGAAAATAGATACATATAAATAATGCTATAATGTCTATCATAGAGACAAATTGAAAGTGTTCTGGCACAGGAAACGGGGATGTCGGGCAAAACGTGCTCATAATATCAGTAGCCAATTTGTTCGGTGTATAACGACAGGAACTGTGCATTATTGTATGTTGGCGTTGAGCCAATCGGAGGTTTAATAGAGTTATCATTTTAGACGTTATTATAATGCTTAGGCTATCGAGTCAAAAGGATATTAGCTTAAGCTTAAAATATAATTTAAAGTTTAGTATCAAGTCACGATAATTGATCTGTACACTGTTGGACACAGGCCTCCCCAATATGGGTCATATACCCATAATTCTCGCTTTGGGCATGCGGGTTGAGGATCGCAGGGCAAAGCTTCTTGCATCACCAACGTTGCTACCCGTCGGTGATCAGGGATTTTAGTCTTGCCAGTATCAGGCTGCGCTATGCCGCAATCAGCCGGCCGCTAGAACCCCGTTTGTTGTTTCGCAGGTTGCACCTCGGCTGAGGTTGACTTGGGTTCCGAAAATAGAGGTTGGTAGGGTTTCCAGCCTCTATCTTCAGAAAATAAGTGTTTCATAAGGGGCAATATTCCGTTAATTAAATTGGTTGGTGCAAATGTGTAGGTAGGTATGTTTATTTTATATCTATTCCCCAAAATCATACCCCTAGTATGGAAACAAGGCAAAGCAATTGTATATTTTTTTTTTACTAAAGACTGAATCATAGAATTAGGTTTTATCCATTTTATTAACACTTGCACAGAATATACATAAAAAATCTGTATCTGAATGTAACTGAAAAAGGTCTCTTGAAATATATTATGTATATTCTGTGCAAGTGTTAATAAAATGGAGAGAATGAATGATAAGAGCTTTACTACTGTGAGTACACAGTAGTAAAGCTCTTTAAAGTTAGTCAATTTTTTAAAGGGCCGGTGTCAGGTGTATGTTTTTTAACAAAATCTCAAATGATGCATTATTTTATTTATCTGTAAATATATAAAAAAATACAATCTCTTGTTTAGTAAATTTATTATAATTTAGATTATAAAAAAGCTTGCTCAAGAGCACAGTTACTATGTCAAAAGCAAAAAAGTTCCCAACAGAGATTGTTTTATATTACATTAAAGCTGGTCAGTCAGATTTGTTCCACTAACTGCTTTGGGACAATATGAACAAGGACAGACGATTCATCATCTCATACGTGCCTCGTGTGTAATCCCACAAAAGTTTTGAGTAAGAATAATAAAAATAAACGGTACGGCACGTCGCAGAAATAAGTAGTTGGACTAAGTTTTTCTTTGTCATTTTTATAATGTAAAGTAAAGTAATATTTATTGCATGAAATATATGTACACTATCGTGTAATATTACAATGTCATTAAAATGGGTATGTATTATACCGTATTACGGCGTGCAATATTTTTACAATGATTCAGTATCATGGAATGTCAAAACGATGTGATAAGAAAGTTCATGATCAAAATTAATATGGCAATATATTTTGGAAAATATTATTTTAGAACTGGATTTTAATGTTTACCATACATTAATATACTACAATATATATTTTTTAATTTCTTCTCTACTTGGTGAAAAAAAGTTTTGGCCTCTGGCCAGGTGGAGTGCATGGTGGATCTGCAAAAGGTTGCTGGGCTATTAGTCTCTATAACACAAAAGATTTCATGACGTGAACGTGTTACTTCATAGCATCCTTCAAACACAAACGCTTTTCCAAAACACGCCAAGGCTTCACTTTAAGAAATTTGACATGGACATAGAGAATACGATTACACACAGATTCCACGCAGCTAATTTTAATAAAGATGATAATATTAGCATCTTTATCAACATAAGCTTATAGTCCACTGCTGGACATAGGCCTGAGCGTACTCCGTCACTGATTTATTTAGTGATTACCAAACCAAATTAGTGATTACACAAAGCTTAACCACAGGATCTTTAGGGACTGGAAAATTCATAAGGAGTGTAATTTTTTTTCTATGTATGTCGTTAGTTTTTTGCATGATGATATTTTACTTGTTGTGTAGTAAAGTTAAGATTGTAAAATATTTCATCAATATTTTAAAAATTGTGGAAACACCTACATATTTATTGGGCATAGAATGAATCTGAATTTCGGTAGCGCTCATTTGTATGCGCTCAGTAATATAATAACACAGATAAGAATACAGATTTACAGATATATTTTTTATAAAATTAGCGAGAACCGTTCATAAAACTAGCATTACTCCGTCACAGCGTTCATTCGCGGTTATTGCATGTCGGAATCCTCCTTAATCCCCATGATTAACCTATATCAACTGTGAGGCTGCAGGCTAGCTTTATTATTATTTCACTGCGTGAGACATCGGACAGAAAATACATGCTCTAAAAATACAGAAAACTGAATATTTGTGTTTTAACTTTTTATTTAAGTACGAGCTCATAGTAAAATAGGTAGGTAGATACACTTATAAGTTTAATTAATATATGACAAGGGTACAAAATGTACCTACATTATTAAAGTTAACATCTTTATTTTATTATGAGCTAGAACTTAGATAAACATGTAAGTAAACCATAAAATACTGACTTCTATCCAAAGTAATAATATCAGGTTATTATTTCAGGCATTTTGCAGGAGATGACGTATTGAACAAACAATTAAAAACATTTAAAGTTTAAGATTTGGAATTCGCCAACTTTGGAAGAAAATACATGTCAAATGGCCTATAGTATATAGAACGGCAATTTAGCCGTTTATTAGGTATAACTTTTAAATATGGTATTTTATGACCGCATAAATTTCCATTAGTTTTTTTTGTTATAAGTCTAGTTTATGTATAACTAGCTTATTAATCTATAACTAGCTAGTTACAATTTGTAAAGCTTTTAACAATCGTTTGCTTATTTTGGATTTACCTTAAGAATTCCTAAGTTTATTGTAATACTCATCTTTTGTTATTTAAGATAATAACTATTATTATGATTTCATTATTATATATTGAGAACTGTAGAGTTTGACCAAAGTATTACTAACGTCCCGGCTTCGCACGTGTTAGGGCACTTTTTTTTACACCTTGGGTTGCGTTACATATGTTATAGTAAGAATCCCTAATCTTTTCTAGTTATAAATATACCCTATGTTACTCAGGGTGAATGTAGCTTTAAAATGGTGAAACATACACACACACACATACACACAAATATAATCTTTTTCTCTTTATAATATTAGTGTAGAAGTGAATAAAGTTAAGAAACGTCAAACGTTTGATAAAAACATAAATTGTGAAATTTTCGGTATTTTGATAATTTATAAGTTTGTTTGGGAGCCTTTCAAAGAGAGATAAAAACACAAAACACAATCCCCTCGATTTTCACAACAGTTTCGATAACAGCGCTGAACACAGAAGCTTAAGAATTACAAAGGAAACCTTTCATGTAAGTTTTACCCTAACTATCAAACAAATAACCTAAACAAACACGGTAACAGGTTGCCTGCCATTTTTATCCGCGTTATGTACAGTCAAGAGGGAAATTGAGGCAAAGAAAAGGTCGCGAAAAATATTTCAATATGCCATTCACATTTTACGATCGTCATGTGGCGCCCTGCGATTGTGTGCTCGCTTCTCCTTTATGGACCTCAAATCTTGATAATACTCTTGTACGTACTTCCGTAAAACAAGTATTTTAACGGAGTTAGAAAGAGTGACGAGTTAATAGACTCTAGAGTTACTAAACTAAACTTAGTCATTTGAGTTAATAATTACTCAGTTATGTAAGTAGTTAATGTGTTTTAGGTTTATAGATTTGAAATATTCTACTTATAGTATCTAGTACCTACCTAGCAAGGTATCACTGGTAGAAAATATATTGATTTACTTCACTATTGTAACTGTTGAGTGCAGGTACTAACCTAAAGGGAATAGTGGCATACAAGAGGGTTCTCGATTAGCATCAGGTTCGACCGTTCGACGAATTTCAATTACCACTCCCGAAGGTACCCTCTAAATAATTCATTGACTATCTTGATTAAGGCTTAGATCGTGACGATAGTATCTTTTTACATATTAATCAGAGTTCAAGTAATCAATTATTGTTCAAACCCTCTAAAGCAAAATGAAGATTAAATAGTGCTAAATGCGTGCCGAGGGGGAAAAGGGTTCCAAATTCCGTCTTCGGAACCCAGGCAAACCTCACCTGCCCGTGTTGCACTCTGCTAACTAACAATGGGGCATTTGGCAGCCTGCTGATTGCGGTATAGCGTAGCTTAACACGGCCACAGTTTGACGGGCAGCGTCGTTGCTACAGGAAGCTATGTCCTGAGATCCTAAACTTGTTTGCCCAGCAGCGTAGTGATAGTAGGCACTTGCTCTATTTTCTTACCTCTATACTGCTCCATGTTTAGTTTACAAAACGCCAGTTGTTTTTGGAGCTTATTTTGCTTGTTTCATGAGTCAAGTGCAGGTCTACAATTTTGTTTATATTTTTTTATCGTTTGATCATCAACATATCTTTATTCGTCACTCTTTAGGTGGGACAGAACAACTTATATTTTCCTTCTATTTATTTATTCTGTACCTACTTTTTTATATTATATTTAATTCTGTTGGCTAACAAAACAGATTCAATAAAAATACTTCTAAATAGGCAAAGGCTTAAGTTTTCCAGGTTTAATTTTTTTCACGGCCGAAAACCGAACCCAATGCAATAGGGAGATCCTATGTATTAATTTATTTTTGAGTTACATAAATCAAGTGCACTACACACAAGTACTAGGTAGAGAATACAGATGCATGCTGAAGGCCAAATATAAGGTTCCACAATAGAAGAAAAAAAAAAGTATGTAACAATGACAATCAGTAAGTGGACGATATTATAGAAAAAAAATTACATTTGAGAACAAGAAATCAGATATTTAACTAGTCGCTAAAGCTTGCTTGTTTTAGTATTCAAAAGATCCATAACAGCATCCGCTTTAGCCAAAATAGAACAAGGCGCTTGATCTAAACATGAATGATTTTTGCCGGAAATTAAATATGACATGGGAAGCGTGTAGATTCCTAGGTTAACCCATAGGCAGCCGTGTTCGTGCGCAGTCCGATTTATACAAGTAGGTAGTTTCAGACCGCCCACTATACCATTAGCTGTCTCTTAGAAATAAGACAGGGCTTATATTTTTTTTTCAAACATGCTTAGACATTAGAGCAACCTTCTTCGTGATAAATCGTAATTGCTGTACCGGCCTAATACATGCGAGCAGCGGCTGGCAAAAATTGAATGAAAATTCATATCTGTCATGTTTAGTGGCCAAATAAATTACTATGAAAACTCATATCTGTCGTGTTATTTAAAAACGAAACGATCTTTTACTCCGAAACATGGCAACCAAAGAGGTAACTCATCAAAGGGTTTATTTAAATTTCGGACCGGCTTGCAAATAAAATGCTGTTTATTGAAAAATTTACATGTCGGTTTAGGAACTATTTATTTTTAATTTCCGCGCATTATTTGAGAAAAGTACTATACAAGCCTTGGCCACAACTAGGCATTGATGGACGTATGTGTGCCTCGGCTTCGCCTCGGCCCACATATTAAGACGTTCGTCCATCAATGCCTCTTTTGCTGGCTTAAGCAGACAAATAAAGTTTGGCTCGAAACTGTAAATGGAGGAACCACTTTTGTACACGTTCCAACCGTGAGGTATAAATTTCGTACCTACTTGGGATTCCATAACTGCGAGGCGTAATTCTAAGTGAATGCGCACGTATGTACACTATAATATTTTGAAATTTTTAACACGACAAAATTCAAATGACTTTCTGAGAACGAAACCTTGTGTTCAGAAGCTTTGTTAGCAATGTTTGTATCATGTTCATCATCATCATCATCAGCCTATAGCAGTCCACTGCTGGATATAGGCCTCCCATAATGAGCGCCACTGCGCCCTGTCGTGAGCTCGACGCATCCAGCTTTTACCAGCAGCCTTTCGCAGATCGTCACCCCACCTGGCCGGAGGGCGTCCTACACTACGTTTGCCGAGCCGCGGTCTCCACTCAAGAACTCGTTTACCCCAACGGTTATCGGTTCTTCGGCAGATATGGCCAGCCCACTGCCACTTCAGCTTGCTAATTCTCTGAGCTATGTCGACAACTTTAGTTGTATGTCGGATAAACTCATTGCGGATTTTATCCTTCAGAGAAACCCCGAGCATAGCTCGTTCCATAGCTCGCTGAGCGACTTTAAACTGGTGGACTAGCCGTACTGTGAGAGATGTCATGACGGGTAGGACGCACTGATTAAAAACTTTCGTTTTCAAACATTGCGGTGTGGGTGACGACCCATACGACGGTGGTGGGTATGGTAACATGTTCATAAAACAATAATTAACCAATGGTCACGTCACGCTTAGAAACCTACTAGAAATCATTGTGCTAAGACTGCGCAAATTGTAGTTAAATATTAAGGGTTTTTGTTTTTGATTAAAACTCAGAACAAACATAACACATAGATTTAAATAATCTAATTTATTTATAATTTTGGTAATAATTTTCTAATCTTATTAAGTCATTTTATAAGTTATGTGTAAGTGCGTCTGTGTAAATCAAATTTTATCTTTTAATTGACAAGACTATAAGCAAGACAGATTCCACATGTAAATATTTACCATTCAAGATTTTCTGCATACAAACACTTATTTTAGACAGGAATGTTGTAGACAAAGAGAGACATATGAGAAGCTTACAACAATAAGGCTCAAGACTCTGATTAAAACGGTGGTTACACGATTCCATTGCGCGGCGCAATTTCAGATTCCTACGGGTGTGAATGTCGGCACATAGAGCTCTTACCTTACATCAAGTGACATGATGTTACGGACAAAGCTGGCACTGTAGAGGCCGATAACAATTAGTGGTGAGTGGTATGCAAGACATATTTTTCCTCGTGCATCTATTGAAGAACTTGCATTAAGTTTGAATGTGTTGTGATAGATTTTCAAAATTGAGACAAGGTAAAGATTAGAATACTTGGGTATCTAGGTATTTGAACACTATTGCTATAACTTTAAAGAAAAATAATATCTATTCGCTTTCTTATCGGAAGTTATCGTTAATAACTACATACCTATCGATAGTAATTAGATAGTTACTATAGTCAATGCCTATCAAAATTGTCGAGTCACTCCTTGTCATAATGACAGGTCAAGAAGTGAAGTGAAGGTGATGATTGAAACGAAATAGAAAGAAAAGAATTTGATTTCATTTAGATCGTGGCCTACAATTAGATATCTTGTAAATAACAATTATTATGATGGTTTTTAGAACCATTATTTATTATTACCTACTATTATTTCACTTTATTAATTTATCAAAAATTATCAATCTACTTATCATACAATCTTACATCATGTCAAAAACATTATATTAAAAAATATATGGAGGACCATGGGGCAAAATCCAGGTAGCTGATATCGATGGCTAGGTATTATTATTATTATTAGTAGCCTAGGCTCTAAGCTGTCCCACTGCTATAGATGCTTTTTTTCTATTATATAAAATGTTACATATATTTTAAGTGTATTGTTAATGTTATACTCGAATGTACACAAACATTTATAAATAAACATAAATTTATAGAATTGTAGCTGTAACAAGTGTTAATGTGATAATGTTATATTCGAATTAATAAATTGTATTGTGAATTAAGTAATTGTAAGTACCTAAAAATGAAACCTAGCCTATATATATATATATATATATGTATATGATGTATATATATATATATATATATATATATATATATATATATACTGTTATTTATACAGGAATTGCTTGTTTGAAGGTATTAGAAATAAGTAAACAAGATTTTTTTTTTTTTTTCAGTCTATCTAGGATTATTGGAGACGTGAATCAGCTGTTACTGTGTCCGTCTATTATAAATTGATACCGCTGAGTTATCGCTTGTACCATTTCAAAGTTTATTGTATATTACCAATAGTATTTGGAGCGTGTTTGTGCGTGTTGGTGTGAGTGTGGAAGCAGCTGGACGCCTTTTAATTATGTATTTATTTGCCTAATCTCCACCAACAATATTACTGAGTGGGTAGTCCTACCTACTAAGCCATTGAATAAAAACCACCACCCACTGGCGACTACTACTGCCATCCATCGGCAAGTGGCAGTTCATCAGCTACTTTGCTATCAACAGCAGCACCATCTCAACGTGCCTTCAGTAATTTCTAACGCCATCTGTTGACGTGTGGTCAAATACAACGCTTAGTACCGACACAACGGCAGCACTTTCTACGAGCTCTACGCCTCTTCTGAACGCCATCTGTTGATGAGTAGTCAAACTCACTAGCCCGATCTAACTGCTTTTGCTGTTACTACCGTAGGAACCAACTAATTGAAACTCCAATAATGGCTAAATGTAATGCATGCGGGAGGTTCATCTCGCCGACAGGTGCCGCTGGCTGTAGCGTATGTTCGCAACTCTTCCACAAAGATTGCGTGTCGCTCCCTGAGCTATCGCCCGTCAGTAAGGCTTGGGTGTGCCCCGAATGTAAGGTTAAGACGCGCAAGGGTGACAACACGCCTGTGAGGCCGGTGGCACAGGAGTCCCTGGCCCCGCGTGCTGCCCCGCCGCCACGTGCCACCTCCGCATCCGCCTCCGCATCCGCCTCGCCCGCCGCGCCCACCGCGCTCGTTGCGCCCGCCCTCGACCTCCAGGACGTGCACCTGGAGCTGTCTGAGTGGATGCAGGAGATCAGGGAGTTTCGGCGGGAGATGTCAGAGTTCCGTGCTTCCGTCGCCGGCCTCTCCTCTCGTATAGACAACATCGAGCAGAGACTAGAAGCTGTGGAGCGGGGTCGTGAGGGGTCTCCACCTGAGGTCACCGATCTCCATACCAAGGTTGCGCTCCTCCAGCAGGAGCTCAACGAGTGGGACCAGGACGCCCTTCTGTCGGATCTGGAGATCGTGCATCTGCCGGAGCTGAAGGGCGAAAACGTGGTGCACACGGTCACCGTGCTGGCCACCAAGCTGGGTGTGGCGCTTGATGAGCGGGACATCGTGTTCGCGGAACGGGTGGGCGTGGCCGTGGGCGCGGTCGCCGGGGGCGAGGCGCCGCGTCGTGGTGCGGCTGGCGCGCCGACACCTGCGCGACCAGATGCTGCAGGCAGCGCGAGTGCGCCCCACGCTCACCGCCGCCGACGCCGGCCACCATGCCGCGCAGCCGCAGGCCCGCATTTTCCTTAATGAGCGGCTGTCCCGAACCAACCGACAGCTGTTCTACCGGGTACGCGAGGAGTGCCGGAGACTGCAGTGGAGATATTCGTGGACCCGTCGAGGGCGAGTCTATGCACGGCAGAGTGACGGCAAGCAGGCGTATCCGATAAGATCTGCGGCTGATGTTGAACGGGTTTTTGGTCTCTGCCTTGTTTGAGTTGTTATCGGGTTATTGCTAGTACTTGTAAACTTTTAATTAAAAAAAATATTATGTTTCTTCTATTAAGTTATTTTGTTTTTCATTGTGTAACTTTTTTTGTATTTTTAACTATTTTTGTGCTTCTTATGGTCTATACTTGTGGTATTGTAATCCTATCTCCTGCCAAAGTGTTAGTGAGTCTCTGTGTGTTAATTTTGTGTAATACTACATGTTATATTCACATAATAGAACGGGTGATGTATTTTATATATTCTAATTCATATTTATACATTAATACTAAAACTTATCATAATATAAATCATAAGCCTGTTTTATTTTATATACAGTTGTGTATTTATCTTATTATCATATTAACTTTTATTGATAAATATAATATTATTCTGTCTGCTACTTTTACATGGTTTAACACTGTGCGTTTTTATCATATATTGATTTTTAAACATTATATTATTAAAATTAAATTCCCTCCTTTGATTACAACAATTCATTCCGCTAAAAATCTATCTTACTATTTACACTTCCTTTAAATCACCTGAAAGTTGGTCTTTTTAATCCTGGTTCACTTAACACTGGCCAGGATGAATTTATAGTCGCCATGGGAGAGCTAAATCCTGACATTTTAGCAGTGAATGAAACCTGGTTGAGGGAGGGACAGGATGATAAAGCACCCGTTATTCCTGGGTATCGTCTACTTCATTTGCCAAGGCACCGTAATATTAAGGGTGGCAGAGGTGGGGGGGTTGGTTTCTACATACGAAAAGGCATCAATGTGCGAGTTTGTCCCCATCCCTTAGTTTCAACGGTGGAACAAATGTGGCTACGTTTAAGTGTGGTCGGGAGGACAGTCATTGTTGGCACTGCTTACCGAGCTCCCTGGCAGGACGCGGTTGCACACTTTGACGCTATCACAGATTCGATAGCCTCTTTTCCAAAGTGTGATAACCTTATCTTAGTCGGGGATTTCAATATTGATCTGCTCGACCCTAACAACAACAAACGTTCACTACTGCAGCAATTCTTACAGAGTCTTGATCTTGAGCAGATAATTACCGAACCCACTCATTTTTATGATGATCACACGCAGACTCTTATAGATATAGTATGTACGGATACGCCGGTTAGAAAAATTGACATTAAGCACACCCCTGATCTAGGTCGCCATGCATTTCTCGTAGTTGAGTTCAATATAAAAAAAGAAAAAACTGTTGCTCAATTTGTTACTTACAGACCCCTTAGGAACATCATTGTGGACCTATTTTCCGGTGACCTAAATGCTATATGTTGGCATTATATTCAATCATCTACGGACGTAAATGTACGGATGTAATGTGTCAGGTACAGGCTCTAATTTCTATGATTTCTACCTTGTTTGATTTACATGCGCCTCTCAAAAGTAGGAAATTTAAAGGTCCTCCCCACCCATGGATAACGGATACTGTGAAAACGATGATTAAAATTAGGGATGATTATCATAAACAGTACAAATCTTCCAAAAATATTGTTTATAAAAATTGCTACAAGAATTTAAAACATATAGTAATAGAAGCATTAAAAAGTGAAAAGAGAGCATTTTTTGCTCTTAATGTTAACCAAAATATTAATAACCCAAAACAACTGTGGAAAAAGTTAAAGCAAAATATCCTACCTACTAAAAAACAGGCTGGAGAGCTACCTCCGCAGTTTAATGATCCTGATATAATCAATTCACATTTTCTCAATGTTCCTGGCAAGGAATCTATCCAAATTTCTCAACTGGCCTATTTGGAGCATCACCGGTACAGCATAGAATCAGTCTGCTTTTCTTTAAGTCCTGTAAGTGAGGACCATATCTTTAAGACATTGCAGAGCTTTAAATCTAATGCTCAAGGAATTGATGGCATCTCATTAGACATGGTTCTCATGACCCTGCCCCAGTCTTTATCAGCTATAACTGCAATTATAAATCAGTCCATAACCTCTGGCATTTTTCCTGAGAGCTGGAAAGTAGCAGTAGTCAAACCTATACCTAAAAATAGCCAGCCTTCTTCGTTCAGTGACCTCAGGCCAATTAGTCTACTCCCATGTCTTTCCAAGTTATTGGAGAAAGTGGTTAGCATTCAGATGACTCAGTATCTCGAAGACCATCACATCCTTCCTCAGTTTCAGTCTGGTTTCCGCAGGGGGTATAGTACCTCAACTGCCCTTCTTGATGTAATTGATAATCTATTAGCAGCTCAAGATCAGGGCATGTGTGGCATCCTGGTCCTGCTGGATTTCTCCCGAGCGTTCGACTCTATTAGTATTCCCCTCCTTCTTTCTAAATTAGCTTTTTATGGTTTTGACAACAATACAGTGAAATGGTTCTCCAGTTACCTAGATCAGAGGAAACAATGTGTTGAACTGAAGCTGTCTAATGGACATCCTCTCAGATCTTCTTTCCAACTAGTACCACGTGGAGTTCCGCAGGGTTCCATTCTTGGACCGATCCTATTCATACTTTATAGTGCAGACATAACTCAGGCTTTTAAACATTGCAAGTTCCATCTTTATGCCGATGACGTGCAGTTATATCATTCGTTCTTGCCGCATAACTATCTTGATGCTGTAATAAAGATAAATGCTGATTTATCGCAAGTCCTGCTTTGGTCTGAAACAAACTCCCTAGTACTAAATCCCAAAAAGTCCAAGTACATGCTAATTGGCACTAGGGCAGGGCTTGGAAAATTCTCCAATATCCAACTTAACATCAAGGTGGGTGGAGAAGTGGTGGAGCGAGTTGCGGAGGCTAGAAATCTAGGGCTAATCATAGACAGCAACCTCCACTTTGAAAGCCATATTTCAGAATGTGTGCGAAATTGCTTTTTTCGTTTAAAATGTCTTTATAAAATACGGCCCTATCTCAGTGAGGAAGTTCGTATTTTACTGTGTGAGTCTCTTATCCTTTCCAAATTGAATTACTGTGACGTAGTTTATGGGTCCTGTCTGTTAGCCAGAACTGATAAAATGGTTCAGCGAGTGCAGAACGCCTGCGCACGGTTTTGCTTTCGCATTCCAGCTCGTATGCATGTTACTCCGTATTTTAATTCATCGTGCCTACTCAAAATGAAAGCGCGTAGGAAACTCCACTTAGCTACTCTACTTTTTGGAATTATAAAATCTAAAATACCTTCTTACCTATTTCAAAAGTTAAAATGGACTCAAGAGTATAGTAAATACACAAAAAGGGAATGTACTCACGTCTTTGTTACGCCGAGACACAAGACTGTTGCTTTTCGTGGGTCCTTCAGATTCGCGGCATCTCGGTGTTGGAACGACCTGCCCCCACCTATCCGTGCTTTAAATACAGTTGGTAGTTTTAGATTACGGTATAAAAAAATACTTTTATCCACTCAAATTAGTCAATGATCGCCAACTCACTATAATAACGCGTACGATGGGCGTTAGTAAGTTGGGTGGTTAGGTGGGTGTTCCATCTTCAGTATTTGTTGGCTCTGTTTGTTGTTACTTTCTTGGCGTGGTGGCCGCCGTGCGTTTCCATTCTGGACTAATCAACAGCTGCTTCCTATATTATATAATATTTATGGACAAATTTTGTTGAATAGCCAGTCGAATATAACGGGTATCAATTTATTTAGTACCTCGTTTTCTGTTATAATTTTTAGGTGTAATTATTTAATTATATTATTATGACACTTTATTCAATTGTAAACTTGTCTAAAATATTATTATTATTTTTATTATTTTTTTCCCCTTTCCTTTTCTTTGATTTGTTTATTTTGATCCCTTAATATTTTTAATTAGTCTATATAATATATTAATTAATTATGTATTAGTATTAATTTCAATGTGAGTTATATCTATTATTTTATTAGTTACAAGTGGTATATTTTATACATCATTTTATTTTATCCCTATAGCAATGTTATGTGGCGTCATCCAATTTTTAGGCTCAGACTGAAAATCAGCGCTGTTTTTTCGCTGAGCAGTTGGGTAGTTATTACCTGCCTACTTTTGTGACTAAACAGCAAAAAGCTGAGTCTGGCCCTGTTTGGCTCCATCCGATACATAGAGGACTCGCTACCACTCGGTGGGCACTTACCTACTCTTTTCGTGCCAGTTAGTATAATTATGTTCTTTTGTGCCTATTTTGGTTTGCTTCGTCTACTTGTGAGTTCGATATGTTATTGTGTTGTGGTCAAATAAATGTATTCTTTCTTTTTCTTTCTTTCTTTTAATTGCTCGTTCAAAGGTATTAAATAGATTTATCAATACCGATCTGCCACCGCAGCGAGGTTGCGCGTTTGTTGGTCTTTTTTAGATTGTACTTCCGAAAGTAGATATGCACAAGAGCTACATGACCTTATTCTGCCTTCATATGTCCTCTGTAGGAACTTCAGACGCACCAAGTTGCTATTCCATATAACACGACTTAGCGCTTCCAAAATAATCATTTGTATTGCGCACTGCATAAATATGGGATCAACCAAAGACCCTAACGGCTTCAAAGAACGAATTAATGGGCATTTTCTGTGATAGCTCGCTACATCGTTGACCTCATCCTTGAATGCTGGCCCATAATAAAAAAACCGATGTAGGTATGTTTTATTAAACACGAACCTGAAAACAGATGTAGCTAGCCATATTCTGTAGTTCTTTAGAACATAAATAACTACTAGAACTAGGTACCTACTCGTATAATATTCATTGTACATATCCACATATTTCTACAGATGCACCTGCATGATTTTCAGACATCTATTGTCGGGACGAGCGGAATTCAACGCCGAGCTTATATTATGCTCAGTGTTGGACATAAGGTATCCCTGGGTATTTTAATTAAACACAGGTTCAACTTCAACTTTGGCGTTAAAACAAGCAATTTAATATTATTCTCAAGCTGTGTAGGATTCTACTTTATAAATAAGTAAGCATAATGTATAGTCTAGGTATGGGATTCATTATGTAGGTATCCATTTAACGAGGACCTCTGTGGCGTAGCAGGCGAATGCCTGTTTGAGACGTTGATGGTTGCGGGTTTGATTCCCGCCGCGAGAAAAATGTTTGTATGATCTGCAAATATTTGTATTGGGTCTCTGGGTGTTTTCTATGTATTATGTTACAAACATACGTACCTTACAAAAACTAAGTATATAACATCATCATCATTCAGCCCGTTAACACCCACTGTTGGGTATAGGCCTGTTTATCACGGCACTCCTTTTTGTCCCTTGTAAGCCTCATCCATGGTCGGCCTCTTGGCCTTCGAGCATCTCTGGGCCACCACTCTGTAACATTATAAGTAATATATTAGTTATGTGGTTCTCATAATGGCTTTGCTTAGTTTGGGGCAATGTGATGGTTTGTGAAAGTTTGCAGCATTATTTATCTTTTTTCCATAAAAGCACACTACAAAATCAGGTGATATAGTTTATAGATAACATAGCTGAAAGATTTTTAAATATAATATAAAAAAATATATTTTTTTAATTAACCTCTCTCGTCCCACTGCTGGGCAAAGGTCTCCCCCCTAGACTTATATTTCCGACATTAGCCTGCCTATATTGCTTAGTATTGCGTTTACCCAAAAACTGGGGTAAAGGGTCTAAAAAAGCTATCTAATCCGTTGTAATAGTAAAGATCAATGGAAACATACTAAAAGGTAAAAGTACTTACCTAGCTCCTTACTAACCTGTCCTTTACATCACCAAACATATTTATAACACCCAACACATAATTTTTTTTACCACACTCTAATATAAATGCACAATGGACAATTTTTTTCAATTCCAGCAAAGGGACTCAGTTTTTTTTACACACACTAGGATTCTCTCGGGAAACTATGAGATTGTGTGCCATTGTGCCATTGTGTGTACCATACCACAACATCCAAATCCGAAGCAAGTATCTGCAGATCATCATCATTACCATCATCATCTACATCAGCGTATAGCAGTCTACTGCTAGATAAAGGCCTTCCCTAATGAGCGCCATTGCGCCCAGTCCTTTGCCAACACTTTGACCGTTTGTCGTCCAATGTGCGCGGGCTGTGAGTGCTGAAAACACAACTATCGATAATGAAGTGGCTGTCTTCTAAGTACATGACGCTGGGCGTAAATTTTACATATTTTACATTAGCGTCGAGCACTGGGAGGCCCGCAGTCAACATTTTTAAAACGTCGCTTACTTTTTACTCAAACATCAAAAGAAAACTGACAGAACTAAATATAAAAATCCTGTGAGCAATCTGCCCTGAATAACCCGGTAAAATGTATTTATTTGGTTCACCCTGACAAAATATTAATACACCCAAGTCTCTTCGAAGGCGCCGTCAATTAAGTCGCTAACTTAGTTTGTCATTTCGAGAGCAAACTCAAGTTGTTATCTTAGTTCTGCAGACGACACGGGCTTATTTATTTAACGTGGCAACTAGAGAAAATTTGAGTGTTTCGGCAATTAGGAAAATTATTTTGTATTAAATGTCTTGACTTTGAGTTTAAGACCAATAAACATAATAAAGTGTTCTGCGAACCGTAAATCTTATTTTCTAAGCATTTGTGTTAATCAATTTTGATGTTTCTTATAAATATGATGTATGGTAATTCTTCATGGCATATTTTTTGCATTTTGCACATGACTATGTAGCTCCAGAAATAAGGCTACTTTTATTCAACGCCAATAAAGCAGTGGACACAAGTTAGTTCTGAATAATGAAATTCTGCCTGTCTACACTAACACTGAAACTAGTTATTTGTAGTAGTTCGAAGATTAAAAACTGTTGTACCATAAAGTGGGTTATTCGACTGTGTACCTAAACATAACCACTGCTTTGAGTGAATACATTCTATAGCAGCATACGTTGGTTAAAGTTAGAACTGTTTAACATCTAAATATTATAAGTAGAAGAAAGCTATAATTTAAAATATAATATACTTTGAATAATCTATGTGATGAATCCTCGAAACCGTTTAGTAAAAACCTAAATAAATAATTTATACTGTAGTCCCGATTTGGAAGGAATTTCATTTCTCCGGAAATAGTGTAAGAGCCCTGTAGTTCCGCAGATGAATGTAATTCCTAAAACGTGAACCGTTCAAATATTTACCTGACGCTTCACTGGACGGGCTCATTCGCTTTGCTGGAGCCGACTGAAAACATACGAGACCGTGTATTCCCCGTAGCGCTTAAAAAATTAAGCCGTTGCGTGACGCTGATCAAATTCGAGTTTGACCGACTCAAACTCGAATTTGATCAGGTTAGGCGTGTCGCGAGCCTGACTCGCGGAGCCGGAGCTGACGGACGTGGCTGAGGATTGTGCAATGGTTGTTTGTCTGGTTGTTCGGCATCCAGTCGGCTCCATGTTTATGAGGCGTCCGGACGCCCAAGTGACGTTTGCAGCTAGCTACCGATAGTTTGCACAGTGCAGTGTTAACCTATATATGCCCACAACTATTTACAACTCCGATTTCGGTAATTTTTAAATACCACCTTACCATTATTCGTCTGTTTAAGAAAAAACATTGATTTATTATTTATGCAGCTGAAAGTACGTTTTTTTCGTAGTCGTTAATCACTCACTGAACCAATCAATTTCCACATCAAAAACAATCAAAAGTGTGACTACCATCAAACAAAAACAATGAATGCTTAATGATAATGATTAATTCCTGTATTAAGATATTTCTACTCTTTACGTAATTTCGTGGGTCGTTTTTGACCCAATGGGCATTTAAAGGTTGTGTACAAAAATGCAAAGAGTGCATAAGGACTAGTCTGATAATTCGTTCCCAGCTTTAGGTATGGTAACTTCATAGTATGTTACGCAACGCCCCACGATCTTAATTTGAGTTTGATCAATAAAACGTTGGCTTCACGCCTCATATACATCACCCTGCATTTACATCTATAAGGCAGAATAAACCGAATCTAAACCGGCGGAATTATTTACAAGACCCATTTCTGAGCGGTTGCTCTAGCTTGTGAATTTTTGTCAAAATCTTTCAAATAGTTTAATATTAAATAGTTTTCAGTTATTATAACATTTTTAAATTACATTTTAGTATGTGCTTATTTTAGGGTGACTTACCAGTCATCGGTTACCGGTTACCAGTCACCTTACCAGTCACCGGTTTGACCGGTTCGGTTCGGTTGAACCGGTCAAAGGAACCCTTATGGTCCGTCTGTAACACCTGATTATTTCAGGAACTGTAAAAGCTACCGACTCGAAATTAAGTAGAGATTTAAAATGCACTAATTGATTAAGATTGCAAGTGAAAAAACATTTAAAATATTTTCGTTTTCATCCCCAAAGGGTCCAAAATAATAAATATCAAAATTTCTAACTTATGCCACCAGTTTGAGTGGCATATCATGAAAGAGTTCAATAAGACCAGTTTTAAATAGTTGTTTTTATACGATGCACGGTTTTCAATTTATGAAAAAAATTGACCTACAAATGACCATAGCCCTCCTCTAATCTCCAAAGTTTGCAAAACGAGAAACCTGAAAGTGATGTAATATGTTATAGAAGCATACCTATATTATACAGGAAAATTATAGCGAAGTCTCCACCTAAACAGTTTTTGGAATCTTCCGAAACGGGGGGTGTGGGGGGTTGAAAATAAAAGGGGTTACCAGGTCAAGTGGGGTATCAAATGAAAAAGCTTGATTTGAACAATATAATACCGCTTCTAATTTTTGATATCATGCACAGGTTTTTATTTAGGATGAAAAAAGCGAAGCGAAAATAGAAGCCGGCTTAATAATGGGCTAATTAAGGCTAATTAATTATTTTGCTATTAACTATATTACTTAGTAATATAGTTAATAGCAAAGTCTCTAGCTATGGAATGTGAGGACAGTTGTGGTCGACCTATACAGCAAGTAACACGGTCAAATATGGGTATATACGGTGTTATCTGAAAGGCCTTAATTAGCCCATTATTAAGCCGGCTTCTATTTTTAGATAGATATATTTTTATTTGCAATAACAAGCATACACTTATATAATAATAACAATAATTAACAAATCTAGCTAATAGAAGTTAAAAAAAATCTATGTGTGTGTTGCAGTATAGCAAAAATATCATAATTAAGCGCATAATTTTGCTCAATGAGCAAACACTGATTTTTGTATAACATGTGTCTAAGACGTACAGTTTTTTAATTACGAAGAAAACTTACTTATTAGTATCGCACACCATTGATGTCCGCGGTGGATGAGTCAACTCGCACTTAACTGGTCTGGTTATAACTCATACGAGCACAGAATAAGTATGTAACCATAGGTAAAATATACAACAGATAATAGATAAACTGTGGGTGTATATTAATGTGAATTCAATCAAATAATGTATAGGTATATAAACGACTTTATTAAAAATAATAATAAGGTAGGTAAATGTATTACCATTTTTCTTGATACATTTTGACTTAACAGGAAACGCCTTCATCATAAAAAAAAATAAAAAACACTTTCCTTCATGACTTTTTCCCCATTATATATACCTTCAGATATTGCTCAGTACGCAAATCTATTGAGAATACCTTAACAGGGGTAGCCAGAGGCAAGTCCAAACATTACGTTCCATACATGCCCATTTCTTCCAAGCAGCTAGCATTCCACGTGACAGCTCATCGCCGCTTTTTATTGCAACACTAACGTAGCACATACATTTCGAACTTTTTAGTTCGAGAGCCTACCGATTTCCTCACGATGTTTTCCTTCACCGTTTCGATCTCGTGGTAATGCGCACATAAATTTTTCGAAACGAAAAACCACGACCTCCTGATCTTAAGTCGGGGTACATCTTACTAGGCCACCACGGCTCTTCATGGCGCTTCACGGCCACACCTTCATCATAATAATATAAGAGCAATATTATAAGATAATAATAATATAAGAGTAATGATAATATAAGAACGCAACTAATGCAGATCCTTCCTTACGCTGCTCTACAAAGCAGCCTCCTTGCTTCAATTAACGACATCGACGACTTCTTTTTAATGTGGCTCACATAATTATTTATCTTTTGTCTTCCCCTACCTCCCTTTCCTTATTTTTTTCCCTCATGTCGTCTAAGGTGTCACAATATTTTTCCTCTTCTATTTTATTTATTTTTTAACATAATAATTGGAAACGCCATAAGACAAGTATGCTGCTTAAAATGCCACGACTTTCTGATCGTATTGGTGAAAAAATACCAGTAGGTGTTGTGTTATTCATTATGTTACCTTCCACAATTTTTACAAAATATTTCTTGACACTAGCACCTTGATCGCCCAAATGACGGGCAAACAAAATTATTACTCAGGCGGTGGTACCAGGTATTTCACACAAAATTCCCTTCGATATCCCCGAATCAGCGCTTCATGCAATATTGGCCCCATCACCCCCATAAAACGTAGAATTGAATGCTCATTTTCGCTTGGCCTTACTTTGTATAGTGCTGGCAATATTTTCTCGCAATACTGATACATATTTTTAGAAAGGATCAGCTATGTCATGATACTGCCAATAAACTTGGTTCGTTCAATAAAGTTTTTGTCATTTCGTTTTACGATGTACTTGAATGCCCAGAATGTGATACCAATTTCAGTCTAAAGTTGCTTTATTTAAGAAATTTTCTTGACAAGTATTTTATAACCTGCTAGATAACCTGCGATTATACGAGTATAATGAGTAGTAATTAAGCACTTAAAATTACTGAAATAATTATAATGTAATTTAATGTTATAGATTTCATTTTCAAGATAAGTAATTTGATAGATTTTTGCTTATATATGAGTATTAAAAGTAGTATCTAAACACTTAAAATTGCTGAATGAATAGTTATAATTAAATTAAATTCAATTCAAAGGCACCTTATGCCTTACATATTTCTGCATCTTATTCATTAGGTAGGTATTATTAGGTAGGTACATAAAATTAGTTACATTTTCAGGTATCATATTTACTTTTAAAAACAAAGTAAAACAATTTTTAGGGGGGTTTGTACGGGGTTCCAACTTTCATCTTCGGTACCCAAGCCAACACATAACACACAACAGGCATAGCGCAGCCTACATCGGCACGTCGAAATTCCCTGGTCGCTGACGGGCAGCAACGTCGGCAGTGCGAGAAGCTGTGCTCTGCAATCCCCAACCTGCTTGCCCCGCGTGGGGATTATGGGCATAAACCCCCTAATGACCAGTACAAAAAGAAAATGGAACTGGAAAACCTCTTCAAATCCGTCCTTCACTGTGGGAGAACTCCAAAGGCGTGGAACGAGAGCTTAGTGGTTCTGTTTTTTATGAAGGGTGATAAGAGTCTTCTTAAAAACTACAGACCTATTTCGCTCCTAAGCCAGAACGCCAGAAGACTCGACGAGTTCCAGCCACTGGAGCAAGCAGGGTTTCGCGGAGGATATGGCACCATAGACCATATTATACAGATTATATAGAAGTCCGAAGAATATAATCAGCCCACGTGTCTGGCTTTTGTGGACTATGAGAAGGCCTTTGACTCTGTCGAAACCTGGGCTGTCCTAGAATCCATGCAGCGATGCCATGTCATCATCATCATCATCATCATCAGCCTATAGCAGTCCACTGCTGGACATAGGCCTCCCCTAATGAGCGCCATTGCGCCCTATCCTGAGCTCGATTCATCCAGCTTCTACCAGCAGCCTTTCGCAGATCGTCACTCCACCTGGCCGGAGGGCGTCCTACACTACGTTTGCCGAGCCGCGGTCTCCACTCAAGAACTCGTTTACCCCAACGGTTATCGGTTCTTCGGCAGATATGGCCAGCCCATTGCCACTTCAGCTTGCTAATTCTCTGAGCTATGTCGACAACTTTAGTTCTATGTCGAATATACTCGTTACGGATTTTATCCTTCAGAGAAACTCCGAGCATAGCTCGTTCCATAGCTCGCTGAGCGACTTTAAACTGGTGGACTAGCCGTACTGTGAGTGTCCACGTTTCGGCTCCATATGTCATGACGGGTAGGACGCACTGATTGAAAACTTTCGTCTTCAAACATTGTGGTATGGGTGACGAGAAAACTCGACGTAGTTTTCCAAATGCTGCCCAACCCAGCTGAATCCTCCTCTTGGCTTCCTTCTCGAAGTTCTTTCTACCCAACTGCAATATCTGCCCGAGGTATGTATACTCCGAAACAACTTCAAGAGGGTGTCCATTAACGACGACAGGACTCGGATCAATTCGGTGATTGACCATGACTTTGGTCTTGTCCAAATTCATGCCGAGACCTATCTTTCGCGAGGCTGATGCTAGGCCGTCCAGCATCTGTTGCAGCTCCTCCAGCGACTCCGCCATTAGGACTATGTCATCAGCGAATCGCAAGTGTGAGATGTGCTCGCCGTTTATGTTAATGCCCATACCTTTCCAGTCCAGCGTCTTAAACATATCCTCCAACGCGCTCGTGAACAGTTTCGGAGATATGACATCTCCCTGTCTCACTCCGCGGCGCAGTTGGATGGGTTTAGACTGCTGGTCCTGTACTCGGACACTCATAGTGGCAGCTTCGTACAGACATCTTAACACTTAGATATAACGATAGTCCACTTGGCATCGCTGTAAGGATTCCAGGACAGCCCGGGTTTCAACAGAGTCAAAGGCCTTCTCATAGTCCACAAAAGCCAGACACAGGGGCTGATTATACTCTTCGGACTTCTGTATAATCTGCCTCACTGTGTGAATGTGGTCTATGGTGCCATATCCTCCGCGAAACCCGGCCTGCTCCGGTGGCTGGAACTCGTCGAGTCTTCTGGCGAGACGATTCGTTATGACCCTAGAAAACAGCTTGTAAACGTGGCTCAAGAGCGAAATAGGTCTGTAGTTTTTAAGAAGAGTCTTGTCACCCTTCTTAAAAAACAGAACCACCAAGCTCTCGTTCCACGCCTTTGGAGTTCTCCCACAGTGAAGGACGGAGTTGAAGAGGTTCTGCAGCTCCTGCACAACAGGAGCTCCTCCTGCCTTCAGAAGTTCTGAAGTGACTCCGTCTTCACCGGGGGCTTTTCCATTTTTAAGCTGTCTCAGGGCCAGTACGACTTCGTCTTGGCTGATATCTGGCAGGTCGTCGGTGTAGTGGCGGGTGAGGGTGGCTCTGGAATCGTGGTTGTCATGTTGGGGGCAAGGAGAATGTGCCGCGTACAGTCGGCCATAGAAGTCCTCGATCTCTAATAACATCTCCGGCTTTGACAAGACGGTTCAGCCATCGTGTGTTGTTAACTTCGTCAGGTGGCTCCTGCCAAGCTGCTGAGTTTTGAACCCTCTCAAAACTTTGGACCCTCGGTTTCGCTCTATCGCCTCTTCAATGAGGCGTGTGTTGGAGCTCCGAAGGTCACGCCGTATCATCTTCGCAATTCGCTTGTTCAGGTCTGACCTCTCTGACGAAGTGGCCTGAGTGGTTTCCCGTCTTTTTGCCATCAGCCCAAGAGTGTCATCCGAAAGTTTGGACTTCTTGCCTTTAGACTGCATTTGGCAGAATTTGATGCCCTCGTCCCTTAACGTTCCAACCACGTTCTGTAGGGCCTCATCAACGTCATCGGTGGGTTCCACGGCAACGAATCTATCACCGAGAAGCTTCTGAAACTTCTCGGTGCCCGCCATGATCTGGAGTAGATTGGGTCGGAGCGTGGACTTCATCAGACGGTTTCTTTCCAGCTTAAGATTGATATTCAGAGAGCCTCGGACAAGTCTGTGATCAGATCCGGTATTGAACCTGTTGATCACGGAGACGTCTCTGAATAAGTGCTTTTTATCCGTCATGATGAAGTCGATCTCATTTTTGGTCACAGCGTCGGGGCTTCGCCACGTCCACTTCCTGTGGGGCTTCTTCTTAAAGAACGAATTCATTAAGAAGAGCCCCTCCTTCTCTAGGAAGTTGACGAGCATTTGCCCCCTGTGATTTCTACTTCCATAACCATGCGGGCCCACTCTGGATTCGTCGCCAACTCGGACTCCCACTTTGCCGTTAAAGTCCCCCATAACAACGTTGAAGTGAGCCTTAGTGGTGTTGTGCAAGGCTTTGGATATGTCCTCGTACATATCCTCCACTTCATCATCCAAGTGTGCCGAGGTCGGTGCGTAAGCCTGAATGATCTTCATACTATACCGCTTGGATAGTCGAAGGATCAGGTACGCTACCCTGGTCGACACACTGGAGATTTCCTGAACGTTGTTACAGAGGGCCTTATTGACGAGAAACCCTACGCCACCCTGTGATGTTTGGTCACCCTAGCGGAAGTACATTAGATGGCCCGAGTCTAGGGTTATGGTGTCCTCTCCCTCTCTACGGACTTCACATAACCCCAGAACATGCCACCTAATGTTCTCCAGCTCCACTTCCAACTGCGCTAGATGTTCATCGAGCCTCAGAGTGCGTCCGTTATACGTTGCTAGGGTCAGGTTTTGCAGGTAGCCAGAGGTAGCCCGGTGATTGTTCGCACCCCTTGCCCCGCCGTTACCATGGCCGCTACCTGTATGACCAGGAATAGCGGGGCGGCCGGGAACTGGGGGCCATTTCTTTTTTGTAATTTTCATTAGGGGGTGTATGCCCATAATCCCCACGCTGGGCAAGCGGGTTGGGGATCGCAGGGCACAGCTTCTCGCACTGCCGACGCTGCTGCCCGTCAGCGGCCAGGGGATTTACCTGTGCCGATGTAGGCTGCGCTATGCCGCCATCAGCCGGCCGCCAAGTGGACTATCGTTATTTAGAAGTGTTGAGATGTCTGTACGAATCCGCCACAATGAGTGTCCGAGTACAGGACCAGCAGTCTAAACCCATCCAACTGCGCCGAGGAGTAAGATAGATGTCATATCTCCGAAACTGTTTACAAGTGCGTTGGAGGATATTTTTAAGATGCTGGACTGGAAAGGTATGGGCATAAACATAAACGGCGAGCACATCTCACACTTGCGGTTCGCTGATGACATAGTCCTACTGGCGGGGTTGCTGGAGGAGCTGCTGGACGGCCAAGCATCAGCCTCGCGAAAGCTAGGTCTTGGCATGAATTTAGACAAGACCAAAGTCATGGTCAGTGACCGAATTGATCCGAGTCCTGTCGTCGTTAATGGACACCTTCTTGAAGTTGTGCTCGGAGTTTTTCAGAAGAATAGAATCCGTAACGAGTATATCCGACATAGAACTATAGTTGTCGACATAGCTCAGAGAATTAGCAAGCTGAAGTGGCAGTGGGCTGGCCATATCTGCCGAAGAACCGATAACTGATGGGGTACACGAGTTCTTGAGTGGAGACCGTGTCTCAGCAAACGTAGTGTAGGACGCCCTCCGGCCAGGTAGAGTGACGATCTCTGAAAAGCTGCTAGTAGAAGCTGGATAGTGGATGTATCGAGCTCAGGACAGGGCGCAATGGCGCTCATTAGGGGAGGCCTATGTCCAGCAGTGGCTGATGATGATAATTAAATATTTTAACGCAATCATAAAACGTAGTGATGATGATGATGAACCATTGAGACAGTATCAGATATCATTCGATAAGTAGTCTTAACATTTGACTTTAAACAAAACTAGTCGGTACCCGACGAATTGGTAGTTTGAAGAGAAGTTTTTAAGAAGTCTCGATGCACCCCACAATGGCTGAATTTAGAAAATCCTTTACAATATCATACTATGCAAGGAACATATTCTCCAAAAAATCTCTAGGATTCCATCAATTAATCAGTTGTTAATATTATGTTTACCTATTATTTTGACTAAATGTACGGATCTGAGTGATAGACTGATAGTTATAATAAAAACAGCTTGCTATCAACCCTTTAAAAAAAAAAAATAAGTCTTAGTATTAAGTACTTTTCGAGGATACTCACTTTTATAAGTTTTTGTTCGTTCAAATCTTGTGAAGAGCCATCATGGCGTCGGAGAGTCAAGTACCTACATTCTTTGTGAATATACCATTTACTTACGTACCTTTATCATGAAACACACTCTCGAAATAGAGATGCTTTTGACGGATCATTAAATAGCTAATAATTTTGAAGGCTGATTTTCTATTCGTATATTATTATTACCCCGAAAAGGGGTAAATCTACTTCCAAAGGTCTACAGCATATTTTCCTCTATGATGGATTTTGTATTATTTTGAAGGATTGTAAACGCTTAACTCTTGGTTAAAGGCCAAGCTAAATTTGTTGAACTTTATTGTTGAATAACAATAATAATATAGTTTAAGGTCGTTTAAAACAAGATATTAAATATGGATGTTCAGAATCATGGGTACCTATTACGCTGAATATGGCTGCACTAACATGTATCATTAAATAGAACTGTTACTAACCAATTTTACGTAATAAATAACTTTGACTTAGACCATGTATTTCTATCTAAGGTTCTCACATTCTGTGGACAAGAATCGTCCAAAACAAATTCTTTCGGGAAAGTATAAAATGGCTCTAAATGGTTCGTGTGCACTAATATTATACATGGTGCTGCTGGCTAGTTTTGCTAACTTGAACTTGGCTTGACATGTTCCCGCGTGTCTTTATATTACTATACGCACCTAATTGTACAATATTTTTTCATACAATTTTGTTAAACTTCTGGTAGGTAAATATTTACAGTATTTACTAATAAATTCATACTTCAACTTATTTTAAGAACATCAAAAATAAGAAGCATACTTTTCTTCGCTTTACATTGATGTAAAGAAAAAATAGAAAACTTACACAGTAACTACGAGAAACTAGCTTCTGAGATTGTAGGTATGGCTTTTTGCTTAACGGAAGTGTACGTCCAACATTGAATTACTATTGCCAAAACTTTGCGTTATTTCTACCAATTCTCATAAACTAAGTTTGTGACAGCCATAAAGTATAAACTAATTTGTCAAACTTCGCACTGGCATTTGCCGGGTGCAGAAATATTCACGTTGCTGACTGCTGTTATGAAAACCTATTGCATAATTGAAAATGCAATATTTCACTTACATAAACCTACGAGTTACTTACACGACCGAGCATTTTTCTTACTAGTAGAGTATATTTTTACAAAACTGGCACAAATCGTCTGCCTGTAATAAAATAAACTATGCACGCGCTTATTTAACTTGGAATTTCAAGAATAAACAATAACGATAAGGTCATAAATAAAATGCTCTCTTTGGCGCATTGCGTTGAAGGTTTACCTGAAACGCAGAAGGATGCGGGGTCAATTTACACAGTGCAAATATTTGTCTTTGGTCTGGGTGATTTCTATTTAAAATGTGTATGTATTTTACATTTAAAAATAATAATACATTAGTCATGTGGTTCCCATTATACAAGTTCTGCTTTGTTTAGGACATAGTTTGGGGCTAGATAATGTTTTGTGAATATGCCCAGTGCTATTTATTTATTTATTGGCGAAAAGGTATGAATAAACTAGCTAGACTACATCTGCACTTGTAAATGCAAAAATACTCAAGTTTCTAATGTTTCTGTCAAAGTATGTTCGTTGTTTTCACGCAAAAGAGCATAATGAGCAGAAGCCAACGTCCTCAACGCGAACATGCTCCAAGCCTGCGATAGTGCGAACTGGCAAATTGAACAAACTTGTGCAATTGAAACTCCAATGTTATAATCTCGGTTGCACTGGCACTTGTTTTTGCTACACTCAGCCATTACACGGGTGTATCTCGAGCGAACACTCGCCGGATGCCCCGGCTTGAGAGGTTAATTTAATTCAGCTGTAACAACCCTATCAGGCCGGAAAGTTCGTTGTTATAACTTGTTTGTTTCCTGGCAGATTAGCGAGGTGTTTTTATCCTGCTGACTTTTTCATGTATTTTATTTCTAGCAGGAAGTAGGTACCTAATTCATTATTGAACTGAATTTCTATTGAACCTACTGTATAAACTACTAAATAACTACTTAATTGTACCCGCTGCTTCGCTTGCATGGTACCGGGAGAAGCCTATGCGTTAATCCAGGTCACATGCTATGTATATTCCAAGTTTCATCCAAATCCATTCACCCGTTACACCGTACGTGTCGGGGACAAACATACTAACACACACACACAAGCTTTCGCATTTATAATATTCATGTGATATTTTTTTACCGAAAACCTAAGCACACCTGGGGGGTGAAAGGCACGCTCGTTAGTTATTCACATGGAGGAATATAGGAAGAGGTAGGTCAATAAAAGAATACATGGTAAAAATGAAAGATGGCATTTGAGGAGTGTGTTCAGAAGTTCAGATGACGTTTGATAGACGTAAATGGCACGTGAAAACGGTTTATACTGACCCCTCATAACGTGAGATAAGGACAGGAAGATGATTTTACTCTCTACTTTACAAAGCTACTGATATTTGCGTATCTAAACTCAGTATTAATGAACTTACTTGTATTTATGGCTATGCTGGCTGGTTTGTGGGTGTGGGAAATGGAAGTTTAGTCCATTAGAATTTATGACACATGTTCGTGGCCGCTCGGTAATTAAAAGACCCCACAGAGAGATATAAACACTGAAACCATGTGGTTCGGAATAAAATAGCCAATGGCTTTGTTTATTACATATAACCTACATTATACATAAATAGGTTCCTAGGTACTTTATGGCACTAGTAGTCATCATCAACATCATTAGCCTATATCAGTCAGCTGCTCGTCATTAGCCTCTTAGAAAGAGCGCCCATTGCGCCCTGTCCTCAACTCGACGCATCCAGCAGCCTTTTGCAGATCAACACTCCACCACTATCTGGAGGGCGTCCTACATTACGTTGTTCGTGTCCGAAAATAACCCGAATAGAGTGGGCAACTAACATACTTCATATTATTTTAATTACAAATTAATATTCTATTGAATCAAAGGAGAATGCCGAGAACCCGTACCAATTGCGTCAAAACCGAACGTATCCCATAAAATTTATTATATTTTATAAATTTCATTATCATGTTCTTTAGTTTTACACACCGACTCGATTAATAATCAAGTAAAAAAATATTTTGTTGATTTGGTTTCCGTTGCACGCCGCCATTAGACTACAACAACCAATGATATATACGTTGCTATGGCAATAAACATCGATGTAAAGTGTTATTAAGGCAATAACCCTCATTTTAAATTATTTTGACAGTAGAATCGACTAAAAAATCATTGTATATTTTTTTGACGCACTCACTTTAGTCTTGGCCATAGCGCCATACATCAGACGGCATTCTCCTTTTAATTATGCATTGAACAAAAATTTTCACAATGAACTGTAGATAATATAAACTAAATGTAGCGCGCGTTATCTGTTGCGATGGGCATTTTATGTGCGAGGAATAATAAAATTGCGTTAAAAAAATGGGAATCAGATGAGGGGGATGACGATGGGGTATGCTAATTTATAAATAGGAATATTTTGCAAAAACATGATGATGCCTTATACCTTAAAGAAGCTTTGTTACTTATTATTTTTTTATCAAAATATTTATCATGAAGCAACATAAACATAATAACATAATAAATATTTTAAAATTCATGGAATAATTTAATTGCAATTCAACCATAGGACTGGACAGTGGCTGCCGCTCATTTTATTAGTCCCAAGTTGGTAATTATATGGAAACCGGAAGGCGTTTTGTCCATACAAACGTATTCCCTGATTTCCTCCCTGGAACTTGACAATAACGCAACGAGTTTTTTTTTTAATTATTATAAATTTATCATCATCATATCAACACCGTACAATTATTTTCGTAATTTTTGAAATAAGTTTCAATCACGGATTTGCTGGCGTGGTAAAAACTGGAATAAAAGTAGCTTGGTCTACATTAAAGGTAGGTAAATGTCAGCTCTGTCAGTTCAGTATTTAGGAGAAGGAACAGACTTGCTACTTCATTTCACAAACTTTCGCCTTTAGTTTATTAGTAGGTACGAGTAGCATTTAATACCAAACAAGAAATGGAATTTTTTCCGAACGCCTGTGCTTGTTTTACATTCTATAAAAGATCCATAATAAGAAACGTCAAAATTTCTAAATGGTGACAATAATAGGTCGAGTGGTATATCATATGAAAGGGGTTAATTAGCCCAGTTTAAAGCATTTTTTTTATACGATGCATGGTTTTCATTTTATGATCAAAACTGTCCAAAAAATGACCATAATCCCCCTAATCTCCGAAGTTTGCAAAGCGAGTCTGATAAATCTGAAACTAATATAAATTTTTAAGAAGAATATCTATATTTAACATGAAAACTATAGCGTAGTCACAACTGATTTAAAATGAAAAAAGTCCAAAAAATGACCCCTTATCTCCTAAGTTGGTATGGTGTTATCTGAAAGGCCCTAATTTGCCCATTTGATAGCCGGTTTCTATTTTTATACGACGTACAGATTTTAATTACGAAGAAACCTTACTAATTCGTGTCGCACGCCATTGACGTCAACCGCGGTGGGCGAGTCAACTCGCACTTAACCGGTCTTGGTTAAGTATGGTATGACGCCTTAAATATGATTAATATTAAGTACCCTCTTATTCTAAGTTAAGTTGTGTTGTGAAATGGTGTTTTGGTAGTTGTTTGATAGTCATCTTTTCATAGTCATTTCTTTAGTCATCCTTGACACCTCAGATGTGATGAGATGAGACATCCTCACGAAATGTCCTCATCTCAAGGTAGGTAGGTACCTACCTCGCTACGTACCTAGAGCTTTCCTCAAGGAAAAAATCGAGGTGGCAACTTAAAATAGGATGTTTAGTAACCAACGGAATGAAACGTATTTTATTACCAGCGCCATCTTTGTAAAAAGCTTGGAACTAAGTAAAACGCAGTACCAACGTTGAACAGTTGTGTTGAAAGGGTAGTAAAAACCCTGTAGTTGAATCATTTTGCGGATAGAGGTACCTACTTACCTTTTTTTACTTGCGATTACTATACCTTATCAACTTACTTGAATTTTATCAATGCAAAAAACATGTATGGCACGGCAAAACACAAGATAGGTACACATATTAGTAGGCACCTAACTAATATACTTACAAGGCCAGTTATGTTAACTACTAACCTACCTACCTACCTTGAGTAATTACTAGTAAGTAAGTTACCTAGGTACCTTTTTTGTGCATAATACGTTAATAATAAAACTACTACACTTGACCATTTTACCCAAAGATTAGCATTAGAAAAAGCTTTTTTAGTAATTTAAATAGGTACCTTCATATGTATTTAGTACTACCTACCTAAGTACAATTACAAAAACCCAAAGTACCAAAGTTATAGCATTGAGAGCTGGACACTAAGATTCGCTCTTGTTTCTTGTTCATGATCATGAGTTAATAGTTCCTATACCTACCTACCAACCTACATAGTAGGTACCTACCACAACAAGCATACCCGTGGAGCTATCAGGAGAAGTTATATTATTTTTAAATTGACAATTATATAAAAAGAAGAAAAGGAAATCGAAGCTTTTCAAGTTTCAATTAGGTATTAATTATTATTTTCATTAGTTTTATCTACATTCGGTAGACGAGCGGGGTCGCGAGCGATCCCAAGTACTGCAGTGGTAGCATGTTAGATCGCTTTTGCTGACACACTGAGGCAAGAGAGGCTAACTAAAAGCTAAATACCTTCAATTTAAGATTGTTTGGGGTCGCGAAGACCAAGCAGTGTACGAACACAACGAAGGGTTGTAGAGTTTTTTTAATAACTTCCGAGTGAAATGAAGGATTCAAAAGACGCCCAAGACGAAGACGGCTTTATTTCTGAGGTGAATAGGTTAAAATAAATGTAAATAATACACAATATTGCGCATTACAAATTATCATTATCATAAAATTATAGATAGGTAAATAAACATAAATTGTTGATATTGCTTATTATCCCCTTCCTTTTGGTAGATAAGTACTTGGATCAGCTGCTTGCATACGACAAACAATGACTGCGGCGATATTGTCCCTGTTTCGTCTTCTTTGATATGTTTCTATCACTAACCCTACCAGAGTTTTTTGCATTAAAAGTAAGTAGATAATATTATTTTTCATCATATTACTAGGTACAAGAGGTTAGTTCGTATTTCGAATAAATTATTTTTGTTTGTGTTCTGGAGAAGCCTAGTGAAAGATATTTATTATCTCTCTGTGTTATTTTTGGTGTATGTAGGATAATGATCTAAGTATGATATGTACCGAAGATAATCCATATGATAATAATAATATATGGAAGAGGGTCTTGTATGATATGACATTATGAGATGTGATTTTGGAAGCTCACACTTTGTATGAATATATATTAAAGAGACCACACCCAAAAGAGTTTACGGATTCGAAATTAAAACTAAACATCTTGGAGGCCGCAGAGCTTCCAAAAGCAGAATTTTACCGCACAGATATTGTTTTATCGTAGGATCCACTCCAAAAAGAACATACTTACAAATTCAAAATTTGAACTAACTTTGTAACAGCAGCTGCTGACTTCAGCATTATTGCATTAGAACGCAAAAAAATACTGCTCAAAGATAGTTAGGTAGCATAAATATTTTCAAAGAAAAATCTTAAGAGAATACAAAATTCTGCTCTCAATGGATAATGGATTTAAGTATCAATAAATAGCTAAATAGGCATATACCTACTCAAAACTTCAACTTGTACTGTATGTTAAATAAAGTTAAACCTAACATTAAAATAAAAGATGAAGATTTTAATCTTGTGGATACTATTGTATTTCTAGGTATAACCTTAGATACTTAGCTTCAATGAGGGGCACTTACATAGATGGGTTGTCCAACAGACTCAGTTCTGCAGCATACGCAGTCAAAAGAACGGCTAGACTGGTTTATTTCAGCTATTTCCACAATATTATTTCGTACAACATTTTGTTGTGGGGGAATGCTGCACATAATCAACACCATTATTTGTGCTGCAGAAGAGGACTGTTCGTGCAATTTGTAATATGGGCCCAGACAATCACTTTGAACTATGTTTAAAGAAATAAATATCATGACAGTTCCGTGCCAATACATATTAATATATGAAAACTTAATGAATGTCCGAAAAAATATCAAATTGTTTAAGAAAAATAGCGAACATCATAATTTCAACACTAGAAATAAAGATACATTAGCTGTACCTACAGTAAGGCTCCATAAAGTTAGTCAATCTTTTAAAGGGTGTATCAATGTAACGATATGCTTAATTTATCTGTAAATAAATTCAAAAATGTTGTTAAACGTTACCTCTGTAATAAAGCTTATTATAAAATTTCTGATTATTTAGATGACAAAAAAGCTTGGGATGAAATTGTTTCCAACTCCCTCAAAAACAATATAATAGTTAAAAATTGTAATACAATCTGTATTTTCAAAGTGTGGAATTTAATAAAAATATAAACCAAGCAGAGTTTCTTGAAAATTCTTCTCTGTTCGGTCGCGTTACGAATTGGTGTAAATAAAAAAAAACGATTCATATGAATTAATACGAATTAATACGAATTGGTGTAAATAAAAAAAAACGATTCATATGAATTTTGAATTTTACTGTATTGTAGTTGGTAGTACTATGGTAGTACAACAGTATAAAGACGCACTACGCGGACTGTGATAGTAGTTAATCTAGTAGATACCTAGCTACCTAGCCTTAGTTTTTGTTGACCTAGTTGGCACCATATGGGTCAAAAGCCGACAATAAGAAGTGCTGGTTTGATTTCCATGGCGGGACAAATTTTTGCTTATAGGAGTCCAGAGCAACACTATTGTGTAGGTACGTACACGCTCCTGATACCCACAACACCAAAATTACTAGACTATATCAGCCCACTGCTGGACCTAGACCTCTACTAGAAGGAGAAGAAGAAGGGGGATATGCCCCTTATCCCCACGCTGGGCATGCGGGTTGGGGATCGCAGGGCACAACTTTTCGCACCGACGCTACTACATCGGGGGCCAGGGGATGTAGCTGTACCAGTGTTAGGCTGCGCTTTGCTGCAATCAGCCGGGCACCAGAGGCCCGTTTATTTGTTAGCAGAGTATACCACGGGCAGGTGGGGTTGGCTTGGGTTCTAAAGATGGATGTTGGAACAAATTATACCCACAAAATCGTTACTTTTCGGAGATTTTTGGATAGTTACAAAAATATTATCTGTACGTACCTATCTAAGAATAATAAGTACTACTTACTTTATTTAACTTATTTCACAAAGCAATTTAATACAGTTCGATTTCATTATTCCAGTCCCGAGGTAGAATTAATTCTGGTGCGGCACGAAACACTTGAAACAAGAGATAAGGATCTCTTCACACAAGAGCTCACTTGATCTATCCACACTTTGACCCAGCTGCCATTATCCACACAACCTGCTGGGTTTATAAATGATAATATTATTATTCTAGCTCTTTCACTTGCGTATCATATAGGTAGGTAGTATTATTTTTTGTTTAGTAGCAAAACTGCTCTTTTTACCCGACCAAAGCCCTCTTTAGTCAGGTTAAGTTTTTAGGGTGTATGTATGTTTGTTATATTATTTGTCGGTCGCTGTAGCCCAAACGGCTGGACGGATTTTGATGAATGAGGTGTCATTTAATTTGTCTAGATCACAAGGATGACATAGGCTATATGAAATGTAAAAAAATCCAATGTAGCGACTGTAAGAATACATTTTTAATTTACGATGAACTAAAAAGGTATCGGTTACTGATCGATTTCCACAAATTTGGTGTCTTTGGATTTGACTGAATCATTAAATTGACATGTAGATCTTAAAAATTGCCAAAAAATCCAATATGTGGACTGCAAGATGCCAGTTTTACTTTACGCCACAGATATAGAAGAAAAATAAATGAAGTCTTAAAATTCACTATGTTCTGAGGCCTCATTTATAACTCAGTTGCACACCAAAATGATCGGCACCGGACCTTTATTAGCCAACTTTGACATTTCATCTATCGAAATTCGAAGAACGTCAGTTGACAAACTGTCAAAGTACGTATAAACAGGACCGTTGCTTATCATTTCGGTGTGCAACTGAGTTAGTAAATGAGGCCTCTGAACGTCTACTCATACATCTGATCTCTACTTTCTTATGTCCATATATCATTTGCTAGAAAGGGATGCATACTTTATCTCAATGCGATTGCTGCGACTTCGTACCAGCATTTCAATGAAACTGCATAGAATTTGGTTCGAGCGCCCTGGTACGACTAACTTTTTGCTTCTTACTTAACTTTTTAATCGCATAGATATATGTATGCGTCTCTTTCTAACTGATGATATTGGACATATTGGCGCAACAAGCTTATTACTTTGTGTTGAAGTATACTTATGTGCCGTTTTGTGGAAATAAACTATATGAATGAATAAGAAAATAGAGATCAGCCGTATGACTTGATGTTCAGAACAGAGTGAATCTTAAGACTTCATCTAGTTCTGTGTTTTACCCTGAAATGAAAATAAAAAATAGTTTAATCACAAAGCTTCCGAAGGCAGAATTAGTTTTACAGTAAACATCATACTAAGAAGTATTTACTCATTTGAAATTCGATCTCACCTCCTCGGAGGCTGCGGATTTCAGCAAGTCGTATGCAATCTGCTTCATAGTAATAAATAGGTTAATTTTACAATAAAGATTATATCAAGAAGTATTTATTGATCTGAAATTCGATCTAACCTCCTCGGAGGCTCCGTATTTAAGCGAGTAGTAGGTATGCAACCTGCTTCATAGTATTAAATAGGTAAGCGTCAAAAAATTCTCAAAGAATATTTTTCAGAAATACGTCATAATTATACTGTTGTTCCATGGATTTATGTATCAACAATTTGTATTTACTTAATACTTTTATGCTTAATTTACTACAAGTTTGCATGGAATCCTGGAATCCTCGGTGCGTGGTCTATCTCGCACTTGGCTCGCAGTTTTTTCAAAATTTACGAAAAAAAGAAATAAATTATAAAAAAAAATATAATTTCAGCTCTGGTTTTACAAATATTAATTTTTTGCTGAACTATACAAGTATGCTCACAGAAGCTCCGACAATCTGGAGCGCCTGATGGTGATCGGATCGGAATGGTGGAGGGTAAGGGGCCACGAGCCCACGAGGAAGAAGTCCCAAACAATGGACGAACCAATTAGCCCAACATCTAGAGATACCAGTCAGCGTGGCTCTCCCTCAGGCAGCTGATAGGAACGATAAAGTAAAAAAAAAGACAGACAGTAAAGAGCCTACCTACCTAACTAACTAGATTAGATCAAAGTTTATGTAATCTACACTCCTACCTAGAAGGTAATAGGTACCTATCTATGTAATAGGTACCTATCTATGTAATAGGTACCTATCTATGTAATAGGTACCTATCTATGTAATAGGTATCTATATATGTAACATTTTAGTACCTTACTCTAGAATCTGTAGCATTAGTAGGACTTCTTAGTTTTTTTACCTAGTACGTATGCATCCAGAGTCGTGGATGAATCTAGAAAGCTAGTTAAGTACCAAATTTTTAACTAAACAGTAGTTACCTACCTCCGTATTTAGCTATGTTTTCGGCCATGATTTTTTTTTTAATTATTGCCCCTTAGCATAAGTTTCAAATAGACATTCTGTTGTGTTTAACATACCTGCTTAGTACCTACTTACTTCCACCAAGGACTTATAAATTCATCAGAATAGTTATGTATAAGAAGAAAACTTAATTGTTTTAGGACCAAAAGTCAAATTCAATAGATATCCATATTTTTAAAATATTAGAGTCGTCGGCAGTAGGACCTACAAGACAACGGGTTCACTTCCGGGTTAGATTTCGGTTGAGAAAAACTTTGTGCTGACGATTCATAATTTTAATGTTGATCAGACAGAGGTTCTGATAAATTCTTACACATCGCAATATCTATTAAGCAGGTAGTAGGTTTTCTTTTCTGTGGACCGAAGTAGGTAGGTACTCCATGTGACATAACAGAAATGCTGCGCCCCGACTCAAGTACACCACAAAAACTCTAAAGAGTTCGAGAACTAGTTTAAAGACACAAAAAGTTTTTAACCCAGTACCTAGATTTTCTTTTAATTCTATCGCGTTTAAAAAGGGAACGCATCGTGTTCTCAGCCAATCACAGAGGCGGGAACCCGATCACTGATGCATGAGCAAAAAACAAGAGAGTGCCGTTTTTCTTTTTACAACAAATAATACAAAGTGAGAATATTAAAAGTTCCTGTGTTTTTCACCACTTGATGAAGTAATGGAAGTGAAAATTTCCCAAAGCCGATCGACTGGAAGACTCGCATGCAAGAAACCTTCAGCACCATTATTACACGTAAGTCACACTATCCTCCTGTTTCTTTTCTTTCCGTCAGAGGTAAAGGTGTAGGCATACGTTTTAGGCTCTATACAATACACCCTATGATGCATTACACCTGTTTAGGTATTTTATCACTAGATAATGTTTTTTACGTACCTTATTCTAAGCGATAACTTTCAAACCATAAAATTGACAAGGTAATTCATTCACAGGTCACGTCTGCCAAAGACGTGCACTAGGGTTTAGTATTGCACTTCTCAAGAATTTTCAATTTTTGCAAAATACTTATTTCTATCCAAGAAATGCAATCATACGTCGTTAGACGTCTGGTCTATCCCATCAATGCTGTTATTTTCTTATGATGACGAATTTTCAAGTCGAATATGTGTGTGTGAGTGTGCATATTTCAATAACAACAACAACAAAATCAGTCTATATCAGTCCACTGTTGGACATAGGGCTCCCCTAATAAGAAGGCTGGTATGCCCATTATCCCCACCCTGGGCATATGGGCATGGCATGTCTGTGCGTTCTGCTATCCCCAAAACTCGAGTTTGACCGACACACCGTCTCTACTGGCCGTCGCGTCGGTGGTCAGGAAATTTAGCACGTAGCGCAGTCTAACACTGCCACTTGGCACGCCGCAAGCAGTCGGCTGCCAAAGCCCCGTTTATAAGCATGGTGCACCAGAGGCAGGATAGGTTGGTTTGGTTACCGAAGATGAAGGTAGGAGCTTTTGACGTTGAATTACATATTTGTGGTACTTTTAATTCCTGTACTATGCGAGCGCAGCCGCACACGGTAGTAGGCAACATCTAGGGCCTTACTTTGGTAATCAGAATGACAGTGTTATGGAATCCAAATAACTGTTATATAAACTGCAAAAAACTATTTTGTTTGTTAACACTGTTTCGTTTTACTTTTTATTTCGGATGATTTAGGTACAGTATCATAGTAATTAATCTATCCCTTGCTTACTTACCCTTGTTTAACACTACCAAAATGAGCTTTCACTGTAGAAACTGACAAAGAAACTATGTAAAGGCTGAGAATAACATGAAAGGATAATTTTTGTCACATTGTAATGTAAGTACAGAGGCGCCTATATAAATAAATAAAACAGGCAGGTGAGAAGTCAGGGGTGTAAGCAAAAATTACTAGTTTCCGGGGATTTTCATATTATATATTCGAGACAGATTTAACGATATAGGTAAAATGACGCCACAATCATCATTCTCATCATCATCATCAGTCTACAGTCCACAGCTGAACATAAACCTACCCTAATAAGCGCTATTGCGCCCTGTCCTCAGCTTGACGCATCCAGCTTCTACCAGCAGCGTTTTGCAGATCACTCCACCTGGCCGGAAGGCACTAGGTTTACCATGAAGCGGTCTCCACTCAAAAACTCGTTTACCTGAAATGTTTTCGGTTCTTCGGCAGATATGGCCCTGTCTCTTCAGCTCGCTTTTTCTCAAAACTTTAGTTCTATGTCGGATAATCTCGTTGTAGAGTCTATCCTTCAGAGAAACTCCTAGCAAAGCACATTCCATCGGATCGGATTTTTACCTGTGTCGTGGGTAGCTTTCCGTGGGTATGTTCCGTACCGGAATAGCTTCCTCATTATTTCTTATAAAATAACGTCAAATCGAATATAGTAACGTCGAATTTCAAATAGGTATCTGCCTAAATTTATGACAACGTACTCTGGAGACAACCAGATATCATAAGGGTCGTGAGAGTTTGAGGCATATCCTGATTTCAAATTTCGCGCGCTGAGCAATCCTCAAACTCAGGCAATTGTATGTGCGTTCGTTTTATTCGAAAGCGCGAGATTCGTCGCGGCTCCTTACAACTAAATTCAATAACCTAGCTAATTGTGTGATAATTGCGAGTGTTTGTGACCTCCATAACCCAGGGATCAGCACCAAGCGTCCTGTGTTATATTTCATTTCTGTCGTGCCCAAAAATAAGGATTTTCAACCATAACCTTGATCCATCGCCGAACAACCTCGGACGGAGCGCGAGGCCGTGGAAGGAGAACCAGGTGAGCCTTATACTCTTCACGACAAGGTATAGAAATACAAATTTATCAAATTTTCCCAGTCAAACCCAAAACAAATGCAAAAATATTTTTTCGTTCCACAGAAGAAATCTAATCCGCAACCTCTTGCATCTTATCTGGCTATTCAATTGCATCTACGAAGTTTTTCCGGAAGAGATGGATAAGGAATTTCTAGGCTCGGTGATTCTGTCACTATCAGTATCTGATAGTTCAAGCATGGAAAATTTTGGTTTAACCACGGATTAGTATTATAGTTTAGTTTGTAAATTTATATATTTATATTTTTCCTGGTTTAAAATAAAGAGATCTTTTATCTATTTATCCAGTATAAAAACCCTTCCATTATAAAAAAATGCGTGAAAAGCTTCACTGAGCTGTTGTTTAACAATATCTGCAGTAGCTGCTCACTGACCCAGTTACTGTGCAAATTACTTTCTCGTGGCTGAAGGCTCTACCTAAATACATTGATGCGTAAACGGTCAAAAAATATCACATGCGTTTGGCTCAATGCGCTAAAGATCTTGTAACTTAATCTTAGTTATTTATCTTTCTACCGATACGTGTGTACACAGGCTGTTTGTAGAACTCGAAGTGCGCCCTACTTTACTAGCAAAAAGGTGTGTCGGACAAAACTCTACTAGGTATTAAAAATGTAGACACCTACATTTACGATAATTTAGAACTTTATTAACGAACTAACACAGGGTTTTCAAAACCAGTGGGACCTGAAGCGAAAATCAAAAATATGGAAGATAGAGTACCTATGTCACTCAAAGTTGCTTTATTTTATGTTTGATGCAAAGAAAAACTACATTCACAGAATTTTAAAACTTCACTTACATACCTGATCGAACTGCCTAAAATACCAAAAAATAGGTACTTATTTTTATGAATATAATATATCGATTGGTTAGGCACCATAAATCTTTCTAAAACTTTGTATCTAAAATTTCAAAGACCTAATATAAAATATTACTTTAGGCACCTAGGAAGGTGTGTTTAGGTATTATTTAATTTTTTGAATGATACATTTTCTCTGTTTTAAAAAGGAAGGTAAGATTATCAACATTAAGTCTAAAAAAATGGATAACTTCGTACTACTTAGAGTCCCTATTTACTTAACCTGACGTATGTATGTAAATATATAAAACTATAATAAAAAGAATGAATGACTGACCGACAAGCAACACACGCGTTTCTGGCTAGTGAGGAAACATCATCTACTTATTACCCAAGTATTATATATAAAAATCAGCCTTTATCCTATGACGTAAAGAAATTATAATTTCATATACAATAAGGGTATTTGGCAAGGGGTTGCCACGATATTAAGATAACGTGACGTACGTAACGCAATGAATAACGTGATATTTAATAATATTCTGAAGGTAATACCCAAAAATCGCACTTTATTATTTGATGTATTTAGATCGGTATATTACACACCTTGAGTACCGTTTACCTGCCAAAGCCACTGTAACCCAAACTCCATAATGGGCCATCGTTCTTACCTGTGTTGGGAATATGCGCTGACAAACTTTCAGCTTTTATAAAATAACGTAGGTCAGGGGTTCATGGGCTCTTGCTCTATAATGTAACATTATGATTGCAATAAGCCGTACTATTATAATGAAAGAAACAATTTAAGTCAGACTAATGTGTGCTCAAGAGAATTACATACAAATTTTATTTAAAAAAATTGTTTTATTGAGAACAAACACCGTTTGTTAAACCAAATTGATCGTTAGTACATTCGACTCTCGAAATAACATTTTTTGTATTAACAAAACCTTATTGAGTTAATCAACATGCATTTCTTAACTTACAATAAATTAATTTGAGAAATATTTATCTATTTTTAAATAAACTTATTTTATTGTGACATCAACTGTTTTTACATTTTATAACATAGAGCTTAGAGCCACTTGACAGTTGGGCCTCTTCGAGAGAAAATACTTAAATCTAAATAATTCTTAATAACAAACGTTTTACTTATCTTTCTATAAAATATCGTTACTTACATAGATTAATCATCAGTCGTTTTTGTTTAAATTCTCTTAAAATGTTATCCCAGAGTAATAAATTATTCTAAATCAAACATTTTATAAGCCAAATGCTAACACATTAAGTAAAAAGTTTGTAAGCAAATTTCAATGTGTTTTTGTTTTGTCGACTGTTATCTCTAGCTAAACAAAATTTTTGTGGTGGAAAAAATACAAAGATGACTCAAGACTATACATTGTGGATAAATCTTTATCCCTGTATTTCAATTACGGAAAATGTGGTCGTGGCTGCCATTCCCGAATAAGCCTGTTTAATTACAAACGAAAGTGTTCAGCTTTTAGCTCTTGACTTGACAGACGCCACCTTAATCATCTGTAATAAATGTTGAACGCCAAGTTATTATAGTTCTTTGTACTGGAATCCAACAAGCTGATGATTATGATTTATCGCCACTGATTTTTACCTCTAATCGAAGTCAAGAAATCAAAGGAAGTGACGAACATACGGATTTATTACCAAAAAAACTTGGAGAATCTTACCAATGGAGATGTCAATACGCTTACCAACCCTTTTGCTATTCAACTGTTTGTGTACTTAAATTTTGTTTGTGTGCGTGCTCATTCAATGTTTTGGTGAGATTGTTTCAGTGAGTTTTAATGTTTACGAAAAGCAATATGGTTTTGCGAGTGTGTGCGGTAAGGTGTTACTGTGTGACCTATCTTGCCTCGCGTAAAAAGTGGCTTGTCTCCCCATTTGGTTAAATTCTATATGCCTAAAAGAAAAAAAAAAAAAAAGTTATATTATTTTGCCATTGGCAATAATTAGCCTATTTGAGATTAGACCAAACAGTCACCTCATAAAAATTAATACTTATCTAAGTATATTACAATATTTAAACACGGCTCTCCTGGTGTGACAGTAACGGTGTTCGCGTGGTCACAATTTCTCGATGGCATTTTCCTAGGCCTTTATTGATGATGCGACCTTCATTCTGTAATAAAAAAAATATCTTGAAGTGAGTTCTTGTCCAAAAATTAAAACATTAACCTGCCTACGTAAAAAACATCGTGCGATAAACAAATATTACAGAAGGAAAACGTATAAATAGGCATTTTTTGGTCAAGCACCTGTCCACGCTCCGCCTTCTCGACAAGGAAGCAAGTAACTGACGATTATTCTCGATATATAAACGTACAATACTAAGATGGAGATCCCATGTGTGTTTGTGTTGCGAGCGATACACTTTTAAGTTTATCGCCGTCTGTTCACATTGAATTCTCGCTCCACTAGTGTGCAGCAGCAAAAAGAGTTATCAAATATGAAACTTGATGAGCGATGTTCACTTGGCAGTCATTACATTTGCCAAGTGATTCTATCCCTTTTTAATACGTATACGAGTGGTTATTCCACTAGTCTACAGTTACAGAGCGAGTGGTAAGAGAAAAAATATTGTTCAATGAAATAAAGAAATAAAATAGTTTTTACCTCTTCGCCCGCACAAAGCTAACCTGATCTGTCGATTCAATTCAAAAGTTTGTTTATCACGATTCAACTTATAAAAGAATTTATGCTATTTGGTTGACTTAGGTCTGAATACAGAAACGCTACTTAAATATTTGAGGTCATCCTAATTTTTTGAGACGCCGCTATCCTTCAAAATCGTATACCGAAATCCTTAAATTTTAAGCTGTCGTCTAATTATCGTTTCGGTATACAATTTTGAGAAGGAACAGCGTCTTAAACATTAGGCTGACCTCAAATATTTATGTAACGTTTCAGTATATTCGGCTGACTAAAACTGACTTCAAAAACATTTATTGAAAAACAAGAACTGCAAAACGAATAAGTAAAAAATAATTGCTTATTTTTTTGTTCATACATCTAACAATCAACCTTTTTTCTTTAAATTTATCCCGTACAATCCACCTTCGTGGTAAACCTTTTATTTTTGGAGTCGGTGTCATCCAAAGCTCGCCAAGCTAGGTAACTATTGCTTGGGCGGCGTGGCGCGCGGAGGGCATGACTGAGGTGGGAGGAATATAGTTGCTATAATATCGTATTTCCTTAGCTGACTCTGACTAGGGAAGGTACCAAAGTAGTCTCCATATAAAAAGAACAAGTGTTCTGTCATTCTGTATTTCTGATTTCTGATTTTCCCGTACTATCCGATTTAAAAAACCTGTTTGTCAGTTTGTCAATAAACATTCCTTAGAATTAGAATGAAACCCTTTCGAAAGAGTATTGAGTGGTGTTTATTCTTTAATATCCATAGAAAAACATTTTGATTAGTTGGATTAATAGTTAACGGCTCATGTGCGTTTAGTAAAAAACCTACTGTATAAATAATTATTTTATGAACTAGCATGATTATGCAATATATTATGTATGTAGTGGATTTTTGAAACCAACCAATAGAACATGTATTAGTCCGCGGGAAAATGGGTAAATGAACAAAAACTTTTATAATTACAAACAATCCTGTTTAGTCAAAGGATGAAAAGACACTATCGCACCAACTGATGTAAAATAAATCGCTACAATTATTCTTATATTCTCTATGAAATGAGACTCTAACTTGCTATTATACGTACCTAAAAATAAAAAGAATTTCTTTTGGATAGACTCGCTTGTTGCATAGAAGAAAAAAGAGAAAAGAACACATCTAATGCATGCTAACCTGTGAGTCTGTGTAATGGCCGTGCGTTAACATCGGAGTGGTTGGTGAATGGGATTTCAATGTGTGAGCGCTGCCAGAGTTCTTAGCTTGGGTGGCGATCACGGCGGAGTAGGACGGCGGCTTTGGCAGACACTCTGACAACCCTAGGAATGGAATGTTTGTTAGTTTTGAACATGCATAATTTAAATATTACTGCCCTGATGGAATTGTTATTGGTAAACATGAGATAAATAAATAAATAACTCAGAATGGCATAGGATCGAGGCGAGAATAATAATGGCATATCAAAAGATCGTTGGATGTCCTATGCTTACGTATTATAATAATATATATATTCAGGATGATGGTGGGGCTGTCCAGATTCTGTAGTGCATATCATACTGATGGTATTCATGCCAGGTTGCGCAAAAAAACTACATCCCAGTGAGCTGAATCCAGAGCAGCGACAACAGCATCTCTGATGGTCAGTAGCAGAGAACTGCATGTCTCCTCTCGTGGAAGTGTTTTGTGCAGAGAGTGACTCATAATGGAATCTATTACCAATATAAGTTTTTTTTGTACTTTTCTTTCTACCGACGTCAAAAAAGGAGGTTATCAATTCAACACGTAGGTATGTATGTAATATTAGGTCCTTACCTATTAAATTGGCGTTTTTCACTCTTTTTTTTTTGTTCATATTTTTTTTTATTCAACAGTCACATACTAAATTAAATTCTTTTCTGAACGTCACATTATTGCAAAGATTGAAAATTCAATAAATATAATTTTTGGGAAAGTTCATCACCATATAATAAAACTTATAAACAGTTAATTTAATGTGTTGTCACTTTCAATGCTTAAATTCGTTGTATTTTTTTATGTGCTAGTTTTCTTTTTAAATAAGGCTACGCATACTTTTCAAAATGTTGTCCAATTACAAACAACAACAAACTAAAAAAACTTTATCATTGTAATTCGTTAATTTGTAGGTTGGACATTTTTGTCAAAAAAGTTTCATGTTTATTTAGTTTATTTATATTTTTTTATTCCGGCTTTATAAATCCTTCTTTTGATTATGCTACTCGCTTTGATCCTGTGCTTGTCTGAGCCAGGTACCAACCACAGTTTTTCTAATATCGTCAATCCACTCGCTGGGAGACACAAATATCCTAATCCTAATCTTATCCTTTCCCAATCCAACCCCTACTATCCTATCCTACCCTACTATCCTATCCTACTCCTACTAATATTATAAATGCGAAACATTTGATTAGGTATAGATGTATCGATGGATAGATGGATGAATGGATGAATGTTTGTAACTCTTTCACCCAAAAACTTCTTAACGGATTTGTATGTAACTTGGAATATACATTAGTTTGTGACCTGGATCAACGCCTAGGCTACTTTTTTTATCTCGGTACCACGCGAGCGAGCCGCGGGCGAAAGCTAGTTGAATTTTTATTGAATGTTTCTGAATTTTTCGCATAAGAAGGTTAAAGGGGGTGACAAATTTTGTATGGGGAACAAAAGTGTGTGTGAATATTTGGTATCATGTGTCACCGTAACCACTGAACATATTTTGATGAAAATTGGTATGTAGATAGTTTATATTCTAGAATAACACATACTGATCTATTCTTATTTAGAATAAATAATCTCTGAGGTGGCACACGGGAGTGGCAAAGTTTGTATGGAGAATAAAAAATCTTCACCGATCGACTTGAAATTTTGCACAGAGACTCTACTGAAAATAAACGAACACCTGTTTCAGCATTTTTCGTAATTCAACCCCTAAAGGGGTTCACGGGGGTGGCAAAGTTTGCATCGGGAACTAATGTCTGAGTGAATGTTTGTTACCACGTATCTCCGTAACAACTAAATTTATTAAGATCAAATTTGGTATGTGGGTAGATAGTTTAAGTTCTAGAATAAGACATAGGCTAATCTAATTCTGAAGGGGTAAAGGGGGGTGGCAAAGTTTGTATGGGGAACAAAAAAAATCTTTACTTGGAGATTTTGGACGAAGACTCTGTAATAAAAATAAATAAACACATATTTCAGCGCTTATTGCAAATCAACCCCTAAGGGGGTAAACGGTGATGGAACCAATCATTTAAGTCAGGAAATATCATCAAACTTATGTTGAGTTGATGACCAACGTGGAGCGGGAACGGGAACGGGAACAGGTACGGCAAGGTACGTAACGCAGTAATATGTTAGTACTTCCGCACATATATAGGTCAAATCTCATTTTGAAAAATTAACTTTTTGCGTGTAGCATACACGCAAAAAGTTTTTCTTTAATCCTTACGAATACTATAAATGTGAAAATGACTTTGTTTGATACGTTTTCATGCTCTAACTACTCAGCTGCATTATGCAATTTTGCATACAACACGTTGTCATGAGTACAAAAAAGGATTTTTATCCAGAAAATACAGTACGGTTTGAGGAACCGCTGAAGAAAAATAAATTTAAAAAATTATTTTACGAGAGTGAAGCTGCGCGCAAAAGGTAGCATTTTTGTATTACTGAACAATACTAATCCTTAAAAAAAAATAACACGTAAATTAAATAATATATTGTTGCATAACGTACCTACGTACGTACATACATACTTCGCGTAAGTTTGGGGCGCCCGTTGAAAAAAAAAACTTAATAACAAAACTTGTCATAAAAATCGAAATTGTATTCAAACAATACAAGAACTACACTGAGTATGTACTTTGTGTATATTATTGTTTACTAGAATTATTGTATTATTTGATACCTCAATAAATTAAACAGATTAAATAATAAAGGTGCTAAAGAGTCATAATATCGCCATTCATACACAAATTGGAAAGGCGCTTACAAATTAACATAGAAACGTAATTACTAAAACCAGTTTAAATCTTCAGTCTGTCTGAAACGTGCAAGGCATAAAAAGCTTGCAGTCGAGAAAGTTAGTCGGGCTGACTAGGTTGCAACTTAGCTAATTATTCACGAACCATGTACACAGTACAGTCAGGCAATAAATAAAACCAAATAAATGAAGTTTGCTAAACTTCTTCTACAAAACTAAAGCTGAAAATGGGATGATACTGATAGTGTGGAGAATAGAGTATAGAGGCCTACATTCACCACAAAGCACAGTAAAAGAAAAAAAAGAAGAAAATTATTAACTTATATGAAACTTATTACTCAAAAACGAAACTAGAAAAACTATTTAAACATAAATTATATTGTAGTGGTCCTCAACATAATGATGTTATATGTTGGCATGCGCCAGCGCAGGTTTTTTGCTGGAACCGGTGTTGGTCTAACGAACATCCGGAACTCCAAACAAGCAAGCTCTACCGTAACCAATTATTAGTTACGTATCAGTAGTTGCAAACTTAGCATAGAGTGTCCATAACTTTTTTTATTAATAGTTTTCATTTAAATTTGGCATACGGTTATTAATTTATACGGCATATAGTTATAGGGCATTTTTAATCTAACACTTACAAAGCTTAACTGAATCAGCGAAGTATTAAAGTAGATCGATATATGTATGTAGCTTTATTGCAGAACATACAAAGTATTACAACTTAATGAAATAGACATTAAAGTAAAGGTACAATGGGCCTAATCACTTAAAGCGTTATCGCCCAGGCAACCATTGGACAGAAATAAACTTTTAGAACAAACCGGGACGGTAGCGGTGTGCCTAGGCCAAATGATAATACATTTATAATACTACAATAGACTACATCCAAATATGAAAAAGTATGTACTTTCTATAATAAAGATATAATAGTATTATAATAAAGTGGATATAAATAAAACTGGGCAAACGCATGTCAGTATAGCCCATCCTATTCCGATACCAATAAAATGTAAACAAAAACAAATTGTTATAAAATAAATATTACACTAAGATTCACACTCATGTGTATTATCGTTCTAATTAAACATCAAAATCAAAGCAAAATTAAATAAAAATACAAACAAATAAAACAATTGTAAGTAATTCAGGCTTCATAGTCTGAAAATAACCACTGCTCCAGTGCGTTGTAGGATGCTTTTTGGTTGCTTTTACAAATTAGAAAAACAAAATTTACTTACGAAATGAAGAAGTATTTTTTTGAGTATTTCCTTAGACACCAAATTTACGTGCTGGTGCCCGGTGTAGGTAAGACTGAGCATCTCTACCATGAATGAGAGAGTTGAAAAACATGCGAAGTATCTAGTGACCAGACTAATAATAAAGCTGTTTGCCACTTTGGAAGAAGTAAACCGCAGCAGTGTGTGAACATGAGTGTAGAAAACTCAGGGTTAAATTGGTAACTCAGTAGAAATAAATAAAACATTTTAAATAAGTAAGTAATTAGCATTTAGCTATTCTTATTTAATTAGCTATTAAAATGTAAGTATTAATTTATTTGTAGCTAAATATTAACTAGTTCCATAAAATGTGTTATTGTATTATTAATTACCTACCTTTACTAAGAGGAATCAAGTCGGGATTTTTGTCATCTGGCACATGAACAGAATTTCTCTTCGGGATGATAATTTCTTGATTCTTCAATGGTGGCAAAGATACTGTAACAAAAAAGATTAGGATTATTTAAAAAAATACATTAGTGTTCATGAATAATTATGAAAACGGTGCATTTAGTTCCAGCGTACTTGACAACTCCCTTAAATATAATAATAACCTTACAACTATAATAAACTTAAGGCTTACAATAATAGCAAATTTCGAGATTTAAAAATTATGTTATATACAGGGTAAGGTTATAGGTTAATTCGACCTAGATTCTGGAGGGAGTTGTAACTTCCATAATTCCTGACTGATTTGACTATTGAACATTTAACGATATTGGACTTAAGTTTTTTTAAAAAACATACCGATATTTTTGTTAACCGGTTTTGAACCGTATTCACAATATTGGACTTAAAACTTAAAAGTCCAATATACGGTTAAGTTTGGCGTACGGTGTTCCTTAGTTACATCAGTCCGGAATTATGGAAGCAACAACCCCCTCCAGGATCTAGGTCGACTTAACCTATAACCCTGTATACTATGGACTCCAAAACGGCTTGTCCGAGGGTAAGGTTATAGGTTAATTCGACCTAGATCCTGGAGGGAGTTGTAACTTCCATAATTCCTGACTGATTTGACTATTGAACATTTAACGATATCGGACTTAAGTTTTTTTTAAAAAACATACCGATATTTTTGTTAACCGGTTTTGAACCGTATTCACGATATTGGACATAAAACTTAAAAGTCCAATATCGTGAATACGGTTAAGTTTGGCGTACGGTGTTCCTTAGTTACATCAGTCCGGAATTATGGAAGCAACAACCCCCTCCAGGATCTAGGTCGACTTAACCTATAACCCTGTATACTATGGACTCCAAAACGGCTTGTCCAATTTTGATGAAAATTGTATATAACAACTTAAAAATTAAACAAGGTTTTGTTATCAAATTATCACATTAGTATACCCACATAAAAAAATATAAATACAGGTTTTATTCTTTTGTATTTTATACTAGATGGACAAAAGCAATGGGAGCGCTAAAAATACCCATGTGGTCATTATTTGGGAAAAAATATGGAAATACGAGAAAACATTTTGAGTTTTTTTCATACAGCTTTACTTAAGCCTAGGTTGGCCGCTGTGTATAATTCTTGAATACGGATTAAGACTAATAATTATCTAAATAACTAAAAGCTTAAACAAATAAGAGGAGTTTAATTCCCCTAATACATCTTTATTATTTATAAAGTACGATTTATAAATAAGAAACCTTTCATCCCCTGTGAGTTTTAAAAGTTTCACGGAAAATGGGAAAAGTACTAGTTGGCAACTCGCCAGCTTTTACCCAACATGCTTTCATTGTGGCCTCGCGATCTACGGTCTTTGAAATTGAGTAGTTCTTGTTTGAGTTTTTATTAAATCTGCTATTCAGAAAATTCATTCGAATTCCGCAACAATTTTTTTCTAAAAATTCCACTTAGGACAAACCAATCTGGATATGAAAATCATCACGTATTTTTGTCCATCATGGATATCCTTTAGGTATTGCTCTTATATGCAAATCTATTGAGGACGCCATGTATTATCAGATATTTATAGGCAAGTATAACATTACATTTGGTTAATTCATGTGGAATAAGATGTATACATTCTATGTATTATTTATTTATATCCTTTCAGTTCTGGGGTATATAAGTCTCTTCTTGGCGTTTTCCATCACCGTTTTACAATCGTGGAAATACATATACCATAACCTTCTGATCGGAAGTTGGGACAGGTACCTACATCCCTCTAAGCTACCATGTCTCTTTCTAACAGAAACCATGCAATTTTTGTGAAACTTCTGCCATATTGTAGGGGCTATATGCAACAACTTTGGTTATTTTTATAGAGGTTAGTCAAATAGCTAATTTTTTTAAACAAGACTATTTCAAAGGTGTATAATACACCTACTATTACTATTATGTCATAAATGCTATGTAGCATTTATGACGCTATGTACAACTTTATGCAATAGTCAAAGTTGTTGCATATAGTTGATATTATGTATATTTTTAAATAAAGTTATTATATTTTTAAATAAATAAATGTATATTATATTTTTAAATAAATAATAATAATAAATAAATAATGCGGGACGTAATCACACAGCATCATGCAGCCCCAAACTAAGCAGAGCTTGTATTATGGGAACCACATGATTTATATACTACACATATATTTTTTTTTGTAAATACAGTTAATAAAGTTAATATTTATGTATGTTGTTGGAAAATATAGGCACGATTTCTTAGTAATTAAAAACTTATAGGTACTCTTTTCATAGACTCACAGCTGAATCGGTATTCGGTGCAGCAATTGCCAAGCATTCGTTAATTGTGAACCTCAAAGCTATCTCACGATTTAGCTCGACTAGCTTTTGCGAGTCACAATACCACCGCAGCAGCCGCTGGTTTATCGAGTGTTGTCCGATCTGTCATGATTAGTGCGGCTTTGTGACAGAATGGACTTGTTGGATTCCGTTCTATTCCACTTTAATAGACTGAAGTATTGAACCGATGTTGTTGGTAACTCGGTAGTTGGAATTAATCTTATCAGTACCTACAAATAAAGATCTGAACATAAATAAAACTCACTAATTGATAAGCAAAACACAGTCTTACTAAGCAGTAATCTAGAAACTTTTTTAGACTAAAACTTTCCTTGCCTAGATAGTCTAACTAAGCAGCAATCTAGAAACTTGTTTAGACTAACACTTTCCTTGCCTAGATCGTCTAACTAAGCAGTAATCTAGAAACTTGTTTAGACTTGACTTGTCTAGCTTGACCAAGAAAGGGGACAAAGTCGTGAGTATTTCTGCTCAAAATATATACTGATGACCTCTATGGCTCAGCCCGCCTGAGACGCATGAGATTGCGGGTTCGATTTCCGTCACGAGACAAATGATTTTATGATCTGAGTATTTAATTTACAAAAAAAATATTAAGTAGTCTATATCAGTCATGTTTGTCCTATAATACAAGTTTGCTTGATTTGGGGCTAGATGATCTTGAGTGAAAAAACTTAAAAAAAATATATGCGAATGATTTTTGCCATCTTTATCTACTACTTTTTAGTGGGTAGGTATACTGATATACTGTTTACGGGACCTAAGAGTTTTGTTCTTGCTGTGTTAATGATTATGTCTTCACTTATCTTGTATAAACACAATTATAGATTAGGTTATCAAGTTTTGAAAATAAACGTGACCTTTGTACTTATGAGTTTATCAATATGCATTTATTTATAACTAGTTTCCGCACGCAGCTTCGCTTGCGTGATAACCGGATAAAATTAGCATTTATCTCGGTTATTGTTCTAAAATAATTTGCTTCTTCTTAAAGTAATAACGTGTTAATACAGGATATTCGATACCGCTATTAGTAGCAAAAAATGCGAGTGGGGTTGTACAGTGGGACAGTTCTTAACATCAACTGATCATTTAGGACTGAGCGTCGACCTTCTAGAAAAAAGTACTGTTTTCGAGGGATAGAATAAAACTAGCCAAGTGCGAGTCAGACTCGCTCGAAGGGTTCCGTACCTCTGCATGCCCCACTTAAATATTTATTATAATCTGTTTTAGTATTTGTTGTTACAACGGTAACAGATATACATCATCTGTAAAAATGTAAACTGTCTAGCTATCACGGTTCATGAGATACAGCAGACAGACTGGCGGACAGATGGAGTCTTAGTAATAGGGTCCCGTTTTTACTCTTTGAGTGTGGAACCTTAATTACTTACTACTACATACTTTATGATGGTCGTCATATTAACGCAAGCGAAGCCGCGATCAAAATGTACAGAATAAATTAGTATTCTACAAATAATATTAAATAAATAAATAATGCTGGACACAGCATCATGTAGCCCTGGGAACTACATGACTGATATACACTAACCTATACATGGTGTAATCGTTAAGTGTGTCCAGGCGATTATTCCATAACTTTAACAGATATCAAACAATTTTAAACTGATATCGAAAGTAACGTTACCTAATCAAAAAAATGAAACCAATCACATTTTGAAAAATCAAACGAGAAGTATCCAAAATTTTAACATTAAACATTCCCATACATGTAGTATGGCATTAGTAGATAGGTTTTAGTTTCCATAATTTAAAAGGTTATTTTATCTTTGACGGCCTCTGTAGCGCAGTGGGCGAAGGTTCGCCTGGGACGCAGAAGGTTGCGGGTTCGATTCCCGCTGCGGGACAAATGTTTGCATGTTCTGCAGATATTTGTCTCGGGTCTGGGTGTTTTCTATTTATGTATTTACAAAAAAAAATGTATATGTAATATATCAATTATGTGGTTCCCATAACACAAGCTCTGCTTAGTTTGGGGCTACATGATGCTGTGTGATGTCCAGCAATAATTAGTATTTATTATTTATTATCTTAGTACTGATATTTGACTTGACTTGCATTTATTGCTTTCCTTGTCTGTTAGATCTACTTCCCTATTGTTATGTTTTCCATAAAATTCAATATAAAGAGCATTCGTGAAACTGCGATGTCAAGATAACTGAAAGCTCTTATGAGCTTAAAACTCGGGTCGTATATCAGACCGTGTTGGTTTTAGTCTAGTAATTTTGAAACTAAAATTCTCCTGAACAATACTTAACAAGAAAAGAGCAGATTCATGTAACCAATTTTTTTGCTAAACAAAATACCTTTTCTTTTTGTTCAAACAAAATTATCTAAAGAAAAATTGTGAATATTATTTAGCTTCAAAGCAGGTATTACAGATTTGCATAATTTCACAGGTTTGTTACATAAAATCGAGGTTTTTGCACTCTTTTTCAATACCTACTTGCTGTTTTTGCTTGTTGCTTTTGTTTATGTGTATATATTGCAATCGAGGCCTTGTAATTTTTTAGATATTGCGATATTGCGTGAACAGACACTTACACGTGTAATATTTTTATTTTATTGATTTAACGGTTAAATTAAGTATTGATAAAGCACAGTCGTACCGCGGTCTATAGATAAAGATGCCGTTACTGCTGAAGAATTCATTAAATGGCCACAATAAAGGTGTCAATTTTTTTTAGTGACATTGTCATACGCCATCGAGAAATCAACCTCGATTTCATATTATAAATGCGAAAATTGGGTGTGTGTGTGAGTATGTTTGTGACATAAGACAAAAAAACGACCTCTTTGGTTTGTGATCGTTTCACTCCGTAACGGCTAAACGGATTTGGATGAAACTTGGAATATAAATAGTTTAAGACCTGGATTAACACATAGGCCACTTTGTATCTCGGTATCGCGCGAGTGAAGGTGCGGGCGGAGGCTAGTTAGATACATAGAAAACAATTAGTGACAAAAAGGTTTCATGTTTTTGGTTAATTGCCTTTAAAACTAGACACTAGGGTTCTCTATAAATAACAATATGTAGGTATATAAAAGTTTTAGACACCTTCCTTACACATAAACATCGAACATAAGCATTATTATTTTTATCAACCACGATTCGAAATGGTGTACACCACTTCTTCTTCATATGAGCTAGTGGTCAACTCTGGTGTCGGTGTTTTTAGGCCGCCCAAAGGCCTCCGACATGGCCCGACCATGGCTTAACGACTGAAAAAGCCGTGACCAAACTCTTAAGTGCTTCTAACTAAATAACACTACACGTTTAAGAAGTTACGATAAGATACACTACGATTATCTCCTATGTTGTGGCTATTAAGAACTTATAAAAACACCATAATAATACAAATATTTGCATTATTATGGTGTTTGCAACCAACATATACAACATTTGTCCCGCAGCATGAAGCGAACCCGCAACCTCAGCCACCTATTACCCCATCGTGCCAACGAGCTGGCCGAAACGTCGAAGTAAATAAATAAAAAAAAGCAAAAATATAAATCTATATCATGTAAATTGAGTCGAGAAGATCTTGCAAAAATTGTAAAACATCACTATGTTCCTGATTCTAAAGCAAATCTATGTAGAACTTTTTAGTGGTGCCATTTATGGGTAATTACCTACTTTAAATTGTATTATAATGAGCTTACCTTCATAGTCTCGTGACCTGTGGCGTAACCTCGACACGATGAGCGCTAAGCAGAGGACGATCGACACAGTAAGTACAGCACCAAGTACTATACCCACAGCCCAGTTAAATTCCCAGGCTTCTTGCGCTTCTGTCAATAAAAATAACTAGTATAAATATCATTAAAAAGTTGGGTTTTTATATATAGAAAACCAACATTGTTTGTTTTCTAAATAAATATTATATATTTATTTTATTTTTATTTATTTGGAAAACAAACAGTACTTAAAATCCAAACAATATACTATAAATGCAACTATTGACTATTTATATGTTTCCACTTATAGAAACAATTAAAAGTTTACTTGTAAAAAACCCTTATATTTTAAAGAGACTACTAAAGAATAAAATAACATACCTAGTACTTAGAGAAGAAAAAATAAATAAACCGAATCACAAGAAATATTGATAATAACAAAAATTCAGGGACGCATGCCAAACCAGCGACTTGATAGGATCCTATATAACCTATTATTATAATAAAAAATAATTTATTGAAATAACAACTAACTCACTAATGCATTAAGCAGACGTACAGTGCTACAAGTATAACTTGGCGGGGTTCAAATGATTCGCAGATAACGCTGTCTCACCGCTCTCTGCCAACTTATACTTTGTGGCATTGTTGCAATGATTTTTTTCTGTCTAACCTACATTCTACTTATGACGTTTTCATATAATTTCAACAAATAAGACGTGACTAGCAACTATGTAATTGAAAATTGTAAACTAACGAGGTTACCTAAGGAGGTTTTTAGTTGCTCATTATGTTTTTCTAACGGTCACTTCGGATTTTTTTGAAATAAATGACAGTTGATTGAAATAAATATGCTACGTTTGCTCAGTGTTCAGAGAAAAAATTACTGTTGGAACACAAATAAGGAAAGAACGGAAGGCAGAAACGATTTTTCATCAGGTAGATATAGCTTATATCAGTCCACGGCTGGACATAGGAGACCCCTAATAAGAGCCACTAGACCCTGTCATCGTCTTGACACATCCAGCTTCTACTAGCAGCCTTTCGCAAATTGTCACTCAACCTAGCCGAAAAGCATCCTACACTATGTTTGCCGAGACGAGTCTCCACTCAAGAATTCGTTTACCGGTTTTTCGACCAGCCCAATATTTGTTTACCTTATAGTAGTTATCATAAAAATTAAACACAAAGATTTAGTGGTTCATACCAGTTCTAGGTGACAGTTTAGGTGCAGTTTCTACGGTAAAAGTCACGTGCTCGGAGCGCCCTCTCGCATTGGCAGCGTATACCACTAGCTTCAGCTGCCTCTTGGACCCGAGCCGCCGAAGGTTCCACATAGCTGAATCATTAGTCGCGTTCACTGCTAGACCTTCTTTTGCCCACACTTCAGCTATATAAACGCTTTGCAGGCCCCCTTCATAACCTAAGAAAAAAGATCTAAAGTCATCTCTTTAACCGAGTTCAAAAAAATGAGGAGGTTCTCAATTCGGTTGTATGTTTTTGTATCACTTTTTTGGTCGAACTTAGTTTTTTTCGTTAAAAGTTTCGTTGAATAAAACAAAAGTTCATCTTAATTTTATTTACAGAAATGTTTTTTTTGCTTGTTCTCTGTGACAGAGGAGTATTAGGGCCTCACTGGGCCTCTTCTCTGGGAACAAGGATAATCATCATAACTTCAAAATCTCGTGCATCTTAATGACGCTAAGTCCAAATAGTGGCCATGAAGATGCTTAAAAAAAAAAGATACTAGGGCATAATAATGTTACTGGTTGGTAAATTCCATACCGCTCGGTTATTCTGTAACTGTGTACAGTCGCCTGCATTCAGTTACCACTAGTTTAGAACTATTGACGTCTAAGCGGTTTGTCCAACGACCGCATTGTCTATCTGCAAGCACTCTAAACTTTATAGTTACATTTTAGTGCAGAAACTGTATGTAATATCTCCACTTAATTATTAAAAAAGGAAATCACTCATAAACTTGTCTGAACTATTTAGTTTAGAACGCAACCCACATCACGAGCTAAACTCACTCTGTAAAGTTAATTTTCTTACGAGATAGTTGGAATTGATCTAAAATCTAAAACAAAGAGCCCCGTCTTTTACTACTTGAAAACAATGAATGACCTTTTATCAGGAACACCTGTAATAATGTTATTTTAAAATTTCCGAATCGAGTCCGATACTTTTTGATTGATTCTATTTCTATTTTGGATTTTTTGGAACACAATAGCTAAACACAACTACAACGCGATGGCGAGCACAGCTCGATATAATCCTGCAAAATTATAAAATTTCGCTGGCACTGTCGGATTCGATACGGAAACATTTTGAGCGATTGAACATAACCCGGCAGACGAATTACGAATATTTTCAAGTTTCCGTATCGTAAGCTAAAGAGTAAGTAAAAAAATATAAAAGAAACGAATGGTTCAAAAATCATTAATAGAGCCGTACTATACCGAAACGATTAGATTTTTATGTTAAACGTGTTGTTTCAATTCCCTTGAATTAAATTCCAGCATTAAAAGCAAAATTAATAAGTGTTTGGGTCATCATCATCATCAACCTTAGCAACCCACTGCTAGATATAAGTCTCCCCTAATGCGCCCTGTCCTCAGTTTGACGCGTCCAGTTTGTACCAGCCTTTCACAAATCATTAGTCTACCTGGCCCGTCACTCCACCTGACCTCGTCTCTCCACCTTACCACTAAGCTCTCGGTGTAAATATAAATACTCACCCGCCACACACAGCAGGTCCAATGAGTCGTGAGTCAGATTATATATAGTGCAGTTAGATGGAGGATCCGGTCTCGTAGCTGGCAGCAGGGTGTACACACAAGGTACCACTTGCTGACCAGCAAGATTTATAGCACGACATGACAACGTTCCGTAATCGATTTCAGATACAGGTGTGTACGTCAGAATAGATCTGCCGGTACTTTTGTTCTGATACATTTCTATTGTAAACCGGTCCTGCAATAAAAATATACGTTAAACACGTGAAAAAAGTAAAATAGTTATCATGACAATATCATAATGGTGAGTCCAGGGGTCTGATTCTTGGTAGTAGACTTATGTTTATTACGGGACCACGTTTATAACACGTAAGACATATATCGCGAAAACCGTCAAAATTATCTGTTTTATTATCTATTATATAATCTATCTGAATGTCAACTTCAGCAAAATTTCCCCCATTCATTTTGAAAATTATTTAAGCAGCACAATACGGGGCTGAAGGCCATCTTCTGCAGAGATGTTGTAGACCAGTCGTGACAGCTCCTCATAAAATACAATAGACTAATGATAACGGGAAGTTATCATAATAGCCCGCATCATGCCCGTTGGAACGATATTAGACTACTCATCTGCAAATTCACTATCACAAGCTAACTTATCTCGGTGTGCTTTCATTTACTATAATAGTACTTAAATAGCTTGTTCTAGAAGCTCTTGTCATGTGGATGACTTCGGTGTTCTTAGCCCATCATCTGAGTTATGCAACACTCCGCCTGGTCACTGATGTGGGACCGGTTTCTCGCATTTAAATCTGAGCACTTGCGTGCTTCGAAAGGCAAAGTTATGATTTTGGTTGAGGCTTTTCAGTTCAATTTTCGTTTAGCCATTTCAGTGGCCATCAGTTGGTTACTAGTATAAATACCGGATGGGGAAAAGATTTTGTTCTGAGAAAACTATAGGTTTATTTTGAAACAAATAAAAAATAAAGAAAAATTATTGCATATTCTTTTTATTTCAATTAACGTTTGCCAATAATAACAAAATAAAATAATAAATGATAAACAGTTTGCCTAGAAAATGATATTTGCGAAAATATACAAATTGGTCACAATCGACTCTATTTTCCAACAGGAATAGTTTTTCAAAAGTAACTTGCAAAAACAAGGCTACTTCCCACTACTAACCACATCGACGAGCATTTTAATAAGGATTTTTAAATATTATACTTCGTGCTTAGTCTCTCGAGATTAGTAACCTGAAAGAGAAATCATATATATACAATGTAGTAACGCCTACGTGACACCACTTTTACACATATTGAGAGTTTTTATATATTTTTTCAATTCTATTGTGGGTACTTGAACCTTCCTGTCGACTGCGCCCGCCCGGACACTTCATTCGTCTTTATGTGTTCTACCGCTCAACACAAACTTAAATAAATTCAGTGACGATAAATTTTCGAATATATTTAATTTGAATTTGCATCTAATTTGCCGGAAAGAAACCCGCGATCGATGATACTTTTCCCTACTTCAAGAAAAAACTAAAGAAGCCGGAAAATAAACTGATGTAAATTGCAAAAAGTAAGAATTCGTGTAATCGAATCATCATCGTCGTCGTCTTCGTCATCACCGAGGGAACCCTCACCATCTCCGCAGTTGCTACAAGGTAATTTATTTACTAATTCGCAAGTTTTATAGTGATTAGATACCTACCCGCCACGCGGTTTGCTTCCTTTGCCTAGCACCTAAATCTAGATTGCGTGTAACTCTGTGGGAGTTATATCTTTCTGGATCTTTCTAGCTAGACGATAGATAGACCTTGTGTTTCGAGCTGTCTATAGGACTATCTCACCACAGATTCACATCGGTTTGCGTATATCTTTGCGGGAGTTATATCTTACTGATCTGAAGGTACTTAAGATCAGATTGCTTGTAATTCTGTGGGAATTATGTCTTACTGATCGTACCGCTTGAATGCAATCTCATTATGTAATGGTATATAAGACCAGTTCGCACGTAATTCTTTGGGAATTATGTCTTACTGTTCGTACCGCTCGAATAAAATCTCATTATGTAATGGTGTATAAGACCAGTTCGCGCTTAATTCTTTGGGAATTATGTCTTACTGCTCGAACCGCTTAAATGCAATCTCATTATGTAATGGTACATAAGACCAGTTCGCGCGTAATTATCTGGGAATTATATCTTACTGTTCGTACCGCTCGAATAAAATCTCATTATGTAATGGTACATAACACCAGTTCGTGCGTAATTCTTTGGGAATTATGTCTTACTGTTCGTACCGCTCGAATAAAATCTCATTATGTAATGGTATATAAGACCAGTTCGCGCGTAATTCTTTGGGAATTATGTCTTACTGTTCATACCGCTCGAATAAAATTAATTATGTAATGGTACATAATACCAGTTCACGCGTAATTCTTTGGGAATTATGTCTTACTGATCGTACCACACAGTACGGTCTCATTTATTTAAAAATACATAAGTCCAGTTTGCGCGCAATTCTATGGGAATTCCGTCATAAAATGCTATCCGCCTTATTATATTAAGGTATATTGTCAGTGTTCGCCCGTTATTTTGTGGGAATTACGCCTGACAAATCCGACCGCTATTGTTTTATGTGGACTATATATAGTGAAATATATTGAGTTTGTTCAATAATAATTATATTGAGCTATTTTCAAAAAATATCTACGGACGGTGATAACCGATGTATCCCCGCGACGAAGGCGCTCGCAAGCGAGAACATTTTCATTTTTCTGCTGGAAAGAAATAGATCCATCCCCGATACGATCACCAGCACTATTAACGGCATTGGACCAGACGTCGGTGGCGGAGGAACCTTCTCCAGCAGACGACGTGCTCGATACCATCTTGTCGAACGTACTGGAAGATTATGCCTCAGCCCAGCATAACGGTTGATTACTTATCTTTTAAGCCTTTATCTTTAAAGACCTGGCGACGCGCGTCGAGTATATCGCGACGCACGGATTAGATCCAGCCCAGAGAAAAGAGTTTCAGGAGAAATATAAAATTTCCATAAACTGTTCTCACAGCGCAGCGCCAAAGCTCAGTGCAGAAATAAAAACTAGCTGCGCCAGCTTTCACAAAAAACCAAGGAGAAAAACTGGAAAGCTCCGACCGAAGCGTGCAAGCCGCCGGGCCCGCCGCCCGCGCCGGCGCCGAGGAGCGAGCCTGCCTTTCCACGCGGCGCGCGACCTCATCGAGACGGTCCCCGTCTCCGCCCGCCCGCGCCGCCGCAACACGCGGTAAGATACGCCGGCCAACTGTCCCTCTTCCGCGACCAGTGGGCCATGCTGACCACGGACTCGCTCCTACTGGACTAGATCGACGGCTATTAGATAACGTTCTCACAGCGAGTCGTGCAGGAGCGCCCACCTTCCCCGTCGATGAAAAATTCGGACGTTGAAGTTGCGTAGTTTGAGGAAACTATCCAAAATCTCCTCCGAATTGGAACGATTTCGGAGCGCGCTCCTGATACACATCAGTTCATATCTCCTGTTGTGTGTCTGTGTTTCTAAGACCTAAACCCAAAGGGAAAATGCCGTTCATTTTGATCTTGAAAAGATGAATTAGTTTATCCCCACTAGCCACTTTAAGCTAGGACAGCTAGATCTTCGAACAGCAATAAAATTTACATCTAAAGATAGTTTGTAGATTTATTGGTTTCATGATCATCAGTAAAACTAAGCCTAACCGGTTTGCAAAAATGAAATAGAATCCTAATACAAAAAATCACGATGGCGAATTAGGAATTTCGCACAGTTAATAAGATTATTATTATCAATATGTCCAGCCGTAGACTATGACATACTTTAAGCAAAAAAAAAAAAAAAAAAAAGCCGTTGACAAAGTTATGAATTTGCCAAGTAGCTAGCTATTATTGAGTTAGTCTGTTCTCTGACGCCTCAACGATGGGATGGGGCGCCGCGTGCGGCGAGAAGACCGCTAGTGGCCCCTGCTTCGAACATGAGCGCACGCTTCATACCAATCAGCTCGAACATTTAACGGCATACCTTTTATCAAAGTCTTCACAAATAACTTAGCTAACTGCCAAATGTTATTGCGTTGAGATACACTCCAGTGCAGTCTCTAACATTAACAGGGTGAGCTGCATCCCCTGACACATGTCACGAAAGGAAAAAAATAAAAAATAACTACATTTGCTGTTGCTGAAATTCCCGACATACAATGGGTGCTGACTGATTTCTGCCTTTGAGACAGACATTAATTTTGGCATGCCCGAGATTGATTTATTTGCAAGCAGAATAAAAAAAAAAAAAAGAAAATTGAATTGAATGAAACAATAAGTGCGATGAATTTGTGTCTAGGTTTAGAGACCCAAATGCACATGCAATTTATGCATTTAGGATAAGCTGATCAAAGATTTACTTGTATGCATTCCATCCTTTCGCCATAATACTTAAATCCCTGCGAAAAATAATCGCTGACAAAGCGACCGGCATTATGATTGTCCCATCATGGCCTACCCAGGCTTGGTATCCAATGTTCTAACATTCAAACCCGCTGACCGCTCTCATTTTCTATTCCAGTAATCGGAACGTCCACTCCGACCTGAGCCTAGTTGCCGCGTTATTATCAGGGGAGCGCTACTATAATTCAGCGCTACTTAAATTATTTAAAGCAATATAGCGTTTACATTAAAATATGTTACAATTATTGTTGAGAAAATAATTTAGAAATTTATACAAATTCTGTTGCGTCGGTAATGGCTTTCCTCGCCGGAATGTTTAACAGTGGTGGCTGCCATATGGCTCTCTAAATAGTTGCATTGATTATAGAACCAAGATTTTCTAAGAATCCTATAGGTTTTTCCTTTGTATTATAATAAGGTTCAAAAGGTTCTTTAAGGGCGTTTTTCGCTTGAAACCTCCAAGTTCCAAGTATGATACGACATGGGATCCCAGCTGTGTACTAGATTGGTTGGAGGTTTGGTACCCAAATGAAAGAATTACCTTGGAAATTCTTATAGTAATAATAGTAATAATGTTACATTGTTGGCCCTTATCATACTCATGGAGTTCAGATGTTGTCACAAATTAAAATCCAAAATATCAATATTCTTCCAACCAAGATATTTTTATCAATGTCTTCCCGACCTAATCAAAAAAAAAAAAAAAAGTCAATGGTTTGAACTACAAATTCCTTTCTTTAATGCTAAGCCACAAGTGTGTTTTGCTCAAACATTAGCATGTTACATAGATAGAACGACTTCTCTGCGCAGAAGCGATACACTGTTCGTGAGCTCTAGACAGCCATAGAAGGCTGCCACTGGTCAAACGATTAGACGTTCGATAATATGCACGCTGCAGGACAGCGGCATCGATGTCTCACTGTACAGCGCGCACAGCAAGCGCCACGCTCTACGTCCCGAGCTCTCGCGCGTGGCGTCAGCATCGACCAAAAACTGCCGGTTGGAGCGCTGGCTTCCAACACCCTCGCCAAGTTCTACAACAGAACAATACTCAACTCGGACGAAGCTGCGTTGGTTGGCTAATGCGATCATTATTATAATGTACTTTACTATTAACCAATAGAAATAGTTTAAAATCAATAAATAGAAGCCGATTAACCTTTGTACCCTAGTAGAAATATTTGAGTCTAAAGACATCATTTAATACTAGTACTTATATTACATGTCTAGTTTCAGAAATAGACAAAAGTTTAATTTCTTATATTTAAACTTTTACTTATATAACTGCGTCTGTTATTTCCTAACCCTATATACTCTCAAAGTCTACATTGTATATATATGATTTCTCTTTCAGGTTACTAATCTCGAGAGACTAAGCACGAAGTATAATTAATGATTAAACGAACTGGTGAAGTTCTATCATAATTATACGAGTGCTTAGTCCGAAGAGATTAGTAACCCCCACCCGCCCATACGTCCCTAAATGGGTTCAGGAAATAACATCCAGAGCTCCAGCTATGAACGAATGAAGTGTCCGGGCGGGCGCAGTCGACAGGAAGGTTCAAGTACCCACAATAGAATTGAAAAAATATATAAAAACTCTCAATATGTGTAAAAGTGGTGTCACGTAGGCGTTACTACATTGTATATATATGATTTCTCTTTCAGGTTACTAATCTCTTCAGACTAAGCACTCGTATAATTATGATAGAACTTCACCAGTTCGTTTAATCATTAATTATATTCGTTCATACAGTAGTTCCTATTCACATCCATGCATAAGTTGAGGTAGAGTTAGCCCGAGAATCTTCTGATAGTTTAAAGGCCTAAGTAGGTAGCTAAGTCGTAAAATTTGCGAGAATTTATAAAAGTATTCCATACAATTTCTATATTCCACTAAATTAAGTCCATGTATGCCATTCGAACACTTGTCCGAAATTACTCTGTTCTTATATTGATCTTATATAAAGTGTTGGCAGAATGATGACACCACTGAGTACCACTTTGCGTCGAACTATTGTCGAATATCGAAAAGGAAACTGCCCTTAATGCGCAAAATTTTTCCCGACCCTGTATAGCTGAAATTACGTTTTAATGAACTTATTCAAAGCAAAAAGAACGATAATTGTTTCATTTTATGTAGGTAACTAAGTAGATAATATTGCTGAAATTACGTTTAAACAAATGTATTTGTTTAAAAATAATAAAATTACGATCATTGCTTTAATTTATTTAATATTCAATCTAAGTGATTTAGGCCTTTTACATTGTCACATAATAAAGTAAATATCTATTGGATGAATACTTAAAATCTATGAATTCTCGTTAATCAAACACTAGTGGTAGGTAACTGTCGAATGAAACATTCGCAAACTAAATACTCCATTCCAATAAGGAAAAATCATAGAATGTAAATTTAAAAAGCGTGCCTACTACATAATATTTCATTTCGCAAAATTTAATATTAAGGTTTTGATAGCGCCTCCCTCGAAGCAAAGTTGAGTAAATACCAAAGTAAAAACAATTTTGGCATATTTAATATTAAAATGTTTTGTTTTAAAAAGTAAAAACTTCTGTAAGCTTACAACAGATTTTGTGAAAATCTATGACAGAATCTTGAAACTTTAGTTCGAAATAATTTTGTTGTGCAAATAATTTGAGGATTTTTTAATAAAATTATGTTTGAACATAGTTATGGAGTTCATCATCAGCCTACTATATAGCAGTCTACTGCTGGACATAGGCCTCCCCTAATGAGGGCCATTACGCCCTGTCCTCAGCTCAATGTGCTTTAAATAAAAAATTATAGGTACCAATCAAAAGAGGGCTAAACGCATCGAGTAGATCCCAACGTTCAGATGCTAAAGAAATTAGCGAGATGTAAGAATAAGTAATGTAACTTAATTATATTCGTAACTAAAAGATGTAAACTCGTGATAAACCTGAAACTTTTGTGGTCTATGATGTTATCCTAAACAAAAATTTATATAAATAAATAAATAATGCGGGACGTAATCATACAGCATCATGTAGCCCCAAACTAAGCAGAGCTTGTATTATGGGAACCACATGAACTATTATTATTATTTATGGGAACCACATGGACTATTATTAAAAAACTATTTATTTTATTACTGGCAAGCATGGTTGTCAACGGACGTATTGCCAATTATTTTTATGGTATAAACACTCCCCACTAGCCATTGATATATACTGTGCCACTAGCACAGAGCTCTTGTAATAAATGCCAATGTTGCACTTGGGTAACTATAGTTTCCGTGATCTTTCTAACAGTAACAATGCTGGACACCATCACACTTCATCATGTAGCTCGAAACTAAGCAGAGCTTATACTATGGGAAACACAATATTGAAAGATTTGATACGAGTATCCTTGCAAATCGATGCAAATAATTAACTATTATATTATTATTTTATTAAATTTAAGTTTAAATGTGCTGTAGATAGGAGAAATGAGACTGCTGACGGCGTAATAGCTGGCTATAGTATAACGTGTTTTATCCTACTGGCTTGATACTCTAATAGGACACTCAGAAAATAATAAATGTTCCTATTTATTACGGTCGGTTCTAATTACCTCATCTTATTACGAGTATCCGCTAGTACGTGTCTGTAGCCTAATCTAAATATTTGAAACAAAGTCAGGCTACTTACAATATTTTATAATTCAAGAACATTTCATAATCTATAATTTTTTGGATTTGTTTCCTTCCCAAATAGCAGAATAACTACTAAATCATAGGAAAAATTCAGGAGGAGGTTAGAACTAGAGTCCTAAATGCAACGAAGGATTCAAGCTCGCCAAAGACGAAGACAGCTTTAAGCTAGGGATACATATGCCCAAAGCTTTCACACTAGCATACCAGCTCCTTGCACGTGCCAGCTACTGTTATGTATACGCTAACTGGCATGCCTGTAACTGGCATACATTTAGGTAGCACAATATTTGATTTCCTTGTATGTCTGTTGAGGGAAGGGGCGCGGGGGTTGCTAAACTGCCACGTGTGAACAGACGCGACAGCTACGGGCATACCAGTAGCTGACTCGTGGCCGTAGTTGCACGTTTTGATTTTTTTCGAAGGTAAAGTCTTTTCAAGTTTCTCAAATGGTTTCTGTAACCATTAGGATCTTCATGATGCATTTTTTTAAGCAGACAACTACTTGCTCCTAAACATTTCCTTTTACAAATCCGATCACTTACCCAAACCAGTTTTAGTTTTTTTTCTTTTCATCTCTCTTTAATTAAGCTACACGTTCAATTGCTAGTAACAACACGATTTTGTAAAATTCACTTCGATTGCTATCCATTTTTGGCGCGCAAGAATAGATAGAGTGACTCTCACAAACTGTACTGTGTTTACGCGATGGGAAAACTGGCATGCAAGAGCACAACTTGGATGCCAGTATTACTTGCAAATGTATTCGCAGTGTACCAGGTACTCATACATGCCCGTAACTCGTATACCAGCTTCTTTCCCGATTTACTGGCGAATTTTCACGCTTCGTGCGATTAAATAAAAAGCAAGGCTATCTTTCGTTATACTCGCGGAATGAGGCTAGTTCGAATTTCTAATTAGTAAATTCTTTTTGGTATGGCTCTATGGTAAAACTAATTTTGCCTTCGCTTTGGAAGCTCTGTAGCCTCCAATAAGGATAGTTCGAATTTCGAATTAGTTTATTAGTTTTAGTGTGGTCTCTATTTAATGGTACTGAGGCCGATGGGACTTCATTCAAATCTTAGTAGATATGTTAGATTAATGACATAAAATGTGACATAATATGAAGGGGGTTACAACTAGAAACCCTATTTGGCAATTAATTACTTCAGAAGTGAAGGTGGGTCTCCACCAAAGAGCGGATTTTTTAAAAAAGTGAGATACAAACGATGATGTGACCGCAATAGTAACCGCTACAACTATAAATAGCTTAGAGCACAAGGTGAACGTGGCTGCTACTCAGTTAGCTAGGTTGTTTAGAGACAATGGACTAGTCCTCAACTCAGCAAAGTCACACTTCATGCATATCTGCCTGTCTGGCCATGCTCGAAGAAGTCTTACGGTACTCGCGGATGGAACAAACCTGGAACAAGTGGAGAGCACCTCGTTTCTGGGTTTCGAACTCGACAAGGCCCTCACATGGGAATCCCACATTAATAAATTATGCAGCAAGCTAGGTGGTGCATGCTATGCGCTCGGTCGACTATCGATGTTCCTGCCCGGAGACGTGGTTCGCTCTTGTTACTTTGCTACCATCCAGTCGCTCCTTCAATACGGCGCAGAGCTGTGGGGGCGCGCAGCCAATTGGGAGCGCGCCTTTCGCATGCAAAAGCGAGCCGTACGAGCGATGGTGAAAGTGCCCCAGGACACGGCCGTGAGACCATTCTTCATAGAGTTAAAAATAATGACGCTTCCTTCCATCGTTCTTTATCAGGTTGCAATGTATGTAAGGACTAATCTTAACCATTTTAGCCGAAACCAAGATAGGCATGTGTATAACACAAGGCGCGCTCATAAGCTTACCACCATAGCTCGTTCGTTGGCCAAGTCGGGTAAGTTGACGCATGTAATGGGACAGACTACCCAACAGTGTAACAGAGGCAACTAGCTTAAACTTATTCAAACATAAATTAAAACACTGGCTTATTAGTAACGCATTTTATAGTTATGAGGAGTTCGTTAATCAAAAGCTACTCAATAATTATTTATAAATGTATAAATTATGTATACCTACCTAATTATAGGTAATTAATTAATGTTTGATTGACGTGTAAATATTCTTTACCAAATAAATGATTATTGATTATTGATTATTGATAAACAAGGATGGCTATACATTCATCATTCATGAGTGGAAAAGAGAAAGACTATGATAAACTCACAGATTTAGAAGAGAACTAGAAAAAGTCTTAAAATTCAATACGGCTGATCTCTACTTTCTTATATCCAATATACATATATAAGTATGCATCCCTTTCTAACATATTGGACTTTTTGAAGTCTTATTGATATCAATGCGACTTCAAAAAGTTAATCGTACCAGGGCGCTGGAACAAAGGAGAATGCCGTCTGCTGTATGGCGCTCGGTACCAAGACTAAAGTGAGTGCGTCCAAAAAATCTCCAATAAGTTTTTAGTCGATTCTACTGTCAAAATAATTAAAAATGAGTGTTATTGGCCATAGTAACACTTCGTCATTTTTTGTTGCCATAGTAACGTATATATCATTGGTTGTTGCAGTCTAAAATGAAGAAAATAAAATAAAAACAAAAATGCATTCAGGCATCGAGGGATTTGAAACCAGTACTCTTATATGATATAGATTAATGTCGAGTGTTGTAACCGCCACTCCATCGTCTCATGTAGATATATGGACGAAATTAAATATGCCTAAGCAAGGAGGAGAAGGTTTATAAAACACACATTTGTGCAAAAAGTTTGAGATCCACGACCGACATCGCGACGGTTTGAACATACTAACGTTAACTAGGGGGGCTACCAGACTCTGACGCTTTCTGTACTAAAGATAAAAATAAACTTACATACAAAAACTAATATATCATAAACATACATAAATTACTTAAAGTACATAATACCTAGAAGCTCAATTTTTTCATTGACTATTTTGTAGAGAGATAAAATGATTATAAAGTTTGGATTTGATGATTCCTAAGGAGAGAGAGCTACGAATATCTGCTGGTAGAGAGTTCCACAGACGTATAGCAGACACTGTAAATGCGTCAGTGTATATCTGTGTTATATATCTGTGGATAAACTTTATGGATTCGAAAATTTGACAAGCACTTTGTTAATATATTTTGTGGCCGGCTGATTAGGCCGCTAATTTTCAAATAAGCTTCACTAGTACTTTTACACACTTTTGGATTGACTATTGCGCATGTACGAACAATAGTCAATCCAAAAGTGGTGTAATTTTTGAGATCCCTCAGGTCATCTACTTGTAATATTACAAAATTTTATGTTTTCAACATGTCGTGTTGGTGACAAAAGTTTCTGTGTGGCAAGTGTTGGCAATAATAATTGTAAGCAAATGTTGGAAACCGTGTTACCGTTTTTGGCGGCAAGCGTTGGTTATTGTTGGCGACTCGGTGTGGACACTATGGAAACAAAAGTTGGTGATTTTCTGGAGAGTTGCAAATTGTTGGAAATAATAAAATTACAAACAATTTCAGTGGAAACGCACCTTTAGGATGATGTCGTCAAAAATGCACTATCGTAAATGACTTACCGGATCCACTTTGATGGACCCTGCCGAGTTGTTCAGTGTCCACTCAAAAGTATCTGGCGGTGGAAATGCTTCAACTTCGCAAACCACATTCGAGGGTTCTTGTAGCGCTGCTCCTTGTATCTTCATTTCTTTTGCTTTGCAAAGCGGTTTATCTAGAACAAAATAAAAGTATAAATTGATCCTAATATCTGGTAATTGGTTAACTTAAATGGCTAATAGGTGGAGTTACTGAATATTTACGTGTTCTGTGTGTGTTGTCAACCTTCAGTATGAATTATCGTGTACATCATGTTTAATTTTTGATAAATCTTGAACCTTGGACCAGGTTAGCGCTTCATTTAGAATCTAAAGGTGATTGAATGGTACTTATGACTTTTAATAATTTTATCTCTATGACACTATTAGGTTTATATTTCACCGGGACATCATGACGGCGCAACCAGTCGCCGCTACGAAAAAAAATGTATGGTGGTGTCCGTTTGGTTGTGCAACGAACAACATTTTTTTGCCAGGTTTACCAGGTAAGTAACTCTCTATATAGAGCTGTATATACATTTTGTTGGTAGTGGCAACTGGTTGTGACGTCATGGTGTCCTGGTGAAATATAGCCCTTACTCTTATTCTTTTATAGTATTAGGAGGACGGTTATGTTAGTAATAAGAATAGTAGAAAATAACAGCAAAACATTTATTTTCATAAGGGTATTGTTTTTTTTACAAACATGCACTAGGATAGTAGGTTGGGAAAGTATGATAAGATATTAGTCTAAAAAAAATACTGCGTAGATAGTTAGAATTCGCTCATAGGTACACAACTTTTGTTATTCAATAACTATTGATAAGTGTTAAAAAACGGGAATAATTACGTATCGTCACGGCAAAGACACCGACGCCGTTTCGACTGGTTCAGAGAGCCTTTATCAGAGTGAGTGAGCGTTGCATTCACCGATGTAACGGTTTGTATAATTTTCCATTTTTAATATAACTGAAATATCATAAGAAGGCACGTTAAGATGTTCATATAATTTTTATAATTGACAGTTTGAAAGCCCATTGACACTTTTTACTGTGACGATAACTAAGAACGCCTTCGAATTATGGTTCTAGAGATTGGCATTTTCAACTATTGATACATACTGTTTCAACAAAATATGAATAAATTAATCTCTTATTATCTCTTATCTCGCGAGAATAATAAAAAGTATGCCTAAGCGTATTGATAAAAAAATATTATTAATAAAAGCTGATTTACAACTAAGCCACTTGCAGCGTAGAAGCTACGACATAGCTACGGCGTAGCCATTACGTGGCACCGCTGAGTATTTGATGTTGGTTCCGGCTCTGGCTGATCCAAAACCCCAAAATCAGAGTAAGGCAATGTATTTCCTAAAAAAGTAAAAACGTTTAGGTTCCTAGGAAAAGCTCTGTTTACTTTAGGGATGGTGTTTTGTTTAGTTACTAATTGAATCACAATCTAATCAATCATTTTAGAACGTATAGAAGAAACAAATTCATTTTTTTACGTTTTAAAAATAACACACAATATACAAAGATATAGTGCGTTGGAATTCCGCGTCACGTCACGGCTTAGTACACTTTGTGACGTCACGAGCTCCCGAATTTTCTCTGTCAATTATTGTAATTTATTTGATAAATGAAAAAATAATTTCCAGTATTTATTGTATTGTATTTGACAGTCTAATTAAAATTATTTTTTTTTTACCCAGTCGACATCTATACATAATAATAAAAAAGTAGAAGAAAAAAATAAGTACATATGTTTTTTTGTTAAAGCCAAACCCGAAAACAATTTTGGATTCGAAGACTTTTTCTGTCAAATGTTTGTTACTATTTGAAAAATATTGCACGGATTTTGGTGAATGTTGTAAAATCACTTACCATCCATCTTACCACTTTTGTTATCCACAAGTGGACAATTTTTGCATGTCACTTTTGTAAAAAAAAAAAAAAAAAACACTAGCAAAAATAGACGTTTAGGATGACAAAAAGTAGTTGAAAAAGTAATCATTACTATACTATAAAAAAGAACAAACTTTTCTGAGATTGACATAGCAGCGTCCCCAAATCCTACGACGCTATTCAGCACAGGTTTTTTGATACTTACATACAATTGACAGTTTGAGTGGCTGCGACCTTCCATCGCCCTCGACGTTAGACGCAGTGCAGGTGTATCGCCCCGCCTGGAGCCGCGACACATTGCGAAGCGGATGGTGTTTTGTTTAGTTACTAATTGAATCACAATCTAATCAATCATTTTAGAACGTATAGAAGAAACAAATTCATTTTTTTACGTTTTAAAAATAACACACAATATACAAAGATATAGTGCGTTGGAATTCCGCGTCACGTCACGGCTTAGTACACTTTGTGACGTCACGAGCTCCCGAATTTTCTCTGTCAATTATTGTAATTTATTTGATAAATGAAAAAATAATTTCCAGTATTTATTGTATTGTATTTGACAGTCTAATTAAAATTATTTTTTTTTTACCCAGTCGACATCTATACATAATAATAAAAAAGTAGAAGAAAAAAATAAGTACATATGTTTTTTTGTTAAAGCCAAACCCGAAAACAATTTTGGATTCGAAGACTTTTTCTGTCAAATGTTTGTTACTATTTGAAAAATATTGCACGGATTTTGGTGAATGTTGTAAAATCACTTACCATCCATCTTACCACTTTTGTTATCCACAAGTGGACAATTTTTGCATGTCACTTTTGTAAAAAAAAAAAAAAAAAAAAAACACTAGCAAAAATAGACGTTTAGGATGACAAAAAGTAGTTGAAAAAGTAATCATTACTATACTATAAAAAAGAACAAACTTTTCTGAGATTGACATAGCAGCGTCCCCAAATCCTACGACGCTATTCAGCACAGGTTTTTTGATACTTACATACAATTGACAGTTTGAGTGGCTGCGACCTTCCATCGCCCTCGACGTTAGACGCAGTGCAGGTGTATCGCCCCGCCTGGAGCCGCGACACATTGCGAAGCGCCAGATTACTGTTCCCAGTCAATATCACGCCGTTTGATGGATTGTGCTGGAGGTGTACGCCCTGTCACAGGAGTAGTTGCTTATGAAGTTTTATAATCATATCAAAATTGTTTTTTTTTATCAAAATTGTGCATTAAACATGGTATAAAGATGTTATAGATAATAAATTTTACATTTGTTATGCGTGTTTAGTATTTTTCCTATTCCTTCCTTTAATGTTAGATTGCCTGTTAACTGTGGCAGCTTAAATTGGCAATCGTTTGGCAAGTTGATCCTCACGATGCAGATCTTGCCTAGTGTGGGAATTTTCAGACATTTAATTTCTGCTTTGACTGTCCCTACTTAAACATGTTACATGCTAGTTAAATGTATCCATACTTTATAATAAGTCTTTTTAAAAAAAGTTGTATGTTAATGTAAGATATTTTTTTAGTCTATATCATGTTTTTTTTCCTCATTGCGGATATCTTAAGAAATTTTCAGATATCAGAAATCCTAACAAACGCAAATCTTTTGACATCCGGTTGGTTTCCCCACGATTTTTTTCATTAATAATAGGTGGGTAGTAGTTTTAGTTATAGTAAAATAAACATGAATATACGCCAATTTTTGAGCGCGACCGAAAAAAAATCACATTTATCAGGAAAAAGATCAATCGTTTGAGGTCTAAAAAATTGTATTACGTACGATCCCTATTGCTCTAGAGGTATGCGTACACTTGTGGTAGAACAATACCGTAAGGGTTGAAAAAAAATGTAGGTAATAAAATAATTTATTATTAAACAATATTAAAAATATATAGGTAGGTATTTTATTCCGTGATTCAAAATCGATTCTCAAATATTCTTATCGGATAGATACATTCACATTACTTATATAGATTTTGCCGTTCAGTGCATTATGACCCCTTGAATGGCTACCAGAATGTCAGAAGCGACAAATGGGGTGATTTTGCTGGATTATAGAACAGAATGGAGGTTCGCTGACGGTTATATACGACATTCATAACGTGGTAAAAGCTTGGATTAAGCATATTTTGTTTGTTTGGGTCACTTTTAATTAAGATTGAACAAACGACTTATTAATCAGAGTTGATATAGCGCAATGAAAGTTTGATGTCAAATGAACCTATTTTCATTGATTTTGAATCTCTGTACAAAATTTTAATCACATAGTTTATTAATTTATACTAGCGATTATATCAAAATTAAACAAATGAGTTTATTTTAGGCTTTGTGTGTACATTAACATAAAATATGCAAAAGAATATTAACTATTAGAAAAATATTTCTCTCATTTCAAACAAATATTATCCGAGCATTACATTTACAGTATCTCACTAAAACAAGTTTCAACCAAAAAAGGTAAAATGTTATGCAAACTCCCAATGTTTCGATGTGTACCTATGTAAATTTGAACAGCATCACATTCAGCGTTACAAAATGCAAATACTCATTTTATATTAAAGGGCGAACTCACGTTATGCTCCCAGACAACTTTATAAGCCGGCGGGTTCGCATCTACCGTGCAACCAAAGTACACGTCGTCGCCCTCTTCAATGTCGTTAGGGTTCATTTTAGCACCGAGGTGTATCGTCGTCTCTGGTATATCTGAACGAAACATAATTAATTAAAACCAAGCATCTTTAAGCTTTAGCATGAAGGCTTAAGTTGTTAAAAGTCAACCGAGTGGAAATTTGTTTCATTTCCTTTGCGTAGATTCTGTCCGTGAACGTAAAAGATTTTTTTTTAGTTTTTGTAGGATGAGGTAAACAGTTTAATTTACTTATTACTAATATAACTCTTATCGCTAAGTAATAATAATTGAAGAGAGAGAATTAGCCACTAACTTTTTGAAGAAGAAGAATAATAATTATTATTTTATAATATTATCCAGCAACATCGCGATTTATGTAAATTATCTGAATTAAACAGTGCAAATTTAAATCTTGATTTTAAAACTAAATCATCGAACTATTGTTTTGATTCGCATTCAGTGAAATTAGAAAAAAAAACGAACACATTTTATACTAAAAGTGAGTTAACAGTAGTCAGTAATGAATGCAAGTTAAACATGTTTAAAAATGTTTCAGAAAAATATAAAACAAATTTTAACATCAACAATGTTCAACTGCAGACTCGCAAGTCGAAAAAAAAGATATGCAGTAACCAACTCACAATATATATTTAAAGGCAGCTTGCTCTCAAAAGTAGAATGGTTAAACTTAGAATGCTCTGCTCTGCAGATAACCACTTGACCATTGTCCTCTTTCAAAGGCACCCACTGTAATAGCGATTGGGTTTCGTTCGCATCTTTGAGACCCTGAAAAATGCAATTTTGTTACGTTCGCTTGCGCAAAAGTGTTTCAGAATGAAGTCTCGATGAAATTTAACCAAACATAAAGAATTATAAACATAGGTTTGTTTGCTAGTGTTCTTCATTAGTAAGAATTAAGTAAAATAAATATTATTGAAAATGTGTAAATTGTTATATTTATAAACTCGCGTCTGTCCTCGACTCGATATAGGTACTTGTATAATGGAGACAACTAAAACACAATTTTTTTAGGCTTAGTAACTAATAATTTTTGGATACTTTATTTTGTGAGAAATTATAAAAAAAGGCAACTTCTGATTCATATTTCAATTTATTTTATGGAACCTTTAAACATCAATAGTTTTTTTGTACTTGTTTTATGGAAAACTAACTAAGGACATTATGAAAATCTACAATATTTATTAACAAGTACCTACATACTAAATAAGCTTAAATATTCCACAAAATGAACTAAAAAAAGAATCAAACTTTATAATCGATTCCTTTCAAAATCTGATATTAGTAGCCTCCGAAAATAAGTAAGTACACTGAGCCTAAAAGAAAATTCCAGGTGGTATTGTACTAGTGTTTCTTATGTGTTCACGACTGTATATCATTCCTGGCTTAAAAATACATTTGTGCAAAGTTTATGCTTAACTTGTTCATTTTATATCACTACACTATAATATATAGGGTGGCGCTGTGATGGCGACATTAAATGAAAACACGAATAGTGCTACTTGTCAGTAATCATAAAAAAATAAATAATAAAACGAAATTTCATTAATCAACATTTAATTTTTTCATACCAACTAAATCACAAAACTAGGTAACAAAATTTGAATATTTTTTATGATTACTGACAAGTAGCACTTCCCTTGTGTTCTATTTAGTGTCACCATTACAGCGCCACCCTGTATAATAACTGAGTGGGATATAACTAACCGTATATTTAGTTATAGACTCCAAAATCTTTGAGCCAAGCCACCACGTGATGTTGGCAGGTGGTCGGGCGCCGGTTGACCTACACCATAGGTCCGTTTTGCGGCCAACCGACAATGGCTGTTCTTTTGACATGATTTCTACCGTTAATGGTTTTACTGAAAACAAATACAATTACATTAAATAGATCATGATGCATGGTTATTGCTAAATTATAATATAATCGATGCAAATACGACCCTAAATACAACAATCGATGTAAACAATAATACGACGGATCATGGATCGATTGACAGCTATTAAAATCAGAATAAAATACAAAATAGCTTTTAGCTCAATATGCAAAGAATTCATATTATACAAGGTTATATTATTTATATCTATACTACAGTATAAAGAGGTAGAACTGGAAGTTTGTATTTATGTTTGTCCGAGCATAACTCTCGAACCAGTGATCCAATCTGCATGAAATTTGGTGGGTCATTAAGGTATGGGGTTCCAAAAGGGGCCAAAAAAAAATTAAACACATATAAATACATTGAGTGGGGTATCATGAGAAAGGGTTTTGTTTGTACATTCAAAAATGGTTTTTATTTTATTTCTAGAATGTATAGTTTTTGAAACACGCCAAAAGTATTGGTATATGTATGTTTGTTCGAGCATAAATCTCAAATCGTTGATCCAATCTGCATACAATTTGGTGGGTGGATAAGTTGTATATGATTTTTTTGCTGGGAAGTAGAAGAGTTACATCTGACAGGGGTTTATCAAAGTATGGAGTCCCAAAATGAAGCAAAAAAAAATCATCTTATGCAAATATATTGAGTGAGGTGTCATATGAATGTGTTTTTTTGTACATTCCAAAATAGTTTTTATTTTAATTCCAGATAGTATAGTTACATGCCTAACCCGCTGCACCGATTTTAATAAATTTTTGTATAGAGACAGATGTTAGGAAGGGTTATGGGAAGGGTAGTTTTGTATGGTGAACCAACCATTACTCAAGTTAGGGATATAAAAATGTATCATACCTACTCATAGTTTTGGTATGATGTAAAGACTTTTTCTGCATTTTTTACCTATTATCATCCGCAGCCCGACTTTACCTACTGCTGGGTTTAGGTCTAGCGTAGCCTAGCTATACTTATGGTAAGAATGATAGAAGGTTTCGTTGACGTCGTAGTTGAGATCAGATTGTATAAAATAGATCGCGCTATCAATGCGAATATTAGTGTTTCTACTTGAGGGAAGTATTTTTGCTTATTGTTTTTAGGCACAGTTACATAACCATACGAAGTTAGTCGGGAGTAGTCAGGAGCAAGTAATCGAACATTGTGTTTGGCTCACATACCTGCTTACAGTTATCAGTACCTAAGATCTACGTAAGAACGTAACCAACCATACCAAGTTCATTGGTGGTAGTGAGAGGCAAGAGCAAATGTTGTGTTTGGCACACATGCCTGCTCACTAAGTGCACAGTGATTTCAGTTAGATCAGAAAAAAACAAGATTTACGTGATTATGGCACATGTACCTACTTTATATGCCTGTTCACAGTAAGTGACTGTCTGTCTGTCTTTTACGTTTTCACGCCTAAAAGCCTTAACAATGTGTGTTTTCGCTCTCAGTTTTATACATTATACACTAGTGCGTTGACTGCGAGCTTCGCAGCAGAGCGGGTCGAGTAGCAATGTGTGCCCAAGAGCAAGTGTGCTTTCAGTATTCAAAGTATTATACACCAGACACTAGCACGTTGGCTGCAGCAGCAGCTCGCACCCTAGAACTCAAACTCAAACTCAAACTCAAAATTCATTTATTCAGTAAAAGTTTCAGTAAAGTTTTAAACTATAAATCACTTTGAAACGTCATTTTTTTGTTTTTAATTTACCACCAATTTGTAATGCGACCAAACAGAGAATTGGCAAGAAACTCTGCTTGGCTTATATTTTTTAACGTCATTGTTCTTAATAACTATTACATTGTTTTTGATGGAGTTGGAGGCAGTTTCATCCCAAGCTTTTTTGTCATCTAAATAATCAGATATTTTATAATAAGCTTCATTACAGAGATTACGTTTAACAACATTTTTGAATTTATTTACAGATAGATTAATCACGTCATTGGGGATTTTGTTAAAAAATCGTACACGCATCCCTTTAAAAGATTGACTAACTTTAAGGAGCCTTACAGTAGGAACAGCTAGTTTATCTTTATTTCTAGTGTTACCATAATGAGAGTCGCTATTTTTTTTTAACAAGTTAATATGTTTTCGGCGCACATTAAGTGTTCATATATATATTGGCACGGCACTGTCATAATATTTATTTCTTTAAACTTAGTTCTAAGTGATTCTCTGGGGCCCATATTATAAATTGCACGAACAGCCCTCTTCTGCAACACAAATATGGTGTTGATATCTGCAGCATTCCCCCACAACAAAATGCCGTACGACGTAATGCTATGGAAGTAGCTGAAATAAACTAGTCTAGCCGTTTCTACGTCAGTAAGTACGTCAAACGAAGTTGCGCGCAGGTCAGCTAGTAAATTATAAACGAAGCCACACATATTTCATAATCTAAAAAAACGTGAGTAGATATTATATAAAGGTTTTTCTATTGTTTTCCACCTATTATACTTGAAAATTCAGTTTCCGCGTTACTCGGGTATCGAAAGTGTTTTTGAAGAATAACAAATACAACGAGAGCAGTATAAGTGTGTTGCTATTCAGCAACACTCCTTTACACTTATACTGAAAGCTTTTGTAGATTCGATACAGCAAAATGCCATCACAAAGTAGAATAAACGAGACTTTGTGTAACTAAGCCAATAGAAGAAAAAATATATTAGAAAAGCGTTTGCGTCGAGATATTTCATTGTAGTTGTGATATTATATTAACGCAATTTATTTTAGCTTTTGTTGTAAACTGGGTGTAATTAATTTACTTTGAGATATCTTGTTTTTTGAGCTGCAGCAACCCTGTACCTACATAAACGAAAATTATTTTATATTTAGACGTGTTAAAAACAGCAGGTTTTTTAGGGTTACATATTTTTAAAAAAAGGAACACTTAGTGAATCTATTCGTTGTCTGTCTGTCTGTTTTTCTGTCTGTCAAGACCCTTTTCTCAGCAACCCGTAGAGTATCAAGTTAATTAATATCTAATATCAGGTCTGCAAAGCCTTGGAGCTTCTAAGTTTACGCAATCAAAAGATACGGCCGTTCATACCGCATATTTTGACAATTGCAAGGGAATCAAAACTTAACCCAGATAAGCCTACTGTCCTATATGTAGGACAGTGGAAATAAAAAAATATTTCAGATTACCCACATATCCTTACAATATTTACTCTTGTGATTTGTAGTAACGAATGTGTACGCTTTTATAGAAAAATAAAAAAAGTCCAGTTATTTTAACTATTTTATATAATAATTCGCCGAAAAGTTTTGAGTAACAGTGAGTTGCAGTTATGTCGCATTACAGGTATGTACAAATAATTGTCTTCTACAAGTTAGTTATATTTTTCTGTGTTTATATGTGGTTGATAGCCTCAACTTTAGTACTTATAAACTAATATAGTAATAACAAATTGAAAATTCGATATAATCCATTATAAATACTGGTGTCCTACATATAGGACAGTAGGATAATACCTACACTTTTTTCTTTACAGGCCGTTAGCTGCGCATGAAATTTTGGATGCTTTGGAAAACTATCCTGATGATGGAAAAGATAATAGAGGAAGAGTAATTTACGTATTCTACCTCCTCTTGTTGATCCCGACTGCCCTTATGAAGATTCGGGAGAAGAAGATAATGTGACGCTGAACGACTAGCCACAAAACTCACTACCTACATGAATTAGCAGAAGTATCGATACAAGGACAGGTTCCAGTAAGTGATACAGAAGAACCTTCTGATTCTATAGGTCAAACAAAATACAGGCAAACCTAGAGAGGAGACAACGGGACTTGGAAAAAAATCTGAGCATTGGCCTAAGGTCCAAGGAGCTTTTCCAGATAACCGCCCATTTGAGCGGTTCGAAAACTTCATAGATGAAGATGTTATTTCCATAGTGGTATCACAAATATAACATATGAAATATGTAATTTTTTTTTTTCTGGAGACATTACTGCTGAGGATAAGAAGTTTTTCAATGGCATATTGCTGGTTTCTGGTCATTCATGGCTCCCGCAAAGAAAAAGGTACTGGAAAAACTTTTCTAATAAAAAGAATGAGTTCATCAACTCTGATTGAATCAAACAGAAAAATTGCGAAAAGAGGGTCAAGCCAACCACCTCAACATGAACATATCTGATAGTTGAAAATACCAAATCAATCACCTGGTTATTCCTCAATCCAAGCTAAGACGTTTCCGCCATTGTTACAACAAATGTTTGACACTCTGCAAAAAATTGATGTTGGAGTGCCTATCAAGTGTTTCGTAACATATCGTTCATAAATAATGATAATAATCAAATATCTATTTAACAAATTTTTTTTTAACCTTTTGTACCTATTTCTATTATTTTTTTTACGATAAAAGGCTTGTATGTCGTACGGTATTTTATTTACCCTTATTATCCTACTGTCCTACATATAGGACGGCTGATTTCCTGAAAGCCTTACAGTCTAAAATTTTTCAGTATTTTGTTTATGTTGCTTATGGTCTATTAAACCAATTATTATATTTTTTTCAAAGTTTTCTTAAAAAAGTAGTTTCAGGCTTATGGGTTAAAGGGTACTTTTCATTGATCTATTATAATGTTTGGCAAGCAGTAATGTATTAGCACAGGTAAAGAAAAAAAAAAGTTTTTATTCTTCCACCTTCACCATAAAACAAGATTTTATTCCTACAAAATTGTATAGAACCCTCGGTGCGCGAGTCCAACTCGCAATTAGCTAGTTTTTAATTAAATTCTACTAATATTATAAAGGCGAAAGCGTGTCAAATGATTAAGCTGAAATTTTGCATACCTAATGAGATAGGAATACACATTGTGCACGTTTCTTACGAGTTGGACGCCTTTTCATGACTACCACCATGCATTTTTTGAGACACACTTTATAATAATAATTGTATAACATTTTTGTGTGGATAGGTAAATCTCTACGTAACTATCTATTTATGTAAATGTATCTGTGCACCTACCTTTTATTTGTTATTTTATGTCATTCTTTTGTGTGTAATATCGTCACAAATAATCTTTTTTTTGCTTGACTTGATCTCCGTGAGGCCAACACCAATCCCAACAGAAAACCAGCTCTACCACACACCAATATGTAGCAACAGTATGCTGAACTGGGAGCAGCCAATCGTATTCGTATTATCATTCACTAGCTCCTGTAACTTCGCTATCGTGGTACTCGGATAAAAAATTGATAGATCTATAAATGTCATAAGTACCTAATATAGCGAATAATTATTTTAATACCTATTCTGAAAAATCTTTAGTAGTTATGGCGTGAAGATGGAACACACCTTTCACATCCTCACAAGCTTTCGCAATTTTATTATTAGTATGATATTAATATCCGTACAAAACATGTGCACTGTGGCTGTAGTATACTTTAAAAGGTATCTAAGAAGAATATAACTAGTACAAATCTAGAACAAGTAGGTATCTAATGATACTTTTTAAAGTTGATAGCCTACCGACAAAAATGGTACGACTCGTAGCCGTAGCTTTCGTCAGAAGAAAATGGAACAGTGTCGTTAGTTGGCTAAAGGAGAATGCCGATAACCTGTACCAATTGCGTCAAAACCAAACGTATTCCATTAAATTCTGTAAATAGATATTTTATTAGACATCATCACAATAATGTACGATAAACAATTGTGGCATCAACTGTGTGTCAATAACCGGTGACGCGAAACCAGCATAGTTTGGAAGAGGCATCCATGGCCTTTTCGTGGTTGTGATGAATGTGTTAAGATCTCGGATCTTAGTTTGGATTTCACCTTCACCAGTAAGTACTAATACCTATTATAATTACTTATATAAATGACTATTTACTTTCTCGTCACTATCATTATTTGAAAATAATATAAAGTAGAACACAGTAATAATGTATGTATCTGTGTGAGGTATATAAACCTTTTCTTATAGATATAGTATCATATTTAAATGTTTATAGTGTAATACTTATAATCATGTAGACAAAACTGAACACACAAGGTCTCGGGAAAGCATTTTTTATAAAACAAACTCTAACAGTATAAAATCTTTCAAAAAAATTAGGTTTCGTTTTGACGCAATCACTTTAGCATTGGTACCGAGCGCCATACATCAGACGGCATTGTCCTTTATATTGCGAACGTGGAAGTAAGTGTTTATAACGTGGGCTTGTTAATAAACAATATATTTTTGAACAGTTTTATCTGTATGTATTTATTTATTTACTATTTATTTGTTTATAGCAACGCTAACAGGTAAGATATTTTGTTCAAATGTAATTAAATTTATCTATTATCAAAACTGTGTAACTTAATTGTAATCAGTTTCGATCATTATGTAGTTATTGTTTTTTATTAACAAAAGGAGAATGCCGAGAACCCGTACTAATTGCGTCAAAACCGAACGTATCCCATAATATTTATTATATTTTATAAATGACATTAACATTTTCTTTAGTTTTACACACCGACTCGATTAATAATCAAGTATAAAAATATTTTGTTGATTTGGTTTCCGTTGCACGCCGCCATCAGACTACAACAACCAATGATATATACGTTGCTATGGCAATAAACATTGATGTAAAGTGTAACTATGGCAAAAACCCTCATTTTTAATTATTTTGACAGTAGAATCGACTAAAAACTTATTGGATATTTTTTGACACAATCACTTTAGTCTTGATACCGAGTGCCATACATCAGATGGCATTCTCCTTTACAATTTTTAGAATTAACAGGTTATCTTATACTAAATAGCCAGCCAATAACGGATTTATACTATTTAATTCAAAGCAAGCTGTAAAGGCTGTTGGCTGTCGGAAGTTGTAAGTTGGCTGGCCATAGCTGCTAAAGAACCGATAACCGCTGGGGTACAGGAGGGTTTGATAAGAATCCGCGGCTAGGCAAACAAAAGGCAGCCTTTAGACCAGGTCGAGTGACAAAATTGAAACGCTGGTAGAAGTTGCATGCTATGAGCTGAAAACAGCGGCAATGGCGTTCATTACATCAGAGGACGCTTAAATCCCACAGTGGACTGCTATAGGTTGATGATGATGATCACCATAATCAAATCAATAGTAAAATATCCCTCAGTTTTTATCAATTAACAACCTATAAATATTCACCGCAGGTACACACTGTGTACATTTTTAAACATTTTGATAAAAATAAAAAATTTTTACTTTCAATATGTATTTGGACTGTGAAATCTAGTTGTACCAATACATTTTATCAATCGCCTCATAGATTTTTCGCTAAGTTAAATAGGATTGCCCTTCAATTTCGCGCCTCGTCAAACTGGCTGACCGCGTGAAAATATGACGAAATTTACTACAACATATTTTACGCCATACATGATATTTCAATTATTTTTTCGAATATTTTTTGCGTCCCGGGTTCCAGCTTTCACTCTCGTAGTGGAACTTTAAAATATTAAGGTACTAAGCGCCTCGCCTTCAATCAGTTAAAATAACTAAAGATTAAAAAAAGCAATTAAAATAATTAAAAGCATTTCAGCATTTGAACAGTTTTTTATCTAAGTAAAGATACTTACAATAGAGATCTACCCGCACACTCGCCCGTTGAGGGGGTACCAGTAATGTGTTATCAGCTGTGCACGTGTAAACAGATGCCAAGTGTTCTCTGCTTGCATTTCTAACCACTAAAGCTAGGGATTTCGTCAGTCCTGCTGGCTGAAGATCCCCTGCGCCTAGCGTTATTAGTGTCATGTCATCTTGCTGCCACTGCATTCTTGGAGCTGGCATGCCTGGAAGAAAATTATATTTCCATCCCTTTAAAAAATAATTAGCTTGCTGGGAAACACATAAATCTTGTACTTTTTAGACATTTTCAATAGGCATGTGATGATGGGACTAATTAAGTTGATGATGAACTGATGATTCAAATCTCAAAATTAAACAATAACGCAAAAACATTCTGTTTGTTAAAAGTTCTAGAACTGGTCTCAGAAAAAGTAGAACTTGGCTATTAGTATAGTAAGGCGATCACGAATATTTCACCCCGACTTAACGAAAAGTGTTGACCGTTTTTTTAAATCTACGCTGTCACATCGGCCAGTTTCAAGTTTCAAGTTTCAATTATTTAACGTAAAAAATAACATTACAGATGCTTACGATCTAAGGCGTTACATTTACGGAGTCGGACACAGATAAACAACTAACATTTTATAATAATAGAAAGAGAGAGTAGTTACATTAAATTTCTTATATAAAAATATAACTAAACCAGAACTTCGCGATACATTTACGATATTCAAACCGTTAAAAAAACAAAGTCATGATGTAGCATAAGCCATTTTTATTATAATTGTGTTCCTTTGTACACTCAATCAAATTATATTCTACTGTGAGGGTGAATGAAAAGAGACAATAAGTATTCTAACAAGAAGAATTGAAAGGAAGAAACGATTCCCTTTGAGTCGTTCTAAAAATAAAATGTACGAAATTTAAGTTGTACATACATCTAGTCTAAATGTTTATACAGCCTCAAAAGTAAGTGGTAGCTTTTACGCACTGAAGATTTATGTTTGCATCGTTAAGCCTGCTACTTAGTCAGCGCCACACGTACGTATTGACCATATCTTTCAAACGCACACATATTTATATATTTTTCATAAATCCATAGGTGAACGATCGAGATTCATACAAGGCCACCGTGGCTCACAAAGATGTACAAACCCTAACTAGTCGCCATATATAATGCAATCTCAATAAAATGTATGTACATTATTTAAAAGGGAACATTTTTTAGTTGACTTTTGTAATATGTATGATTTGATAAAAGTGTGTTATATCGCAAGAGGAAAATCGTGGTTTCTAGGAAAACCAGCGTGTTTGAACAAAGTCTAAGCTAGTGAAAGTAGGGTAAAGGTAATAATCCTCATTTTTATAATTAATATTTAAATCGTGGTCACATCACGTTCACAATTTTATCTGTAACTTGTTATAAAAATAACCTTTTAACAAAATTATTATTATTTTTATGAGTGTAAATCTGCTAACTCTATATTATTATACAAACATTCAAGACATTTCTGTCACTAGCAAACCAAATTTAAGTAAAGTATTTATAGAAAATACCTTCGTATTACCGTACTCACCTCCTTTTACAGTGCAAATTAGTTTGAATTCGCCTCCCTCGTTGTAAGGGCCAGCTATTCCGTGAATTTCTTTACCGAACTCATCAAAGATAACCGGCTTGCTCGGCAATTCTGTGAAAGAAAACATTAATAAAGCAAATGATGCTGTTTAATAAAATACAACTATTTTTAAAACTCCAGTATTACCTTTTTGGCTAAATATAATTAAATAATTTAACACAAAATACGACATGATGGGAAACTGTTTATCATTCACTAATAAAAGCATAATAAAATAGAGAGTAACTTCAACAAATATCGTAAAATTTACGATGCTTGTGAGATAAGCAGGTAATCCCTTTCGACATTAGACTCATTCGACGTTCCCAAGATCCTCGAAGTTCTCATAAAAATTTAATTCCCAAACTGACCCACATTTTTACTGTCCGGGAGTAAACGTAAATCATCCCAACGCATTTTTGGACTTTCCCCGAAGTTTCCGTGTTGATTCCACTAGGATAAGGGAGGGTCAACTTTACGATCGTACTAGTTTTTATCGAGATTGCTCGAGTGGTGGTACGACGACGACTTTTCATAGCTTTTGTCCCCTCTGTTTCGGGTTGAATTATTTTATTAAAACACAAAAAAGGGGGAAAACTGTACCGTCGCGAGATTAGGTGAGAATTTAAGAGTTTCGCCTATCTTCCTCGAGATTGTTTCTCAGATACGGAACATAGTTTTCAGGTATCAGCAATAAAGAAAGGGTCTCTATTTTATTGCTGCTATACTAAATTTTGTGAATTGCCTTCCATGGCTCTGCTAAATTATACAGGCGTTAAACAGGAATACCCTCGTAAAATAGCAGAATTTAATCTAAGAAATGTTTCGTGTACATAATATTTTACATAACTGGCTGTTTCAACCCTAGAAAGATAATCTACGTCATTTCAAGGAACGGTGAATGAAAATATTGCTCTATCTCTTATAATTTCATACACAGAATGCTTTATTACGACCAGTAGCCAAGGAGAATAAACGTCTTTGGCTATGTAAATATGTGTGTGTAAATATGTGTCCCATATTTTTTGTTGATCTATCTGACGGACTAATTAGAATCATTTTTTTTTACCCAGTCGTCATACGTATTACACACACACACAGTTTAGTATAATTATGACGGATTTTGATATCTAATAGTAGATACGCTAGACGGAGGTTACGACGCAATTTTTAAGAATATCATTTTTATCTAAATAACTTAACATAAATAACCGAATCCAGAATCTTCTCCTTGTTTTGCAGTCGCTTAAAAAGGCGTTAAGTAGCTACGTGGTGGAACAATGTGACAAAATGTAGCGCATGCGTTCTGAATCATTTATGTATGAGACGTTGTGTACGTGCAAGCAATCAAGGCCCATACGTAGACTGCGTAGCGTGCGTCTGCATAGCAGCACGAGAGCATCTACTAACTGCACTCACAATTACTCTCACACACACTAGGGCCTAATTTTATGATAAATCCTTTAATCTGAAAAAACATTTCTTACACAATAACAAGCATAATATGTTTTTCAAAGCGCAAATCTTTATCCTTACACTGACCTAAGTTTCAGGCTTCATAGGTATATTGTTTTATTAATTCAGTTTGAACTTTTATGCCTATAGGCTTATGCATAGTAGATGTTATATTTCTGGAACTCATAGCATAAGCCCGGTTTTTAGTACAGTCAGCATCAAAAGTAGATGATGAGTTTCAGAATTTCAAAACAGCTGATAGAAATTTGGGTCAGAATTAGATAGTACTAAAGTGTTCCATAAATAGGTGATTGAAAAATATACCAACAATAAGCTGATGACACTAACCACCACATGTACCTGATGACTTTATGGTTCAAAAGTATCTGATGTAAAATAGTTTTATAAATATATGAATTATGTTACTTTGCAATATTTTGGCAATAAAGTTAGAGGTTCAAAAATAACTGACTATCTATTTTAAGTGGCCTTTTAGCTCTGTTGATAGTAATTCTTAATGTTGATAGTAATTTTTTATTTTTATTTTTATTTTTATTTTTATTTTTATTTTTATTTTTATTTTTATTTTTATTTTTATTTTTATTTTTATTTTTATTTTTATTTTTATTTTTATTTTTATTTTTATTTTTATTTTTATTTTTATTTTTATTTTTATTTTTATTTTTATTTTTATTTTTATTTTTATTTTTATTTTTATTTTTATTTTTATTTTTATTTTTATTTTTAATGTTTGTTACCACGTATCTCCACTAAACACATTAAGATAAAATTTAGTACGTAGATACTTTCGGTGCCAGAATAACATATAGGATAATCAAATTTTGAAAAAAAAACAGCCTCAAAAGTGGTAAACGGGGATGGCAAAGTTTGTATGGGGAACAAAAAATCTTTACCAATCAACTTGAAAGGAGAATGCCGTCTGATGTATGGCGCTCGGTACCAATGCTAAATGATTGCGTCAAAACGAAACCTAATATTTTCGAAAGATATTAAACTGTTATTCATGGAATACTAAGTTTTATTTAAGATAAACGTAAACAAATTGTTTTTATTTGATATTAGTGTTAGAGTTTGTTTTTTATATAATGCTTTCCCGAGACCTTGTGTGTTCAGTTTTGTCTACATAATTATAAGTATTACACTATAAACATTTAACTATGATACTATATCTATAAGAAAAGGTTTATATACCAAACACGTACACGGTAAAAGGATGTTTTAACTTCTACTTCGTAGGTAGGACATTACATACATTACTACTGTCTTCTCCTTTATATTATTTTCAAATAATGATAGTGACGAGAAAGTAGATAGGCATTTACATCATTTATGGTTATAATAGGTATTAGTACTTACTGGTGAAGGTGAAATCCAAGCTAAGATCCAAGATCTTAACACATTCATGACAACCACGAAAAGGCCATGGATGCCTCTTTCAAACTATGCTGGTTTCACGTCACCGGTTATTAGCAAACAGTTGATGCTAAGATTGTTTATCGTACATTATTGTGATGATGTCTACTAAAATATCTATTTACAGAATAAACACTGCTACACAATGCCACACAACACTCTAGCGAGAGCATATTAAATACAAAATGATAGGAGATAGTTTAGTAGTACCACAAAAAAAGTTTCTGATCCAACCTTTTTGATTATACAAAGTGAAAAAATCTCCAATGTTTTTAGTCAAATATACCGTCTAAAATTAAAACTGAGGGTGGTTGCAGGGTCATGGCGCCCTGCGCCGGAAACCAAATAAACGAAATAATTTTTTACGTGATTATTAATCGAGTCGGTGCGTAAAACTAAAGAAAATGTTAATGTTATTTATAAAATAAAGGCAATTTTATGGGATACGTTTGGTTTTGACGCAATTGGTACGGGTTATCGGCATTCTCCTTTGCAAAGAGACTGTCTACTAAAAATAAACTGAATACGCGTTTCAGGATTTTTCGAAATTCAATCCCTAAGACGATTAACGGGAGTGGCAAAGTTTGTACGGGGAACAAAAGTTTGTGTGAATGTTTGTTAGTTTAGCTTAGTGAATAATACAAAGGCTTATCTAATTTTGAAAAAAAATTCTCTAAAGTTGTAAACGAGGTGGCAAACTTTGTATGGGGAACAAAAAATACCAATCGACTTGAAATATTCCACAGAATCTCTCCTCTAGAAATAAATTACCTGTTTCAGGATTTTTCGCACTTCAACCCATAAGGCGGTTAAAGGTAATCAAATTTTATTAAAGAACTTTGATTAAAATTGATTCCTAAAAAGTATATTAAGAAAATAAAACTTGAACAGGGTATGATAGGGGATGAAAGTTTGTATGGGGAACCAATCATTTCTCAAGTTAGGTTTAAAATTTATCATACTTAACCGGCTGTTGAATTGGTGATCAACGTGAACAGGAGCGGGAACGGGAACGAAAAAGGGAGTGAGAGTGGGAACGAGAACGGAACGTGTACGGTTATGCATTAATAATATGTTAGTACTTTTTATTCCGCGCAAAACGTGGTAAAAATAAACCTTTATGTAAATAATGAAACACATTTTGACACATACATTTCCACGCAAGCGAAGCCGCGGGGTGCATGTAGTATATTTATAAAACTATTTTACATCAGATACTTTTGAACCTTAAGGTCATCAGGTACATGTGGTGGTTAGTGTCATCAGCTTATTGTTGGTATATTTTTCAATCACCTATTTATGGAACACTTTATTGCTATCTAATTCTGACGCAAATTTCTATCAGCTGTATTGACATTCTGAAACTCGTCATCTACTTTTGATGCTGACTGTACAAGGATTATTTTCTGTCCTTAATGCAATTCGATTAAGATCTTCTTTCAAATCACTAACAGATCGGAATGAGATTTAGACTTAGGTTATACTGTGGGTCATCTGCATTTTGAATACTATGCCTGATTTATTTCGTCCATAGCCTTACGGTTCCAAATTAAAAGGTAATCCTTTATGTATATTGTACATATCTTTTAAATTTTTCAAAAAACTCAGAATCGAATTTGAGAGATGAGTATACCTACTACCTGGAATATTTTATTAATGACGAATTATTTGATTAACATCCATAAAATGTGAAGGCAGCTCATAATTATTTTTCGGTACTAACACAGATTTGAGATTTATCCATAACTGTTTCGGATAATGTTTTTTTTTATTATTAAGCTTATGCCGTGTGGGCTTCGATGGCGCAATACCGGGTTTAAAAGTATGTGCCTGTTAATCTAGGTCACAAACTATGTAACTAGGTATGTATATTCCAAGTTTTATCCAAATCCGTTACGGAGTTGAGTGGGACCAAACACGCTTACATACACAAAATTTTACATTTATAATATTAGTGTGATGTGAAGTGTTATACAGCTAAAAGCTTCAACACTAGCACGATGAATGTGGAGCGTCATGCCTGAGGAGCTCGCCCAGCCGCCGCAGTTGTTTTTCAGCACAGTTATAAAATATATTGCTAAAGCAAGGCTCGACAGCTTGAACCAACGTCGCGAGGTTGTTTTTCCATTAACTTGCGTCCCTAATAGCTTCAAAAATAGAGTTGGGTACCTCATCCTTACTCACGCAAGCCTCAAGGTCAAGAGTTGGCCCTTAATAAATAATAATAAAAAATATTTATAATTATATTTAAATTATAAAATAAATTGTTTTTTAGAATATTTTTCCTTAGTTTCGTTTTCTTTTAAAGATATATAAAATTATTTAATAGTCATGTGATAAATTGGTTATTATGTAAATATTGGCATCTTTTTGAACTTAATAAGTGAAAAAATTCGTCATAGTGCATGTATGGATCCTGATTGATAACTTTCAACACAATAAAATACAATACTGAATTAAGTACTGTGGTTTATGTCAATGTTTATGGGAATTTAATACAAAAAATAAGTAGGTACATAAATATAAGCAATGACGAGATCATATCCAACAATCTATCATTTACGGAAATAAACTTAACGATTTCCTTTTCAGAGCTTCCTGTCGTCCTAACGTAGGTAGATCTTCCTGTCCAGGTATACTTATAGATATGACGTTTGCTGTCTCGCGAGCATTATAGAAAATTTGCTGTTTCTAGCACGTCCGCCTCATTGATATAGATTCGCCGCGATGCACCCTCATTGGCACCGGTGCGGTGGCTGGCATGTTGAGCTCAGCCGTAGTGATGATCCGGCGAACTTGTGCCGTCCATAGCAGCTGATCGCGCGAGCATCGGTATGCGTATCGCAGGAACAGATATTGGACGCGGCCGAGGTGGGTTACTCTCGCTTTCGTTTCAGTTATGGTGTTCACTGGCCCGCATACGCGCATGCAATAGGTATATCTCACTGGCCCATGTCGAAACTAAGCTTTACAGACAGTAGATTGTCTAGGTGTAATGGAGATTCACCCTTGCTTTCAGGTATTCCAATAATCTCGATATCATTCAGGAGCAGTTCTTTAACCCTTGAATTTAGCTGGGATCTAAGTTCTGATATTAGCTAGCGAATCGCTGCGGGAGCCCTCAGAACTCATAGGATCCTGACCAGAGGACGACATTGACAATAAGCTCTTCATGAAAGTTGTAATAGACCCAGCTCGTGCTAATTGTTACAATAGTTAGTATCTCGAATCTTTACACAGGCTCTGTGAAATTCAATTGCCACAGCCCTACACTTCTACGTTTTTAGGGTTCCGTACCCAAAGGGTAAAAACGGGACCCTATTACTAAGACTCCACTGTTCGTCTGCCTGTCGGGTCTGTTCATCACCAAGCTCTCATGAACCGTGAAAGCTCAACAGTTGAAATTTTCACATATGATGTATTTTTGTTGTTGCTTAAATAAAAGAATACTAAAAACAGAATAAGATAAATAATTATGAGGGGCTCCCATACAACAAAAGTGATTTATTTTCCGTTTTTTTTTTTGCTTAAATTTATTAATAACGGCAACAGGTAGACGCTTGAAATATACATACACTGAATATTTAGAGGTGTACCTATTCACTTAAAAAATAAATAATTAAATTAAAATAAAATAAATTAATGGGGGCTCCGATACATGTATATTATTAAGGATGATTTAGGCTGACAGTAACAGTAACAGTAACATGTATATATGTAGATTATGGTCCAGAACTCATGGTGCGCAAGTCAAACTCGCACTTAGTTTTATTTTTATATTTTTCATCGCGAGCGGTACTTCTAATGCCAGGTATCGTTTTTATTGCACTTTTATGTAATATCTGCACTGGATAATGATTGATGGCCCCAGTAAAGCGTGGGACAAATACAAAGGGCGGAGGTGAGGCACAGGCGCGGCGCGGGCACGGGCGTAGCGCGGGCGTGGCGCGGGAGTGGCGCAGACGTGGTGCCGCAGGGTGTCGGAAAGGCGAGGCGCGGGCAGTGGATGCATTAGTGACATTTTAGTGTTTGATTTTAACACGAACACATGATGTCTTCTTCGTCAGATGAGGAAGATCTGCAAGTTCTTATGCATTGGGAGAACTTACAAAAGATCAGTAGATATGCGGTCCACCCTGTGTGGCAAGCAGGACAGAAGCACATATTTTTTTATTCTTATGAAAAATTTAATACATCATCCAGATAGTTTTTTCGACGTATATAAGATGTCCTCGCAGTGTTTTAATAAATTATGTCCGAAGTAAGAGATGACCTAGATAAAAAATATGTACGAATTGGAAAATACCTATTCCTCAAAGCCTTAGCCAAAATAATATTTTCATTGTCTCTCAATCTATTTACTAAAGCAGTGGTATTACTACTGTAAGGCTCTATAAAGTTATTCAATCTTTTAAAAGGCAATGTGTACGATTTGTTAACCAAATTCCTAAATTATATGCTTAATTTATCTGTAAATAATAATAGAACTCCGATCAGATTTTTTGTAATTAAGGTCTTTGGGTGATTCTAAACCTATTATATAGAAAAAAAAATTATGTACCTTCTTTCAAGAAAAAAAATGTGACTAGTTTTGAGTATAGAGAAAAATGATTTTTTTTAAATATAAAAGTATAACGACAGCTAGATATATAGATAGATATATTTATATATAGTACTTGAAATAGCTTAGGTAGGTACCTAAATTATTTTGCTATTATTATTATTCTATTTTATATCGATAGAATGAAGTAACATTATTAATATATCAATATTTAAGTATCAATCAAGCATATTTAACGTATAAAATAATAAAATAAAACAGTAGGTCTTGCTGCCGAGATGCAAAGTGCACCCCGGTACTCAGGTGAGTTACTCGTGCGCTAATGACGCACTACCATTTGTCCATGAATGGTATTGGAATTGGGATCAGTGTGCGGCATGGCAATGCTAGCTGCGGGTGTGCCTATGGCGAGAAAGCGGCACCCGCGTTCCGACTGCGCCACGCACGTGCCACGCCGTCGCAGCATGTCTCGGACCCCACCTCTTCTATACATTTTGTATGAAAGTTCAAAGAAGTGGCTTCGCGCCCGCGCCACGCCACCGCCGCACGCCTGTTGTATGTGTCCCACGCCTTAGATAGTATAGTTTAACACGAAATTTTTATCTCACCTATCCATCGACTGGAGAGAAAACGTTGAATAACTTAACGTTGTTTTGATTTATTTTCTAGGAGTTACGATGACATATTACTAAGATTTCTATAAAATCTAGCTAGATCAATATCAGATTATGCAAACACTTATCCCGTAGCGAGGATCCACCGCACCTCTTGCATTTATACTATATTGTACAATTTTATTATTGAATAATTACATTTTTTTTTTAAATTTCTTAATAATAAACAGTAAAAAAAAACTAAAACTTACCAATAACATCTAGAGCGATCTTAAAATTCTGTGTCGGCGATACGTAAAAGTCGACTCTGCATCTATAAACGGCTCGATCGCGAACTTGAATGTCCTCTACTCGGAGACCAGGTGCTGGAGAGCTCAACCACTTCGTTCGGTCTTTATACGGATTTTCTGTCCAATGAGCTGCAGGACCTTCGAGTCTTGTGTCAAAACTGTGGACAAAATAAAATATTTGGACTTTCTGCAAATTTTTAGCAACTTTATCTGTCAAACAAAACTGAATGTGGGGAGCAACCCCCTTGGGATTGAATTGCAAAAATGCTGTAACAGGTATTTATTTATTTTTAGTAGTAGAAGACGATAGGTAATTTTTTTTTGTACCCCATACAAACTTTGCCAGCTTCGTTTACCCCCTCAGAGGTGAATTTAAAAAAATTAAATTAGTCTATATGTTATTTTAGAACCTAAACAATTTATAATATTATTAGAATTAGGATAAATTAATATTAAATTAGTTGCTTGATTTGGGATTTTTTAAATCTATTGCTGCCCCTTGGAAGGGCCCTCCCCCTCCCTTAAGAGTTCTATTATTTCAATTAAAAGCACTATAATTATATCAAACAAAAGTTAAGTACAATTACCAAACGTTCACACTATCGAACCCTCTTTTTCAAAGGTTTTATAATTTGTATTGAACAATATTCCTGCCTAGTTCCTTGCAAATCGCACCACATGTTCAAAAGATCTCTAATTATAATTCACAATTCTATTCCACCCAGTTATGGGACATAATATTATCATTTTACAAAATCTACTTGGTAAAGAACACCGCATTGCTTCCCGTTTGAGAGGTTGATCCCTTACCGTTTATAGTGAAGAATCTAAAAAGTTTTCAACCGGTTTCTGAGAGCCGTGGTGGCCTAATGGGATGTATAACGACTTCCGATCTAGAGGTTGTGGGTTCGAAACCAGGCTGTACATCATTTATAAATTGCATGTGCTAACAGCGAAGGATAAACCGGCATGTCCTCGAACCAAAATTCAAAAAGCTTGTGCTTGGTTCTTGTTCCAATAAAAGTGGCGATGGCTTCCTGTCATGGAATCTGCTAAACGGCTTGCAAAAAGTAGGCATGTACCGAATAAAATGTTTGAACCAAGTGTCTGACTATCCCCTATATATATATTTATATGGTAGCCTAATAAGCAATTCAGATATTGCTTATTAGGCTACCATATCTTCGCAGTAGGAAAAAAAATGGAAAAAAGTGTGTTGTATTTTTTTAAATCAAATCGCACAAAAATTGTGCTCCCAATGCACCCTGTACGAGAAATAGGTCCTTAATGATTAATTGTTGATTTTGAAGTACTTATGTATATTAACAAAAATCCAATGGGAACAACGAATAAATGGGAATAATGGGAATAGCGAAGCTATAGAATTGTAAACATAGTAAACATAGGAACAACAAAACATATAGCTTCGCTATAGAATTGTTGTTCCTATTTTTATGCTATGTGCATTTGCACAAAAAATAGCAATTTTGGCGAAATTTTCTTTTAACTATGGAAACCTTTTTAGCACAAAACTCCCAATTAATTTGAGTATCGACACTTTAACAAGGTTAAGAAGGTTATTTTGACGGAAACCTTTCGAAACTCGTTCGAGGCCTTGTTTAGAATTTGATGAAAAACAATTAAAATTTCAACGAATGGGTACGAAGTTAGAAGGGTAGTCTCTTTGCATAATTGGGACGGAGTTCCTGTGAAGTGCTGAACAGAGCTAAATTGTGTTATGAACTTGCCGAGTCTTGGGCTGACTTCAGTAAATTTGACTCAGTTCTTTGCGATTGCGTTAAAAAACATCTAAACGTATAATTATTATATAACATAAAATACAAATCATAATATAATTATTTTATGTTAGTATTCAAGTAGTCTAAAGGGAGTAGGGACAATAACCATACTATCATTGTAAGGAGGAGAGAAATTTATCCCTTACGACCTTTGTTTTACAGTTTTTTCAATAAATGTTTTTGAAGTCGGTTTTTGTTTTATTTTATTTGACTACGTATGTCATCACGGATAGGACGCACAGGTTGAAAACTTTCGTTTTCAGACACTGCGATTTAGGACAAAGCAGGGTCATTATGGCAAAAACTCCCAATTATGTAACTCCAGTTGTGTTATCACGATTATTGCAATAATTCGTGAGCGTTCTTATTGTAAAATTTTGTCTAATGAAAAAGCGTGATTGCATATTCTCTTTTTTATTCAGCTTTTAAATTTCACCGATGACAAAACGTGATTTCGTATCTACGGTTATTCATTGGTAAAATTTTATTATAATGGATTAGGAATAAGATTTTAGAAATATTCGTGATTCGCCCCCTGAAATTATATCACCCTTATGGGCTCGGAAAAAGAAACAGCGAACGAATACAACTCAAGGCAAGCTAGTTCTTAATGAAATATTCAACTTACGGTTCACATCACGTCAATAAATGTCGAAAGGTATTTGTCACCCGCACCTACCACAATGCTGTTTCCCTTTGATGTGGGTACCGTACAACAGACCCAGAACAAGTCACTTTTGTTTCCCTAATTTTGCTAGGCCTATCCCCGAACTGTCATTGTGCCAAGAACTTTACTAAGATGCTCAATTATTTCATACGTGCTGACCCGCCTGCAACTTTGTTTACGTGTACTCGTTTACTTGATCAAGGTTATTTTATGCAGATATATACTAAATAATTAGTCAATAACGCTGGACAGTATCACACAGTATCTACATGATGCGTCCCAAACTAAGCAGAGCTTGTATTAGGGGAAGCACATGACTGATATAATTTACTTAGATCCAAAAGTTTGTCAAATTTCCAAATTACAGGGTCTATTGAAGCCAAAGAAACTTGGGAAATGGCCTGCCCTAATACCAGCTTTCCCAAAGCCCTCTCCTCTCAGAGACAGTGGGATGAGCCGCTCTGCCAACTAGTACGGGATAATCTTTTTGAAACGTCTAGTACCCCGGCGGAGCGTGCTCGTCTCCTTGCTGTGTCAGAGTGGGAATCGGGACTTTGGTTTCATGCACTTCCATCAAAAAATATAGGTACTCTTTTGGACAATAATACTTTTCGGATAGCCATCTCTCTTCGAGTAGGAGCTCCCTGCCAAGTAACGCATCGTTGCCAATGCGGTGACATTATCGACAGTCTTGGACATCACGCGCTGGCATGTGTTTCGAGTGCAGGACGTGTGTCCCGACACAACTCCCTCAATGATATCATTCGTCGAGCTTTTACCAGTGTTGGCGTAGCTTCTACATTAGAGCCACATGGCCTAATGAGGGATGATGGTAAACGACCCGATGGTATGACTTTGATACCTTGGAAGATGGGACGACCCTTAGTTTGGGATGCCACTTGCGTAGACACCCTAGCGCCGTCTTATCTTTCAGGGACTTCAGAATGGGCCGGATCCGCAGCAACTTCAGCGGAGTTCCTCAAACGGCGAAAATATTCACACTTAGATAGAGGTTATATATTTGAGCCGTTTGGGGTTGAAACTCTAGGCCCATGGGAACCAGGGGCCCACAAAATTTTCAAAGACTTGGCAGAGCGCTTATTCGAGACCACACGTGATCGGAATGGTGGTTTCTATTTGGGCCAACGGATCAGCCTTGCTATCCAACGTGGCAATGCAGCCAGCATTCTGGGCACTCTACCCTGTGGTGACGGTCTGGATTTTTTTTAGGCTGTTTTATTTTAGTAATAAGTAGGTATACATATTTTGTCAAATATGTAGGTATAACTATGAAATATTAACTAAGAACTTGTTATTGTATATACTGTTGTGAATAATAATAAAAAAATAATTATATATTAAATATATTATTTTTATATAAAATTATTATTTTTATATTAAAATAAAAGATATTTACTTAGATTATTTTTTTAAAAAAATAATTATATATTAAATATATTATTTTTATATAAAATTATTATTTTTATATTAAAATAAAAGATATTTACTTAGATTATTTTTTTAAATAATACATAATAATACAAAATAGGCAGATAAATATTAGAAGTCCCTTGGTTACGCGTTCTATCAAAATTAAGGTAGTATCTGACAGATTCATGTACGCCAAATAACGACTTTTAATGACTAAATTGTGTTGTGTCAATCTTGTCTCCCCATGGGGTGATGACAATAGAGTTGACTTTAACGCCTCATAAACACAGGCATGTCTTTTTTCGGTGAAAAAAAGTCTGTTTGACCTTGCTTCCACTTTTCGTGGTACACTGATTAAAGTAACCGACAGCCTCGAACTTCTTGGCATGGAGTTGAGGGATAACCTCAACTTTGGCGAGTCTAAAGCTCAAATTGCGGCCAAAAAACTGGGCATCCTAAATAGGGTTAAGCGATACTTTACACCTGGACAGCTTCTGACCCTGTATAAAGCTCAAGTCCGATCCTGTATGGAGTATTGCATCCACCTTTGGCCAAGTATCAACTTGCCGCACTAGACTCAGTTGAATACTGGGCTAAGAGGCTCATTGGTCAAGAGTATCTTGCTAAAGCAAGGCTCGAGAGCGTGAGCCATCGTCGCGAGGTTGCGTGTTTGTCGATGTTTTATAGATTGTACTACAGAGAGTGTGCTCAGGAGTTACATGACCTTATTCCGTCTTCACCTTTCTTCCATAGCAACTTCAGACGCACTGCTAACTACCATCCGCATCAAGTTGATATTCCATTTTACAGGACTAAGCGCTTCCAAACCTCATTTATAATGCGCACTGCTAGAATATGGAATTAGCTGCCAGCGTCTTTTTTTCCATTGACATACGACCCTAACGGCTTCAAAAAGAGTGTTAATAGGCAGCTTCTGGGAAAGCTCGCCCCATCGTCGATCTCATATTGCCTATGCAAGCCTCGAGGTCAAGAGCTGGCCCATATTAAATTTTAAAAAAAAGTATATAACATTCGTCATATTGATATTCATTTATGTTATAAAGTGTAGCCTACAGAAATATATGTTATTTCCTATGTCACTCAAACTATATAACGAATCGATTTACACCTCATAAAAAATCGGATGAGTAGTTTAGGCGGTACGAAGGAACAACCGTGAATTGGATACAATTATACTACTTACATAGACTGGATATTCAACAAGACAAAGTATTTTGTATGATTTCCGCTAACCTTCTCTGACGAGTTCCACAAAATGCATAGGTACGTGAGCACCGTCCTCCCGCCCTCAGATTCACATGCAAATCAGAAAAAGAATACAAACAAGCAATTAAATAAATGCAAACGTCTACTCACTCTTTCACGAAATAAAACAAACACGTAAACCCATAATTAGCTTAGAGAAACAACACACACAAATACACAAGAAAAAATCCAACAGAAGTTCGACAACGTTTTACCTTCCCCATAAGGCATACTCAGGACATGATAGACTCGCTGTCCACCTTCGGTGGCTAATAATCTTGTAATAGATTTCCGCAAAGTCACGCCTGATTCAATTAACCATATTATATTAACTACATCATCATTTCCCTGCCCATATCCCACTCAAGGTGGGGTCGGCACAACATGTTTTCTTTCTCCATTCACTCCTATCGGCTGTCAACTCTGTACTCACTTCTTTCACTCTCATATCCTCTTTCACACAATCCATCCATTAATTAATCCATTCCATTAAGACGACTATAAGGGTCAAACCTGTCTCTCGCTTGCACTATTTAACATTTTTGAAGATATAAAATCACTGAATGTAGTGCAAAATAGCAAACCTTCACGGCCTAGAAAATAACAATACAAAGGTTCAGCAAGAATATCATGTTGAACCCAACACGTTTTCTTACCAAAAAATTTGCAAAAATTGATCACATTGGTGAAAAGGGACAAATACTGATTTTGTCCATATATGTTTATCTCATAGGTATTTCACTCATAGGTGTATTATTTCTATCAAAAAATAAACGAATACCTACTATGTTTCTTATAGTCATCCTATCTTTTTTATTAGAGAAATGTGGACCAATACCTATTAAAACTTAAGAAATTAAGATCTCAACAGGCTGTTGATTAATCTTTTTTTTCTTAACACCGTTTAAATACATGTCTTATTCATTATTTTTATAATTTTTAAATGTTTTTGTCTAAATTGCTCAATGCAACGGGCCCGCGGTGTCGAGTGCGAATACGGTGATTATTTACCAAAATATTCTCAAGAAAACAGCAGAAATCAAACATTAATAAAGACTCAATATATTCTTAAAATAGATTTTTTTTTTAATTATGTAGGTATATAAAATAATATATATCAGCAGAAATAACACCGATTAATCCTTACAAATCGATAACATAATCAATTGATAAACATGTATCTACGCTAAGGAAATGGAATGGAGAAATGGAAATAAGTATTTATTTGTATGGTAAATGAAGCAGTTTAGTTCCTCAGATGAAAATAAAAATAATTTTGTCTTACTAACCTAGCCTTGAAACCTAACATTAAGTATAATTATGGTAGTCTAATTTTATTTTATGATACTTTATTACTGAAGTAAACATCTATTCAATGTTTATAATATGAAATCAGGCAATGCTTGTTTTTTTTTTTTTTTTGCAAAATTTCGGCCATAGTCTGCGTATATCGAGCTGTAACGAACCAGCTATGTACGTACACAGTTAAAAATAGTTGAATGGTAAACCCCTCACACCCCCATAAAAATACATTAAATTAATATCTAATGACTGCTGGAAATTATAGCACATCATTGGGGGGCTTTGCCCATAATCCCCACGCTGGGCATGCGGGTTGGGGATCGCAGGACACAGCTTCTCGCACCGCCAACGCTGCTGCCCGTCGGCGGCCAGGGAATTTAGCTTTGCCGGTGCTAGCGCGCTATGCCGCTATCAGCCGGCCGCCATGGCTTCGTACGTTAGTTAACAGGGTGCACCGCGTGCAGCTGAGGTTGGCTTGGGTCCGGAAGTTGGATGTTAGAGGCCCTTACACCCTTTCTGTAGTAGGGCAGAACAAAATATGGGTTGCTATGGTTGCTCATGGTTTGTTTCTCCATAAATTATCGCTTATAAATACAGGTTAATTATTAGCCTTTATTTAATTTGTTTTCCTCTCAACATTGTTGATTTCTCCTTGTAATATATTATAAATGATTTAATCTCAACATAAAACCATTTTAGATTTTACGGACATTAAAATGACTTGCATTTTTCGTATACTTATTTGTTATAAGATTATTATTTTTCTTCACCATAACTTTTCATAAGAACCATCACACTAATATTAAATGAGAAAGTTTGTACTTATGAAAATATTTGCTCCCACTCAACTCCATATGAACGGATTTAGATGAAACTTGGAATGAACATAGTTTGTGACCTGGCACATTATACATAGGCTACCTAGTTTTAAGTCTTAATTTACTAGTTTAATTTTAGTATGCACTTAGATTCCTATCGGTTATAATTTAAACAGAAAAAAGGTTTGATTATGTTATCTACTAGAATGAATCGTAAACCAGCCTTGTCTAAGTATTTTGTTTTTTTTATTACATTTTAGAAATTACCTTAAATATTTCAATTATATGAGTAAACATTATTTCATTTACTATACCAACTTCACACAACGTAGGAATTGTTTTAAAACTAGATGACCAAATGTAGAGCTGGGTTTTTCTTAGGTTTATATTTTGTTAATATTTAGGTTAGGGTAGGGTTTTGATATACAACGTCTCTAAACCTATTGTTTAAGTCTAAACCCACTAAAATAGATTTACCTACACGTGTCCCAAACCAGTTTCATTAGAACGGCAATAATAAGATGGTTTTTTAGACTACTAAAATAATCCATTAAAAGTCAATGTTTGTATGTAAGTCCTTTATGCATTTCGAAACCATTGATCAGATTTTAATATACAAATTTACACGCAAGCAAAGTTGCGGGGGGTCAGCTAGTATACGTGTACAAAATATAGCTTAAAGTATTATACTCTCATATTCCCCTTAAAATTAAAAACGGACCAAAGGGTTACGCTTCCTTTTAAATTTCAATACCTAAAGCAGAATTTTATAAAAAAAACTTTTTTAGACGTGACATACATACTCTAAGGTTTAATTTAAAGATGCGAATTGCGCAACGTAATATAATTCTAGGCTCAGTTTTAATGTAAGGTCCCTTATTTGTAAGGTTGCAGCATACTTACTTAACTTTTATATCAAACAAAGTCCTCACCTATTGAGGAAAAAACTTCTGAAAACTCATTACTGCTGTCCACTACCAGTGGATCCATGTAAACATTGATAATGAAAATGTTATCAAATTAAGGAGGACAGTTTTGTTATTTCTGTGCCTTCAATAACATTGTTTTATGACGAATTAAAAATTAAGGGATGACGACTAGGAAAGAAAATAATAATTGTAGTTAGTCCGTCAGATAGATCAACAAAAAAATATTGTACACGTATATTTTTATTTAGCAATATATAATAATTGACGGAGATAAACAACGTCAAAGTTCGGATGTGGGGGCTCATGACTTCACGTCTAGATAAAAAGTGTACTATAAGCCGTGACGTCACGCGGAATTTAAACGCACTATATACTACTATTTTTGATAATGTTAATGAGGGACTTATTAGAATTTTTCTGTCGCCATCCGTAATTGGTATTCTTTCTTTTGTCATACAATTTTCTTGCCTGATGTACATAGGTAATAATGTTACGAAATAATTGGCTTGCATCATCTATAAGATGACTCGGCAAACGCATTGTAGGAAGCCCTCCGGCCTGGCTGGATGCTGCTGTAGCTGGATGCGTCCAGCTCAAGACAAGATGCAATGGCGCTCATTAAGGGTGGCCTATGTCCAGCAGTGGACTGCTATAGGCTGATGATGATGATACAAGTAAGTATTTACTGATTTTCCGATTTTTGAAATCGTCATTTGTCGTAAATCTCTAGCTTTATTTCGCTTAAGCCAGAAACAGAATATAGTAGGAAAGAACATTATTCAGTTACAGAACTTGACTGATTTCAATCTCTTATTCAACCCCTATTATGCCCCACCATGGATTTTACGATGTTAAAGTTTTGCAGAGCCGCAAAAATGCAGTTTTCTGCGCTTGAAATTGCTTTTCAACATCAAATTGTTCGACTACGTAAGGTTTGAACCCAGCAAATGGTTAATCACACTTTAAATTTCCATTAAATACATGTTCTGAGGTTACAGGTATGGGGGACTTCCACGATGGGTTGACGATATTACATAGACTGTGGACGTCACCTGGTTCAGACTAGGGCAGGGTCAAGGCGAATGGCATAATCAAACGAAGGCCTATGCCCAGCAGTGGGTTGAAAACGGCTGATAACGATGATGATGATGACAAAATGTACTCAAGTAGATAGCTACTTTCAAATTCTTTGAGATGTGAGCTAGTCCAGAAACTTTATCTACGACACTTCTTATTATTATAATGTTTATAAGATAAGTAAGTATATTAACGATGTTTTTTTTATCTACCATAAAAATATAATAAAAATAAGAAGTTGGTCTCAATCGAATTTATTAATTACCCATGAGGAACACTTTTCCAAAGTAATTTACTTAATCAAATCGTAAGATTTTGCAAAAATTAAATAAACGTTTTCCATACATATTCTATCTAGTGCCTTTCGCCACGACATTGAAGCCATGCTTGCCGTTCGCTATTGTTAATAGACAATTAATATCATCCAGCCCTTTAGGCTACAGGGACAACTAAAGGAACTCACATAATATACATACACTCTAAGCTTCAGTTGGGTTGAAATAAACCTACTGTTTATTACAGCCCAACTAAAGACCTAAAGATTATTTTGTCTCAAAACTGTTGGAAATCAAGAAAATGTGGTCAAACATATTTCTTTTGTTTTGAGTCTGGTTTGATTTGTTTGGATATTTCCTTAAAATTCTGTCAGTATTATATTTTCACAATAGGTACCTAATGCTATGGACAGATTTATGATAAGACTGGAACATTGAATTCTTTTGCAAAGCAATTTTTCTTCAATCAATCATTTTTATTGACATGTAACCGTACAAGCCGTACTTATTTATCGTTCTTCTTTTGTTCCATGTCATAAGAAGAGTTGAATATAGTAAAATAGTACTAACTATGAAATTGCCGTTATATACAAAAAAAAAATAGATCATCTATCAATCACAGTACTTATTCACTCGTAATATCGATGGATTTTTGCCAATGCTCAGCGCAGAGGCCATTATCGATGCCCTTCACATAGGAATCAGCCGGGAACGAGGCAACAAACACTTTAAAAACATTTTGTACTGTCTCGGGTATTGAATTTTTATATGTAAGATAATTTTTGAAGTATGATATGTATGTACTTGTTGGGGTAAACGAGTTCTTGAGTGGAGACTGCAGCTCGGCAAACGTAGTGTAGGACGCCCTCCGGCCAGGTGGAGTGACGATCTGCGAAAGGCTGCTGGTAGAAGCTGGATGCCTAGAGCTCAGGACAGGGCGCAATGGCGCTCATTAGGGGAGGCCTATGTCCAGCAGTGGACAGCTATCGGCTGATGATGATGATGATGATGATGATGTAAGTACTTTAGAGTATATAAACTTGAAAACATTGTAGAGGAACTTAAGAATGCCTCTTTCTTTTTATATAACGGCAATATTGTGTTGAACAAACAACTTTAACAATTAATTGTTAAACTACACCACTAGTTAGCACTACACCAATAATTAAAAAAATATATAATACTAGCTTCCACCCGCGGCTTTGCTCACCTGATGTTAAGTGGAACCCATCTATCACAAAGCACTGCATCGTAGATAGCCGTTTTTTGGAACGTGCTCTACGATGCAACACCCTGCGTCAATCAACTTGAGGCATGAAGATGATAAGCCTGTGATGTGTGCCTGTAATTTAATCGGCACCCGCACCGATAATAATATGGGATAAACCAAATGAAAAAAAAACTTGAGCTTTTCTAACATTTAACTGTTTATTCGTAACAGATGTTTTTAAAACTTTCTATCTCGATGTAGCTCTGCGAGTATAATGCTCAATTTTGGATGTTCCACGAGCCGGAGTTGTCACAATATTTGCCGGCTGTGCCGCACTGCGCCGGGACTCATTGAAATTTTTTGAGGGTTATACAAAATTTAGATACGCGGCTTGTGTGAAGTAGGTCAAAAGCAAACGTGGGACTCCTCCTTTTGTTACAACTTTCTGTCATAATAATTGTAAAACGATAATACATTTTCTCTCTGTATTTGACAACTTCTGTGGCGCAGTGGACAAAAGCACGCCTGAGATATAGAAGGTTGCGGTTTCGATTCCCGCCTCATGACAAAACGTTTGTATGATCTGCAAATATTAGGTCCTTGCCTATGAAATTGGCGTTTTGATACTCTATTTTATTTTCTAAATATTTTTTTAACACAACAGTCATATACAAAATTAATTTATATTCTGAATGTTACATTATTGCAAAGATTGAAATTCAATCAATACCATTTTAGGGAAGTTTATCCCCAAAAATGAAAGGAACTATTTTTATTTAAACTTAATACCTTTCATGTGTTGTCACTTTCAATTCTTAAATTCGTTGTATTTTTTTATGAGTTCTTTTTAGGCTACGTTTACTTTTTACAATATTGTCCAAGTATATCGGTCATTTGGTTCCCTTATTACCAATCTCTGCCTAGTTTAGGGCTAGATGATGTTATGTGATGAATGTGATAAGCCAGGAACAAATATCCACAGGTCTTGGAAAGATTGTCCCACAGCAAGAACCATGTGTGTGTGTGTGGACCACCTGGCCAAAAAAATAATAAATCAATAAATTATGCTGGACTAGACTAGCAAAAATATCCACGCAACTTTTACTAAACCTTGTAGTGAAATAAATAGTATTATATTGTTCAAAATAATATGACGCATGCAACGTAGTCGGTTTAAAAGTCCAGTCGTCCAGTCTTCAGTCAGGTTCGCTTTTCTGCTATAGAAATGGCAATTATATCAAAAAACGATCGGCAAACAATATTTTTCGTCTGAGGATTCCAGGTCAAATTCATTTTATAACATTTCAATACACTTGGGTCAGGTATTTTGGTTAAAATGCCAAAAAATATAAACAACATAAATCAGAAAAACACTAGAAAATAAAATATAACAAAAATGACACAAGCGTCGTTCAAGATGAAAAAATGGTCCTCTCGTCAATGAGGTCATCTTGTTTGTTTATTTGTAAGCCATTGAGGTTATAGCAAGACACAGGCCTCTTTCTGTTAGGAATAGAGAGAGGCACAATGTACTGCAGTAGCATTTTATAATCTAAAGAAAAAGAAGGCGAATTATTTTTTTATCTTTGCAAAATGGTACCTATACATTTATCTTCACTTTATTGGAGAGTGTTGATTCCAAAAACCTTTGTAATTTCTTTTAATTAATGTTTATTATTATTTTGAACTATGAGGTCAAGCGCGCTCCAGACAATGATAATAATTATCTTTTTGGTTACGATTACAATAGACATGATTCATGTATTCACAAAAATAAAATTGATCGTAAAAAGTTACAACCAATGGCGTAAAAAAATCCTTAGCACTTGAGGTGTTGCACATTGTAAACATGAAATATAAATACGACGTTTCTTCTAGCCCTTTTTATACACTGATTTTATAAATAATACCGAAACCCTGGAAAAAGTTGCAAGCATTCCACTAGTTCTTCATATTCCGATATGGTGACTACAACGAGCTGCAACCCCCACAATATGAAGAATAGGTAATGGTGACAATCTAATTGTGCTTCCATTTTAAGTCCAATATGGCGGCAATTCGAAATGTGGATACATTGAGATGGATGGATAGCATAATTCTCTACAACACACTGACTGGATAAGGGAATCTCAAAACGTTGTATTTTTTTAACACAAAAAAAATACAATAAGTTTTATAGTTTAAGTTTTATAATATTGTGCCTTAAAATATTATTAGGTGTGACTAGCTATTCAGACTCGTTAATAATTACGTAATTAAGTTGCTAGATGACAACATGTGCGTATTTTTTAGGCACATGCCGCCGGCTAGCACAGTTCATTTCACTCGCTTGTGCAATGTTGGAGATAGTTGGTAGGAGTACATTTGATGAGGATAATACCTACTCGACGTCATTCTAAGGGTACCAGATGCGCGAAGATAGCAGATCACCACATTGATTACAGCTCTCTTCACAATGTATCAAATAGATGGATTTCCTAAACAGAGCGTGTACTGGCTGCTGCCAACTATACATTGCGGCCTTACTGGCGCTGATGGATACCTTAATTGATAAAGGAGGTTCTGTTTTGCTGAAACGATTGGTTCATCGTTACTAAAGAGACAGCCGATACATCATCATGAGGTGCTGAATACATTGTATCTGTATTTTCAAAACGGCATAGCCGTGTGAAAAATTCTAGTCAAAAATAAAATAAAGGTGTCCTCGATTAAAATTCCCTAACTTCAATGTTTTTGGAATTTAACCTGCAGGTTTTATTGCTTTGGACTATGTAGAATATGATATTTAAAAAATAGGTTTGACTACCTACCTAATCACGTAAGAGTACCTACGCAAGAGATATTATAACTCATTATCCATACACTGATTTATATATGTAAAGATATGTAAGCAGGAGCACTGTCACTGGACATGGACAAATTAAAATAAATAACCCAACTGATGAATGTACAACATTTAAATCTCCAACAGCGCTCAGCATTTGTCAAAGGGTTGTTTTGTTTTTGCACTGTTTTTTCGTTACGCAGTTCGGAAAATTTATGGCGCTTGTTTTATCATACGAGTTGGTGTAAGCATTCAAATTATTGTAAAACAACATCCATGAAACACGAAATCAAAACCATTTAGTACTACGAAACGTAACAAGTTCGAAACTTTCCTTTAATTTGAACTTAATATACTGAAAATGTTCATTTTGAGATATAAATACTTATGTAAATAATTGATGGATTTAAAAATAACATATTATGAGAACACATGTTACGTTTATCTGTAAGTAATTTTATTGTTGTTGATAACGTTTTGCAACAAAATAAAATATTCGAACAGGCAAAATATTAAACAATGATATGATTACTTTTATCGGTGTCTATATAAAGAAACTGCGCTGTAGCTTTGTCAATATTTCAACAACGGACGCGTACCAGTGTGTCGCTCCGTATTATTTATTACTTTTGCTTCTAAGTACACTTAAATCATGTCTGGAAGAGACCCCGCCTCCGAACAACTTAATGCCTTCAAAAAAACTGTTGAGGTACGTAGCTGTGTCTCAGACTATTTTAACGTTTTAGTCTTAATAATATGTTGGTATTTTGCATATTATATTATTAAGATGATCACTTTTAGCGAGGGTTAATAATATCAGAGCCCTAGAGATTTTAACAAAAATAAGACTATTAAGTATTTATATAAAATTAAGAAGTTTTTGCTGTTGTTATTTCAAGCGTTTCATAGTTTTTAAATGAATACTTCAGTTTTTTTATGTATTTATTTTCTCTCTTATTCAGGGGACTAGAACTCAGCTGACCAACAAATCTGGAAATCCAGTCGGTAATGCTAACGGTCTATTGACCGTCGGGGAGAATGGTCCAGCGCTTCTTCAAGATCTTCATCTCATTGATGTTCTTTCATCATTTACGAGGGAACGTATCCCAGAACGTGTTGTACACGCAAAAGGCGCTGGAGCATTCGGATACTTTGAAGTAACTCATGACATCAAGAGGTACTGCGCAGCAAAGGTATTCGACACCATCGGTAAAAGGACGCCAGTTGCTATCCGTTTCTCAACAGTAGTTGGTGAAGTCGGTTCATCTGACACCGTCCGTGACCCACGTGGTTTCGCTGTTAAATTCTATACCGAAGAAGGTAACTGGGATGTCGTTGGTAATAACACTCCCATCTTTTTTATCAGAGACCCAACACTTTTTCCAAGCTTCGTTCATTCCCAAAAACGCAACCCAGCCACTCACCTCAAAGACCCTGACATGTTCTGGGATTTCATCTCATTGAGACATGAGTGTGTACATCAAACAATCTACACGTTTGGAGACCGCGGTATTCCTGACGGTTACAGGCACATGAATGGTTATGCTTCCCATACATACAAATTTGTGAACGACCAAGGTGTTGCCCACTGGTGCAAATTCCACTTTAAAACAAACCAAGGTATCAAAAACCTGTCTGCTGAGAAGGGGGCTGAACTCTCAAAAACCGAACCTGACTATGCTATAAGAGATCTTTACAACTCTATTGCCAAAGGCGATTTTCCTTCCTGGACCCTTTATGTCCAAGTTATGACTATGGACCAAGCTGATAAATCTAAAATCAATCCGTTTGATTTGACTAAGATCTGGCCACATGCAGAGTATCCCCTTATTCCTGTAGGACGGTTAGTTTTGGACAGAAACCCAAAGAACTACTTCGCTGAAGTTGAACAAATTGCCATGAGCCCTTCAAATCTTATTCCCGGAATCGAGGCTTCTCCTGATAAGATGCTGCAAGGGCGTTTGTTCGCTTACAATGATACTCATCGCCATCGTCTTGGTGCCAATTATTTACAAATTCCTGTAAACTGCCCATACCGTACCAAGGTGGCTAACTATCAGCGCGACGGGCCCCAAGCTTTGTACAACCAGGATGGTAGTCCCAATTACTACCCAAACTCATTCTCAGGCCCACAGGAATGCCCCCGTGCAGCTCGTCTTGCATCTAAGATTGTCCTTAATGGTGAAGTTGGAAGATACCCAGACCTGGCAACTGACGATGATTACAAGCAAGGAGCAACACTTTACTCAAAAGTTATGAGTACTGAAGAGCAGAAACGTATGGTTGCAAATATTGTAGATCACCTAAAGGGTGCATCTGATTTCATCCAAGACAGAACCATAGCGATGTTTTACAAAGTCCAGCCTGATCTTGGTAGTAAAATTGCTGCTGGTCTGAACAGGAAAGTACAAGCTAATCTTTAAACAACAAATATATTAATAGTGATTTGGGTAGGTATAAACCATTATTTATTGGGTATACTCATTCTATGTGAAGATTTCTGACATTTAATTTATTCGTTTCCTTATTATTATATTTTTCTTTTAAAATTGTTTTATTTTATTGTAATGTGAATATAATCATACTTATTTACCCCTATATTTACCCCTTTAATAGACCCACATACTGTAAGGTAGGATTTTTTTTGTAGGTATTGTTGTGGTGTTGTATTGTATTATCTTTTTATTTTATCAAAACTTTTAACTTCGCTCGCTTAAGGGTCCGCATGACCCGACTAAACTACCAAACTTATTGCATGCGCAACTCATTACTACTAAAATTCTTCACTACTTTTCTAAGCCAATGTGGACCACAACATAAAATACGGTTAATGATAAACCATTTCTAAATTAAAAAAACTTTTGCTAATATACCAATATAAACCGTTTAACTATTTAGCCAGTTAAAGTTTTGGCAAAGTCATTATGAGATAAGATAAGATAAGATACGCATTTATTTTTGACATACACACACGTAGAATACATAAACTTCATTAGTGAGATAATGAGGAAGGAAAAAAAATAAAAAATAAAATGAGTTATACAAAAAATAAAAAACTGAATATCTACCGTGATGTGCAGGCCAAAAAAGGTCCCATCTCAGCTTTGTAGGAGGTCAAGAGCTGGCCCGTATTAAAGAAAAAAAAAATTGTTGGACATAGGCCTCCCCAAATGAGCGCCATTGCGCCCTGTTGCCATGACCCATCCTGTTTCTATTATCATCCATTTGATGCATGAATAACATGCTAATAATAAATTCTTTCGAATGCTATTATTTTGTGAAATTTTATCTTACGACCTTTGCTTTTAGTTACTGATAATTTGTTTTTTTGCAGTAAATCATCATAATATGAATATCAATACTAAGTATAGTGTGTTTTTAGCAGTTTTATCATGTTTGCGCTGTAGATAAAAACGTTACAGGGGTCAATATCAAATTTTGTGATACTAGTATAATTTGAATTAAGTCAGTATTTAAGTTTTGATAAAATGATTATGATATTATGTAAGATAAGACATTATTATAATCAACGACGTCAGCATGCACTCAGCGTATTGCAATGTTCATAGTTTAATTACCACACACCTTGTATAAATATTTTGTAGGTAAGTAAAGTGGACTCCCTTTTCCGTAAATGGACTCCTGTAGGTCCATTCTGCGTGTATTGTGTAGGTAGTGATAGATTCAAAGCACTTGCAATCGTCTAACTTAAGTCATCTCAAACTCAAACTCAAAATTCATTTATTCAGTAGGAACTGTATAGTACACTTCGAAACGTCATTTTTTTTTTAATTTACCACCAATTCGTAACGCAACAAAAAAGAGAAGAATTGGCAAGAAACTCTGCTTGGCTTATATTTTTTAACGTCATTGTTCTTAATAACTATTACTTTGTTTTTGATGGAGTTGGAGGCAGTTTCATCCCAAGCTTTTTTGTCATCTAAATAATCAAATATTGTATAATAAACTTTATTACAGAGATTACGTTTAACAACATTTTTGAATTTATTTACAGATAGATTAATCACGTCATTTGGGATTTTGTTAAAAAAATCCCTTTAAAAGATTAACTAACTTTATGGATCCTTACAGTGGGAACAGCTAGTTTATCTTTATTTCTAGTGTTAACATTATGATAGTCGCTATTTTTTTTTAACAAGTTTATATGTTGTCGGACATACATTAAGTTTTCATATATATATCATCGAAGGTAAAATTATTAAAATTCATTTATGATCACGACTTTACTTCCCGTTGTAGCAAAATATCCATACACATACATTAAGTATAGAGATTGTAGATAACAACACTGCAACACTATCTGAATCAGGTAAACGCCATTATTTCTGGTCGTTCAGTCGATTTACGGCTGATATTATTCATGGGACCATATTAAATCGCCTAACACATACCTTAAGTGGTATTTTGGTACCGTAAATCTTGACTAATGAGGATTTGTAACTCTAGTATCAGAATAGGAGAATAGGGTTGCATGCTTTGTGTACGAATAGCGTAATGAATTTCATTAGAGCATTCCACAGGGAGCACCCATTGGCCAGTTTGTGCGCCTCGGGTGGTAACCTCTTTCTTATAAATGTAATACACAAACTTCATTAGGTAAATGTAGTTGATGCTGCCATGTTAGAGGAATGTTATCTCTGTATTATTCTAAGGCAATTTTAAAGTTGAATTCTAAAATAGTCAGGAGAAATCAGTTCAGTAGTAATGTAAATTAAATTTACTGGAAAAAAACTCCATATTAAAAGTCAGTTCAGTAGTAATATCATTAAAATTTTACTAGAAAAATCTCCCATTAAACTCTCAAAAAAATTCTTCGATAACGTGACAGTTGAAATGATTTGGATGAAACTTGAAATATCCGTACCTGGATCAACGTCTACTTTATATCCTGTTACAGTCAGCCACAAAAATAGATTAACCCTTGAGATTTAGATGCAAAAATTTAAACTACCTAGCCTACTTCGAATGTTTGCTTTAAATTGCTCTTGTTTAATTCTTAAATATCATGAATAATAAGAACATTTTTAAGTTAATCAACCACTCTTAAAATAAATTTTGTTAATCTACTTTTATCGCTAACTGTACCACGCGAGCGGAGACTTAGGCGGAAGCTTACGTAAATCAAATAATGGTCAATTAATTTCAACGATCAGGTTATTAGTGAAATTGCTAAGTAGATAGTTTACCAAGCGCAAACAGATCGACACGTAACGGACGTCCGAAATATGGAGCAGTCGAGGCGATTGATTACGAGCGATAGCAATTAACTTCGATCGGTGCGCGTGGAAAACAATTACCTATACTCTAGTAGATATTACATTAATGAATTATAAATCTCACAAAATGATGCTTATTATTTACAGGAAGTACGGAAGTAAGTGTATTTAAATTGTTGAATCCTGATCCCTTAACTGGATTTTATCTGGTTTCTTAAACCTTAAAGGACCTTTAAATCGATCGATAAAGAGAATAAATACATCCGCAAAATCTTAAAAAGTGCGATTAATAATAGAAAAAATATATCATCATAATATATTTACACTAAAATAAAATTACTTTCTCGATTTCAATAAATATCAAAAAAACTATATTTGTGGTTATTAGTAGTTATTATTAATGCAATCTATTTGGTGCTAAGAACTGGTCGAACGGACGGAACGGACTGGTAGGCTGAAAGTAATTTCAATGTAAATTTGAGATCAAATCTATGTTTCATTTAATACAGTCAATAAAATCTGTGTTTACCTGAGTATTATAATAGTCTAGGTCGTTCATCTGGTATTGTATTTAGAGATAGAGTTTGTATTTTGTAATAGAGTTCCCTCAGTAATAGATTTCCCTTACTCTGTAATACTGTGACCTAGAGTACCTTTATATTGTCATCATGTTAACTTTCTGTTGTCATCATCATCATCATCCTATAGCAGTCCACTGCTGGACATAGGCCTCCCCTAATGAGCGCCATTGCGCCCTGTCCTGAGCTCGACGCATCCAGCTTCTACCAGCAGCCTTTCGCAGATCGTCACCCCACCTGGCCGGAGGGCGTCCTACACTACGTTTTCCGAGCCGCGGTCTCCACTCAAGAACTCGTTTACCCCATCGGTTATCGGTTCTTCGGCAGATATGGCCAGCCCACTGCCACTTCAGCATGATAATTCTCTAAGCTATGTCGAAAACTTTAGTTCTATTTCGGATAAACTCGTTACGGATTATAACCTTCAGAGAAACCCCGAGCATAGCTCGTTCCATAGCTCGCTGAGCGACTTTAAACTGGTGGACTAGCCGTACTGTCAGTGTCCACGTTTCGGCTCCGTATGTCATGACGGGTAGGACGCACTGATTGAAAACTTTTGTTTTCAAACATTGCGGTATGGGTGACGAGAAAACTCGACGTAGTTTTCCAAATGCTGCCCAACCCAGCTGAATCCTCCTCTTGGCCTCCTTCTTAAAGTTGTTTCTACCCAACTGCAATATCTGCTCGAGGTATGTATACTCCGAAACAACTTCAAGAAGGTGTCCATTAACGACGACAGGACTCGGATCAATTCGGTCATTGACCATAACTTTGGTCTTGTCCAAATTTATACCCAGACCTATCTTTCGCGAGGCTGATGCTAGGCCGTCCAGCATCTGTTGCAGCTCCTCCAGCGACGCCGCCATTAGGACTATGTCATCAGCAAATCGTAAGTGCCTTTAAGTTACCTTTTTAAGTTACCTTTCCAGTCCAGTGTCTTAAACATATCCTCCAACGTGCTTGTGAACAGTTTCGGAGATATGACATCTCCCTGTCTCACTCCGCGGCGCAGTTGGATGGGTTTAGACTGCTGGTCCTGTACTCGGACATTCATAGTGGCGGCATCGTACAGACATCTCAACACTTCGATATAACGATAGTCCACTTGGCATCGCTGTAAGGATTCCAGGACAGCCCAAGTTTCGACAGATGCAAAGGCCTTTTAATAGTCCACAAAAGCTAGACACAGGGGTTGATTATACTCTTCGGACTTCTGTATAATCTGCTTCACTGTGTGAATGTGGTCTATGGTGCCATATCCTCCGCGAAACCCGGCTCATCGAGTCTTCTGGCGAGACGATTTGTAATAACCCGAGAAAACAGCTTATAGATGTGACTCAAGAGCGAGATGGGTCTGTAATTTCTAAGAAGCGTCCTATCTCCCTTCTTAAAAAACAGAACCACCAAGCTCTCGTTTCACGCCATTGGAGTTCTCCTGCAGTGAAGGACGGAGTTGAAGAGGTTCTGCAGTTCCTGCACAACAGGAGCTCCTCCTGCCTTCAGAAGTTCTGAAGTTACTCCGTCTTCACCGGGGGCTTTTCCATTTTTAAGCTGTCTCAGGGCCAGTACGACCTCGTCTTGGCTGATCTCTGGCAGGTCGTTGGTATAGTGGCGGGTGAGGGTGGCTCGAGAATCGTGGCTGCTACGTTGGGGGCAAGGAGCATGTGCCGCATACAGTTGGCCATAAAAGTCCTCTATCTCAGATAATACCTCCGGCTTTGACAAGACGGTTCGGCCATCGTGTGTCGTTAACTTCGTCAGGTGGCTCCTGCCAAGCTGGTGAGTGAATACTTTGGACCCTCGGTTTCGCTCCATTGCCTCTTCAATGAGGCGTGTATTGGAGCTCCGAAGGTCGCGCCGTATCATCTTCGCAATTCGCTTGTCTGACCTCTCTGACGAAGTGGCCTGAGTGGTTTCCCGTCTTTTTGTCATCAACCGAAGAGTCTCATCCGTGAGTTCGGACTTCTTGCCTTTAGGTTGCATTTGGCAGAATTTGATGCCCTCTTTCCTTAACGTCCCAACCACGTTTTGTAGAGCCTCATCAACGTCATCGGTAGGTTCCACAGCAACGAATCTGTCACCGAGAAGCTTCTGAAACTTCTCGGTGCCCGCCATGATCTGGAGTAGATTGGGTCGGAGCGTGGACTTCATCAGACGGTTTCTTTCCAGCTTTAGATTGATATTCAGAGAGCCTCGGACAAGTTTGTGATCAGATCCGGTGTTGAACCTGTTGATCACGGAGACGTCTCTGAATATGTGCCTTTTATCCGTCATGATGAAGTCGATCTCGTTTTTGGTCACAGTGTCGGGGCTACGCCATGTCCACTTACCGTGGGGCTTCTTCTCTAAGAACGAGTTCATCAAGAAGAGCCCCTCCTTCTCTAGGAAGTTGACCCGAATTTGCCCCCTGTGGTTTCTACACCCAAAACCATGCGGGCCCACTCTGGATTCGTCGCCAATTCGGACCCCCACTTTGCCGTTAAAGTCCCCCATAACAACGTTGAAGTGAGCCTTCGTGGTGTTGTGCAAGGCTTTGGATATGTCCTTGTACAGAAAGCGTCAGAGTCTGGTAACCCCCCTAGTTAATGTTAGTAGGTTCAAACCGTCGCGGCGTCATTCGTGGATCTCAACTTTTTGCACAAATGAGTGTTTCATAAAACTTCTCCTCATTACTTACGAATATTTAATTTTAATCATATGACTATACGACACAATGGAGTGGCGGTTACAACACTCGACATTAATCTAAACGTCACAAGAGTACTGGGTTCAAATCCCTCATTACCTACATGTATTTTTTTTTAATTTTACTACTATTGTTACTAACACAATGGATTACGTTACGCTGTAAGTGTAGTAAACCTGAATGATCTTTATATTATACCTATTTAATTAATACTATTACCTATGCAATTAAAGGCTATATTTCACGGGGACACCATGGCGGCGCAACCAGTCGCCGCTTCGAACAAATGTATACAGCGCTATACAGAGTTACTTACCTGGTGTCCGTTTAGTTGCGCAACCAAACACAACAAATACATCTTGTTGGTAGCGACGACTGTCACACCCAGTCGTTGTCCCAGCGAAATATAGCCCTGATGTCACCTTTGGCAGATAGATTCTGCCATTCTGGAGAGTAAGGGGCTACAAACTATATCTTCGGCAACCTAAATAACCTCACCTGCTTGTGGCGCCCCCTGCTAACCAAGAAAAGGGGTTCGGGCGGCCGGCTGATTGCGGCATAGTGCAGCCTAACACCGGAACAGACAATTCCCTTGGCCACCGACGGGCAGTGCGTCGGCTGTGTACGAAGCTGTTCCCTGTGATTCCCAACCCACTTTCCCAGCGAGGGGATTAAGGGTATATCCCCTAGCAGTAAATGCGGGTTGGAGATCTCCCTACTTATTGGGGGAGGCTATGTCCAGCAGTTGACTGATATAGGCTGATGTTGTTGCTGTTGTTGTTGCTAGACGGATTAGTAGTCGTAAGTCATGCAAATACTGTAAAAAATATTGCCTCGCTTAATCCTAAAAGTTAATCCCTTTTTTTCCGATTAATCTAAAAACTATTTGATCTCAAGCAACACGAGATTTCCCTTCGTGAAATAAAATGTACATTTGCTTACAATTTTTATTACTATCTTAACTCAAAACATTTTGTTAAGCATCAACCTCGGGTAAAAAGGGTCCATCCATTTAAAATGATCAAACGTATGATATTTTCGTTTTACTTTTATTATGAATGTTTTTTTTTCTAAAAGGCGTATTATTTATATCCTTTTAAGAGTATTGGACAAAAGCACGCCTATTCACTGGTTTTGTCAACATGCAAATTGGAAAATTCCAACGGACTTATTTTATTATTAAAAATAAACTTATAGAATGAAAATGAAGGCGATAATATATTTTGATCGGTGAATAGAAAAGACTCAAGATGGCCACCATACTAATCTATTCTTATAGAAAACTTTAAATATTTTTTTATGAAGAAGGTAAATTATGTCAATATTATTAGTTGAACACAAATCACAGACGTTGGGCAACAAGTCAGCAAATTAAAATAGGACTGCCCAGACTGCCACGTCTGCCGCATGCCAGATGAGTTCTGGAGAAAGGCTGCCACTGATTGGACCCCGCATGATAACAGACACCCACCTCATCCTTGCCTATGCAAGCATCGAGGTCAAGAGCTGGCCAATATTCAATAAAAAATAAAAACGTGGCAGACCGCAGTGAAGATGGGGAGACGAACTGGACTCCTATATGGAAGACTGGCAAAACACAGCACTCAATAGAGAGGAATGGAAGGAAGGAAGGGAGGCCTTTGCCCTGCTTCGGGACCATTTAGGCTTATAATAATAATCTAAAATATAAAATAAAATAATAATTAGTTAAAAATATAAATCATTGTCGATATTAAATATGTAAAAAAATACGTACTATTACATTATTTCAAATTAATGTTTATGTAATCACTGATTCTAGATACGAAATAAAATACTAGACGGAAAAATAATAAGATACCTATAAAGGTTAAAGAAAAAAAATCCAACTTGTTCCCAAATACGCAAAATCAGATTGGGACACAACAATACACATCTATCGTCCTGGCCATTTGCATACCTATGTATTCCAGGAAACGCTTTGTTAATGGCTACCGGAAAACAATTTGCATTAAACTGTATTACTGTTTTGTATTTTTAGCCTAATAATAGGGGTTCAAAATCGTCCATTCGACTTACGTTAGACTTTCTACCGACTTTAAGACCTTGACGATTACATAATACCTACTTAGATAGGTAATTAGTACCCAGGCAGGCACGATTTACTCTTTGGGCTAATCGTGCATTGAATATTGAAGAACACCCTGAGAAACTTCGTGATAGTCTGCTTCACGCAACACAAATATTCTTTAGTCTTTTGAGGTTGCAAAAGCCTTTATTCACTGACCAAAATACAGTTTACTTTAAACTTACAAAAATAAATAAATAAATAAAATAAAAAAATAACACATCTTCAGCAACCAGTTTGTTGGTCAGGTTGTCCTTTGACATAGGCCTCCCCTAGTTTCTTCCAGTCATCTTTATTTTGAGCAGCATTGCACGTAGCCAATCTTAAATGTACGCACGTCACTCACCACGTGACATTTGACAAGCCTGATTGGCTACGCGCAACTCGACTTGCGAGTAAATCGCCGCATCAGCGGTATAAGGGGTTACATATCATTATATCTAAACTTTATAGAACTTTATTCAAAATAACTACGTACAAAATACCTATTGTTTAAAATAACTACAGGTCTTGATTGAACTAACGGACGACTTACCTACTGGGGCCTGATTCTCGGGAATAGATATTAATATCACGTAACATAATTATGTCGAGTGAACTGTCAATTAGTCCATAAAGTTTTGACAGTTCTCTCGATATATATATAACGTGACATTAATATCTATTCTCGAGAATCAGGCCGCTGAGCTGTGGTCAATATTTGTATCTGTGTTTGTTGAATATTGTATACTAGTCGAAATACCAACTATATTGTATTCTTCAAGTACCTGCAAAATTTCTGGCGATCGCCTTCAATCACAGTTTAAACTTAACCTAACCAGAGACATATAGTAGCTACTTGAAGAATACATTATCGTAGCTATTTCGACCAAAATACAATATTCAACAAACACAACAAATCAGTAGGTGAGTCGTCCATTAGGTATTTCATACATAGTGCAAACATCCAATCTTAAACAAACATTAGATTAATCGTTCGTTAGTACAATTAATTTCAATTTATAACAAAGAAGCTTATTTTTGAGTGTCCGCTCACGAGCGAAAGTCAACACTTCAACATTTCAATACTTTCACACTTTAAAACTTTAACACTATAAAACATTAACACTTCAACACTTCAAAATTTAAACCTAATAACACTTCAACACTACAACATTATAACACTTTCACACTTGAACATTCCAAGACTTCAACATTTCAACACTTTAACACTTCAACATTTCAACATTTTAACATTTAAGACTAATACTTTAACACTTAAAGACTTTAACATTTCAACACTTCAATACTTCAATATTTTAACATTTTAAGACTAACGCTTTCACACTTCAACATTCCAACATTTCAACACTTCAATATTTCAACACTTTTACACTTCAAAATTTCAACACTTTAACATTTTAAGACTAACACTTCACTATTTCAACGCGTCATTTCAACATTTCAAGATCTTTAACACTACGGCGGGAATTGAACCCACAACCTCATGCGCACGTTTAAGTCATGCTTTTCTGAAACTCATACAAACATTTGTCTCACGGCGGGAATCGAAACCGTAACGTAGGTATCTACGTTTAAGTCATACCTACCTGAAGTTGAATCTCGGTGGGGATCATAAGTTGATTTTTTTCTTCTGTTTCATAATCTCCACTAGTCTGCCAGACCTGGTGGGGAATAGGGAACCTCCTTTCTTTTCATCGTTGCCGAAAAAAGTCCAAAAACGGACTAAAAAGTCCCACCGGACTTTTTGTCCGTTTTTGGACTTTTTCAGGCCTCAGTGGATTTTTTTTAGATCATTGGTTCTACTGGACTTTTTAGGACTTTTTTGTACTTTATGACGATGGAGATTAAGAAATCAAGTAACCTACTAAAAATTCATGACTCGCTTCGCTTGCCGGTTTTTAAAACCTACCTTTAGTTGCGTTACAATCCCTCACATTAAATAGATAGGTTAGGTATATAGGTATTGTAATATTAGGTAGGTTTAACTTGCCTGCCGAAAAAAACCTGCCAAAAGGTTGCTGGTGGCTGGCTTCGCTCACCAACTTTGTTGATAATGTGAGTAACTTTCACCCACAGGTCTAAGGCCTGAGTATTATATAGAAATATGATCAGGGTCTGATGATGAGGCAGGAAAGAGAAATCAGGTTTTATTTTTATTTTTGACTAATGACTACCGGCAACATGTTTACTGATGACGAACTCGTTGAAAAATTAATCGTCGAGATCGGAAAGAGACCTGGGTGCCTAGTGCGAGTTTTTTACCAGCTCGATCGCATTTGCGTTTACGAAAATTTTATATGGAATCGAGGTAGTGCCATCTAGTAAGAAATGCGTGGCACTGACTCCTTTCCATTCAAATTTGAGTACCCTGTTCTTTTTAACCGACTTCAAAAAAAGGAGGAGGTTCTCAATTCGGTTGTATTTTTTTTATGTTTGTTAGCTCATAACTATGTCATTTATGAACCGATTTGGAAAATTCTTTTTTCGCTGGAGAGGGTATATCCCCAATTGGTGCCATATACATTTTAAGAAAAAATACTAACCCTAAGGGAAGGGAAAATTGGGAATTAACCTTTTTTGGGCTCGAATTTTTTTTTTAATGAAACATTATGTCTTATATCCGTAATTTATGAACCGATTTAGAAAATTCTTTTGTCGTTGTGTTTTTCGGGGGTAAGACAATACGGAATAAAATTTCTATGCGCTCAAATTTTATTTATAGTTATAGTAATATAACTATAAATAATAGTAATATAACTATAAATAAAATTTGATTATTAATACCACATATGCAGGTCACCTAGTTGGATTAATAGGAAAGTGATGTGATTTAACTTCGTAACGTAATTTGTACCTACTTCCGTCAAGCCACATGGTACGAGTAGGTGTAGGTGTACCTTACATATTATTTAGACCTGAGTTCGGATCTTTTTCTGTTTGACTGCCGGCAGCACTGAAGACAGTCGTGTCTCAGTGTGCGCATCATTATAGATAAGACAGTTTCGTTTTTGTCTTAAGACAGACTTGTCGCACATAGTCAAGTCTGTCTTAAGACTGTCTTGACTATGGTCTGCGCTCAGCCTTAGCGAAATGAAATTAATTTTCTAAAATTTTCGCAACTGGCCTATATGTTTAGTGGTAAACAAATAGGCGAGGTATTTTCATATAATAAATGGTTGACATTTATATTATTTTTATAAATTTTGAAAAGATAACTTTTTTTACATATAGCCGGAAAACCGGCTAATGAGTGCAGTTGTCCTAAAAACATTAAACATTTTGATTTATTTAGAATCATGAACCAACGTGATGGATATTAAAATGGCATAATTTAAAAATGAATTCTATGACGTCATCTACATAACAATTGTAGCAGTTTTTGAGCTATTTTTAAAAGATACATCTAGTCGATGTGCCTAAAGGATAATATTCCTAGTGACTCACAAACGCAAAGCATCTCCCAGTGAAGCTACCGTGTATCCTAGCAAGGAAGGTTCTAGGTGCAAGCTGTCTGACAGTATAGACGTAGCCTTATATGTATGAATAAGCAGGGTAAGATCAAAGCACTTGCCGTACAACAAACAACCAAGGGTTACTCTTGTTCACCACCGATAGTCTGAGCTTCTTAGGTGCTGAACTGACGTTGAACCTGAACTTTGGCTCTCACATAGAGTCAAAAGCCAAAATTGCCGCCATGGCGTTAGGTGTCCTGGCTAAAGTGCGGCGGTACTTCAATTCGGGCAGTTTCTTAGTCTATACCAAGCACAAGTCCGATCGTACATAGAGTACTGCTGCCATCTCTGGGATAGCTCGGAAAAGTATCAGCTTCAGGCCCTCGATTTGATTGAACGCATCGGCGACGATTCGTTAGTAAAATCAAATCCTCAGAGCCTCGAACATAGGAGTCGAGTTTCTAGACTGTCGGTTTTCTACAAACTCTACTTTGGTGAATGCTCCTAAGATGCTCATGACCTGGTCCCATCTTCCCCCTTTTATCACCGGACAAGCAGAAGTACTGCAAAGTACCATCCATACCTGGTCGAGATCCCACCTTGCCGTACCAAAATATTCGCTTCCACTTTTATTGTGAGTACTGGTAAGAATGGAAGTTGCTCCCGGTGTCTGTTTTCCCGAACCAGTACAATCACGAAATTTTCAAATCCAGAGTAAATATAATTGTCAAACGCTTGACCATTCTGTATAAAAAAGGGTGCCTGACGTAATAGTTTTCTTTATACAATCATTAAAACATAAACAAATATTATAACGTCTTTATCTTACTAAATACATCTTCAAGAAATTTTCAGGATGCAAATATATTGAAGATAAGGGATGGTCAAGGGCCCTCTTTTTTATTGTATAATTATTTATTTATTTAGTTGTCAGGGATCATTTCGTTGATTTTTAAGGTATTACGGTCACTTTTAAAATATGATTGTTGTACCTGTATACTGGATTGTCATCCCTATACCACACGACTAGTAGCAGGCTGTCATTTCGCAGTGGTGGTCGCGTGTCGCAAGGCAGTACCGCTTCGCCACCAACGATGGCAGGGACACGCGTCACTGTGCCAGGTATTGGAGGCATTGATCCATCTGTGGAAAGAGGATAATAATAAAAAACTTGAGAGGTGTCAAGGGACACCCGGATGGAACGAAGTAGCTTTCTATGAGAGAGAGAGAGAGTGAGAAACAGACAGAGAAACACGCGCACGCCGTAAGGCTTAAAACTATAGCAAAAAGTATCGTTACAACTTTTGAACTTAAAAAAGTGTCGTTACAACTTTTGGTCTTAATTTTTTCCGTCTAGCCCCCTTTCGCAACGCGCGATAAGGAACTTTACCTACTCAGGCACCTCAGGCACCTCAGGCACCTCAGGCACCTCAGGCACCTCCGGCACCTCAGGCACCTCAGGCACCTCAGGCACCTCAGGCACCTCCGCACCCCCGGCACCTCAGGCACCTCCGGCATCTCAGGGCCCACACTAAGTAATTAAAACTTGAGAGGTGTCAAGAGACGCCGCACGGCTTACAACTATAGCAAAAAGTGTCGTTACAACTTTTGGTCTTATTTTTTTCCGTCTAGCCACCTTTTGCAACGCGCACTAAGGAACTTCGTTCCAAAAAAAACTACAACTACTTGCCACATAAACACATTTAAAGAATTTTGACACTGTATGCTGATAATACAACATTCGATATTGAAGTGCTGGTTCTCTGGCCCTCACTCAACGTGTGAAAGCTATATGTAAAAAAATAGTAGTCCACAATCTTTGAGTACGTCGGCTGCACTAAAATGTATAGGTACTTTCAGAACTTTTATATTTTATATTTTAAATACTAAAATGGTAAATCCTTATGCGAGGATAACGCTGTGAGACCATTGTAATAACATGAAATGCATACATTATTTATATAACATTTAGAAAATCGCCGATATACTTTGAATTACCTAGCTGAAAATTTAGGACCTAACACATTACATATTATTTTTTATGAAAGTACCCTTCCCTTATTCACGCGTGCATAGCGGTGGACAGAAGAATTCTGTAATGGCTTTTTAGGGGCTTTGTTTGACAAAACAGATGTTGCCGAAATAAAAAAGTAGGTATACGCTACCTACATGATAATGACCTAATTGAGCAACTTAGGTTGTGTAAGCGAGTCTTAATTGAAGTTATTATTGTGTTATATATAATTAATATGGTTATAGTGCACAGTTATTGTTATTGATATTCTTTTGGAATTCGATTTTGGGTTTGGCATGGCAGGCTAATACATGGAACCAGTTGCCTTATATCCTAGCGTAATCTCAAGTCTCCTTTAACGATATTACGATGGTGGGAGGAGGGAAGTCTTCTTTAAAATTATCACGTTTGGACAATAGATCGGGGCAAATGCCTTTCTAATATTTGCATTAAAGCTATATTTATGTGTGAAAGGAACAGCAAACAAAAAGCATAAGAGGCGAGTTTGAATAGGACAGTTGGAAGGGACAACATAAGTTCTCGCATCAAATCACGTGTTGAAAAAGGCCAGGTCAAACGTACCTTAAGCTGACGAGAATGGAAAAATGTGACATGAGTGAAAGAAGCAAATGAGATCGATACCAGTATCGCAAGCAAGTGGATATCCTCAGTCTCTGCCTACTTCTCTGAGAAAAACTGGCTCGTTGTATGTATGAAACATCACCCTTAGCGGGTTAGTAAATCTTTAAAATCTTCAAACACAAAATATAGGTAACGCAAACTTTGTAGTAAGGTACGTAAGATTTTAACACTCAAGCCATTGATGTAAGTATGAAATTTATTTTCCGTTTTCTGTGTACTCGTCTGCCATGAAAACCTGGGAATGAACCATAATTTAGTAACTTAAAACTTCATTCAATAAAAATACCACTTTCATAGCAGACCAAAATTTTGCTCCGACACGCCCACCTAAATATCATCAATAACACTTGTAAATACAAGGGCGTGTTTAAACTACATATAAAAATAATTCTCGTTAATATATACATAGCATGCGACACGCTCAGCGTAAAAATTTTGACTGTCGGTGGGTAAATTAAATGATTAAAAACAAAATGTGATGCTTTAGAGGGTGACGTTACCGAACTGGTGAAACGAACCCTTGTGGTGCCGCTTTGTACGTCCGTCCGTCCGTCTGTTACAGCTGATTATTTCTGGAACTACTTAAGCTACTGATTAGAAATTTGGTATAGATTTAAAATCCACTATCTGAATATAAACAGTAACAAAATAAAATAAATATTTTAGTTGTCTTCGCCAAAGGATCCAAAATAAAAAATGTCATAATTCAAACTGGTTTCTACAATGTATGGTTCTAAATTTGTAATGACAAACGTCAAAAAAATTACCGTATCCCCTTAACCCCCCAAATCTTAGGTAGCTTTAGCATATAAAAAAAAACTATATTTTACAGCAAACTTAATAAATGTCAGGAAAGCTTGACCACCAAAGCTTTAAGGAGAGTTAAATACTCGGTTAAATAGGTTGTCAACTGAAAGGCTTTGATTTGTACATTCTATTACAAGTTTTTATTTTTATATATATCGTTTTTCAGTTTTGGAATTAAAAAGAAAAAATTGTAATTTAAATATGGGGAGGGGTATAACTTTTTCTACCCCTCTTCATACATCGAGTATAAATGACAGAAACTATACATATATAGTTCTCACTTACACTCACTTTTTCAATCTATCTCGTTCTTCAAAAACCTGTCATGACGCGATTTCTTTACTCACCTCGTGGATTTAGAGTATTTTTTAAACTAGGAACACGATAACGACCGCAATGAAGAAGAAAACCATTTTTTGATATATATGCCAAAAAATCTACAAAAAATTACGAGAACAACTGTGTTTTTATTATTTTTTTATCTCTAAAACTGACCAAGATATCAAAGTGCAAAGTTAACATTTTCGGTCTAAGCCGCGGACCGAGCGCGATATCGTTGATGACGTCACGGATCCTGCCTCCGCGCGAGTGACTCGGGGATTTGAAGCATTTACCCCAATGTGCTCGTCGCGCGCGGAACTACTTTGTTTATTTTAAATAAGAAACAATAAAAACTAGATGAGTTCATATAATAAATGTTGTATTGTGTCTCAGTGTAAAAATAGGGCCACAAAAACACCCGAAAAGTTGTTTTTTTACGTTCCTAAGGATGCAAAAATCAGAAAAAATGGACAAATGCTATGAGAAGAGCACATCCATTAGGGCCAAAAACAACAGCAAATGTTGTGAGGATCATTTCGATGTCAATTGTTCAAATACTATGTGAAATACTAAGTAGTAGGTACTTAACCTTGCCATGTGAAATACTAACTAAGTACCTAGTAGGTAGACTAGGTAGGTACTTGGTTTTTGCTAGTAATATGCTTTTTAGGGTTCCATACCCAAAGGGTAAAAACGGAAACCCTATTACTAAGACTTCGCTGTCCGTCTGTATGTCTGTCTGTCCGTCTATCTGTCACCAAGCTGTATCTCATGAACCGTGATAGTTAGACAGTTGAAATGTTCACCATTGAATGAACATTGAACACCATTGTTGAATGGTGTATTTATGTTCCCACTTTTTTGCCGTTTTTTTGCTCGATATTAATAACAGCAACAGGTAGACGCTTGAAATATGCACAGAATATTTTGTTTATATATTTACTTCAAAAATAAATAATTAAATTAAATTAAAATGAATTAAGGGGGGCTCCACGATACATTTATATATTAGTAGGTATGTAGGGTACTCGACTCGCAGTTTATTGAACCATTCCAAGGTTAATGATTTCTTTATTTTTATAAAATATTCTGCCACCATCATATCGTGAACTGTGGGAAGGTTGTTAGATTGGCCTTTTTTAAATCCTTCTTCCATTTTAGTTCTAAACCTGTAATTTACACGATACACTCACTCAATCAGCATTCTTTTAAATTAATAAAAATAACCAGAGCGCACGAGAGCAAACAACTTAGCAGCGAAATGTACTATGGATGCCCGCCGCGCGGCGCCGTATAAGAGCGATGACGTCACGCGCTACTTGCGATCACTAGCGAGATTAAAAATCCTACGTAAACTTCCCATGCTTATAACTTCGGTAATATTGCACCGATCAATGTGAAATAAAAACTAGAATAATGTGAACGGTCTAGTCTTTGATTCTACGTACATGAAAGTGTGTTATTTTAACCTTGTTATCTTCTTCATTACGACCACGACTGAAACAGCGGAGGCGACCACCACTGAGATCGCTGCTAAAAAGATCTTTATTTTCGAGGACAGCTGTCAAACTACAAACGGTCACATTGTAGAAACTTCTCATCCTAGATTTACTATATCTACGACCTACGTAATTCACTCAGTCAGGTAATAATTAAAATAACTATTCCTTATGGTCGGTTAATGTTATAAACATACCAAACCAGTTTAAGGAGTATGTGCTTATGTAATAAGTGATAAAATTCTGTTATTGTCAGGTCGATCATGCATATCTAAATCGATAGATTTTGAGTACTACAATACTGAAAGTACGAATTAGACGTCACTTTTTTAGGCGAGTTAACTCGCACTTTACTGGTCTTGTTTCTATTCCTTATACCTCTGGTTGGAGTTTTTAAAGCGATATCACTTGCAAATCCTAAACCAACCTCTTAAAGTGCTCTCAAATGCACGGAGATGCACTCATCTAAATGCTACTAAACGATCACCTTTTCTAAAGAGTGACTGGAGGGTTGTTCATCTAAATGATCTGCTGAGAAAACCGAAGTGCACGCCCCACGAGTGTAATGTGGTAAGTAGGCTGTAATAGGTAATACTGTAAAAATAAACCTTATGTAGTAACGGTAAGGGGCTTTGAAATTTGGTTTTTCACTCTCAAATGTACCTAGGTATAGTAACAATATACATCAATGACGTAGGTTGACTGTGTGACGAAGTGCGATCAAAAATTGAAAACTTACTACCATGGTGAAATATTATACTAGCGTCCTACCTACCTGAGTGGTTGGTAGGCAGTTAGCTGCCTACCTACCAAACTCATACATAATAATACTTCTATTATTACGTGGCAGACACGTACATTTAATCGAAAGGTAATACATACAGGCATTGGTGAACTATGCGTTCGCCGAGTGGCACGGAAACAGCGATGCGAACGAAATGCAGCGGTTGGTGTTCAGGGATTTTTTTTTCAGTTCATCGAATTTGTGATGCAACGCTGTCGGCGCCATTTACTCTTGTGCATGAACATGAACATGTAAAGAGGTGTATAAATTCTCAAAACTTTTCTGATATTACTTATTTATATTTTTTTCATTTATTGGCAATTTTAAGTAGGTATATATTTAATTTGAACCAATTTTAAACCATGGCTATAGATATAGTGCATTTATGTATAGTTACCTACTTACTTATTTACGTGTAGGTAGGTGCTTCCTTCGAAACAAGACAAGTTAAGTGCGAGTTGACTCGCCCACCGGGGTGACGTCAATGGCGTGCGGTACTAATGAGTAAGTTGTCATCGTAATTAAAAACTGGACGTCCTATAGAAAAATAGAAACCGGTTTTAGAATGGGTATATTAAGGCCTTTCAGATAATACCATATTTGACCATGTAACTTGCTTTATAGCTTGACCACAGCTGTCCTCACAATCATCGAGTTTTCAGGGGTGGGGTATATGCAGGGGCTATGGTATTTTTTTAAATATTTTTTTTATTTTAAAACAAAATCTGTGTGTAAAATTTAAACTGTTTTATGCTGTTCAAATCAATCACCGTTTCATTTGATACCCCAATCTACCTAGCGAACCCCCCCCCCCCTTTTATTTTTCTTAAATAAAAGGGAGGGGGGTATTTTTCAACCTTTTATTTTTGGGGTTCTGGCCATTTTTTGGACAGTTTTGATCATAATAAAATGAAAACCATGCATTGATAAAAAAAAAAAAACCTGCTTTACACTGGGTTAATTGACCCATTTCATATGATATGCCACTCGACCTATTGGTAGTACCCGGATAAAAAGTAGCCTATATGATAATCCAGGTCATAAAATATGTACATTCCAAGTTTAAGACGACGTGAAGCGACCACAAACATAATCATACACTGATGCTGTGATGAAATGATTAACTATGAGATTCTTATGGCTCACATGCGTATAAAGTAGCATTTTCTTCATAGAACATTCCGATCATTCCACTCCGACCAACTGAACGGATCAACTGAAAGGAAAACTATTTTTTTTCTCAACGATTCAATTTGTTGTTTCTATAGGAATATCAAAATTTGCAGTCATTTATTCCACCCCGACGAACGGAAAGGAGCAACTGAAATGGATCTACAATTTTTTTTATCAACGAACCAACTTTTTGGTTGATTCGATAGGGATATCTAAATTCCATTGTAGAATATTATTCAAAGAACTCAACCTTAACAATAGCTGCTTAACTGTAAACTACATTTACAATTTCCCTATAGTTGTATACTTGTAAAGGAATGTTACGTGATACTCGTAACATTGCATGTTTCAATGAAATTGTTCGAGACGTTGCCTGGGTTCACCTAATTGCGGATTGAGTAGGAATGTTGGAACTTGGTAAATATTGTGAAGATTTTGTGTCAAGGTGACTATGTACCCTACATTGGTTAAGGTTGAACGAACATGCCACCATTTTATATATACCTATATATTTTAAATTTTTTTTTTTTAAATGGAACAAGCTCGTGGCTCACTTAATGTTAAGTGGTAACCAACACCTATAACAAAGAATTGCATCGTAGGTCACGCATGTTTATGTTCATTCCCAAACACCGAACAATCATCACTCAAGGTCTAAAATAAAGTAAAGCATATCTTATACAAAAAAAATAATAAGTAAAAAAATGCATGTACCAGAAAGGTAGCTACTAAGTATTTTCTTTTTCTTTCATAATTTAGCCTTGGGATACTTACTGCTTGTTTCAGAAAAACCTTTTTATTACCTCTTTATAAAGTACAATCTTAGCCATCTCATTATATACTTTGTGATGTATCAGGTATCAAGAGTTCATAACAAACCACAAATAAAACAAAACCGGATAAGTGCGAGTTGACTCACTCACCGCGGGTGACGTCAATGGCGTGGGATACTAATTAGTAAGGTTTCTTCGTAATTAAAATGTGTACGTCCTATAGAAAAATAGAAACTGGCTTTAGAATGGGCAAATTTATTAACTTGCTTTATAGCTTGACCACAGCTGTCATTACATTTATTGAGGTTTTTACAAAACCGTATTAGCTGGAGACTTTGCTATAATTTTCCTGTAAAATATAGATATACTTCTATAATATGTATAAATTTCAGTTTTTCACTTCGCAAACTCCGGAGTTAAGGAGGTATTTATGGTCATTTTTTGGACTTTTTTCATCGTAAATCAAAAACTATGCATGGTATCAAAAAATAATAACTGTTATATACTATTCAAATCAAGCCTTTTCATTTGATACCCCACTCGGCCTATCAACCCCCCCTTTTATTCCCCCCTTTTATTTTTCAACCCCCCGTTGGAAGTTCGCTATAATTTTCATGTAAAATATAGATATTCTTCTTTAACATATATTGTTTCAGATTTATCGCTTTGCATACTTTTTTGAAAACCAAGCATCGTATAAAATAATAAAACTGCTTTAAACTGGGCTAATTGGCCCCTTGCATATAATATGCTACTCGACCTATTGGCACCAGTTTGAAATTTTGGCGTTTCTTTTCGACCTTTTGGGGATGAAAATGATTATATCAAATTTGTCGTTTAAAAAATAAACCGACTTCAAATAAATCACTTCTTACTTCTTGCGCTAAAGAATTTTCCGGTTCACAATTGACGAAGATATTGTTGATCATAGGGCGAAAATTACAAGTGAGGATGAGGTTTTTTGAGTTTTCCGGGAAAAGTACCAATCCCTCAAGAATAAAATTATGGGGCCACTTGTGAAGTATACTCTTTTAAACAAAAAAAGAATTTTGAAAATCGGTCCACAATTGACGGAGTTATCAGTGAAAAAAAAAAAAAAAAAAACAGGTTCCGACGTTTTGAGAACCTCCTCCTTTTTGAAGTCGGTTAATGAAAATGTTTTTTTTATTTTTTTACTGACAATCATATTCAATCAGTGCATTTTAAATCCATGCCAAATTTCACGTCAATAGCTTATGTAGTTCCTGAAATAATCAGCTGTAACAGATACGAACGGACAAAGCAGCACAATAAGGGTTCGTTTGATCGGTTCGGTAACGTCACCCTAAAAACCATTGCAAAATTTAGTTACATATACCATTCGCGGCTTCGTTCGCATGGTACCCTGGATAAAAGTAGTCTAATTGTTATTCCTGGTCTAACAAGAAATATTTCGGCTCAATCTGTACAAATTGTCAAATTTTGTCATTTATACTAAAAGTGTGATAGGACTAGTGTTATTTATCAAATTTAAATACCTACATTGACGACTGCCTAGTTGTTGATATGCATTACAGGTTCAATTAATGTATTTAAGTTATTTGTCTGTATGCCTACGATCCTGCCTAGATTTATTTGTGAGTTTTTATAAATAACTTGAATCTAGGTTTTAATATATGATTTTTGTAAAACTATTCTTCTTCTTTTGTACTGCGATTGATAGCAGACGTTGTGTTGCAAATACATGTTTGAATTGCCGTAAAATGTGCTAAGTTGCGCTTTATAGTCCACTAGGATCTGCACACACACAAGCGAGTGATGATGTTATTTACATTGTAGGAAACATTCCACCAGAACAGTTGGCAACTTTTTACTGCATCTAAGTACCTAGAGCCTAATTTATGTCCACCCCCTTGATAGACATATTCCAGGCTTGGGCCAGGTTTTCCCTAACACAGATTTCAGTCAATTTTTGCTAGTTCCCACGTTATATTTTGTAGCGTTATCCAGAGTTTTATATTCAGAACCTGACCCAAAAGCTTACTCGAAAATTTTGACGAAACATCTAGACTGAATACTTTTATCGTGTTGCGACTTTATGTTTACAGTGGAACTAAATGGCCGCAGTGCCGGGGCGAGCAGCCGTTCCATTTACGATCTCAACATACATTACGTTTATTATGTACGATTTACGTAAGAACAACAATTTATTTTTTGCTTCTGTCAGCAACAAAGCTACACGTTTGATTGCTGCATATTAGCAGACGAACTAACGCGCTCTCAACTACGTTAGTGTGTACTTGTTTACTTGCATATGGTTATGTTACGTGGAGCCCTAATTGGGTACCTTTGTAAGCCATAAATTCATAAAAGATTACGTGCTCTGTTTTCGAATAATCTGACAGATAATGTTAACTGATAATTTCATACACACCAAATAGAGGGAAATCTTTGATTATAAGAAGGAAAATTTTATCAATAAATAACCCATTCTGGGTTAAATAATAATAACAAATATTGGAAGTTTGGAATATTGGAATTAAATCAGTTAAGTATTTTTTTAATTTATTAAGACATACATACAAAAAATTAAATAATTCCTTTATGTGTGTGTGTGTGCGTGTGCACACTATGTTGCATCGTAGCCCTCGAACGGAGGAACCGATTTTGATTTTGTTTTTTTTGTTGGAATGGGTGTATTATTTGGGAGTTTGAGAGTTTCAGGAGTTGCCACAAAATGGCAGATTATATTTTTTTTCACAACTCCCTAAATATGGGTATCAAATGAAAGGGCGACTAGTAAAATAATGCACCTACACTATATTGAAAGGGAATGACGAATATTAACTAACGAAATGAAAATAAAATGATTTGTATGTATGGCATGCTCTTGATCAGTATTTTTTGATTCTACAAAGAATGCAATGGTGGCTAAACGATGCTATCTGTCACTGCTGCTAGGATTTCCAGCACACTAGTACACTCATAAAAAAAAACACAACACATAAAGCGAACATTTAAAAAGTCAAAAATAATACCTACCTATCGTTGAGCCATCGAATGAGCAATTCGCGTTTTGGTAACGCTAAGTTTAAAGTAATAACTAAATACCTAAATTATGGAGATTACAAACTCTATATAAGTTTCACTCCCAGACTTAGGTCGGAAATGCTAGTAAATTAATAGATAGTCTTTCAAGAAAGGATCTCACTCAAAGACGCGAATTACTCAATCTAATTTTTATGGCTTTTTGACTTATTAAATGTTTGTTTTTTGAGTTGGGGTTTTTAATTTTTTTATTATTATTATGCAGAGGACACACACAAGTTTAAAATAAATCAGATACAGGAACACTATTGTTTTTCATCATAGTGACATTAATTTTTTTGAAAACTAGCTAAATACCTTATTATTATAAGTTTATACTAATGTCAGTAGATATCTTATTATAAAATTTATGATTATTTAGATGACAAAAAAAATTCGAATCAAATTGGCTCCAACTCAATGTAATAGTTAAGAATAGCAATTGTAACAAAGGCGTTAGAAAAAAATAAGCCAAGCAGAGTTTCTTTCCAATTCTTCTTTCGCCTTACGATTTGTGGGCGTTTCGAAGTGTTATGGTTCTTATTGAATAAAAAAAATGAAGTTTGAAATTTACTTCATCTTCACGCCAAAACTACTGAATGCATGTAGTTTGCTACAAGGAATAACATATTGGCTTGTTTAAAATAAAAAAAAAATAAAAAATCCTGGACGTTATCACACAGCATCATGTAGCCCCAAACTAAGCAGAGCTTGTATTATGGGAACCACATGATTGATATACTACATAGATACATTTTTTTTTTGTAAATACATACATATCATACATAGAAAACACCCAGACCCGAGACAAATATTTGCAGAACATGCAAACATTTGTCCCACAGCGGGAATCGAACCCGCAACCTTCTGCGTCACAGGCGGACCTTCGCCCACTGCGCCACAGAGGTCGTCAATCGTGTTATACAGGTACCACGCAAGTGAAGTCGTAAGAGCAAGCTAATTTTAAATAATGCTGTCTGACGATACTGAGGTAAGGTCTTGGTTAGCCTTGGGCAACACAAACTGGAGCAGGGCGCCTAAGTAAAAGTTTTATTCAGAAAAGTAACTCGTAAACTAACTAATAAATGGCAATGATTTTATTTTGGTCGCGCGTTTGTTTAATTTTTACATAAATACATTTGTTTGGTGACAAAGTTATGGCCTATCAAATTAGTTAAAATTCAATGAGTTTTTATAAAATTTAAATAAATTAAGGAGTTGCTTTTTAGGTTGAGCTATTATGTCAGTTTTTGCAAGAATGATGAAGTATTTTGTGTACGTAGTTAATTTTTTGCCCTATAGGCAATCTGTCGAATCCAAGAATCTGTCCAATTTACGATCTGACAAGTAGAGCGAATATGCCTTTTTACGAATCTATTTAATCCAGAATCTGTGCTTCACCGAATAAAGGAAAAATTACTTTATATTATGGGCCATCTCTTGACTTTGAGGCTTGTGTGGGCAAGGTTGCGATTACGATCGCTATAATGCTACGAATATTGGGTATCAACTACATTATTAGTAATTATTTTCACATATACCTAGAGAAACTGGTTTAACGAATAGCGCCTCGAGATGAAATATTACTAAATCGCTACAATAAAATAACTTATTGCTGATTAGTTCGTTTTATTTTAAACATTTTTTTTTTACTTTTTAGCCTTAAATCTTGTTATTAAACGTTACGTTTGCCACCCCACGCCATTTAGATTTTGAACTAGATGTTGGACAACTTACAAACATCGCAAGTCATTAAAAAACTTATAAAAAAAGACGTGTGGCACTCGGGGACTGCCGCGGTAAAGCTATTGCATAGCATTTTGTATCAACTTATGCAATTATAATTATTTATTTATTTTATTTATGCAGTATTTCTTTTTCTTTGATATTAATTCAAGTTACATTTTTTGAGCGTGGTGACCGATAAGAAAACAATTTTTTTTCTTATATTTAATAAACGAGCTTCGTAGTCGTACAATACGTCTAGTTGCACGCACACAAACACCGTGTCGAAGACTGCCGAAAAGAAACGACGTTAGACAATGCACGGCCTTCAAGCCACACCTCCGTGCCCGTCGGAGTGGGGAGCGTGAGGTTTTTTTTCGTTACGGAATTTCTAGATTCGGTCCCCGCGCTCAAGGCCCTCGATAGAAGCTATGCAATAGCTTAAAAAAATTTACTCTTTACCTTTGTCATTTAACGATCTTTGTTACGAACCTTCTGATTTGTTTTGAATGTACAATAATTTAAAAGTCCATGTTATCATTCCTAATCTTCGAAAAAAGTTTCTGGATGTATGTCCCAGCAATTTCAGCGTAGTGTTTTGCTTTAATAACCACATAACTTCCATCATCTCATCTCCATTAGCCTGTAATGTGGGTAGTACACTGATGCGAAAATGACTTTAACAAACTTTTATATGGCTGTTCTATTATGTTTGTTGTTTCTTTACCACCTCCAATGAAAATTTGTTTGTTCTTGTAAGAACTTCTCATTATGAGCAAACAAAGTTATAGAAAGCCTATAAAATTAATTCTTGTATGCTCGGTGTATGAGTTTAAGGTTTAAATTGCGGTTAAAAATTTCATTAAAGAACGAAGGATGTTGATATTCGTGGTTTACTCATATCTTTTTATTTGTTGTATAAAAGACATTGTTTAAAAAATAAACCTTTAATTTAGTAGAATAATACCGTAGAAAATTTGAAGATTTTGAACTTGATGTAGTTAATCTAAAGCTTATGTTTACATTCGGTGTACCGATTCCAAATGAAGCTGAACAGAAAATTATCTGATGTGTGGTACTGTTTAATATTAAAAACTGTGTAATGAATTTATCAAAAAATCTGCCAGAAAACCGTTAATGATCAACTTATAAATATTTAACCTGCCTGGCCACAACATCACCAAAGATCTACCAAGAAATCTTCTTGAGATATTTGCTAAGCTAATTGCGCAAATTCGATATAATGCTCACTTGCAAGCAGATTCCACGTGATTTATGTTGCAAGCCCGTCGCCCTTTTTTTAATGGAATGACTTTTGTATTTTAGTTCTAGGGCATGCCGGTTTCCTAGCGATGTTTTCCTTCACCGTTTTGTGCATTTTTTTTCCTAGCGAAAAATCAATTGTTAGACGATCGAGAATCCAACCCACCACCTTCGGATTGGCGGGATACATTCTACTAGGCCATTATAGCTGTATTAGGTACTTATTTACCTTTTTTAATTATTTATAATTTTGTGATTCTTTACTCTCTTTCTCTTGTTATTAAATATTTGGGCTATTTATATATTTTTATGTATATTTGCCACAAAGTAAATTTGTCACGAAAAAAAGTACTGTTTTGCCACAATTCTATTTTTCTAATATATTCTTTTGTTTATTTATTTTGACTTTTGTAAGTTTGCAATTGCTTGCATATTTGTAATAAAATAACTTCAAGTATGTAACTTCTCATACGTATATTTCCTGGGTAAAGCCTTTCTAAAGATTTATTTTTAAGTAGGTAGTTATACTTAGAACTCAAGATAGACGGGCATAAACTCTATTTTTATGGAAAATTTTAAATGCCTCAATACTAATTGAAACTATCCTTTTTTAAAAAAACTTAACGCTCTTATGATGATTTCTATTCAACGATCCAATTGTATTAGTGAAACAAATTTTAATGTTTTCATACCATTACGAGTATATTACATACAGTATATTGAAAAAGTGAATTACACTGAAAAATATATTCAGAACAAAACTCAACCAGAACTAGAAAGACAATTTCGATGCTAAACATTGTTTTTTTTGATGCTGCAGTACTTGTCTGTCACTAGTTTAATATAAATACGTGTAATTTATCTTTATTTAAATTTTTTTTTCTTGCTATAATCCTGCCATAATTTAGTAAGTAAGTAATGTACCTACATAATAGTTACTATATTCTTATTATTAAGAAAGCAGGGGCGATGGGTATGGGTAGTTTTTTATCTAACACCATTTACTAAAAATGTCTAAATGAAGAGATTTTCTTTTAATCGATCTGAGGGACTTAAAAGTTATATTCATTCAGAAGCATTTGCACTCTATAGATCAAATTACGGAAGTTGGGGCTTCATTAGCATTGTAAAATACGTTTGATGCCACAGGACCAGTTCCAAACGGCCATTGTTTAACTTGCACCTAGTTGGACCTCTTGCGTCAACTCAATGCTTATTTGATAAACTCTACTTTGCTTTGCAAAGCATAATTAGGTACATTGGATATACTTCATACAAACACATTTTTAACAATACTTCATTTTGAAATTTATAAGGTGGTTGTTTAATAAAGCTCAGATATTCCAGTACGTAACGTCCATTGATTCGAAAAATGTATGGAGGTAACACGTTTTATTTTTAAATTATCTTATGAATAGAATAATATGACAAATTGAAAAAATATAATAATGTTTAAATAATCCATTCATTCAAGAGTGCTAGACTGAAGTGGGATTTGGCGGGTCACGTGACCCGTATGCATCCTGATGGATGGACATATCGATCGTCACCTATAGGAACCTGTAGATGGGCGTAGATGTAGTCGTACTAACTGGTGAGAGACAGCAAGCGATCGTATGTTTTGGAAGGAAACGGGGAAAACCATTGCCCAGCAGTGAGATAGGTTAATTTTAAAATAAATTCTTACCTTTATTATTTCAATATTTTATTTTGAAAGATTCACTTAAGTTTACTTTCTTGTAAGATTCTTCCTACGTAGCTATGCTATCTTATAATCACGTGGAGGGCAACGAAAGTAAGTAAAATGCTTCTCATAATTATCATTTAACTCATATTATAGCTTTTGTAAAGCCTAGTTTACACAAGGCCATCCCTGGCTGCCAGTCTCACTGGCAGCGAGCTCTGGCTTGGTTTTTGCCTTGTGTAAACAGTTTTTCAAGCCAAGCCAGCGCTGGCTGCCAACGCTGGCGAGAATAGAGCGCCCGTCTATTTTTCAAGCCAGTGACCTCCGCATACCCCTCGACCCGCGCGCCAGCGTTGCGGACACGTGTAGACGCATCACGACAGTCACTGGTGTGGCACTTTCAACAGACTTTGCCTCGAATTCATTATTTTTAACATCAAAAGTGTGCACACTCGAAGAAAAATCTGTGAATGAATGGCCTTGTCTAAACGACAGGGGCCAGGCCAACGCTGGCTTGTATGTAGGGCTGGCGCCAGCATTACTGGCTTCGTATTAACTCTGCTTAACTTTAAACTTTCAATTTTCACGACAAAGTTAGGCAAATATGAGAACCTAAACAACAAATACGAGAAAAATGTTTGCATGTTCTGCAGATAATTGTCTCGGGTCTGGGTGTTTTCTATGTATTATATGTATATTTTTACAAAAAAAAAATGTTATTATGTAGTATATCAATCATGTGGTTCCCATAATACAAGCTCTGCTTAGTTTGGGGCTACATGATGCTGTGTGATAACGTACCAGATTTTTTTTTTTTTTTAAGTACAACAATACTCTGACCTTTGACCTACCGACTATAACATATTAAATACTTTAATACCAAACATGTGTGTTGTTTTCACATTTATTTGATTACAATTGGAGCATTTACGTGATTTCATCCGCGTTAAGGTTTTTAACTCTTTAAGGGGTTGAATTTCAAGAAATAATTCAATTTTATTAACCTACGTAAATACGTTACCTTACTTAGTAAGGATGATAGTAAAGGCACATAATATTCAGGGACACGTTGTATACATATATACACCTTGAACCTTACACCTGAATTGTTCAAAGAGTTCGTGAAATGTTGAAGTGTTAAGCGTGAATCCAATAATTGGATTCTGAAACTTATCTAATTTTCTGCTCGGCGCGGCAGCAGAGGGACCAATACCTTATCTTAATCGACAAATCTCTTTAGATTTCTAAACCTAAATGTTTCCAATTTGAAACTGTTTTTCAGAACGATAGGACAAAGGCGGTTCATGCCGCAAATGTGCTTAAGAATCTGGAATAATTGATTTTATTTTCATTTCTTTAGAATCGAACCAAACCAAACACGGCTTACACTACAGCACGACACTACATTAACTTGCCAAGGATAAGACACTTTATGAGTTTTGTTTCCGTACTTTATTTTTATATCCATACAAGTGGGCACCAAGTGGGCACCACGTGGGCACCACGCGTCAATACGCGTCATAATATCTACAGCGCGGACCAATGTCCGTCATCAATCAATCATCCCTTTCTACATTAAAGAGACTGAACTCAGATAACAGGAGCAGATGCTAAAATAAATGACTGAAGTAAGTAGGGATATGAATCACTTTCTTAAAAGTTTATTTATGAACTTCAGCTCCCACCTAGATGAGGTTGTAAGTGATACTCTTTACAAAAAGTCCTTGTAAAGTTTTCACTACCGCCATTTATATTTTTATGTAGGAGCTTTTTACAAAACCAATTTTTATTAATCTGTCTTTATCGGGTAAAACGACACGAGGAAAGTATTAATTCATAGAAATAATTGCTTACGAATTATTTATTTCCACATACATAAATTGACTCTGATTACCTTGGTATAATGTTCTGAGATCAAGATCTCAGAGACCGACCTCACAGCGAGACCTCAACAGACACTGTGTTTTCAATAAAGTATTTTTATTATTATCTCTCAACCTTCGCTCGCCCCTGTGTCCAATATAGTTAAGTTAGTATGGCATAATTTTAGAAAGATAATTATTTAATTCTTTTGTTTGAAATCTATGTCATACTATAAATTTTAATTCTAAAGCTAAAATATTAGTTCTACTTACCTCTCCACATGAAAAACTTTTAGTAGCCTCATAAAGTTTAATCTCAAGGTGGTACGAGTCACGTTGTACGTTACCTTAAAATATTGCTAGGTACTAAAATGTGTTGCCATTTAAGGTTCCACACAACTTTAAAGATTAAGAGGGTTAAGACTTCCTGCTACACGTATATTTAAAGTTTTTGCCACAAAGTAATTTGGGTTTTTGCTTCTAAAATGGATGGCATACTTTTATTTTTGTAACAATTTTTTTAAATGATTTTTTTTATTCCTTACGTATTCCCAAGTATCCTACTTGGGATTCTTGTGGATAGGTGGGATGGGACCCTGCAGGAGTTTTGGGTGTTCGCCCTTATCAATCCATTTGCTCAACAAATATATTATATAAATTAGTATTTACACTATAATAAGATTAGTTAAAAGATGATTATTATTATCATTTTATTTTGGGTATTTTATTGTTATTTTTTATCTGGCTAATTTTCATTTTTTTGTAAAAACTGTATCATAGACATCTCCTTCGATTTCTTTTTTAATTGTTATGATCGTAAGCTTTCATATCTTAACTACTTTTCAATAAACCCTAAGTAATCCTAAGAAGAATTATTAGGTAGGTACAATTTACAAAGTAAAATATTTACGTATGAAGTAAAATAAAATTGTATTAAGTTTGGTTACTCAATTTAATTTTTTATACAAAGCTCCTAAGAATTTAAGTTTTAGGGTGGGAGTAATCGTTGTGAGCAGTAGACAATAATCTCAATATAACTTTTGAAACTATCATGGTTGAGAACATAATTATTAATATCAACGGGATATTTACCATGATTTGTGAGTTCTGTTATTTCCCGATATTTCGACGCAGTTGCATGCGCCATGAAAATATCGGGAAATAACAGAACTCACAAATCATGGTAAATATCCCGTTGATATTAATAATAATAATCTCAATGTCACCGAGGCCTAAGATAGACTTTGATAAGCTGCAAAGACCACAGCTTTCAAGGATTGCAAAAGGTGGGTTACTATGTTTCTTGATTAGTGAGATAACTTTATACTTACTAACTTTAGCCTCCTAAACTTTGTTCTACAACCTCTGTAGCGCAGTGGGCAAAGACCCGTCACAAAAGGTTGCAGGTACGATTCTGCCGCGAGACTAATGTTTTTCTGTGTATTTAGATCCGGTGTGCGTATATTTATTTACAAAAAACATACCTATATATATAAAAGTAGTATATCAGTTATGTAGTTAAACTATTACCGATTAATCGTTTCTTTTTCAATCATCATCATCTCAGCCCGAAATCAGTCACCGCTCGGTAAAAATCATCCTTAGTTTTAACAGCCTCCTGTATCCTGTGCCACTATTGCAGGTATGCCCAGCGATTTTCGCAATGTCGTCGATCCAATGCGCTGGGACGGTTGGTTTAATTTCTTCGCCCGCACAAGGCTAACCTGGGCCGTCAATTCAATACAAAAGTTTGTTTACCACGATTCAATTTATTGAACAGAGCTCATAAATACAAAAATAGCTGGCCACTCAAAATATTTATTTTGGATCTATCTTCAAATATTTCAATATTGCGAAACTTTAGGGTGAAAGCGCCTTAACTTCTTCCGCTGATAGAGATATAAAGTCCGGGCCCAGATGAAGATAAACTGTGGTTACGCCTTAGTTATAAATCTTTCACGAGATAGATAAGGTACGGTCACGTTGTGGCCGTTCTCTTGATTAAATTTAAAGGATGTCGTGTCTTATCATATAAGTAGGGTAAATATAGTAAGAAATTATTCAACTTTTCATCTATTCTCTTCCCATGTTTGATAGATATGTACCGAGTGATATGTCAATAACCAATAATTAAAAGTTTTAACTTATACTGATATTTTTAGTATCTTTATTAATATTAATAATATTTATAATGTAATAATTTATAATATTAAAAATTAAAAAATAAATACGAATAGAAAAAAAAAAAATTAAAGGAACGGAAAGATTTATATTTCAATCAATCTACCGAATTATTTATAGTAAACTAATGAACCCGGACGTTTCTCGTTTCTTGTATGCGATATTTTTTCTTGTATAATTATTTAAGAGCAAAATAATTATGTTAGTTTATGCACACACATTCCAGCTGAAAAACAGTTTATCTGAGTAGTACTACATTACTTCTAAGATTAGACAAAAATGTTTAATTTGCTACTTTTGACTCGGTTTTTTATTTTCCATGTAGCTTGGTATAGATACGCTCTTGGCTTTTCAGTCCATTCTTGTCTACATTTTACCTACATACGGTGGCAAAAATTACCAGTCATCTAAATAGATTTTAAGGGCAACACTTTTTATAAAGAAAGAAATTATACTTCAATTGATGACATTCTTCTTTGAATTATGTATCTAAATAGGTTATTTTTCGCTTTTTAAGGCAGTATTATGTGTTTTGTTTTTCAAAGTTTGTTTTGTTTTCATTTTAAGTGTAATTAGATAATACTGTTAACATAGATAAAAAGTAAAAAAAAAAGATTTCGACGAATTGAGAACCTTCTTTTTTTAAGTTAGTCTCTCTCATAAGAATTTAAGTACCTTTATAAATAGGTATGGAGATTCGATGTGACGGATTTTTTTTAACCGACGTCGAAAAAGGATCAGGTTCTCAATTCGTCGAAACCTTTTTGTCGACTTGTTTCATTTACTCACCATAAATTTACTCATGGTAATTCATCACCCAACGCATGTGACGGATTATATAGATAATTAGTACACTATTGAGCTCCAAAAATAACTTTACCTATAAATCTTATGTTTGTTACATTAGAAACTTCATTTCAGTTCAAATGTTAATGTCAAGTCACTCTATTAACAATCAAGGAATCTTTTTGTCATACTGTTGGATAAATCAATCTTTCTTTAATGTTAGTGTCAATGATACGTATTTCTAGATAGTTTTAAAATAAAAAACATGGCAGTATTATCCATAATAGTCTATGGCAGTATTAAAGGCTCGCACTATTCAACATTTTTGAGTTATGATAAGAGTATCAATTTATAATTAAAGCGCCATTTACACTAAGCTTCGGTTCGTAATCATTGATCAAAGCTTAATTGTATAACAATAATTACACGATTACGCAACTAATTTAAGTAAAAACAATGTAATTTTATGATAATTTATGCTAGCTGTTGGAGTTCCTGTTAATAAATATTTATTCCATAAAAAAATAAACTACTTATAAAAATAAATATATAAAATAAAAAAGCAATTTATTTCCTTATTTGTTTTACAAGTTTTGTGTCTTAATAATATTTATAATATTTGTTTGTCTTTGTTTATCTTCTCAAGTAAAGACCCTTCTTTGGGTGAAGGCCTCCTCCAACTTCTTCCATGCTTCTCTGGTTTTACCAACGCTTGTCCAGTCAGACCCAGCTATTTCTTATATATCATCTTCCCAACGTTTGCTGGGGCGACCTACATCCCTTTTCCCTGGTGGTCTTTTCCATCTTGTGGTTCGTAAGGTCCATCTGTTATCAGGGTAACGTGCTATATAGCCAACCCATTGCCATTTCATTTTCAAAGCTTGTGTGACTGCATCTGTTAATTTGGTTTTCTGTCTTATGACAGTGCTTTATACCTTATGTATTTTCTTGATATTTAAAATACTTCTTTCCATTGCTCTTTGTGTGGCTCTGATCTTTTGTTTAGTTTTATTTGTGAATACCCATGTCTGGCAGCCGTATAGTAAGCATGGAAACACAGAGGTCTCAATAGCAACTTTTTTCATTCCCAAGCTGTAGTTTCCTTTAAGAATTTCTTTTGCTTATCAAAATTTTTTCCATGTTATATTTTTTCGACGTTCTATTTCATCATCATTGCTAGATTTGTTGAATGCCAAGTGTTTGCCCAGGTAGATGAAGCTGTTAACGTATTCTATAATATTCCCTCTAGAGCTGATAGGTATTCGGTTGCTGTTGGTCATTAGCTTGGTCTTACTAGCGTTCATTTCTAGACCTATCTTGGAGCTCTCTTAGTCGAGGGAGCAGATCATTTCCTCGAGTTCCCTAGGTGATTCTGCTAGCACTACAATGTCGTCAGCGAATCTAAGGTGATTCAGATATTGGTCTTCAACCATTATACCTTTTCTTTTCCAGTTAAGATTTCGAAATATGTTTTCTAAAACAGCAATAAAAACACAGTTTTGGTGAGAGGGGATCTCCTTGCCTGACTCCTCTTTCTATTTTGATTTCCGCTCCTCTCTTCTCCAGTTTTTCCCTGCTTGTGCTGTTTTCATATATATTTTTTAGTATATTTATATAACTTTGTTCTATGTTAAAAAACTTTAGTGCGTTCCAAAAGCCTTCGACAGCATTAGTCATAGGTCTATACCTTTATATGGTCTTCGACCATTATACCTTTTCTTTTCCAGTTAAGATTTCGATATATGTTTTCTAAAACAGCAATAAAAAGTTTTGGTGAGAGGGGATTTCCTTGCCTGACTCCTCTTTCTGTTTTGATTTCCGCTCCTCTCTTCTCCAGTTTTACCCTGCTTGTGCTGTTTTCATATAAATTTTTGTAGTATCTTTATATATCTATGTTCTATGTTCTATCTTTCTATGTTAAACTTTAGTGTGTTCCAGATAGACCTATGACTAATGCTGTCGAAGGCTTTTTTATAATCAAAATAAACTACTTATATATTTATAATTATTGCCACTTTTCACTTAATCGTACTTATGGATTAATACTTTTTTGTAACCCAAAATTTTTGAATATAATTCATCACATAAAAGGCTTTTCACTTTATAAACAAAAGAAACGAAAAGGAAAAGAAAGCTATCTACACTATGTTTGTTCCATTTTTGTGAGTTTTTTTGGGTACTGCGGTCTGAAACGCCCCGTATTGGCTCGGCCAAAAGATTTATATCCCGACAATGGTTGCAGACAATACGAATTTTGTATTTCTCTTTTCGTTCACGCACCAAAAAGATGGTTTATTTGTCAAAATCTTTTTTTGAGATTTTATGGCTTTAGATTTTTACCTGATTGAAGACGGAAATGTAAGTATGTTGTATGTAACGGGTGGATTTATGTATTGACCCTTTGACTGAATTTTGACTAAATAGATATCGTCGGATTCGCCTGAATCGCGAAAGTGACATAAGCTGTATAATAATGTAAAAAAATCCAATATGGCAACCGAAGCAATTTCCAATCAACGATCAAAGACGATTTCCACAAACAAGGTGTCATTGGACTCGCCTGGATTGACCTGGATCTATAACGTGTAACGTAATAAATCCAATATAAATGTGAATAAATGGTGGATGTAAAAACTGCAAAAATAGCTATTTTAGCATTTCAAATAATTAAAAAGTTATCTTTAGATATCAGATTGATTTTCACGTGGATAAACACCACTTAAAATTTTCCTTTTTTCCTTCCGAAAGAACGTAGTCAGTATTACTGTTTTTTTTATAAATACTATAATTTTTAAACAATTTTCAATCTAATTCCTTTCCAAATCTATTATTTTCTATTATTTGCTAATATTTTGTTGACCTACCTACTTATACCTTTGATTTACATTGAATACATTTTGAATGCGTCTTTATTATCTTTCCGTAAGAACGTTGTACTTGTAATATTTCTCACTCTCTCTTAATTTCGTAATCCGACTAGTAAAACTTGTGAAAAATATATATACAGACGGAATACTGCTTTTATTAGACAGTTACCGTACGACAGAAATAAATGAATATTGTTATGTTTTATTTTAATCCTCTTTTTCATAAAATACAATTAATATGTTCGATGTATACATTATATCTTCATTAAACTCTCAAAGTTGTCTGAAAGCAATAACAAGTTAATTTAAAACTCACCCTCATTACAGATTACGTGATAGTTACAAAGTGTTTCACACGCGAGGGTGCAATTGCTTCAACCTCCCATGTCACAGATTACACAATATCTACAATTCGAAACTACGTTGGAAGATTATACATGAAAGAGGTAGCACATCACACTTCACACTAGTTTTATAAATGTGAAAATTTGTGTGTGTGCGAGTATGTTTGTTCCCACTCAACTCCATAACTGCTGAACGAGCGAAGCTGCGGGCGGAAACTGGTATTTGTATACTGAGAGGTTTTGCTAAATATTCACAAAAAAATTAAAAAAAAAATCTTTTAACATATTTTCAATTAATATGTGTTGTAGCTCGTATACCAATTGCTTGCTAAGAAAGAACAGATTTTGGTTCATAGTGAGCACTCCCATGGTTAAAACTCATTCTATATTTGTGATGACGACTGACTGGACATTTTAGAAAGTTGTGTAACAAAAACCCCAAAAAAATGTTAGCGTAAGTTATGTTATTTTGTTTGAACTAGCGGAATGCCCAACGTTGTCTGCGTAGTGACTTCCACTTCAGCTGCACCGTTGACTAGTTGAATTTCAGTTTAAATTACTATTTTTTAAGGTTTCGGTTATGCGCTGAATTGCAGTCAGTCAATTTACTTCGAATAACTTTTTTAAATATTTGGTTTACAGCAACTGAGATCCTGAAACTTGACTGAATGAGCAGAAACCAGATAAAAATATACCTGAATATGTACTATCTCTAAAAAGGATAATCTTACCCTCATTAAATAACATTGAGGGAGAAAAAAATTGCCTTACATTCAAAACTCTGTCAAAATATTATGCAAAATATAAACGATGCCTAGATAATTAGTATCTACTGTTGTATAATGATAACAGCAGCAACATAAGGCAACATCGTTATACAGTGTTCTGCCTAGTGAGGCAAGCCTGTATCGTGAAGACCTTCATTGATAAAAAGATTTAAACAATTAGAACACCTTGAACTTGTACCACATGAAACAATATAGAATATGAATATGATACCTGCCTCGGTCATTAAAATTACTTCGACAGAATTTATGAATAAATAATATCATTATCATCAGCCTATAGCAGTCCACTGCTGGGCATAGGTCTCCCCTAATGAGCGCCATTGCACCCTGTCCTGAGCTCGACGCATCCAGATTGTACCAGCAGCCTTTCGCAGATCGTCACTCCACCTGGCCGGAGGGCGTCCTACACTACGTTTGCCGAGCCGCGGTCTCCACTCAAGAACTCGTTTACCCCAACGGTTATCGGTTCTTCGGCAGATATGGCCAGCCCACTGCCACTTCAGCTTGCTAATTCTCTGAGCTATGTCGACAACTTTAGTTCTATGTCGGATAGTCTCGTTGCGCATTCTATCCTTCAGAGAAACTCAAAGCATGGCAAATAATATATAGGTACATAATTAATATTCGACATGGTGTGTATAATAAGTATTTATTATTATTTATTAATGAAGTCTTAATATTTTTCACTACTCCACTCCATGACTAATAAACTTTACTCAATTAAATTTTTGTTGTAATTTCGCCAAAATCTTTACTTTCCAAAATAAATACAAACAAAAAACATAACCTTGAAACTGTTTTGACGCACCAAAAATGTCGCTACCATGCTGCACGATTCTTGCCACATTGTGCGACATTTTTAATTATTGTTTCATGCTTCTGGAATGCTGCAATGCTGCACAGTGTTTCAGCCATGACAATATTGTGTGGAGAACTCCTAAGGCGTGGAACGAGAGCTTGGTGGTTCTGCTTTGTAAGAAAGGAGATAAAACCCTTCTTAAAAACTACAGACCTATCTCGCTCCTGAGCCATGTCTATGATATGCTCAACGGTGATTACGAATCGTCTCGCCAGAAGACTTGACGAGTTCCAGCCACCGGAGTGGGCAGGGTTTTTTGGAGCTTATAAAAAAAATGAAAATGTAAGATATGTTTCTGTCAAAGCAAATTAAAACTAGTTTAACAAAGTGTGTGGAAACAAAAGTCGAACATAACTTAAATAAGACCTGCGATTGTCCAATAATAAATAATTTTCTACTGATCTCCACACTAGGCAAGCCTGTAACTGTATCGTGGAGATCTGATATACGATTAAACATTGTAGGTCTAGTAGGGACCATTAGATCGTCTAGCACAGTACAACTATTATTTGTAGATAAAGATTGTAAAAGAGAGACAGACTAAATTGAATTTAAAAATATTACTATCTATTAGGTACTAGTTAGGTATAAACAATGAAGAAAAAAACAAATTACTTAATTTACTATAGGTAAAGCTAGAAAATACGATCAAGAATACCCGGTGTGTCAGAGTATGATAGTGACAGCAACCACTTTCTAACCAGGAATTTAACACTAAAGAAGTAATCCGTAACGAGGTAGGTATATCCGACATAGAACTAAAGTTATTGACAGTAAGCTGAAATGGCAGTGGGCTGGCCATATCTGCCCAAGAACCGATAACCGTTGGGGTAAACGAGTTCTAAAGTGGAGATCGCGGCTCGGCAAACGTAGTGTAGTTGTTTATTTATTTCTCTCACAAAGATTTCACTTATTATTGGGCTAAATGTAATACATAGAGTTATGCAAAACCTGTTTTGTGAGAGAACGGTGCCTGAGATATGCTAGAAGCCTGTGATTACAGGTCACCGGTGTCCCAACTCCACGGATATTGCAATACTTTAAGACACAAATATTTGCCTAATATTAGTTATTAGTGAAAATGAAATTAATTAAGCATAATGATAAAAAAAAACCGCCAAGATTACCGTGTGCTTAAGATTATGTTACTTAGTATAAATATGGTTAATAAGTAGGTTAGTGTATCATAGTGTGTGTATAAATGTAAGTTTATGAGTCCGTGTGAGTGTGTCCAACAGCTAAATGTAGTGTAATGGATAGTGGAGAAGTGTGCGTGTGGGAAAAGATAGGAAGAGATTATGTAGAAGGGAACCTCCGTCAGAAAAAGTAAGATACCGATGTTTTAATGACTAGGCTTGTGGAGAAAGTAAATCCTCTGTCTGCTGGTAGGTGAGGGTTCTAGCCATTTTGTGACTGTCACCTTACATCTATATCTGACAAGTGGGTAGAGGGTTATAGTGGAGTTAATTTTGTTATAAAGGAAAGGTCCTAGAAAACAATAAAAGTTGTGAAATAAACGGGTGTTAAATTACTGGGATCGGCAGACAGTGCCCATCCTGCGTTTGTTCTGTTGTCTGCGTGTATAGTGTAGGACGCCCTCAAGCCAGTTGGAGTGACGATCTGCGAAAGGCTGCTGGTAGAAGCTGGATACGTCGAGAATAGGGCACAATGGCGCTCATTAGGGGAGGCTTATATCCAGCAGTGGACTGCTATAGGATGATGATGATGATGATGATGACAAGCAAAAATTGATTATAACCTCTTTTGTGAACCAAACTCTGCGATTGTGAGTGACTCTAGGTCTGGTTTTTTGTTTCTAGTCGTTTTCTGTTTACATCAATAAATAATGTAAGGCCTTGACAAACAATTCGAATCAAGACTTTTTTGTGACAAAATATTTATTGTTAAACGAAGTTAGTTAGCATGATATACAAATAAATTGGGCAAAAATTACACGCATACGTGCATACAAAATTTCAGCTCAATCGGTTGAACATATCTGCTTCAAAATTGAGTTGCAAGATTTCACCCCAGCATACATAGTTACAATGCAAGTAAAATTTTAAAAAAAGTACTATCGCTTAGCCGTGACGGCCTGAAAATTTTGACAAATAGTTGGCTTGGTGTTCCAGTTGGTAGCGCGTGTTTATATGAAAGTCGCGCATATTCTGTGTTAAAAACGATCAGTTGAGATGAAATTCATTCGGTTAAGAAAAGATGAAAGAAAATTGATTCAAATTAATTCAATTAAAAATAGCTATGAACACTTTTATATAGATAAGTTACCATAGGCCTGTTTGGTAATAAATTATATTTGATAAAAAATATAGCTCATCAAGTTATTTGATGGGTGAAGGTCGATCTACACCGGCTCTGAGACTTATTTTAATAATATGTAACATAATCTGGACTCACCTTAACGAGCGGTTAAAGAACTTTTTTTACTGATTCATAAACGATGGTTAAAATAATTAACAACCATCAAATGTATGTTCATCCATGGTCTACTTTAAGCTACTATTACTTGTAGAAAACACTCGACCCCTTCAATTCCACCGTCAATTTACCTTCATGTATTATAAATCACTACTTTATAGTCTCTTAAAGATAAATCAGCTCTATTTTCTGTAGCGATAAGGGTTATTTCACATAAATAAGCACTTAAATTGAATGTCATAGGGGTAGGTCAAACAATGAAAGAACTATGAGAAACCAAGACTATTATTGATTTCTTTTGATTACAGCGACCTTGAATTGATTTGTATAGAAATAGGGCTATTTATCTCCATGTTTGATAATCAAAGTGTGTTTATCTTATTTTAAAAGCATTATCACAAGCACTAGACCAGGGTAGAAGCCTTTAAAAATAATAAAAAGTGAAAAAAAAAATTAGTAGCATGATACCCATTAGAAAAGGAGGAGAATATTATAAAAATGAAAGGAAAAATAATTTACGGGCGATCTGAGGTCGGGAAGGGGATGGGGGTGAGTTTTTAAGGGTAAAACTTTTGTATTAACACTTTTTTTCACATAACCTCAAAATTTATGTGAAAAATTCAAAAAACTAAGTTTTTGATTTTTAATTTTACCTTGAACAAAAAAAAAAATTTTCCACGAAATTTGGTGAAAAATTACCTTTTTATGTCCCAAATACGCTGTAATTTATTTGATTAGAAATATTTATTTTTTCACCTTATTTTGAATTAACATCGAAAAAGCACCCTAATTTTCAATCGAAAATTCACCTGTCAAAATATCAGCTTTTTTAAAAAAGTTGGTATGTTTTCTGTTCGTTGAAATCTCTACTTTCCGATGGTGAATAGTTCCGATGGATTGTACGTAATTATATAAGTATTTTATATACTATAACTTTTTTTCGTAAAGTTCATAGTTTTAGAGTTAGGGCACTTTTAAATACGTATGAAAAATTCTTTTTCTGGATTCAGAAAGTAAGGCCTTCAGGGCTAAAATGGTTGGAATTGGATTGAACGTATTGATATAAGTATTTTATGTTCTATAACTTTTTTCGATTCCAACCATTTTAGCTCTTAAGGCCTTACTTTTCTCCTTTAATCCAACCTATACGCTCTGTCCATGACGTGCTCCTCCCTAACTGTCCTATTTTTGTCCTACAAAAAGTCGGTCGTCTGCGGGGAGCCTTAAAGGTTTTGATGTGTTACTACTACGCCACCGGCGTCTCTGCTTCATTCCCACAAACCTTATCCAGTCTGATTATTATACCTTTTGATTTTTATATCTTTTAGTATTAAAAACTGGTTGATTTGTAGAGCTTCTGAAGGCAGAATAAGTTTTACAATAAAGATCATACCAAAAAGTATTTACTTATCTAAAATCCTCAGAAACTACATAATTCCGCTGTCATTTCACTCTAAATTTATGTATTAACATTTTTTTTACTTATTTGAGTAAAGTTGATTTTGTTTATAAAATATAATAATTCCGTGTTCGTTAATATGCTTAGGTATAAATATAAAATTCAAGTTAAAATACAATATTCATTTATATTAGGTAAATAAGCAATTAAATGTAAAGAAAGTATTTTTTGCTGAGAACGATCTTATCTCTGATACGAATATATGATGGAGTATTTCCAAAATGACACATCCATAGAAATAATTTATTTGAAAACTGACCCACGGCTGCTTATTCATGACTCAATTGCCAATATAGAGTCTCCTATAGTAAGAAATTACAATACTTATTGTAACAACCTAGAACTTTATTCAAAAACAAAGAAAGTCCCCCATCACATCTGTCTGTCTGTTCGTGATAAGCTCAGAAACTACTGAATCAATTTCAGGCTATTTTCCCCAATATTCACCATAAATTTTCACCATAAAGAAGGTTGAAATGCATAATGTATTAAGGTTTTCTGTAAATTGGTTCAAATATGACGATAATTATTAAAAATATCGGTAAAAGTCAAGCCACCAAGGGAGTTTTCATAAAAACGCTGCCTTACCCTGTTGAGATGTATAACAAAACAATGTATGATGGGTGGGACATTTTCTGCTACCCGTGCAAAGCCAGGACGGGTATTATATACATTATACACTAGACATTAAAAGGGACACAGCGCAGTGTTTCCCACCATAAATAGGTTATGTTATTGACTATCCAGCTTTCCTTTCCAGACTGGCCGTTGTTACCTACTTTCAAAGCGAGAGTTGAAGTTGAAAATGTATACAATACGCGGACAAAATCAAGAGCATTCATAAGTCCATATTTTGTCATTATATCCAGAGAATTTTGTATGTTTTATAAAAACAAGAATTCATTTTTTAGAGTGTAGAGTAGAGTATCTGCTTCTAATGCCTCTTACATAACCAGCTTCTGGATCTTGCAGAATGTTAATTATCAACTTTCTTTCTTTCAAACTGCCTTGATCCCATCTTTTGTTTTAATCTGTGCTGCTTAGTGAAAGATAAGCTCGCAAGATCTCGTTTTCATTACGCTTATCTCCGTTCACTATCATTTTCATTAAACATTTGCTTTTATTCTTCTTTCTTTAGGTCGTTGAAACGCATTTTTCGAGTCGGACCTTATCTGCCACTAAGATTTATTTTGGACCCTCCCCCAATGTTTTACAACTAAAGGCCCCTTAAAGAGGGCGCATATTTTCCAGTGTTTGCGTAAAGTGAGTTGCCAGTGATCGACGTGATTTTTATTGGATTTCTTGATAATGTTGCGTTTGATCATATTGATTTTTATACGTTTATTTATTTGAGTTAGAGTTTTGACCACATAAGGGAGGGCCTGGCAAGATGGGACCCTTAAGGTTTGAAGTGCTATAAAATAAAAACTGTTAGATTCTCTGTATAATATTTAATGTTACTTTGTAGTTACGTTAGTACAAAAAACGTTAGACCGATTGTCTAACGTTTTTTGTACTCAAATGGAATAATTGCCGTATAATTACTCACCTACGAAACAAAAACAAAAAAATGTCAAATACCTCATCTTACCCGCAGGGTCGGGTAAGATGGGGTATCCCTGGTGGGAAGATGGGGTACCCGTGGATGATTGCTGACAAAACTAGCAGATGAAAGTAGCTTCACCGTTTTTGTCCTCCCCTCCAGCATAGATGCAATGAGGCCACCTACCTCATAGTCAAATTCAGCACAGCATTTATTTAAGTCTAAATAACGACCTTGCAACATAAATTGGAAATTACCCCTGTTTCCAGTGACGCAGTCACTAACTTTTTACTGTTTTTTCTTTGTACTTAATTTATTTTATCACGCTTGATCGCTCTTATCAAATTTTTGTGTTTATTAGTATTTCATTTTTGCAAAGATGACATAGCAAATTTAGTGGTTTTTCACATTTCTTAGTCAAGTTTGCGAGAAAAAGCGGCTACCCCATCTTGCCCAGCTCTCTCCTACACCTTTGTACTTTGACATAGTTATCTGATGAGAATTTAAAGTGTATAGTGTATGTCATCATATTATTCAAGGTGTATTTGAATTCGTTTGTTATCCCGAAAAAGGGTAAACTTTTGGATCATGGTTGCCACAAGTAGTGAGGACCTTGATTAAAAATAGAAAAAAAATCACCAAAACTTTGAGCTTATCTATGTGATGTCTAAGGTAGCCTTAAACCTAACTACACTACTATCATCATCAATAAGTCAAGGACAGTTTAAGAAAATTAGCTGTTCAAACTCAAAACTCAAACTCAAAATTCATTTATTCAGTAGGAACTGTATAGTACACTTTGATACGTCATTTTTTTTAATTTACTTTAATTTACTTTGTTCAATGAAACACTACAAAATTCAAAAAGTCCTTGAACAAATGATGTTGACCTTTGGGAGTAGATTTACTCCTTTTCGTTTAATGATATATTTATAATATTATTTTATAATATTTATTGTTATAAATAAGTATTGGATTTTACTTCCCCAGAAATATAATTATATAAATAGGGAACTTCAAATTTTGAAGTTAACACATTAGCCTCAGCCCAAAAAGAATTTACTGATTCTAAATTCGAACTAGCCTTCTAGGAAGCTGCAGAGTTTGAAAATACAGAATAAGTTTTACCCGTTGTATCTAGACTAATTCCATGGTTTTATCAGAGATCATATCAATTTTTTTTTATTTATTCAAACTAACCTCCTCATATTTTAACTAGTAGAATCGATGAGTAGAATGCAAAAAAACTCTGCATCAAACATTGGGTAAATAGTAAACAATTCACAATTTCTGCCGTCGTTTCAAATTGGATGCACGTATTTTCACATAAATACTTAATTTGTTTTTACATATATACTTCATTATTAGTTATCGTTACTTAGGTAGATCAAAAACCAGTTAGTGCATGGCGCAAACATCGGGAGGCCTATTTTGCGCAGTGTATAAAGTAGGGCTGTGGATGATGATGATGGTGAGGTTGGTACACCTAAGTAGATATCTATTTTTTTTTTCTCAGTCTTTGCCGTCCCATTGCTGTGCCCAAAAAAAGATATCTATCCATTTGTATTCTGCTACACAGTTTTTAAATTTGCAGTGTCATCCTACATATTTGGAAACTAATTTTTGAATCTACTTCTACAACTTACGGTCACTTGCTGCCTCAGTTATTACGAAATGCATCGATACCGTCACGCCAACGTATGCGAGGCCTGGTCCGGTCTTGAGGATATTTTTTTGCTCTTATCTTTTATTATTATGTATAGATTTTTATGTTTAAAAATCTGAAAGTACTTCCAATTATGTGTATGTATTCAGCTTATAGGTTAGTTTGTTTTAAAGTTTGTCTTTTTTAAAGCCCAAGGTCAAACGCAAAAAGCTGTGGGTGTGGATCTAAGTATTAGCTGTTTTTCACACAGCTTTATGTGGCTCTGTCACGTGTTAGCAATTCTAGCAGCCTGTATGCTTTGATCCCCGATGGCTATACGTATCGAATATAGAGAAGCATTAGTACTATAGTTTTTTTTTTAATGCTCAAACGACTGTGTTTGTAATCCAAAATAAACTAAAAGATGTTCAAAAATGCTGCCCAAAGTCACTATTCCACGCGGACGAAGTCGCGGGCAGCTAGTAATACAATAAATTCGGATCTTCCATTCAAAACATTTTTATCGAAAAAGTTGTCGCAAAAAAAGTTGTAATCATAGACATTATTAAGCAAAATATTCACCCTTGAAAAAATATCGCGGTGCCGTCATCCTGGCACGATTTCCATCCACTCAGAGTATGATTGAAAGTCTTTTATTACGTTTTTCAAACTATTTCTCACGTAACAAAGTCCCTATTGTGTCTAATACTTAGCGAAATATATTCCGCTCGAGAAAGGAAAACGATAAATAAACCCATGTGCTCGATACACGGAACGGTTTTCAACCTATTTTTTTATTACAATGACACGTCCATTTATTATAGTCGATAGCTCATTGGCCGCTTTATTAATACAATATCGGGTCTCGATTGCAGAAGTTGATCGAGAAAGTTTTTCTTTTCGTTCCTTTGTTCGATTGACTGCAGTTTAGCTTGAAAAACGCTGTAAAAATTATAAACCTACTCGTTGTAGGTATAATGGACTCAGGCTTGACTTTGCGTAAATCCATTACAAGATATTCAAAAGACAAATTATTTATAAAATATTATTTTTTTCGCTTTGGGGCTCAGCGAAGCAGCACGTCTGTAGAGTTCTACGAAGTGCCGAAGGCGGACAGCGAGTCGATCATTTCCTGAGGATGCCTTATGGGGAAGGCAAAACATTGGTTGCAATTCTCTTGGCTCCAAACTAACTAAAAATCGGTTTTTAACTAACTAAAACCCTAATTCCTAATCAATTGTTGCCAAATTAACGTAAATTTAAGGTAAATGTTCTTAAAATTTTCTAAAACTCTATCATTAAATTAGAAAGGCTATTATAATTTATTTTACGTGTTTTTTATGAAAAATTTTAGAAGATTTATCCTTAAATTTAATCATTTGAATGTAAAATCATACAATTTAGTCAGCACTTAGAAAGGTGTTGATTAAAATCCCACGAAATGATGATTTTACTTCTAAAATATACCTACCTAACTTTTGGAACTATAAAAAAGCATTTAGATCAATCACATTTAGAGATTTATTGATCCAAGTGATGTTATTTTGTAAATTTCAGTTCACATTTGGATCACTTAAGGTGACAATACATTTTAAACCTCCCTCTCGCTCGCACAATTCAACATTTTAGAAGATATAAAATCATGGAAGTAGTTATGCAAAAAAGCAACATGACATGTATAGAGTTGCCTTATAACTGACCCATTATAATGCCGCGCGTTTTAGTCAAAGCGATCTAGGATTGAACACTACGCCATCTAGTACTAGGAAGTGAGAAACGTGGTAAATTTTAAGTCAGTTCTCCACGTACGATCAGTTTGAAAAAATGTGTGTATTTTTAGCTGAAACATGTAAATACCTTGAATAAAATACCTAGCCAAGATATTTAAAATTTTTTGCAGTCTTTGGTGCGCAAGATGGCACTATAAGAACTATAACAAAATTTTTGATGTAACAGCAGAATAGCAGAATAAATTTAGGTAAATTAAAAAAAAAATAAAATTTACCTAATTTTAAGCATGACTAAACAGCCGAATTGCGACCATTGTCGAATTTCTGTTGGATTTTTGTGAAATTCGCCAGAAACGGTTAGCAAAATTTGTACTAAATATATATTTTTTATATATATTTTGTTGTTTGTATATGAACAGTAGTAGTCGAGTTCTTTGTGGATTGCTCGTCCGGGGAATTGGGTACTGCCACCATGCCTATTTCTGCCGTGAAGCAGCTCTGCTGTGTTTCGCTTTGAAGGGTGTGGGTGTTGGTTAAATTACATGAGACATGAGGCTTATCATCTTCATGCCTCAAGTTGATGGACGCCGGGCGTTGCATCATAGAGCACGTTCCAAAAAACCGTGATCTACGTAGCAATGCTTTGTGAAAGGTAATGGTTACCACATAACATCAGGTGGCCCATGTTCTTGCTTGTTCCATCTTCAAGTACCGTAAATAAATATTAAGTACTAGTAGGTACTTTAGGTGCAATTAAAACCTACTGGTGTCTAAAATATTTAAAACTGTAATGAAAGTGATTGACTGAAAATCAATGTCCAGCTGAAACCTTCTGGATTACGCCTTCTGGCATAGTTTCTCTATTTTTTTTATTTATAAATTATTGTACAATAAATGTAACAAAAGCTGGACATATTATTCACAGCGTTTTCTACCATCCACAACCGTGGTCTATGGCAAGATGTTTAATTAAATAGTTTAGTCATTGATATCATTAAATATTATTTATTCAATACTGATATGCACTCTGGCTTTTATATAAATTATCAAAAAATAATTTGAAATCAGTTCTTGAAATCAGTTCAGTTTTACGTGTGATACGATTTTTTTCTGTTCACCCTTGAACAGAGAAATATCACATAATAAGCGTGTGAGATTGTATACTCTTTCGGGTGAAAATTTCTACAAACTTAAAGCATTTTAACGTTATTAGTATGTTTATTTATTTCAAGAGGGTTAATAAGGCTTTCTTTATTGGCAAATGAGGTAATACGTACTCGTGTTGCTTTAATAGCACAGTAGCACGCAACTATTTACACGTTGGTTTTCAAAGAGCCCAACTCAAGTAACAAATACAGCTTTACATTTAATATGTGTTAGACATGGTTTTACTTTTCTCCATCTTGGCTGTAGATTATTTGTTTATAGTTACCAATTTTCTTTTTGAATTATTCTTCGCACCTATTTTTCTTACTTAGTGTGGCGTTTTTAAGTTGTGTACATAAACAGTGAAATGTACCTAGAACCTACCTATAGAAACTAGTTTAGCAAAAGTTGTTTCACCTATGTATCTATGATTGTACAGATATTCTTAATATTTATTTATTGCGCGCGTGACCTTGGGCCTGCCAGTGCAACATTTGTTTTTTACGGCCGGCACGCGTTTAACAAATTTTTTTTAATTTTGAAGAATTAAATCATTTTCATCGATATAAAATATTACGAAAATTTCTTATTCTTATTCGTCACTTGACCTTCACCTAAAATTACCGTTATGGAGTGTCGATATTTTTTCCCTTTTAGTCTCTGGAATATTTTAGCTGTTACTAGCAGGTGACATGTAGGGGAAAGCAGCGTTCATCGGCGATTTCATTGGACCACCGTTGTATTTAAAAACTAGCGAGCAAGCTCCCACCTAACTAAGTTAAAAGTGAGCGTAGCGCCCTCAACTTCAGTGTCGACACTCATTTGAAATGAAGAGTACGAATGTATCCTCAGCAGCCGGTATTTATTTTTCATTTAAGAAAACTGAATATTAATAGAACAGAGTAAAATGATCTTTATTTAAGTATTGATTCCGTTTTATGCTTAATAATGAATATTATCTGTTCTTTTTTTTAGGGTTCTGTACACAAGAGTAAAAACGGGACCCTATTTCTAAGACTTCGGTGTTGGTCTGTTTGTGTTGGTCTGTTTGTCTGTCTGTCTGTTTGTCACCAGGCGTATCTCATGAACCGTGATAGCTAGATAGTACAATTTTTACTTAGTGTTTTTCTCTGCGCGTAGTTTATCAATGGACCACTTTTATTTAGTTACTTTAGGTACATTTTTTCTATTATGAAAATGGTACGCAGGTTGTGCAAACGTGCGTACAGCTAAAATAGGGTACATTAGTCACATTCAAAGACACCAACGAAGCTCCTCTGTGTAGCAGAGAGTCACCGTAGCCGAATCAGCATACAAATGAGTATCAAGATTTTAGTTGATTCCAAGAAATTGAAATAATTACTCGACACTGTTTGAAAAAACGCCAATATCTAAATTCACTGTTTCCACAGAGCCTTGTAATTATAAATGATGCTGTTCCATACTACATGAAGGCTACCAATTATTACCGTAACAACTCCAGTAACCAAATTAACTATATAAACCTAATAATCCAAAATTACCTATCCTGTATGTTGTAAGCTTATCCAATTTTTCTGTTTAAATCCATTGTAGGTAGCTGAAAATTATTAACTGTGAGTATTTATTTATTTATTTAATTTTTTGGAAGACTAACAGCACATAAAAACATAATATTAAGCCTTAAAAGAAACAAAAGACACAAATTATTTAAAGTTAAATTAGTATTTAAAGAAATATTCATTGTTTTAAAACACCTATATTGACCTGAATATAGATATCATTGTACTCGAAAAAATGGGATTAATGCGTAATAGAAGTGGAAACCCGTCCTTGAGTTTTTCCAGAAATATTATTCATGCGTTCAAAAAAATTAAGCTTATAATCAGAAGCTGAATGCATAGCCTACGGGCTGTGCATATATTATATTGTATTATATTATATATTTTCGACGACTTCGAAACATGTTTGGAACGTAGGTATATTATTCCTTAAATAGTGTTGGAGTACATTATGTTTAAGATCCTAGACTGTAAAGGTATGTCCATAAACATAACAGCGAGCACATCTCACACTTCTGATTTGCTGATGACATAGTCCTAGTTGCGGAGTTGCCAAAGGAGCTGCAGCATATGTTGGAAGGCCTAGCATCAGCCTCGCAAAAGATAGGTCTCGGCATGAATTTGGACAAGAGCAAAGTCATGGTCAATGACTCTATTCGAGCCTTTGTTAATAGACATTTAATGTCATTGTTAATGGACACTTTCTTGAAGTTGTTTCGGAGTATACCTACCTCGGGCAGATTTTGCAATTAGGTAGAAACAACTTCGAGAAGAAGGCCAAGAGGAGGATTCAGCTGGGTTGGGCAGCATTTGAAAAACTACGTCGAGTTTTCTCGTCGCCTATATCGCTCGCAATGCTTCAAGCATTGATACGAAAGTTTTAAATCAGTGCGTCCTATCCGTCATGACGGCTAGTTCACAAGTTTTAAAGTCGCTCGACGAGCTATGGAAAAAATTATGCTTGGAGTTACTCTGGAGGATAGAATCAGTAACGAGACTATCCGACATAGAACGAAGGTTATGGACATAGCTCAGAGAACTAGCAAGCTGAAGTTGCAGTGGGCTGTCCATATTTGTCAAAGACCCGAGAACCATTGGGGCAAACGAGTTCTTGAGTGGAGACTGCGGATCGGCAAACGTAGTGTAGGACGCCTTCCGGCCAGGTGGAGTGACGATTTGGGAAAGGCTGCTGGTAGAAGCTGGATGCGTCGAGCTCTGGACATGGCGCAATGGCGCTCATTAGGGGAGGCCTGCTATAGGCCGATGATGATGATGATGATTTTTTTTATGAAATTTAGGGTGTAGAGGGAAAATACTTCTACGCAGCCGGGGTCACGAACTAAATAATGGTTGTTTGCTATGAAATTTTCATACAAACCTAATATTACTAGTCAGACAAATTTTATAAACACGTTTCATCCAATAAAAATAGTTTTGTTTCTGACCTCTGTGTCCAAAATCAACATATCTTTTTAACCATTTTTATCGTAAGCATATCTTAATATTTCGGCCAATGACATAGCTTACATCCTATTCTTACAAAAATTATAAAATTATAAATATTGTTTGGTCTTTTGTTACGCTTTCACAACTTCTAGACCGATCATCATGAAATTATGCATACACGTTATCCTGGGTGCAGAAAAAGACATGAGATGCCTACATTTGGAAAAAAGTATTATTCTCGAGGGATACTAAAATAACTTTTAACGCAAGGTAAGCCACGGGAAAAGGTACTAAGAAATAAAGCGTTGTCATTGGCTAAAATGTATGGTACACTAACGAAATATGAATAGATCGTGATTATTTTTCTGTATAGATTTCTACTAAAAATACTGTAAAAATAAAACACTAGGTGCTGTACTAACCTGAAAAAGTATTTTCAGTAGCCGACGGTGCAGTCGATCCTAGCAGCATAAACGCCATAAAAATCTTTTCCACACACCTCACAGCAAACATTGTGTTAAACTATCTATCTAATAACGGCAAATCTACAAAATGCTTGCGTTGGAGCAAATAAATTCAGTTATGTGTGTATTATCCTTTTTTTGAAATCGTCCAGCCGCTTCGCGTCCTGAAACAAAAAAAAATATATTTTCATGGCAGCAATTATTCCATAGGTGCTTCAGTTTTTATTTCAGACTAGCTTTCGGCCGCGGCTTCGCACGCGTAGTAGCCTTAAAAATTTAGCCACATCGTTAACCCCCTTAGAGAAATTTAAATTTTAAAAACGCTGAAATAATTTTTTATTTATTTTTATTAGATAGTCTCTGTGCAAAATTTCAAGTCATAAGTTAATTACTTATGTGTTTCCCATACAATCTTTGCCACTCCCGCTCGCTATGCAAAGGGGGTAAACCCCCTTAGATGTTGAATAGCGAAAAATGCTGAAATATGTGTTAATTTATTATTATTAGAGAATCGCTGTGCAAAATTTAATGTCAATTTGTAAAGATTTTTTCATACCACATACAAACTTTGCCACCCCCGTTAACCCTAACCCCGTTAATCTTAGAGATTTAATTTTGAAAAATGCTGAAACTTGTGTTTATTTGTATTTATTAGAGAGTCTCTGTACAAAATTACAATTGGTTAAGATTTTTTTCGTCCATCAAGCAAACTTTGCCACCCATTTTGTACCCCTTAGGGGTTGATTTGCAAAAAATGATGAAAGAGGTGTTTATTTATTTTAATTAGTCTCTCCGTACAAAATTTCAAGTCAACAGATGAACATTTTTTCATCTCCGATACAAACTTGGCCACCTCTTTTGAACCTCTAAGGGTTTTGCAAAAAATGCTGAAATATATGTTAATTTATTTTTGTTAGAGAGTCCATGTGCAAAATTTCAAGTCAATAGGTAAATATGGTTTATGTCCCCTCTATTTACTTTGCCACCCCCTTTATACCCCTTAGGAGTTTATTTGCAAATAAATAAATGCCGAAACAGGTGTTCATTTATTTCATTAGATAATCTTTTTGCAAAATTTCGAGTCGATTGATGAAGATTTTTTCGTCCCCCATACAGACTTTGCCACCTCCGTAAACCCCTTTAGGGGTTGCATTTTGAAAAATCCTAAAATATGTGATTCTTTATTTTTATTAGATTGTCTCTGTGCTTAATTTCAAGTTGATGGGAGAGGTTTTTTTTCGTCCCCCATACAAAATTTGCCACCCCCGTAAACCCCCTTGGGGGTGGTATTTTCAAAAATCCCTTCTTATTCAGTGGTTTTGCTATAAAAGGAAGCTACACCCCAAATTTCAACTTTGCATCTTCAGTGGTTTAGGCTGTGCGTTGATTCCAGAAAAAGGCCTTCTCTTTTATTAGAAGATTTTTATGTATGGATGTGTTCTCGTTTTTTATTGTTATATGCATTTCAGAAAATACCTTGAGAACTTGAATAAATTCATACTTTTAATATTTGAATAAGCATATGAGTATTTTATTCGAAAATAACGTACATTAAGTAATTCATTTTGAAATGTGGGAATTTTTATGTACCGTAACGTCACGTTAAAATTCCCGTTTGCCAATACGAATTAAATATTTTTGAATAACAGAAGGTTCTTTTTGACTTTTAAAATATAAATAGCCTTTGTATTGTTTTGACTTCTATTTTTTTTAAACACAGTGATTTAAATTAGAGACAATGTTTTGGCTAAAATACAGATAAAACTTTAAAAAAAGATAAGTTTTAAAGCTGAACCTTTTTACACAGCATCACTTAGCCCCAAAATAAGGACTAAGAAAATAATACTTTCTTAGTCCTTACTTTCAGCATTTCTTTAACAATTTAATGGTACGTAGGTAAACTTATACTATACTTATATAAAAACATTGATACATACATCTTCACGACTTTTTCCCCATTATGGATATCTTCAGATATTGCTCAGTACGCAAATCTATTGAGGATACCCTAAAGCGGTTAGACAGAGGCAAGTCCAAACATTACGTTCGATACATGCCCACTTTTTGCAAGCAGCAAGCATTTCACGTGACAGGTTGCAAGCCCATCGCTGCCTTTTTTTTAGGTAAACTTAATGCAGCTAAAGCATTCTCTCAGCTAACCTTTGTATTAAGTAATCAAAAAATATACTAACTACTTCATATTGAAAACCGGGAATTTCCACGTACCGTTGCATCGGTGAAGGCACCGACGGTATTTCGACTCATTAAGAAAGTCTTCATCAGGGTGTATACTACTTTTAAACACATTAAATTAACATTACCCATAGGAAATGCACATGAAGTATATCATAGTCGGACTATGAGCTTTTACCTCATCATCATCATCATCATCAGCCCACCGCGGCTCACTTCTGGCCTCCACTAATAAGCGCCATTGCGCCCTGTTCTGAGCTCCACGCATCCAGCTTCTACCAGCAACCTTACGCAAATCATCACTCCACCTGGCCAGAGGGCGTTTCCTACACTACGTTTGCCGAGCTGTGGTCTCCTCCATTCTCTCCTTTCTTTCCTCAAGAACTGATTTACCCCAGCGGTTGTCGGTTCTTCGGTAGATATGGCCAGCCCACTGCCACTTCATCTTGCTAATTCTCTGAGCTATGTCGACAACTTTAGTTCTATGTCGGAAAGTCTCGTTGCGGATTCTATCCTTCAGAGAAACTCCAAGCATGGCTCGCTGAGCGACTTTAAACTGATGGCATTTTATTTTTAGCCATACAATGAGTGTCCACGTTTCGGCTCCGTATGTCATGACGGGTAGGACGCACTGATTGAAAACTTTCGTTTTCAAACATTGCGGTATGGGTGACGATAAGACTCGACGGCGTTTTCTAAAAGGTGCCCAACTCATCTGAATCCTCCTCTTGGCTTCGTTCTCTAAGTTGTTCCTACCCAAATGCAATATCTGCCCAAGGTATGTGTACTCCAAAACAATTTCAAGAAGGTGTCCATTAACGACGACAGGTCTCTAATCAATTTGGCCATTGACCATGACTTTGGTCTTAATTCATGCCATGACCTATCTTTCGCGAGGCTGATGCTAGGTCATCCAGCATCTGTTGCAGCTCTTTCAGCGACGCCGCCATTTGGACTATATCATCAGCGAATCGGAAATGTGAGATGTGCTCGCTGTTTATGTTTATATCCATACCTTTACAGTCCAGCGTCTAAAACATATCCTCTAACGCGTTCGCGTTCCTAACAGTTTCGTAGATATGACTTCTCCCTGTCTCACTCTGCGGAGCAGTTGGATGGGTTCAACCTGCTGGTCCTGTACTCGGACACTCGTAGTGGTGGCTACGTACAAACATCTTTACACTTTGATATAACGATAGTCTACTTGGAATGGCTGCATGGATTCCAGGACCGGCCAGGTTTCGACAGAGCCAAAGGCCTTCTCATAGTCCACAAAAGCCAGATACAGGGACTTATTATACTCTTTGAACTTCTGTATAATCTGCCTCACTGCATGAATGTGGTCTATCGTGCCATATCCACCGCGAAACCCGGCCTGTTCCGGTGTATGGAACTCGTCGAGTCTTCTGGCGAGACGATTCGTAATGACCCTTGGGAACAGCTTATAGATGCTCAGGAGCGAGATAGGTCTGTAGTTTTTAAGGAGGGTATTATCTTCCTTCTTAAAAAACAGAATCACCAAGCTCTCACCTTAGGAGTTCTCCCATATTGAAGTACGAAAAATATTGATATTGAATAGGTTCTGCAGCTCCTGCACAACAGCATCTCTTCCAGCCTTGAGAATTTCTGAAGTTACTCCGTTTTTACCGAGGGCTTTTCCATTTTTAGCTGTCTCATGGTCAACACAATCTCTTCATGGCTGATTTCCGGCAAGTCGTCGGTGATGTGGCGGTTTAGGGTGGCATTAGAATTTAGATTGTTACGTTTGGGGCAAGGAGCATGAGCCGTATACAGTTGGCCGTAGGAGTCCTTGGTTTCAGATTATATCTCCGGCTTCGACAATGTGTGTTGGTAACTTCGTCAAGTAGCTCCTGCCAAGCTGCTAAAACAGTAATTTGGACCCTCGGTTTCACTCTATTGCCTCTTCAATAAGGCGTGTGTTGGAGCTCTGAAAGACGTCCCGTATCATCTTTGCAATGCGGTTGTTCAGGTCTGACCTCTCTGATGAACTGGCCTGAGTGGTTTCCTGTCTTTTTGTCATGAGCCGAAGAGTCTAATCCGAGAGTTCGGCCTTCTTGCGTTTGGGCTGCATTTGGCAGAATATGATGCCCTCGTCATTTATAGTTTTAACCACGTTTTGTAGAGCCTCATCCTCTAGAGGTTTATTAAGAAGAGCCTCTCCTTCTCTAGGAAGTACTCTAGGACCAGTACTTGCCCCCTGTGATTTCTACACCCTAAACCATGCGGGCCCTCTCTGGATTCGTCGCCAATTTGGACTCCCACTTTGCCGTTAAAGTCCCCCATAACAACGTTGAAGTGAGCCTTTGTGGTATTGTGCAAGGCTTTGGATATCTCCTCGTACATATCCTCCACTTCGTCATCCAAATGAGCTGATGTCGGTGCGTAAACCTGAATAACTTTCATACTGTATCAATTTTACACCCGAAGACTCAGGTACACTACCCTGTACGACACTCTGGAGACTTCTTCAACGTTGTTAGATAGAGCCTTATTAATGAGAAACCTTACACCACCCTAGGATAGTTGATCACCCTCGTGGAAGTACAGAAAGTGTCCCGAGTCTAGGTTAATGGACAGACATGCCACCTTATGTTCTCCAGCTCCACTTCTAACTGCGCTAGATGTTTGTCGAGCCTCAGAGTGCGTCCGTCAAATGTAGCCAGGGTCAGGTTTTGTAGGTAGTCAGAGGTAGCTGGGGGATTGTTAACACCTCCTGTCCCGCCGTTACCATGGCCGCTACCTGTATGGCCATTTCATTTTCGTGTCTGTCTTTAGGGGGTGTATGCCCATCATCCCAACGCGGGGTTGGGGATCGCAGGACATAGCTTCTCGAACCGCCGCCGCTGCTTCACGTTGGCGGCCAGGGAATTTAGCTGTGCCGATGCTAGGCTGCGCTACCACCCCCCACAATAACACCTATAATTGCATAAGTATGATATAGGAGAAAGTAGCCGTCATGTCTTATATATGGAAGTAAAGGAAGCTGTATTGAAGAGAAACAGATGAAAGAAGCTGCATCAGTTGCATCAAGAGACACAGCTCAATAAATGATGATGATGATAAAAAAATCAAACATGACCTTACTAATAATTGGGCCACCACGCGCTTTATTATCCAAAATCTTAAAAAAAAACACCATAAATATTTTTTTTATTTTTCTTGAAAAAAAGCTACTTCGTCCGCGCAACAACGTTTCTCAACCAGAACAATATTAACTAATTACGGTTCAAGCGCCCCATTAAATATTACGAGAACAGTTTAGACAGACGTAGATCGCAACAATATTACAAAAGCCACTCTTGAAATAAGATTACGGTTGCAAGATACAACAAAAAACCGAGTTTCCGAGGCAGATTAATATAACAATGTTTAATTTTGTCTCATGCCTGTAATACAAATGTTAATCAATACGTTTATTGCACATATTATTGGAAACGTTGGGAATCCAAAATTATATATCCAAATGTTACTCGAACGTTAGAGGTTATCCAAATCCGTAACCGATTCTTAAAATCTGTCTTTTGGTCTTTTGGGACCATTTGCTGTTTTTTAATGGAGTTTTTTTGTACAAGTTTGAAATTGGAGCTGCGTTCTAAGCCAATAAATTTAGAAATTAATGTATTCCATTAATGTCTAAATTGATGGTATAACGCCGTATACTATTCATTTAGAAAATTAGGCTGTACCAAAAACATAACATCCTTATTTTCCTTAGATTCCAAAACTTAGGGAAGCTGTAAACACGCACCCGTCGTCTACGTCTAAATTGACGGTACGTCTAAAACGATGATCAAAAATGTCGGTTTTTCACTGGGACCTCAATATAATTATCCTCCCTTGAACTAACAATACAAAAAAATGCGGAAACCCGTGAGAGTAGGCATGGAATGGTAGAAGCACCATGTGAACGTCGAAGCCACCCAACTCCTCGACAACTCAAAAATTTTTAAGAAGGCTCAAATGAACTAAAGCTCAATACTTAGGCTTGGCCGACGTAGTAGTGTAATGAAGTGATAGGTGCTTCTTCTAAAAAACATGTGAACAAAGTGACTTTGCTTTAAATAGATACAGCAAGAAAAGTGTTAATGGACACATTTTTCGTAATAACCGAGGAGATTTTATGGGGGTGCCCGCGCTTTTAACGTGAACTTGTGCCTGATTTTTCTCAATTAAAATACTCAAAAAGGTTTTGTGTCTATTTTTGTCTTTTGTATAACATTAAAGAGGAAACGAGACACCTTTTTGGGAGTATTCCTTTTTGGGAGTATATAATATATAACACACATACTTTTGCATAAAGCAAGCTTACCCTTGTACGATAGTGCTAATATTAATTTCATGGTAATTCACTTATTAAAAGACAAATTACTCAGTAGCCTGCAATAAGTCTAGATTGTTTATATATAGCCATTTTTAAATGTATGTACACTATGAAATGAGAAAAAAATGCACATACAATGAAATTATGACTGAAGTCAAAAAAATTTTTTAATCATCAATAATCCTCAACATTTTCCATTATTATCAATCCTCAGTCGCGTAAACGGTAAAATGCAAAACGTGAACGTTAAATAAATTAAAACAAAGCAGAAACAGTTTCACAATAAGAATGAGCAACGTACTTTTTCTTATGTTTTAAAATTACAACAAGTAGCTTTTGATACTGGAGTACAATTTGCAAGTGACAGCGAAAATAGCTAGTGGATTGTATTTTTTATAGATTTCGACATAAATGGTACCTACCTACCACTATTACCAGTATTTAGAAATTTTATAACAATTTATTGCAGTGTATTAAAATGTATTTATTCATTAGGAACATACGTAGTACACTTTGAATCGTATTTTTTTAAATTTAAACCAATTGTTAACGCTGCTAGTCTTATAATTTTTTAACGTCATTTTGCAATTTTTAATTCTTATATTGTTTTTGAGGGAGTAGGAGACAGTGTCATTCGAAGCTTTTTTGTCATATAAATAATCAGATATTGAATATAATTAATGAGTTTTTTACAGAGATTACATTTAACAACATTTTTGAATTTATTTACAGATAAATGTCCCTTTGAACGATTTTATCAGTAGGAACAGAGAGTATAATAAATAAAATATCTAATAATAGATGGCAGATACCTGCAGATGGGCGGAGGCGCCAGGCAGGCCTCGGAAGCGTTGGAGTGACGACGTCGATGTCTTTCGTGCTAACTGGTGGGAGGCAGCAAGCGATCGTAAGTCTTGGAAGGAGATGGGGGAGACCTTTGCCCAGGACAGTATAGGTTAATAAAAAAAAAATAATATCGTCACGTTTTATTTTAATTTTGTTTGAGGTTTGGTCTCTTTTTATCACATCCATGTGTATCTACAAATCAGCAAAGTAGATCCTAAAAGATACGTCCAGCATAAAGTGTTTAGAAATTTATTAGGAATACCTAATAGTGTGGCAACCCTATCTATGCAGAACTCCAAAATTTGGGCAAAACGAAAGTTTATTTATAGGTTTACTTCGTCCAGTTAGTTTACTCTTTATATAGCGTTTGTCATTTAGTCACCTGGGTGCAAATACCTATAACGAAACTTAGTAGAAGTTTAATGACGACATTTTATCAATAAAATTCAAAAAAGTCAAATAAAGTGGTCACACTCTACCTATTTCTAACGCTGATAAAGCAATGTAGATAATGATACCCAGATAATAATTTGAATTTGTAATTGATAATAATTAAACATGAAACTACCGTGAAATAACTCATACGTTATGAAAAACCCATCCCAGCAAGAGCTGTCGCACGCAGTATTTGATGGGACGCGTTCGAGAGCGTCGCTTTCACTCACCCTGAGTAAAACTGTCATTAGGAGTCGATTTTCAATATGAATAATTTAACAATTAATATTATCATTATTTAAACTTCGTATAACGTCTTGAAAACATGACAATAGTAATCTTATCTCCCCGTCCATTCCAGATTCAGTTTAAGTCGGCTGTCATTCGAAACGACAATGATAGAAATTTGGCTTGGAATAGGTAATTAGGCGGCCGAGATCTCCAATTCTATGATGGAATTACGTTTTGTATTAGATTTGAATAATTTTGCATACCTACTGATAATTTGCGTGATGGGAGCGTTGTTCAAATTGAGGAATACAATTTGTAGATTAATTCAAAGTTTTGTGGTGTAATCAAAGGTTCTTTATAAATAATTAGAATTATCAATCGTGGGTTTGATCAGCACACAGTCAGAAATTTGTGGAATATTATAATAATTTGGGAATTATTTGTATTAATTTTGCCTGGATTAATTATAATTTGAATACAGCTCACATCAATACTTTACTTGATCCTATTCATTGTTCGTATGTGGTAACATATTCCATCTAGTAACTATTAGTGTCTTATGCTCATCTTAAACTAGATGGGGCGAGCCACGCGCGAGTCGACTCGATACCTGATCAGTAATCACGCAATAGGGATTACGAATTGATAAAAAAATAATCTAATTAGTCCGTCAGATAGATCAACAAAAAATATTGGATACGTATTTTTTATTTATCAAATAAATAATAATTGACGGACATAAAGAGCGTCAAAATTCGGGAGTCACGGCTAGGTAAAAAGTGTACTAAGCCGTGACATCACGCTGAATTTCAACGCACTATATCTTTGTTATTTTTTGTTTAATTGACGAAAGAAAAAATACGTGTTTTTTGATAATGTAAATGACGGACTAATTAGAAATTTTCAATCGTCATCCCTGTTGCCGACATACTATACGAGACTTTTTAAATAATAATATTAATAAAAATTCAGCTTGGCAAGTACGCGGATCGAACGGTGCAAAGCTAAGTTGCTTCAGACGGGGCAATACCCGCCCCCTGAGTGATGCGTTTTGTGACACAAGCCTTTGCTGGGACTCGGCCCCAAGATTATATGGCATGAATAATATCACAGAACCCATTGACCTTCTGAATCAGAAAATATCTGCATGGGCAAACCGCATTCGTTGGTATCGAGAACGTGTGGACCAGAATCGAAACTTCCAAAGTGACCAAAGGAAGGTATCGAAACTGGGAGAAACCTGACCAATGTTTGCTGGACGAGCGTGTACCGGATGATGATGCCATAAATAATTTCTGGCGCAGTATAAAATAAAATAAAATAAATGTCAGATTTGCAATCCGTTTGGCCCATAACTGGAAAAGTCCTGGACCGGAGGGTTACATAACTTCTGGTTGAAGTGGTTTTGATTTTCACACTGTACTCGCCAAACAATTTCAAGAAACCCTCGAGCTTAGGTCTCTCAAGTTTCATGACGACTGGAGTCACCTTCCTGCTCCATAAATCTGGTAGTACCTACCGCAGAAGCAAAGAACTACAGACCCATCACGTACTTACCTACCATCTACAAGCTCCTTACGTCCATTCTGACTGTAAACATGAATGCGCACATAGTTGTAAATAATATTTGGGCTCCTGCTCAGAACGGAAGTAGGGTTAGGTCCCGCGGTACTAAGGAGCTCCTCCTCATTGACATGGCCATTAGCCAGCAGATCAGGTGCAATAAAGGGAACCTCCCCGTTGCATAGATAGACTACAAAAAGGTCTATAATTTGGTGACTCATATAGGTCTGGAGAGGATCTTACGAATTGTATAAAATTGATGCAACTGACTTTTTTTTTTATTGACTTTGAGGTCCTTCTTATGTACATACATGAGACAGTGGATCAGTTCTTCGTCATCTAGGTAGTGGACGGGAACCCTCTGCTCCGCAAGATCTGATTCACATAGGGCGGGGTATTTTCCAGGGTGACAGCAGATAGCTAAAAAAGCTCTGCTAAAGGATTCAGGGCTAGGTTATCGACTACGGAGAGATGGTGATATCGTTGCTCATCTGTTTTACATGGATAACCTCAAACTTTTCGCGCTGAGAAAGCCAGAGCTGCTTACTCCGTTGAATATCACACAGATATTTAGTAGCACCATCAGCATGGAGTTGGGTGTCGAAAAGTGTGCGGTCATGCAAGTAGGCACAGCGGGGGAAAGCTGTAAATACTACAAACTTATAACTTTCCAATACGATATCCCTGAGATCTCTTTCAGATAACGAAAACTACAGATCTCTCGGTAAGTCAGAAGCGTTAGGTATAGTAGACAGAAACATAAAACAGTTGGTGAAGGAGCGATTCTTTTGCCGCCTGACTAAAGCACTTAATAGTCTTTTGTCGGGTGGTAACAAGGTTCGTGCCTTCAACGGCTGGGTTATGCCTCTGCTTATACTTTTGGCATATTGAGATGGACTCACACTGGACTTGACGCCCTTGATTGTAAGGTTAGTCCGCTTCTTACGACACACAGAACGCGAAATCCACATTCATCGGTAATGAGGATGTACATACCGTGGAAATGTGGGGTTTTTAAATGCCCTTCATAACCGTGAAATGCACCTCAGAGAATACTTCCTAAATGCCGACAGTGAGATGCATCGTGATGTCGTAGCAGTTGACAAGAACCTTACCCTGCTCTCACTGGCTAAGGAGAACTAAACAAACCTACGGTGCTAAGTGCCCTCGACTGCAAGGTCGTGTGGGAGAGTAAGGAGCTGCACGGACGGTTTTACAAAGCCCTTATTGGGCCTGATGTAGACCTACTCGCATCCGTGAACTGACTACGTTTTGGTGATCTCTTTATTAAAACCGAAAGTTTTGTCTGTGCAATTACAGATGAAGTAATAAAGACGAACAACTACCAAAAGTATATAATGAAGGATGGAATGATTGTCATATGCAGAGCTTGTTATCGCCCCGGTGAATCCCTCAGGCATATACTTTCGGGTTGTTCGCACCTCGCTAACACTAACCATGTGGCAAAGGTCATTCAACAGCAGGTTGCTCTCTAAAACGACCTTGTCGGTTCAGAGGTTTCCTACTATAAGTACGCGCCAGTACCAGTTCTCAAAAATAGTCATGCTACGCTCTACAGGGACAGCTCTTTCATTACGGATAGGACTGTTCTAGCGAATAAAACTGATATCGTCCTGATAGACCGGTCGGAACGCCAGGCGATACTTGTTTACATTGCCATCCCACATGATGCTAATCTCGTGAAAGCTGAGAAGGATAAGCTTAGCAAGTACCCTGACTTAGCCCTCAAGATTACCCCTATGTGGTATGTGGACTCAACAATTGTCGTTCCGATAGTCTTTATCCTGGTGTCACGCGAGCGAAGCCGCGGGCGGAAGCTTGTTATTTTTATACATTCGTAATATTACTAAACTTATGTATCTATCTACCTACATTATTACAATTAATTATTTAATTGATGAAATAATACCTTCTCAAGAGACTAATAAACGGCTCAAGATAAAAATTGAAAAACTTTAAAACCTGGTTCATTATGGGTTTGTAAGTTTGATATGCATCATGCATATCAAACTTTTCTCTTTAGAGTAAAATAAGAACATCTCCCTCTTGACGGGTCACTCCACTCACTAATTGGGTTGAATAGTTTTTTCTTAACAAACTAGGTATCTAAAGCCATTATAAGACCTTTCTTATAATGGCTTTTTTCTTATAATGGCTTTAGATACCTAGTTTGTTAAGAAAAAACTATTCAACCCAATTTGTGAGCTGCTATGAAAGCAAATGGCGGGTTTCAAGTTAACCTATCCGGGATATCCTCTTTAATTCATTTTATATTTCGGTTTAAATGTGTATTTACTTACATTATTGGGTTATTATTTTTATCTGTGGAAAGAAAGAAATGCCAATTGGAGGCATATAATGTTACTAGCTTTCGTCCGCGGCTTCACACGAGTGGTAGCCGGATAAAAAGTAACCTATTATGTTATTCTTGGTCTAGAACTACATATATTATGTGCAAGACTTCAGCTCTATTAGTCGCGTTCAGATCCTCAGATTTTCCTGAAACTTTTCCTAAAATTTTGACGCCCGTTACACCCTGTTTTTTAAGGATATATAATATTTGAATAAAAATTGAAACCCGTATTGTCCCCCATACAAACTTTGCCACTTCTGTTAACCTCCTTCGATGTTGAATTGCAAAAAATGCTGAAACAGGTGTTTGTTAATTTCTATTAGAGAGTCTTTGTGCAAAATTTCAAATTGACTTAAAGTCAATTGGTGAATATTTTTGTCATCCCCCATTCAAACTTTGCCGACCCCGTTCACCCCCTTAGGGGTTTAATTTCCAAAAATCCTGAAATATGTGTTTATTTATTTTTATAAGAAAGTATTTGTGCAAAATTTCAAGTTAATAATAATAGGTCAAGACATTTTTCGTCCCCAATACAAACTTTGCCACCCCCGTTAACCCTCTTAGGGGTGGAATGTTCAAAAATCCCTTCTTATTCGGTGGTTTTGCTGTAATAGAAAGCTACACTCCTACTACATTTCTACTTTGTATCTTCAGTGGTTTAGGCTGTGCGTTGATTTCAGAAAAAAACCTTCTCTTTTTTAAACAGGTCGTAAAATTTAGAACGGTCAGTATGGGAAAGTCTGAAACAATAAGACATACGAAGATTTGTTCTTAGGAACCATGTCATCGATTTTAGTAACAAGGAAAACTGCATTCATATATTTATAAAAAAAACTTGTACTCAGCTCGGGAATCGAACCCGGATGTTTTGAAAAATTTAACTAACACTATTTTTATTTAGATATCGATTATGTAGGTTTTACTTTTAAACATGATGTCTAAAATAAATAATTTGATTTTATTAATTTATTAAGTTTATTTTAACAATAATTATTATTATTCATTTTTTTATTCTGTATTATTTCTTTTATAAGCATGTAATATTTAACGGATGTAAATCTATACTTTTCAAGATTTATGCCTGGCATCTGACGGCCTGACGGGCGATACTTGCTCTCTGGTTTGCCGATGCGATGGTAGGATTTTGAAGGGGGGGATTGATTGATAACGAGACTAGGGCATTATTTAATTATATCTTGAAAAATGGAGTTTAAAGCAAATTGAAGTAAAATAAAGTCTTATCCAAAGTTAAAATGGGTATCATTTATCCCAGGAGAGAAGGTAGGAGGAACGATGCGTGCTATGTTTCTCACATTTCTAACTTTACGTGTTGCAGGGCAGGTAATGTCTATGATGCAGAAGTCGATTAAGTAGGTACATATTACTTCTCTATTAACTGCGGGCTCCGATGGTTGAGTAGCTCTTACGCCCACGGCCACCAGAGCCAATCTCTGTGCATGACACGCTACGCACAGATTCCGTCCGAAAACTTTGAAGCATCCAATGACCCGGATTCGTTTGACCTCCATTTAGTTCATGTGACACATCAACAGTTTCAACATGCCTCTGTAAATAGAAACTAACATAATTAATCGCATCTTTCGCTTTTATCTTTTATCATTATTTTGTATTTGTTTCCTGTATACCTACTTACTACCTACTACCTACTTACTACAGTTTTTGTCACATAATATATTGTATGCAATTTTTTTGTATTTCTTTCTTTTAATGTCTCAGCTGGAGTGTATTGGCAGTAAGTACATTGTTGTTTGATAACAAACTTAAAAAAAGTAATTTCAAATTTCTCTGGCATATTTATTAGATGAAATCTAGGATATTTCTTCCAAGTAGTAGAAAACTGATTTTGATGATTATTTTAGTATAATCATCATCATCATCATCAGCCCATAGTAGTCCACTGCTGGGACTTAGGCCTCCCCTAATGAGTGCCATTGCGCCCTGTTTTGAGCCCGACGCATCCAGCTTCTAACAACAGCCTTTACGCTTGCCGATCCGTGGTCTCCACTCAAGAACTCATTTGCCCCAACGGTTATCGGTTATTTGACAGACATGGCCAGCCCACTACCACTTCAGCTTGCTTCTGAGCTATGTCAACAACTTTCATTCTGTGCTGGATAGTCTCCTTACGGATTCTATCCTTTAGAGAAACTCCGAGCATAGCTCGTTCCATCGCTCGAGTTTAAACTGGTGGACTAGCCGTACTGTAAGTGTCCACAAATCGACTCCGTATGTCATGACGGGTAGGACGAACTTTTGATTTTTTATTTTTCACGATAGAGAACAATATTTCGATGGGCCCATATTAAAACGTCATTCTCTTAAAATCACGTCTTGCATTATAAGAACCTTGTCATCCATGTGCTAAATGACTCAAAAGTCAAAGTCAAAAGTCAAAAATCATTTATTCAGTAGGAACTGTATAGTACACTTTGAAACGTCATTTTTTTAATTTACCACCAATTCGTAACGTGACCAAACAGAGAAGAATTGGCAAGAAACTCTGCTTGGCTTATATTTTTTTAACGTCATTGTACTTAATATCTATTACATTGTTTTTGATGGAGTTGGAGGCAGTTTCATCCCAAGCTTTTTTGTCATCTAAATAATCAGATATTTTATAATAAGCTTTATTACATAGATTACGTTTAACAACATTTTTGAATTTATTTACAGATAGATTAATCACATCATTTGGGATTTTGTTAAAAAATCGTACAGACATCCCTTTAAAAGATTGACTAACTTTATGGAGCCTTACAGTAGGAACAGCTAGTTTATCTTTATTTCTAGTGTTAACATTATGATAGTCGCTATTTTTCTTGAACATGTTGATATGTTTTCGGACATACATTAAGTTTTCATATATATATTGGCACGGCACTGTCATAACATTTATTTCTTTAAACTTAGTTCTAAGTGATTCTCTGGGGCCCATATTATAAATTGCACGAACAGCCCTCTTCTGCAACACAAATATGGTGTTGATATCTGCAGCATTCCCCCACAACAAAATGCCGTACGACATAATGCTATGGAAGTAGCTGAAATAAACTAGTCTAGCCGTTTCTACGTCAGTAAGTTGACGGATTCTTTTGACTGCGTATGCTGAAGAACTAAGTCTGTTCGACAACCTATCTATGTGAGCGCCCCATTGAAGCTTATTATCTAAAGTTATGCCTAAAAATACAGTACTGTCCACAAGATTTAGATCTTCATCTTTTATTTTAATGTTAGGTTTAACTTGTTTAACATTTGGTAATATAAATCTCATACATTTTGTTTTAGTCTCGTTCAGTAATAAATTATTTACATCGAACCAGTTAACAACTTTCGCTATTGCATTGTTCACGTCGTCAAAATTGGTCTGCCTTCGCTTTAATTTAAATAAAAGTGACGTGTCATCCGCAAACAATACAATTTCGTGGTTTTCTCTCACAAGTTGAGGTAGGTCGTTGATGTAAATTAAAAATAAAAATGGTCCAAGTATTGACCCTTGCGGAACAGCCATCTTTACTACAGATCCCGGAGAACATTTTCCATTTACGTCTACTTTCTGTATTCTGTCAGATAGGTAAGAAGTGAGAAGGGCTAAAGCCATACCCCTGACGCCATAGTGATCTAGTTTCCTGATTATTGTTTCATGGCGTACGCAGTCAAATGCCTTAGACAAATCACAAAAGATGCCTAAAGCATCATGTGAGTCCTCCCAGGCATCGTAGATATGCGATACCAACTCAACACCGGCATCAGTTTTTGATCTGCCCCGCGTAAATCCGAATTGTTTGACATCTAGTAAGTTGTTAAAGTTAAAATGGCTTTGCAGTTGACTAAGAATAAGCTTTTCAAAAATTTTACTAAATGTTGGCAGTACTGATATCGGTCTAAAGTTAGTAGGGTCAGAACTACTACCGGATTTAAATAAAGGTGTTATTTTACTATGTTTCATTAAATCAGGAAACTCACCACAGTCAATACATTCGTTAAATATAAACGCTAGGTCTGGTGCGACAATGTCAATCAACGATGTTACAACGCTAACAGAAATGCCCCAGAGATCCGTAGTTTTTTTGACATTTATCAGTTTGAATGTTTTAATAATATCATTACTGTTTACATATCTATATATATATAAAAGAAAGTCGTGTAAGTTACTCCACTTATAGCTCAAGAACGGCTGAACCGATTTAGCTGAAAATTGGCAGGGAGGTAGTTTAGAGCCAGGAGAAGGACATAGGATACTTTTTATCCCGTTCGACAGCATTCCCGTGTGACTTGACATGAAACGTCAGTCATTATAAAACGTGGTATAACAAAAAAGAATCAGACTTGGAATAACAAAACGCAAATGACAGCAATGTAATTGACGTATAATGACAGATGTGTAATGACGTATGGATGACAATTTGATATTTGTAAGAAATCAATAATAAAACTATTTCTATTAAATAAATAATTAACAATTATAATGTAATGATAGTGCCATTGCCCATTCGTAAAAAGTGAAGTGAACTATAAAACTCGGTATGGTTGAAAATTTGAGTTTTTAGGTGAAGTGAAGTTTAATTAATAATGCCGCGACCAAAATGATCGAATCTTTCCCGACAAAGCCGTGATGCAAGAAGAATACGAAATACTGCAGATGAAAGGACTGAAGAAGAACAAGAAATTGTACGTGAACAGCGCCGCGATAGTATGGCTCGACTTCGTACTTCTCAATCACGAGAGCAAAGTGACAATGTATTTCCAGAAATTATTTCTAACTACAAAAATAATGAATGGTTGAGTGAGCGAGCAATTTTAGCGGCTAAGAATAAAGATGAAGATGACCTAAACTACATAATTCAAAATAAGATCATTGGAACAATGCATTCATTCAAATCTATTGACTGCGTCACAAATGAAGATGAAGCCACCAACTATCCAATTGAATTTTTAAACTCTTTGGACGTGCCTGGCTTACCACCGCACAATTTACGCCTAAAGGTTGGCTCCGTAGTAATCATGCTTCGAAACATAAACCAACCAAAACTGTGCAACGGTACGCGTTTGGTGGTTAGAAAATTGATGAACAATGTAATTTACGCTACGATAATGATAGGAAAATTCAAAGGTGAGGAAGTTCTCATTTCGAGGATACCGATGATCCCAACCGATACGCCGTTTGAATTTAAAAGACTTCAATTTCCGATACGTCTTGCATTTGCCATGACCATCAACAAATCACAAGGCCAATCCTTAAAAGTTTGTGGTTTAAATCTAGAACATTCATGTTTTTCCCATGGTCAATTATACGTGGCATGTTCACGGGTCGGAAGACCATCTGCGTTGTTTGTTTTTGCGCCTGATAATAAAACAAAAAATGTCGTGTATCACAAGGTACTTAAATGAAGAGCAACCTATGTACTAAAACACAGAAATAATTATGAATGATTAATGTAGGTATTTTTTTTTTGTATTTTTTCCAATTAAAATAAAACTGCTTATTTATTGCCTTTAAGGCGGAACAAAGTTCGCCGGGTCAGCTAGTTTAAAATAAAACGGTATTTCACATTTGGGTACATTTTTATTTAGTAATGAATCCGCAATTATAGGAGAAGAGTTTAAGGATCTTGTGGTAGAAACTGGAATGTCTGTAAAAAAGGATTCGAATGCTTTGGCAACATCACCATCTTGTTTGATGATGGTATTACCAATATTTAATTTATATTCCTTAATGTCATGTTTGACTTTTCCAGTCTCACTGTTTATTATTTTCCAAGTGGTTTTAATTTTATTACTACTGCTTCTAATTTTTGAACTAATATAATTAGACTTAGCCGCGCGACATACATTTTTAAAAATTTTTGAGTAATTTTTAACTTTATCTTTAAACTCTTCACTAAAATTATACTGTTTTTCACTGTAAAGCTCATACATTCTTTGTCTGCTTATGTGAATTCCTACTGTTGCCCACTCACAGAATGTAGGACTGTCAGAGACCATGATCGATTTAGGTTTAAATATTGAGCTAAATTCTTTGATAAAATTATTAAAAAAAGAATTATATAAATAATTTGGATTATTATTTTGATATGAAAAGGGTGATCTATTTAACAAATTAGATTTAAATTTTTCTAATCGATGCACAGTCACTGGTACAAAAGTTATTTGCCGTTTTACATTTTTCTTTATTCGATTTTCTATTTTAATTAACTGACCAAGGTGGTCTGATTTTATGTTACTAATTACAGTTTTACTTAGTATATTAACATTTGAATTTGTAAAAATATTGTCTATGCATTTGGCTGAAGTGTCAGTAATTCTAGTTGGCTCCATAAAGAGAGGTTTTAAAGGTAAAAATCATAAAGGTGACTATAATTTGCGTATGCGTAAAACCTTTGAAAACGATTTACTGGTATATTTATACAAGAGTTTTGTAGCCCTAGTGGCCAGAGTGAGTGAACATTTCGCAGTGAGCAAAATGCACGTATTTTTTTCTGTGAGCATGCATGTGAAATAATCAAAAAACTAGCGGTTTTTGTCTTTGGCTTGCAACTGCTTACAGATTGATACACGGACTTGCTAGTGAAAAATAATAGTAAAATCTAGTGCATACCCAATTGTTTTGAGACATAAAACCTTTATATAACTAACTAGCTGACCCGGCGAACTTTGTTCCGCCTTAAAGGCAATAAATAAGCAGTTTTATTTTAATTGGAAAAAATACAAAAAAAAAATACCTACATTAATCATTCATAATTATTTCTGTGTTTTAGTACATAGGTTGCTCTTCATTTAAGTACCTTGTGATACACGACATTTTTTGTTTTATTATCAGGCGCAAAAACAAACAACGCAGATGGTCTTCCGACCCGTGAACATGCCACGTATAATTGACCATGGGAAAAACATGAATGTTCTAGATTTAAACCACAAACTTTTAAGGATTGGCCTTGTGATTTGTTGATGGTCATGGCAAATGAAAGACGTATCGGAAATTGAAGTCTTTTAAATTCAAACGGCGTATCGGTTGGGATCATCGGTATCCTCGAAATGAGAACTTCCTCACCTTTGAATTTTCCTATCATTATCGTAGCGTAAATTACATTGTTCATCAATTTTCTAACCACCAAACGCGTACCGTTGCACAGTTTTGGTTGGTTTATGTTTCGAAGCATGATTACTACGGAGCCAACCTTTAGGCGTAAATTGTGCGGTGGTAAGCCAGGCACGTCCAAAGAGTTTAAAAATTCAATTGGATAGTTGGTGGCTTCATCTTCATTTGTGACGCAGTCAATAGATTTGAATGAATGCATTGTTCCAATGATCTTATTTTGAATTATGTAGTTTAGGTCATCTTCATCTTTATTCTTAGCCGCTAAAATTGCTCGCTCACTCAACCATTCATTATTTTTGTAGTTAGAAATAATTTCTGGAAATACATTGTCACTTTGCTCTCGTGATTGAGAAGTACGAAGTCGAGCCATACTATCGCGGCGCTGTTCACGTACAATTTCTTGTTCTTCTTCAGTCCTTTCATCTGCAGTATTTCGTATTCTTCTTGCATCACGGCTTTGTCGGGAAAGATTCGATCATTTTGGTCGCGGCATTATTAATTAAACTTCACTTCACCTAAAAACTCAAATTTTCAACCATACCGAGTTTTATAGTTCACTTCACTTTTTACGAATGGGCAATGGCACTATCATTACATTATAATTGTTAATTATTTATTTAATAGAAATAGTTTTATTATTGATTTCTTACAAATATCAAATTGTCATCCATACGTCATTACACATCTGTCATTATACGTCAATTACATTGCTGTCATTTGCGTTTTGTTATTCCAAGTCTGATTCTTTTTTGTTATACCACGTTTTATAATGACTGACGTTTCATGTCAAGTCACACGGGAATGCTGTCGAACGGGATAAAAAGTATCCTATGTCCTTCTCCTGGCTCTAAACTACCTCCCTGCCAATTTTCAGCTAAATCGGTTCAGCAGTTCTTGAGCTATAAGTGGAGTAACTTACACGACTTTCTTTTATATATATAGATTTGACTATGATTGGAGAGTTTTGGTTATTTGTGAAAATAAAGTCAGGCCAGCTCATTTGAAACTGGAGAGACTAGTACAGTCACAAGTCCTTGAAAAAACGCTATAAATTTGCATTGACTTGGCCGTGTTAATGTAGGCCAAGTAGCTAAAAAAATAATTTGAAAGGCAAAAAATCCGAGAGCTTTCATCAACGCGTTCTAGGTACTCATTATTGAATCCTGTGGTTACGAGGAGCCGTGTAAGTCCTCGCTCACATAATAGAGTTTCTGGAATACAAATTCGTATCTTGGAAACAGTTAGTATAATATCAGTAGAACGCCGTCACTAGGTATATTAATTTAAATAATATAAATAGTAGTTAATGAACTTAATTAGCTAAATATCTCAAAACATTTTCGAATTAAAGCTACGAAAAAGTTTTTCTGAAATTATTATATTATCGAAATTAGTTCAAAACTTAAAGTCTCATGCTAAATTAAGGTATACTTTAAAACTCTTGATTATTTATCCTGTTTATCTTGAGTTTTTATTGTGTACTTAAGTTCGCTTTGAGTGCTACACAACTGTTACGGCCAGTATCTTTAAAGCATGAATGGAGACAACAATATTCACATATTCTAATAGTTCTTATCAAGCAGCAGTGTAAGCGCAGTGTAGGACGCCTTCGGCTAGTTGGAGTGACGATCTGCAAAAGACTGCTGGTAGAAGCTGAATGTGTCAAGTCGAGAACAGAGCGCAATGACTATAAACTTTGTCTTTTAAAATAATAATATTGTTTCACGCAAAAAATGTAAAAGGTTTTTTTTCGCCAAATATTTGTAGGTATATATTCTGTATAATATACTCTCTTTAGATTTCCCTTAGGCATACCTATAAAGTTGGACCTAAGTACACCTTATGTCTTGGGGTTTAATATCTTAACTTGAAAATATATTCAGTAGAAACTTGTTTACTGTTCTTAAATTTTTTAGTAGGCAGTCCTAAAAGTGACTCTTTGTTCGACCTCTTACGAGTAAATATCGGTGATTTTGATTTTCATTAGAAATTACAAACAAATAATTACAGAGTAGGTCCAGCATGATCGGAAGATAGGCTACGATGCAGAGCAGCGCCCTGCGTCCATCAACTTGAGATGTAAAAGTGACAAGACCCTTGTGCTTGTATTTACACAACATTGCATAAGGCGCCACCTCCACGAGCGAGTCCATCGCTTCATGCCCGCGCTTCTATCTTCGGGTAATCTGCACGACGATTATTCATGATTTTATCAAAAATATTGATATAAATTGTAACTTTCGTAACCAGATATGTAGTACCGGCCATAACGCATATAATATAGGCTCAAGTCTTGGCCATGGCCAAAACCCCCTACTTCGTTCATACATTGGCTATCTTGACGTCAATTAAGTGACAGTTCCACGAAATAGGCAAATAATGTGACCTGACTTTCTTGAACTCAATTGGGTAAAGAAGAACGCAAAATTACTTATTTCATGTAAATCTATTGGTTTTTTGCTGATATCGCAGAAAATATTAATGAATATTTAATTAAATGCATTCGTTACGTTCATGTCCATTTATGCTTCCAGCAAAAATATGTGCCGTTTTCCCGATTATTGTAGAAGATTATGATAAGGAATAAAATCTTGCAAATAGATAACTCACTTCTATTGATAAAGTGTCATTACCAATGACGGTAAATTATTAACTTAAACAAACAAAAGGAAGATTAAAAACCAATTGGTGTTACATGCGATGGTTGAGTGAAACTAAAAAACTGTTATTTAACTTCAATTTTACTATTACAATCCACTAATATGATTAGTGATAATATCACAAAGTATTTCAGTATTCAAACAGTTATTTTCTAATAAAAAATATTTTTGAGCAATGTAGTGATAATTAATCATTTGTAGTTTATAAAAACGTAAGGTACATAGGTTAAAAGAAGAAACTAGATACTTTTTTTATATTGAAAGTATTAGCCCACACTTCGGGAAAATCTAAGATTTTATGGGCGGGATTAAAGCCCGTGACCTTCCCATAAATACTGAGACACTACCAACTACGCTACGTTGTACATTCTTGTTGTTGGTACGGGGTTGACTTATTTCCAATAATCAATGAGTAAAAACTCACATTCATTTTCATTGGGAAAAAAATCGAGATCAGGTTTTTTATTTTTATTTTTCGAGCTTTTTATTCCAGGCACGTAGCTATAAAATTAAGAGTCATTTTCGAAGCAGGCCAGTTAAAATAAAAGAGTTAAATATATGTTTACTTCAAAATTACTATTAGTTTCAAAGCTACGTCATCGCAATCACGTGGTTACTGTATTTTGACACTTCTTAAGGAGGTTTGCATCTCTTGTCATTTATCTCAATAATTAAAAGCGTTTATCTAAGTGACAGACAATGTTCCGTGGCAAGCGCGCTGCGAGGACACCGCGTGTGGCAACAGCCGAACAACAATACGTTTATATTTTGCTCGCATTCAGCCACTAGTCCCATCGTCGCGATCTACTCGCTTGTAGACTTAGTGCCTAGGTTTTGATACAAACGTTCCTTTACTTACTCACCTAAGAACCATTAGAGAAAATTTAAATTTGAGGGTTGTGATAGACAAAGGAATTTATTTTTTATTTTATTTATTTGTGTACCTACAATAAGTAATGCCTATCGTTATATGGCTACGCAAAGTCCCTGTACCTAATAGTGAAGCAGGACCTACGACACAAGTCCTTGACTTAGTGTAGGTTCTGTCTGATTTAATATATCTACCCTCGAGAGCAATGAATCCGGGTCACTCAAAGAATCCAAAAAATCTCGGAAAGTAAGAATGCTAGGTTAATGCAATAAATTGTATTTAATAGACAATTTAATACTCCTTAAATGAAAGTATTAAAACTTCTTAGTTATTGTAAAGTTATATCATAAAAAAATCAAATTTGAAAAGGGAACACTGTCGAAGATGGAACTACGAAATTACAGGATTTGTTTTTGCTTTTGTTTGTAATCTGTCATTTATGTTGGTACATAAACCAGGTTGATAGTGCTCAATATTCATTATTCAAGCTGAAATCATGTCGCTTACACTTGAAGAATGCACCAGAATACTTACATTGGTGGAAACCGGCCGGAGTCAGCGCGATACAGCCAGGACTGTCGGTGTGTCGCTGTCAACAGTACAAAGAGTTCTCCGACGTTACGAAGAAACTGGTTCTAACCTACGCAGACCAGGAACGGGCAGAACTAGGTGTACCACAGCACGAGAAGACCGATACTTGGTGAACACCATGCTTCGAAATCGCTTTCTCACAGGATCTGAACTCACAAATCAGTTTCGACGCCTCGGAGGAAGCAACCCAAGTGCATGGACAGTAAGACGTCGGCTTGCTGAATCTAACTTAAAACCCCTTAGACCTGCAAACGGCCCTAAACTGGAGCGTGGCCATCGTATTTCAAGACTAAGATATGCCCAGAACCACGTAAATTGGAGTATTGAAGATTGGTCGAAAGTTATGTTCTCCGACGAATCAAAATTTATGCTCTACAAGCACGATGGAAGACACAGAGTGTATAGAAGACCAGGGGAAAGATTCAAGCAAGCATGCATCGAAGAAAAAGTAGCCTACGGTGGTGGGTCTGTACTTGTGTGGGCCGGAATTTCCTCTGAAAGTCGCACAGAGCTGGTGATCATAGAAAACGGCTCTTTAACTAGCGTAAGATATGTGGAAGAAATCCTCAACGAACACGTTGGTCCATTTATGGTCAATTTGGGTGAGGATGCTATATTTATGCATGACAATGCCCGACCTCATACAGGTAGGATTGTGAATGACTACCTTCAAGAGATGAACATTACTTGTATGGAGTGGCCAGCGCGCAGCCCGGATATCAACCCGATCGAGCATGCTTGGGACGAGCTAGGGAGATGCGTAAAACAACGAAACCCTCCCCCAATCACGCTTCCTGAGCTCAAAATTGCTCTCACAGAGGAATGGGAGAATATTCCCCAAAATCGTATAAGGAACTTGGTGTACAGCATGCCAAACCGCGTAAACGCAGTAATGGAAGCACGAGGAGGTAATACGAAGTATTGAAATTCAAGAAAATCGTCATAAAGTTCAAAAATTTCATGTTTCCTATTTTTGTTTTAAGGAGAGATCAGCAGTTTTTTTTCTTTATGTAATTTTGTGTAAATAAAATGTATGGTGACTCATATTTTTTTAACTTTCATTTAAGGAGTATTAAATTGTCTATTAAATACAATTTATTGCATTAACCTAGCATTCTTACTTTCCGAGATTTTTTGGATTCTTTGAGTGACCCGGATTCATTGCTCTCGAGTGTATAACAAGCCATTGTACCTAGTTAAAAAAGAAAAAAAAGAAAAAGAAAAAAGAATAATGACATAATGGAGACCAAATTATGGGCTTTCCAGTATTTAATTTCTAATTAATAAACATTAGAAACTAAACTATCGTAAAGTAAAAATCCACGTGTCTGTTCAGTCTGTCTCATTTTTTTTACAACAAAACCATTATGGAAAACCTCAAATCTTGCTACACTTAACCTCTTTCATAAAGATTATTAAAAATTATCAGATTTATATATCACCAACATACTTGTCATAAAACTGCCTCCAACTCCCTCAAATTTAATTGACAGTTATGAGTAGATAAATGTAACAAAGACGTTTAAAAACTATAAAGCCAAGTAGTGTTTCTTTCCAATTCTTCTATGTTTAGTCACGTTAAGAATTTGTGTTATATTAAAAAAAAAGTGATCCACGGATCACATTGAATAAAGATATTTCATTTTTTTTATGAAAATATTCAGTTTACCTAAACGACCTCTAAAAATAACGTAAGTAGCACATACCTACTGGCCGTTACTAAATTATGTGGCTTTGTGTTTCAAGGGTGTTTAAGCCGACCCATTTATATAGCTTGTGATACTAGGCGACTTTGTTCAGTGTGGGTTTTATATTTTTATGCAGGGTATGTTACTGGGCATGAAAAATAGGTGAGTTACCTAAGGGTTACTTATAGAAAACTAGGTTTTTGTATTTTTTTTTTTCATTTAGATTCATCAAACTTGACTGGCCTCATAGCTAAGTAATTCTACCTTCTGAGCTGAGTAAGGTCGCGGGTTCGATCCCCGCCCATACAAACATTTTATAAAACTTACCTATTTTTTTTTTTTTTAATTTTAGTAGAGCTGTGGTGGCCTAGTGGGATATACCCCGACTTAAGATCTGGAGGTTGTGGGTTCGATCCCAGCCGTGCACCAATTGATTTTTCAATTCGAAAAGTTTATGTGCGCATTACCACGAACGTAATGTTTGGACTTGCCTCTACCCCCGTTAAGGTATCCTCAATAGATTTGCGTACTGAGTAATACAGGCTCTGCCTAGTTTGGGATTAGCAGGCCGTGTGTGAGATTTGACGGCCTCTGAGGTGCAGAAAGCAAAGGCCCGCCTGAACGCAGAAGATTGCGGGTTCGATTCCCGCTGCGAGACAAATGTTTGTATTCTGCAAATATTTGTCTCGGATCTGGGTGTTTTCTATCTATACCATATAGATTTATATAGATATATTACTTTAGAATGATAAGTCATGAGGTTCCCATAATACAAGCTCTGCTTAGTTTAGGGCTTCATGATGCTGTGTGATAATGTCCAGTATTATTATTATTATTACAGTGTTATTATTATAGTGAAGCAAGAATCCGTAACAATTTTAATAATTAAAATCATTTAAACTGTTATTACATTAAAACTCGATATAGTACCTCAGTGCTCGATTGCGACTCGCACTTATCTTTTTATACTAAAAAAATCATTGTTAGTCATTACATTTTTCCGTGCCTAGTATCCTTAATATTCATTGAAAGATATTTATAATATCTGTAATATCGGAGGTTGAAGGTATTCATGTTGATGATTAAATTATGGCTAATTTTGGCTATGGGCTCTGTCATTCTTTCTTTTGGTTTGGTTTGCAAAGAGCACACTATCATAAATAACTATTTTCTTATGTAACTATATCAAGACATTAATTTTATTATGGTACCTACTTATGTTACAGTTACCATAATATTACAGTATGTGTTCCGACGTAGGCTGATCCAATTGTTCCGTTCCCTGTAATTAACTTCGTTGGATAAAGCAGGCTTGGATTGAAAACAAACTTATTATACTTAGAGTATTTGATATGACAGGGTGTGCCTCAAACAAAGGCACTCATGTCGCTATCAGTTGGTAACATCTCATCGTAATTTTATATAGGATATTCTCTCAAAATATCTTACCCTGGTGTTCATTTACTCCGTGGGTATACCGTCTTAATTAAGTAAATAAATACAGAGATGGAATCCAAATATTTTACTTGTGACTATAAATAATTATACTCGTGGCGTGTATTCTATTCGATGAGAGCTATAAAATAAGTATATTGTCTGTACATATAATAAGATCCCTAATTAGAAATTCATGTTAAAATCCCAGTAGACGTGATTATTTATTATGAATGACTAGATAATGAATTGAATCAGACGTGCGTGACTTTGCGGAAATCCATTTCAAGAATAGATATTTAAAAGATAAAATATTTTAGTACAAATTCGCCAACTCTCTTTGACGAGTTTCATAAAAACCCAACAGGATTTGTCTTTTAAATATGTTATGAATGACTAGTTTTCACCCGAGGTTTTGCGCGGTACCTAGATAAAATGAACATAGCCTATAAGTTAATCCAGGTCACAAACCATAATATTCCAAGTTTCGTCTCAATCCGTTACGGAGTTGAGTGGGGGACAAACATACTCACACACCCGCAAACTTTCGCATTTATAATATAAGTTTGATAAGTGTGATGTGATGTGATTATTACATTAAGTACATACATAATTTTTTTAATGAAGTAATAGTGGTTTATGTTAATGGGTTTTAACCAACCCAAATAGTGAAAAGGAACTATCCTTGTAATGGATAGATTATTTTTGTACAACTGCATGTGTTAACGCTTTGAGTGCTGAATAACACAACCCTCCGGCAAAGAGCACCGTACCAGATGCCAACAGTCAACGGGTTAATCAATTGATTTAAAATTCTAGAAAAATCTGAATAACTTCTGAACGACTGAATAATGAGGATCATTCGTGGGGGTTAAATTGATAGACATTGAGGTCTCTCATCATCACCCTGCCACCACTGATAGTTCATATCTCCAGTTACACCGTGTGTATTTAAAAATTAATTGCCGTGCATGTGTCTCGCAACGAGCAAGCTGGAAAATGGCTCAACCGATTTGAAGAACTTTTAGTTTGTTTTGTTCACTTTGATTCAGGGGTAGTTAGTTCAGTACATAGATTTCCGCTGAATGTATTTACGATAAATATGAAATACTGGACACTATCACACAGCATCATGTAGTAACTAAGCAGAGCTTTAATTATGGAAACCACATGAATGATATACTACTTATCTTCATTTTTTAGTAAATACATACGTACATAATATACTTATATAGGGAGCTCCCAGATCCGAAACATAAATTAGAACATTTATCTCGCGGCGGGAATCGAATCAGTAACGTTTTAGCGTTTCAGGCAGGCGTTTGCCCATTGCACCACAGAAGTTATCAAATATATCATTAGGGCAATCAAACATCACAACGAGCTGGCTGAGTGTGAATAGTAGCATAATCCAATCAACCACATTGAGGGAGTGACCCCTCGCATCAACCCCTTTTACAATTGTTGAGAACTATGTATTTCCTCGTTTAGTGGCTTTAGTTTTCCGGGTCGATACAATCTTGGATTCTTTGAAGTGAAAGTTACAAGGTTTTACTGTATCTACCATGTTATTTGCTAGGCGATATCGGCCAACTTTGGTTTATTATTAAGTAGTCTAACTCTGATTGCATGATGTAACTATCAGAGAAAGCTTCTAAGTATGAGTGACGGAAAATTTAAGGATTAATAGGTCAGCGTGGTATAGGCATAATTACCATGGGGAGGGGTGAAAGTCATGAGAATAATAGTAGACATGAATGTGAAAATAATGTGCTAGCAGATGCGACCGAAGAAAAGATAGATGCATTTCATGAAATATGCTATGAGTAAGGAGTGTGTTGAGATGATAGAAAAAATAAGCCAGCCTCCCTTAAGATGAGAAAATGGTGAGAAATTCTGAATTATGTTAAAAATTATAGAAACAAACTATTTTTTCTGTGATTATTATAACTTAATTCAGGACTCACAAATTAAATACAATATTAGGTCATTACTTATGAAATTGGCGTTTTTCAGTCTATTTTATTTTATACATATTTTTTTAGTTCAACAGTCATATACAAAATTAATGTATGTTCTGAACGTAACATTATTGCACAAAAGTTGAAAGTTTGTAAGTAGGTATCGATGTATGGATGAATGAATGAATGTTTGTAACTCTTTCACTCAAAATCTACTGAATGGATTTGGAAACTTGGAATATACATAGTTAGTGACCTGGATTAACACATAGGCTACTTTTTATCCCGGTACCATGGGAGCGAAGCCGCGGGCGGAAGCTAGTAAATAATATTTTTGAGGAAGTTCATCCCCTAAAAATTAAACTAACCCGTTCATTTCATGTTTTGTCACTTTCAATGCTTAAATTCGTTGTATTTTTTTATATGTTCGTTTTATTTTTTAAATAAGGCTACGCATACTTTTCATAGTATCGTGCACACAAAATTTTAGGGCAATAGGATTTGTAGTTTCAGAAAAAAAAAAACACAAAAATGTATGTATTTAGAAATCAATTTTCTTGAAATTCTCTTCTTCTTTCATAGCTAAGGACCTTATATGTACTAACTACGCCCGCTGCTTCGCTCTCGTGGTACCGGGATAAAGAGCATAAGTGTTAATCCAGGTCACAAACTATCTATATTCCAAGTTTCAACCAAATCCGTTCAGTAGTTTTTGCGTGAAAGAGTAACAAACATTCATCCATACATCCATACATACTCACAAACTTTCGCATTTATAATATCAGCAAGATAAGATACGTTAACGTGGCAAAAGTATTTTAAGAATTGACATGGTATGCATATTTTGCTCTGGATTATTGACTTTTACAACCTTGTGCACCAAAATTACTAAAAAACAACGTGGCATATTTTGTATTATTTAGATCGTAGATAGCCCAGCTCAGGTCAATACATTTGAACTTCGCTGACCTGTTGTTTTCACAGTCTGGTTTTGTCATAAAAAGGTTGAAACGCCCCAGACTTTCACTTCAGTATTCAGGACATGGATGTGATACCTCTAACAATATTGTTTTCTCTTTTTCTTCAGGCTTGCCTGGAAATTTGTACCAATGTTCATATAACTACCATGTTTGTTCAGTTTTACCGTATTTAAAGGTTCGTACGTAGCAGTTATGTAGCCTTTAATATTCAAAAAGGGGTCCTTACCCCTTTTGAAGGCTGTTGTAGTAACAGAAAACCAGACATTGAAAAATTCTTGGTTAGGAACGATAGAGTACTTACTCAGATATAGAAATTCAATAATACCAGAGCTATTTAACCCTTGGTCAAACGAAGAAGAAAAATACCTAATATTATTAACTGAATAACATTTTTGTTGCAAAAGACTCTAAAATCTAGCTATTGAGCCTATTATATCTTAGTACATATATCATACAGTAAAATACAGTAGTCTGTAATTTAGCTCCTTTTTTAAAATAATCTAAAATGCAATTGGTTTTTTGTTCAAAATAAACCTATAGTTTCTTAAGAAAAAACCCTTCTAACTATAAAAGAAAAGATGGCTGCCCTCAATGTCAAAATTTGTCCCACACTGTGATGATTTAATCATGTTCTTATATATTTATTTTTCTTATTCTACTACATCTTCTGGTCATATACTGGTAATATACAAAATTTATGAGTTTTTGATATATTTTCAAATAGTTATTTATTGACTTCAATAAGAGGCTGTCAAAAAAACTATGTAAAAAAGTATTTATTTCTGTTTGATCGTTTGTTTAAGCTTCACGCTAAATCTACGGAATGAATAACATTTCATCACCGTATAACGTAGACACATCAGCAAAAGCTGCTCGTCTTAATATAAATAAATATAAAGATAAATTTTATTTTGAAGGCCCTTTAAAAACTTTTTCTAATTAACAGGCTTTATCTTACCTATATACTATAATGTACGAAAGAAATTATATATTTATCTACATTTTACACAGTTCGGACATGATGAACCTGAGATACAATTTAACTGATCCTACGAATTTGTTCTCATATGCATGTTTAGTAAAAGTCTATGATTATGAGTGGAGTTAGAAGAGACGCATAGATATATTATTTTTTATAGCATAAAAGCTCTTTAGTGCATTCTGATTACATAATAATAAAACAATAATGCTGAACACTATCACACAGCATATTGTAGCTTTAAAATACTATGGGAACCACAAAACTTAAATAATTTATATAATACATAAATATATGTTTTGTAAATAAATACATCGAAAACCGCCAAACCTGAGACAATTATTTGTAGAACATACGGAAATTTGTCTTGGGGCGGAAATCGAACCCGCTATCATCTGCTTCTCAGGCGCACCGAGGTTGTTAATAAGAACGATAAAATCTTGCAAGTTTTATATTTAAGTGAAAATGGAATAATTACAACAGGGTGTTGCTCAAAGTAAAGGTAATTAAGATCAGGTTTCTGTGAGAGTTAAGACTGTTAAAATAAAAAAAGAAAAGGGTATTTAACCGTCCCAAAATATTAAATTTATATTAAATATTGACTAATTAAGGGATGAGAACCTATTTCAACTTTAAATGTTTGAGAGAATAATTTGAGCAAAGTCAGCCGTCAGTAAGGTACTTGATTAAGATTAACGGATTAGCCCTTAAGCAGTCGTAGTAAGGCGAGGCCCCAAGGATTATTATTAATGGATCGTTCGTACGACTTTCAGGAACTGGGTGGGAGTAAATCCAGCAAGTCAGTACCGACCTTTGCGAATTTTTTGTCAAATTTTCCCCTTCTAAAAAAAGCCTATTCCAGTCAGTTTTCCTGATATTTTTCTATATTAATTAAAATGTGATTTAACAAAGTTAAGTTTTAGCAGTAGTTGCAGCTCTAATGAAATTGAGGACTTCCGTTTGCGTGTTAGTAAACCTTTCGTATCTTACTTGACATGTCATTTGTCAGTAACAGGAAGTTAGACATTACTAAGCCATTTCAAAAATTGTATTTGAACACTATTTGCACTTTCAAATGTAGAAACGGTAAATTTTCTATAGCATCGTCTAATTTCTCAAATAATTGCATGTATTTTCGTATCATTGACTGAATAAAGATTTTATTAAAAGTATCTCTGTTATACTGAAAACCGCTTGCATTATAATTTACCACAAAGGCAATTGAACAGGCTAATAACCGTGCTAAGACGAGACTGAACTTGACAGGTTATTAATAGTCAACTAACTAACGAAATAGTCAATGAATGAACGCTTTGCTAATATTTCATATAGTGTTCGATTCTAATTGGTTATACAAATCAGAATTCGAATTTGTTTTTTATTCTTTTTTTTAAGAAGCCGCGGGCGTAACGTTATTTCGATGTATATTACGACATGAGTAGTTGATAAATTCGATATAATAACATCTATGACCACTTCTTCTACATTAAAAATAGTGGTATTTAAAAAAAAAAGACTTTATTCAGGGTTATAGGTTAAGTCGACCTAGATCCTGGAGGGGGTTGTAGCTTCCATAATCCTGACTGATTTGACTATGGAACACTCTACCCCAAACTTAACAGTATTCACGATATTGGACTTTTAATTTTTTTAGAAAAAATACCGATATTTTTGTCTATTGGTCTATTATTTTGGGTTTTTGGCATATAATTTATTTGTGTTTGCAATTTTCGTGTAGTAGATGATTTGCTTTCTTATTCCTAACACTAAATTTGCAGTTAACTGAACCAATTGGGTTGCAGTAGACGATTAATTGTTATAAATTGAAATAAATTCCTATAAAATATTTCTTTCTCTCACAAATATTTTAAAATTTGTCTATGACAGTCGTGCTGCAGATTTGCTTAAAAATATCTACGTTTCATTAGCTACCTAACAAGGTATAACATGCTAGGGTATTATCAGAATTCTTAGGAAAAAACTTTGATGAAAGGGTCTTAGTAGCATAAAATAATGGTACTTAAGTCAGAAAACAATAAAACAATCCAAATAGGTACAAAATGACGTTTATAAAGTGGATTAAGACACAGAATGAGAGTTTGTGTGTGAAATAGAGGTGGACACGTAGAGCAAGAACTAACTAACAAAAATATCGGTAGGTTTTTAAAAAAACTGAAATGTCCTATATCGTTTTATGTTCCATAGTCAAATCAGTCAGGAATTATAGAAGCTACAACCCCCTCCAGGATCTAGGTCGACTTAACCTATAACCCTGTATATAAGTGTGATTAAACATTAATTTTCATGATTTTTTTTTATTTCCATCTAGTCCTCATTTACCTGCGAAGTCTACTTTTATCGATATTAGTGATAATTGTATATTATTTTATTGAATACTTTACATAAAATATTCTACTCGTACGTAGGCATTTTGAAATGTTAAAAATGAACAAAGTCACATCACTACGATATGACGATAGCAAACATTATTTTGCAAACTAACATCTGTCAATTTAATTCGACTAGGTAATAAAAAGTAAACCCATTTAAAATAAATACCGATATAGTACAGTTAGTACGTAAGAAATAATTCCATGACCAGTACTAATAAATTAATATACTTAATAAATAGCATTATCAATTTGATTTTATTATCATCAGCCTTTAACAATCTATTGCTGAACATAGGCTTTTCTCACCGCGTCGTCGTCTGCTTGACACAACCAGCAGCCTTTTGCAAGTTGTCAATCTACCTTAGCCGAGGGACGTCCTATTCATTTAGCTGAGACGTGTCTCCTCTCAAGATCGGTTGACGGTTCTTCTGTAGATATGGCCAACGCACTGCCATTTCAGCTTGTTAATTCCCTGAAGTATGTCGATGACTTTGGTTCTTTGACGGAAAATAAAGTCCCATCCTTCAGAGAAAATCCAAGCCTAGCTGTCTAATTGACCTTGAACTGCTGGACAAGCCATACTATGATTGTCAACGTTTTGGCTTCATTGTGTTACGATGGGTAACACAATGAAATTGGTAGAAATTTCCATTTTCAGACACTGCGGACGTAAAAACTCGTAGTTTTCTAAATACTGCACAATCCTGCTGTATGCAGAGGGGGGAAAAGGGATAAGCCCCTTTTTGCCTAATTTTTAAAATAGTTTCTACCTATATATTCGAGGTAATGTATACTCCGAAGCAATTTTAAGAAGGTGACCATTTACCATGACGGGAATTGGAGCAATAAGTTAGACCTTGATTGATTGTGTTTTATAGATTTGATGAATATTTAAATTTTAATAAATACATTTAACTTGCATGTCTGCATACAGGCTAAATACATGGACTAAGTTTTAATACTTTAAATTGTGAAATTGATATTTTCTAGTCTATCAAATAAACGATTAAACCTTGAATATAGTATTCTTATTGTATCAGCGGGTTAGCCATTATTTTAGTAATTGTTGTTATTTATTCAGTGAATACATACATAATATACATAGAAAACACCCAAACCTGAGACAAATAAATGCCAATAATGCAAAAATGGTTTGAATCACCTTGTATATTTTAAAATGTACGATTGAACAGTGATGAAAATGATAATTACGAATAATTTGGTCCATTACCCACTAAACACAGAAACCATCTTGTGTGAAACTCAAAAATTAAAACTTACCGTCGCCAGTCAAAATAAAAATCCAAAGTTAATCGGCAAACACATTTCACGTAAAACTATAAACACCCGCGTAAACCGAATACTTTTTAATATACAAGTTCATTCGTAATCCGGATCACCAGCAATGACCGATGTATCGTACACCGGTCATTTTACACTTTACCCTTTTACACTTTGTTCACTACATTTTTACGCTATCTGGTAGTTAATGAACCGTAGGCATTTTCCAAGGCGTGCTTTCCCCTCGAAACACCCGTTCGCACTAACGTAAGGGCGTATCAGAACGGACCCTAATGCGCTTGCGTAAAACTGAGTTACTCTTCTCCCTGTCGGACTTATTCACAAGTAAATTAATATATAAACTTTTCTCTATCTTGCGTATTAACTGTCATCCGTAATAAAATATTTGCCAGCCGTCCCCAGGCAAAGAACGTTGACTAAACCGAACTGAAAAGTTGAAAAGTAAGCAACGTGTTTCATTTATTATTCAGTGGTCGGTCAGGGTACTTCTATCCTCCAATTACCTAGGTTGTCAGCAGTACCTTTTATACCTTCAAAATTAATGAAAATTGAATTCCATTGTGTAATAAAATTTGTGAATCGGAAAGTAATTATTATACTCTTGATAACTTACTACACTCGAGAGCAATGAATCCGGGTCACTCAAAGAATCCAAAAAATCTCGGAAAGTAAGAATGCTAGGTTAATGCAATAAATTGTATTTAATAGACAATTTAATACTCCTTAAATGAAAGTATTAAAACTTCTTAGTTATTGTAAAGTTATATCATAAAAAAATCAAATTTGAAAAGGGAACACTGTCGAAGATGGAACTACGAAATTACAGGATTTGTTTTTGCTTTTGTTTGTAATCTGTCATTTATGTTGGTACATAAACCAGGTTGATAGTGCTCAATATTCATTATTCAAGCTGAAATCATGTCGCTTACACTTGAAGAATGCACCAGAATACTTACATTGGTGGAAACCGGCCGGAGTCAGCGCGATACAGCCAGGACTGTCGGTGTGTCGCTGTCAACAGTACAAAGAGTTCTCCGACGTTACGAAGAAACTGGTTCTAACCTACGCAGACCAGGAACGGGCAGAACTAGGTGTACCACAGCACGAGAAGACCGATACTTGGTGAACACCATGCTTCGAAATCGCTTTCTCACAGGATCTGAACTCACAAATCAGTTTCGACGCCTCGGAGGAAGCAACCCAAGTGCATGGACAGTAAGACGTCGGCTTGCTGAATCTAACTTAAAACCCCTTAGACCTGCAAACGGCCCTAAACTGGAGCGTGGCCATCGTATTTCAAGACTAAGATATGCCCAGAACCACGTAAATTGGAGTATTGAAGATTGGTCGAAAGTTATGTTCTCCGACGAATCAAAATTTATGCTCTACAAGCACGATGGAAGACACAGAGTGTATAGAAGACCAGGGGAAAGATTCAAGCAAGCATGCATCGAAGAAAAAGTAGCCTACGGTGGTGGGTCTGTACTTGTGTGGGCCGGAATTTCCTCTGAAAGTCGCACAGAGCTGGTGATCATAGAAAACGGCTCTTTAACTAGCGTAAGATATGTGGAAGAAATCCTCAACGAACACGTTGGTCCATTTATGGTCAATTTGGGTGAGGATGCTATATTTATGCATGACAATGCCCGACCTCATACAGGTAGGATTGTGAATGACTACCTTCAAGAGATGAACATTACTTGTATGGAGTGGCCAGCGCGCAGCCCGGATATCAACCCGATCGAGCATGCTTGGGACGAGCTAGGGAGATGCGTAAAACAACGAAACCCTCCCCCAATCACGCTTCCTGAGCTCAAAATTGCTCTCACAGAGGAATGGGAGAATATTCCCCAAAATCGTATAAGGAACTTGGTGTACAGCATGCCAAACCGCGTAAACGCAGTAATGGAAGCACGAGGAGGTAATACGAAGTATTGAAATTCAAGAAAATCGTCATAAAGTTCAAAAATTTCATGTTTCCTATTTTTGTTTTAAGGAGAGATCAGCAGTTTTTTTTCTTTATGTAATTTTGTGTAAATAAAATGTATGGTGACTCATATTTTTTTAACTTTCATTTAAGGAGTATTAAATTGTCTATTAAATACAATTTATTGCATTAACCTAGCATTCTTACATTCCGAAATTTTTTGGATTCTTTGAGTGACCCGGATTCATTGCTCTCGAGGATATGTCTTTGAAGATAGATCGCTGTTAACAAATAGTTCTCGTGGCGTAACTTAATTCAGTATTCCTAGCAGATCATCATATCTAAGCAACACAGATCCGGTCACTTTTTGCATGGGTGACCGTTTCATCGTATTTGAATCCTAGCGTTTCTGTGCTTCGTAATGGGATGGCACGCTAAGTTGTTGAAATCGGGTTTCAATTGCTAAGCCATCTCGTTAAGACCAATAAACTCCTTCATCAGAGTTGGCCCATACAAAGAAGATAGTATAGGTACTTAGATAATAGTTTTTGATTAAATTTTGAATCTTGTTGATTTTATTGTTTAAACATAAAACACACCACTAAAGAGTCCCAGTCTCCAAGTGAAAACTGTCAAAAATCGGCCGAGTGTCGTTGACATTAAACATCAAAAATGTATACTAATTAAACGTTATGTTGCTTGAATAGTATCCAACGTCAATTTTGATGTGGATATTTTAAAATTGAAAATATTTATATTTTATTGATCGAGTATAGTGCATCGACTTATGAAATTGTGACATTTACCAAAGTTTCGCTGATATGACAGGGACGTGGATAGGTTATATGTCACCCGGAGGGCTTCAAAGTGCACTTTGGATTACCAAAATCGGTCACTAACTATAAGATTTTCCAAAACTTGACAAAATTTCAAAATTTTTTCGCTGACTTGGATTGGGAAAATTTTCCAATAACTTTTTTTAAGCTCGCTATTCAAGAAACTGAAAAAAATGTTTCTCAGGATTGAATTAAGACAAACGATAAAGTCAAATTTTATGGTGTGCTTTATGTCTAAATTACATTTTAAATGCCTTTGATAGTTGCGCGTAGTGTAAGATTTGTAGATTGTTTTCCACGTTTGTGGTTCGATCCTTCTTCATTATGAGCTAGTAGTCAACTCTGGCAAGCTTTTATTTATTATTACGTTAAATTTCACCAACTAACAACTAATGCCTGAAAATCTGACTTTTAGCTTAGTGTCATTTGGAGGGATAGTTTGAGCGATCGCTAAAAGTTGACAACATGACGAACACTTGTGAAGAGATCCCAATCCCGACGTGTATTCTATGTTTTGTGTCAAGTGCGCTGCCATTATCATTATCAAACACTATATTAATCATCGACCTTTAATTTTGTTATTACTTTTTGTATCGTTTTTATTTGCCTGAAATTGCCTCTAATAATGCTGTTAATAAATGAATAAAAAGCAATTTATTTGAATTATCTCTGAGTAAATAAATAAAATTATGCTGGACGCTATCACACAACATCATTATTATAACCTCAAACTAAGCAGAGCAGAGAAAGAAAAAAACGCTACAATAACGTTACAACACACGTTGTATGCACTATTTTCAATACAATTTTGTACAATTAAGTCTAGTAGTACAGTAAATATACTACTTGGAAAAAAACAATAAATGTTATTGTGTCTACAAAGAACCTCTCAGTGAAGCCCGTGGCACATTTTTACCCGGTAATATTTTTATGGACGGCTTAGCCTCGCGAAAGATAGGTCTCGCCATAAATTTGGACAAGACCAAAGTCATGATCAATGACCTAATTGATCCATGTCCTGTCGTCGTTAATGTACACCTTGAAGTTGTTTCGGAGTAAACATACCTCGAGTAGGTTTTTCAGTTAAGTAGAAACAACTTTGAGAAGGAGGCCAAGAAGATTCAGCTGGGTTGAGCCGCATTTGGAAAACTATGTCGGGTTTTCTCGTTATTTTTTTCACCCTTACCGCAATGTTTGAAATCGATAGTTATCAAACAGTGCGTCCTACTCGTCATGACATACGGAGCCCATACGTGGACACTCACGGTACGGATAGTTCACCAGTTTAAAGTCGCTCAGCAAGCTATAGAACGAGCTCGGAGTTTCTCTGAAGGTCCGCTTTAAGACTATCCGACACAGAACTAAAGTTATCTACATAGCTTGCCGAAGAACCGATAACCGGGTAAACGAGTTCTTGAGTGGAGGCCGCAGCTCGGCAAACGTAGTGTAGGATGCTCTCCGGCCAGGTGGAGTGACGATTTGCGAAGGCTGCTGGTAGGAGCTGGATGCGTCGAGCTCAAGACATGACGCAATGGTGCTCATTAGTAGGGGAGGCTTATGTCCAGCAGTAGACTGCTATAGGCCGGTGATGATGATTTTCATGGTAATCGTATTCCTGCGCCATTCTGCCATGACAACTACGCTAACGCACTGGTGTTGTGAGACGAGACGGGACGGCGCAATGCAGTGCTTGTGTAACGAACCGTGCTAGCCCTGAAAGTTATATCCCGAGTTGCATACATTTTGAATATATGCAACTCGGGACCAGCCCTCCAGCGTCTGGCCCCCGTAACCCCGTACGATTGCCCTTCTAGTCTAGACGCCATCGTCAGACGACTGTATGGTTTTATAGGCTGTGGCAATAGTGTCCAACATTTTTCTGATGCTTATTATTTTTTATGTGTTTCTTTTAGCTTGTGGTAATAATGGTGCAGGTACATAGTTCTTATGGCCAAGAATCCTACTGTAGGTCTATAGCTATGCATGTGACTGTTGAGTGCAACGTTATTTTTATTTACTCCTTATAAAACTCTGTATTAGTATATTATAGACGGTATTGTTGTATACATTAGTACATTAACATGAACAAAGTAAACCAATAAGTCTGATTAGATACATAACATTCGAGGATCTTGATAAGGGTGGCATGTAATAAGGCTGTTTGCCGATGACATTTCACCAGCGCGTGAAGATTACAAACATCGAAATTATTTCGACCTCAACCAGCGGGGTGATCGGCTAACTCTGTTGCAAACAGAAATGATTGACACCGATCCTGTTTTAACAAACTGTGACGGCTTGTCAATTGACGTTCATTGAGTTTCGAAGGATGAATTGTCAAAGTTTGTAAAAACAGGATCGGTGTCAATAATTTCTGTTTGCAACAGAGTTAGCGGACCACCACGCAGGTGTCTCCTTTTCAGCATCTGATTTTGATCATTTGATTATTAATTCTAAGTAGGAAATACTTGTTTTTTAAGCTACTATTTTTTCCAACGTATATTATGAAAGATATTAGAAAGACCGTCGGCGGCACCTGGTTCAGAATAGCGCAGGATCGAGGTAAGTGGCATAATCAAAGGAAGGCCTATGCCCAGCAGTGGGTCGATAAAGGTTGAAATGATGATGATATTATGAAAATATTGCACATTAAAATATTTGACTGTTTGTCTGATTGTAGATGAATCTCCTCTTTTAAAAGCTCCACAAACCTCGCAATTAACCAAAGAGTAGGTATGGACACCTGCTCATCACTATTTGGTTATTGCAATAGTTTCCGCTAGTTAGGCCTTATACGCTTTGGGAGGCACGTAAGTAATTATGATTTTGGTGATAAATATATAATAATGTTTTATTAAAAAGAGTATCTTAGTGTTATGTTTTCTCGACAATTTTAAAATACTAATCTGATACTTAAAAAGACACTATTAATTAATGTTGTTTTCTTGTAAATTAACATTATATAATTACTAATTCTGTTTGATTAAATTCATGCACGACAACAGTGGCACCTAGCTGTACCTACTTAATATTTAACATGCTAAATAAGCTGATTATGGCTAAACTTAAACATTTATTTACCACCTCCTGTACTAATGTTTCGTAAATAAATTAGTATGATTGTTTTATTCTTTAATTCTTTATTGTGCACAATAAAATATATACGGAAATTAGTTTACTTAAAAGCTATGTACAAAGGCGCGCTTAATCCTGAAAGAGTTTTCTTACAACAAACCTTTGGGTATAAAGATAAGTTATAAGGAAAAGGATAGAAAGGTGTAAATACAAATGATGAGAACTTCAGAATAAACCTACATAAAACTATAACAAAAACGTACTTAAAAGGAACATAGCATCCATATATGACAATAAATAAATAAACACACAAAAATAATACTATTCCTATTATACGAGTACATAAATAAATTGTTTTAAATACATAATACCTACATAAATATATTTATAACATTACGGTACTATAATTGTATAATTAATTGATGGGTATTATAGCTTTTATAAAAACTATTCCTAATAGCCATTTTAATAAATTTACCCAATAGTCATCAATTTTCATCAGCGGCATAGAGCCGGTTCCAGCCCGTTTTCTACGAAAATTCGTCCAAAGGATAATACACCATTTTCAGTAATGCACTAATGAACGGATAAATTTTCTTAATGGTATTACACTTTGACGACCTGCCATTTGGGTGATAATAATCATCTCTTAATAATTTAATAGTGTACCTACCTAAAATCGTTGAATTTGTTCTTTTTAATAAAATACTTAAAAATGTATCTGTCTCCGTTACACAATATACAGGGTGGGGCAAAATTTTACCAAATTGATGGCAGCTACCTTTTCTTTTGTAGTTAGAAGGTTTTGTTCTGTGGAAATTATTGGTTTATTTTGAAGGAAAAATAAACTTTTTTTTTCGGATTTTTGAAAAAAATTACAGTCAGCCCAGAAAATGACATTTGTCAAAAAAAAAAACAAGTTGGTCTCAATGAAATATTTTCCAACAGAAACATTTCTCCCAAAGTACCTTACCAAATCAAATCGTAAGTTTCCGCGCGAATTCAAATAAAAGTTTTTCATACAATTTCTATGAAGCGTCATTCGCTACTTCATTGAGTCCATGTATATTATTACGTACTGCATGCCTTTGACTATTATTATATGTTCTTACTAGCTTCTGCCCGGAGCTTCGATCGCGTGGTATCCGGATAAAAAATAGCCTATGTGTTACGCCAGGTCAAAAGTCGATGTATATTCCAGTTTCATCCAAATCCATTCTGTAGTTTTGTATGATAAGATTTATTTCTCTCTGCAATTTTTTCAGACGACTACTTATTCTGTGAACTCTTAATTCCAGCCCTATGTACCTGATAGATGCAGACAATTATTGGTACAAAGTGGGAAACGCGCCTAGGACTCATCCGTCGGCGGTAAACAAAGGTACATTCCCACGGTAGGCAGGTAATTCTGCGGATTACCATGCATAAGCCGATGACTACGGGCAGCCACGTACCACATATAGCATGGCTAAGCAAGAAGATATTTCGTCATCTTAATGAAAAGAGAACTCGCACCGCACCTTTCATCGGGTACACCGCAACAGACGTGTCTACGCTTAGACGTTAACCCTTCCCACGGTGTGTCGATGGGGCTGATCCACGTCCGCTTGCAGAATCACGCAGCGTGGGAAGGGACCATAACAACAACCATAACATCAGCCGATTCAGTCAACTGCTGGACAGACTGAAGAAGTGGTGTATGCCTATAATCCCCAGTCTGGGCATGTGGGTTGGGATAGCAGTGCAATGCTTCTGATCGCACCGCCGATGTTGCTGCCCGTAGGCAGCCAGGGGACTTAGTCGTGCTAGTGTTAAACTACGCTATGCCCCAATCAGCCTGCCACCAGAGCCCACGTTGTTATTCAGCAAGGTGCACCACGGGCAGGTGAGGTTATCTTGGGTTCCAAAGATGGAAGTTTACACCCCACCCACCCTCTACACCCCATAGGGACCATAAGTCAGATCTAAGCTACCGATAATTCGCCCGTGTATGTATTTCAGTCTGGACTGTCACAACACACCCCTCCTTGATTATATAATTGATTATTTTATTTTTGGTGCTTGGATAATTAAGTACTCCAATATCAAAGTACTTTAATTTTTCCTCTTATTTTCAAACTGACCGATGGATTTTCCTAAAAAATTTTTTTTCCTTTTTCAATCCCTGTTCTGACAATATAATGAACCCTTAAAAGAAACAGCCAAACGGTCAAGCATGTTCAAGTTTTTGCGAAACAAAACATTAAAATAAAATAATTGAACGCACGGTGATTAATTTTTATAGAATTACATAAAAAACATAATTAAACTTAGAAAACTTTTTATTTATGTCACAAAATGTGCGTTTAATTGGAATATTCCTAAGGGAAGTAAACCCATACGCGTATTAGTCCAAGAAAATTAGTCAAATTAAGGCACGAATCTCGGAATGAGGGATAGTCGACTATTAACTTGTATAAACCTTTATTTGAGCACTCTAAAACTTGTCTCAAAACCTACTTATCGTAGGGTGTTAGCTTCTTCACATATTCCAAGGTCAAAGGTAAAAAATCGATTTATTGCAAAAACCATGTTTCCTATGGGTTGTACGCTATTTATATCTTTATAAATATTGTAGAACATTAAATTCTCTATATTTTTTGTTCAGACATTTTTTTAATATCTTGAACCATTTTCGAGATAGAGGGCAGAACGCGCGCAGTAGCTAATTATTTGAAGAATCATTCGAGGTCAAACCGCCGTAGTAACACGTCGTATAAAGTTTATAAATTATTAATAAATATATGATAAATGATAAATGATAATGCGGGACGTAATCACACAGCATCATGCAGTCCCAAACTAAGCAGAGCTTGTATTATGGGAACCACATGATTGATATACTACACATATATATATTTTTTTGTAAATTCATATATATCATACATAGAAAACACCCAGACCCGAGACAAATATCTACAGAACATGCAAACATTTGTCCCGCAGCGGGAATCGAACCCGCAACCTTCTGCGTCTCAGGCGGACCTTCGCCCACTGCGCCATAGAGGCCGTCGAATATAATTCTAAATAATTTGCATTTTTATTAACTATAAAAAAATTTTTTCAATAATTCAGTGTCTATTAATTGAATACACTTACCTACTCGTGTAATTATAAAGTTATAAAGGGAAAAATAATTCTTCAATATATATTAAGATAGAAATAGCATAAACCCCATAAGAAACATGATATTTGCAATGAATCGTTTTTTTGACCTTTGGACCTTGGAATATCTGTAGAAGCTAACACCCTACGATAAGTATGTTTTGAGACAAGTTTTAGAGTTCTCCAATAAAGGTTTATACAAGTTATAGCCGACTATCTCTCATTCCGAGGTAAAACTCCTAATTTTCCTGGGCTATATAGATTGGGCGCCACTCTTTTATCCTCGGCAGTAGCACACCTGTCAGTGTTCTACCTATGTCAATCGTCGCCGTACGGTTTATTGTTAGTTTACTGAACGGTACGCCGTACGGTTTCATTAAAGTGAAAAAGGTATATTACACCTTCCTACTATTTCCACTTTGCTTGCTATTAAATAATGTCCACAAAATATTTAAACTTTGAATTTATTCAAAACAATTTATGTTGATCAAGGAATTAAAAATACCGTTTAAAGTTTTAAAAATCTAGTGGGACATACAATGAATATTAGTTAGAAACGCTTGTTAAATAAATGTACCCTATAGAATTTAATCTTAAAAAGTATTTTCAACGTGAAGGCTGCTGGAGTAATGCCTTCACGGAGTGGTGGCCAACGCCGGTTGTAACAAAGAGCTCCTAGTTGTCCGCCAGCGCATGGGTCGACGTCATTGCAAAAGTTGCAAGGCATATCTAGATGAGAGAAGCACAGGACAGAGGAGGATGGCAAAAACTATCATAGTCACATATCCAGCAGTGAGTCGTCGTAGCAGTAGTCGTCCAGCTGTCATGACTTCTATAGAAAGTCGGAAACCCGGTGTTAATTTAAAAGGGTGTTCATTTCTCGTGGGAATCGCATGGTTTGAAACACGCCCGCATGACTCAAATTATTGTTATAATTTATTACATATTAGTTAGGTTATTCGATTTTGACTAAAATAGTGCCTTTATTAGATAAATGCTTAGACGGTATAGCTAAGAAAAAATAACATTATTTGTATAAATATTTAAATGTACAGCTTGTAATTTAATTTGGAGCAATGTTTAGATAAAATCTAGTAATATAATGAAGTCAAAGCTTACATTAAAATTGTGAAAATTATAAAATATTCTACAAGGCATTCCCAGAGACTACAATATGCAGCGTTTCAAAAATAGCGTTTTGAAATTTTTAAGAAGGGTCAGCAACGCGCTTGTAATAACCTCTTGATGTTACAGGTGTCCATAGGCTAAGGGAACCACTTACCATCAGGAGGACCGTATGCTTGTTTGCTAACTTAGTAGTCTAAAAAGGCAAAATATTTCGTATAAATTCTACTTAATCTTTCACCAAATAAAAACAAACACGTTAACCTGTAATAAGCTTGGAGAAACAACACATACAAATCTTATCTTATCTTATGAGCCTGTCTGATCCCACTGCAGAGCAAATGCCTCCCTTCCCTCTTTCCACACTTCCTGATCTTGGGAATCTGCTGGCCAGGATACCAAAAAAAACGTCCAGTTTGTCTCGCCACCTCTGTTTGGGACGGCCACGCGGCCGCGTCACACCCTGTGGAACCCACTCAGTGGCGATCTTCGCCCACAACTGGTCCGGCATGCGGCAAACATGTCAGGCCCAGTCCCATTTAATTTTGGCGGACTTGTGAGTTACATCAGCGATTTTTGCTTGGGAGCGTAGTATATGGTGTTTCGGATGCAGTCAGTGACCCTGAAGTCCAAAATACGCGCAATACAAAATGTTCTCCATCGCTTGCTGGCAAACCTCAAGTTTTGCAGTCAAAGAGCATGTTTGCACGCCTTATATACAGGGAGAATGCACATTTATACATAATTTTCCTTTCGAGGCAACGTGGCAATTTACCTTTCATAAGATCTTTAATAGCTGACCGAGTAGTGGCCAAGAATTGGTTACAGGAATCGGGGCCGTCCTCCAGCGAGATGGGTTCACGATATTATAAAGACCGTGGGTGGCATCTTGTTCAGAATAGCGCAGGATCGAGGCAAGTGGCATAATCAAAGGAAGGCCTATACCCAGCAGTGGGTCGATAAAGGTTGAAATGATGATGATGATGATGAAGAAGATCTTTAATGACTCAATAGCTCTTCCAGGCGTTTTTGGTGCGTCGAGAAACTTCTTTCGACTCCTTGTTTCACTTTTATAATATAATATACATGGAAAGATGGTCCGGCAGAATGAAGACATGCTACGACATGATCTGAACCTTTTTTTGAGTCTCAACCTTTGACGTCTCTAAAAAAACAACAACGACGCAGAACTCCGTGGACGTGTTTCTCCGCCGAGCGCGCACATGTATGAATTTTGTGGAACTCTTCAGAGAAAGTTAACGGAATTTCTACAAAATATTTGGCCTTAAAGAATATCTTGTAATTGATTTCCGCAGTCAATTAATGAAAATTATAAATTCTACGCGAGAGCATAATATTTTCTATAAATTATTTTTCTTAATTGTTTCAAGTTAAACGTATATAAGGGATTCCTTTTTCACCTTGGGAACCCAGGTCTACCTCACCTGCCCATGCTAACTAATAAACGGGGCTCTGGCAGCTGGCTGCGGCGTAGCGAAGCCACACACTGGCACAGCCAAATCCCCTGGCCCCCGACAGGCAGCAGTGTCGGCAGTACCACAAGCTGGTGCCCTGTGATCCCTTACCCATGTGCCTAGCGTGGGAATTATGAACATAACCCCATGTTCTTCGAGAAAACCTTTTTCCAGTAGTGGAATGATAAAGGCTGGTCTTGTTGGATACAATAAACTCGGTCTTTCTTTTTGTTTTTGTAATATTAGATTGTTTTACAAGGGACTAAACCATCCCATTATATACGAGGTTGTTATACTCCCGAGCGCAGCGAGGGAGGATGACAAGACCGAGTTATAATGGGTGGTTTTGGCCCGAGTAAAACACTCTACTTTTCACTTCGATTGCGAGAAAATAAAACAATTCAAAATTAGACAATTTTCAGAAATTTTATTAAAAATTAATCAACCTTCATAAAACATCACCAAGACTATTCTAGGTTCTATTTTCAAAAAAAAAGATTGACGGAGCACCAAGAAGTCGAGTTTTTATGTAAGAGAACGAATGCTTTGTACGGGCTGATGATTTTAGACAAAAATTAAAAAGAAAAAATACTTTTTAGCCCGGGGTATTAAACACGAGTCTTAGGCCCGCCAAGGTACACTATTATTATACACTTTTTGAGCAAGAGAAGTGAAAAATTTATTAATTATCGGCCATATTTCGAACTCCTGTCTTGTAGGGTCAGGAAATAATTTAGAATCAAACGAACTCACCTTGTGATGTTTGATGTCTAATTATACGAGTGTCTTGACCGAAGATGATTAACATTTACATGCAGCAGCACGCCAGATGATGCTGTCCTCATCACACATTTAGAGTTATATTTATTACTTTAAAAAAAATCTATTTGTTTTTTACTTCGCATCCTTCATACCTAACTTATACCTCTGTTCACCTCGCCATATGGGCGCGCGCCGTCTGTCATTATTCAGAGTCTTATTTTTTCGATAGGTCTTGGGATTTTTATAAGAACATGGGGGGGTGGGTGTGTAATCATCTTCGGTCAAGACACTCGTATAATTAGACATCAAACATCACAAGGTGAGTTCGTTTGATTCTAAATTATACTTCGTATCTATCCCGAAGATGATTAACATTTACATGCAGATGTTTAGAGCATCGAAAAAATACCATATTTATTCATAGTAGCGATCGACATTATATTTATTAACTTCTTCTTTTCATAATAATTATCATACACAAATAAACAAAAAGCATAAGTAGGATTAAAAAATCAACAACAGCTATTTGATCTTAAGTCCGAAACAGTGTATGTACAAATTCATTCTCATTTGACTTTGATAAATTTTTATTGTAGTATTTTAAGAATACATTCGAAGATTCGGACCAGCCTGCTGCTTTTCGAATAATTTCAAGATTAACCCCTGCTCTGTGGGCAGCTGAAGTCGACGCATGTCGCGTACTGTGAGCACCGTACAATTTTATATCAATGCCACTTTTTTCTAAGATTGATTTAACCCAATGCGATAAAGTCTGTGAAACAATTTTTTTGTGTGGTTTTTGGTAACTAATAAAAAGGGATTCTTCTTGGGAACGTAAATTCGATGTTATATCTATGTATGATTTGAGACACAATGCCGGACACACTTTAGGATTTTCCTTAATGTAAGGCAATACAATAAACGGTTGAAAAGCACTTGGTCTGGAGGTTTTAATTAAATCATCAACTTTTATTTGAATTTTTTCAGAATCAATAATTATATTTTTGATTTTAATCAAGCTAAGAGTTTGGATTCTCTGTGCCGATGCTAAGGCCAAGAGTGTTATTGTTTTAAGAGATAAATCTTTTAATGAGATCTTATCATTTGGATAATAATTTTCCAAATAATTTAAGACGTGGTTCGGATCCCACGTGGTATCGTATTTTGGTGTTGGAGGCTTCATACGATAAACACCTTTAAAAAATCGTTTGATTGTATCATTGCATGTGATTTTCTGGCCTAACAAAATCGACAAGGCTGATCGATAACTATTTAGTGTACTGTAACTTGCACCGGAATTAAATTTTTCTGTCAAATATTCGATCAACTGTGTAACATTAGAATCACAATAATCTAAACCCTTGTCCTTACAATATAGCCACCATAACTTTAGTGATGTGTTATATTGATTTAAAGTACTAATAGAGAAAGAGGCCATGACTATATCTAGAGAAGCGTTGGGAATTCCACGTCTTAGTAGCGACGACCTGATAATTTCCCTGCCATCAGGGTCAAGTCCGCGTGAAGGGGATGCTTCTCCCTGAAAGGTGAGATTAACAAATGTTTGTTAGGCTGAAAAAATATGACTTCAGAAACAAGTAAGTTAGACCAAATCGGGTACCAGGGTTGAGTTGGCCAGTATGGTACCACAACAATCCCTTTTGCTTTATCACATTTAATCTTATGTAAAACTTTAGGTATTAAACTAAAAGGTGGGAAAGCGTAGAAGCTTATGTCTTTCCAGTTAAATGTGAATGCATCAATAATTTCAGAACTTGGGTCTAACTTCCATGAAGCGTATCTATGGCATTTATGGTTTTGAATACTTGCAAATAAGTCAAATTCGGGAGTACCAAAGGAAGCCTTTATCTGACGAAATGCGTAATCGGCCAGTTCCCATTCGGTATCCATGTTAAATGTTTGACGGGATTCAAAGTCTGCGACTATGTTCATACTGGATTGAATATACGATGCGAAGACGTGTATATTGCGTATTTCGCACCACTGCCATATGTCACGTGCGATTTTATTTAGGTGTTTGTATTGTATACCACCCATTTTATTAATGTAAGCAATGGCAGTTGTATTGTCAATTCTTAATAATATATTGCAATTACTGACCCGTGACGCAAAGATTTTGAGGCCATAAAATGCTGCAAGTAATTCGAGCGTGTTTATATGTAATGATAGTTGTGAGTGGTCCCAGTGACCGTGAGCCGTTTCGTTATTGCAAGCTGCCCCCCATCCAGTATTAGATGCATCGCTATAAATAACAAGAGAGTTATCTATTGTTTGAAATGAGGAACTTGCGGAGTCTATGTGATCTTTCCACCATATGAAATCATGTTTTAAGTTTACTGATACGCTCATATATTTGTTGTAATTATTAGAGTAGTTAAGCGCCAAGAACTTTTCTCTTTCAAACATTTTTGTGTAAACCCACCCGTATTTGACGGCGGGGCATGCTGACGTCAGTAACCCGACATAACTAGCAAATTTTCTAATTGTACGTTGTTTTGTCAGTAACATTTTGTTTGTAAATAATTTTATACGTTCTTTTTTGTCATCTGGTAAGGTTAGACGCATGTTAGATGAATCGAAGATAAAACCTAGAAACATACATTTTTTCTTTGGATGAATTTGACTTTTATCTTCATTGATCAAAAACCCTAATTGGCATAATAATTCTCTGGTCTTTCTTACATTGTCCAGGCAGTTATTAAGTGAATTACCGATGCATAAAAAATCATCCAGGTAATTTACAGATAAGTGACCTAATGAGCGCAATTGGTATAAAACAGGTTTTAATAGCTTTGTAAAAACGTAAGGCGCCGTACAAATTCCAAACGGTAAAACATTAAACTGAAAAATTTGGTTATTATACTTTGCAGAGTTCCAAGTGAAGCGAAGGTATATTCTATCACGTTCAGCGACTGATACTAGGAAATAAGCATCTATTAGGTCTAAGGTAGCCAGATAACAATTTGTGTCTATCAATTTTAATGCGGTGCGATAATCTTCCATTTTAAAATGATTTACTTGGATAAACTTATTTAATTCTTTTAAATTTAAAATAAATCGATGTTTTCCATTAGGCTTGGGTACTGTAAAAATTGATGAGATGAATTGTTTTTCACACAGAGAACAAGTGGAAATGTATCCTGAATGTAATAAATCTGTGATACAAACATCGATTATATCGGTCTCTTTGGCTGTAAATGATCTATTTATAGTTTTATTCGTCTGATATGGTTCGCAATAGATAGGAATTCTATAACCTTGTGTAACGATTCTTGATTTTACACATACATTATTTTATTCAGAATTATAATTTTGGTTTCTATCTTTAAAATTCTCATGGGAAACTATTTTAAGTTGGGTTTCAAAAGGGTCTTGATAAGTTTTTGCTCTCATTGAAAACCTAAATCAACATACGAATTTTGACACCACTAATGGATTTTCAAGAGGTCATAATTTTAGCGTATTTATTTGAAACTGTCACATAAACTAAAAGTCAAGAGTTGCAAAGGCGCCAGCACTTCGCATGTGTGGTTCCGGGTATTTTTTTTATAAGTCTGGATAGATGTGGCCACTCCTTACTTTTTTCCTAAAACCAAAGAAGTTAAGTTTGATTGGCTATTACTATAGTATTTGTCTGAAAGAGGTGTTAACTATCCACGCCTCCAAAAGTAGTAGGGATTTCGACGCGTAAAAGGGAGCACAAGCGGGAATTCGAGGAGATCGAAATTGGAGATTGTGACGTAGGGATCGACAGATCAAGGACAGGGGGAGTTCTGGTAGATTTATTGACCGTGAGATATTATAATATTTTAGAGTCAGTTACCTTGTTTTACAGTAAATAGAGTCTGTGTTTGTATTAATTGTAGGTCGTGAGTTAAGACCTAATTTATATTAAAGTCAGTGATCATCTGGTAACGTATTTAGAGATAGAGCTTATTTTAGTATTGCTAGGGCAAATATCCGCACCATCTTACTATAGATAAGGGCTAAGTCTTTTAGGAGAGGTTAGGGTTTATAGTTAAGAAGTAAGCAAATAGATAAAGAAAATAGGTAGCTGCCGTTGTTTAAGATAAATAATTAATCCCTTCCTTACAGCAGGTATTTTAATTGAATATGGCGTTGTTAATTGCTGCTACTTGATTTATATTTAATTGACATGTGCATGGTATTGTAAGATTCCTGAATAGGCTGATGTGAGCGGGATGCTGATCGGGAGTGAATTAATACTACTAGGCATGGTATTTTATTAACCTCTACAGGGTTGCAGAGCAGAGAACTAGTTCGACTGACTTGAGATGACAGTTACTGAGACCAAATTTCAGTTACTGAGACCAAATTTATATGAAATATATTTATATTAATATATAATTTATATATAATATCCTTCAAATCCTTCCTTATCGCCTCAACATTTTAACTTACAAACCAGATTCTACGAAAGATTTATATATTAGGATTTTATTTATTCATTCGCCTTTCTACTACTGTTTTATTATTGAATATGTTTCTTATATAAGGAGACAATTGTCGACCATGAAATTATTTGATTGGCCGATTGTTGTACCTTGATATGCAAAACATAATGTAGGTTTATCTTGACAATCTTTTATAACCGGTTCTGAGTTTAAAGGGATGACTCCAACTACGTGGTGGACCCTGGCTGAAAAAGTGGTTGTTTACAGCCCGTCAGTGTGGAAACCCTGGATGTTCACACCTTTAGATGCATAATTAGGTTGTGGAATATTGCTAAGGTAGTATTGATCATCATACATGCCTGGCTGTGTGAAGATCAAGTAGCTTTAGCTAGTTTAGAATAAGTGGGGATAGTTTAGCTAGTGATTTACTTATACCCATTGTAGTACTCAGATAAATATATCTGAGTCTTACCTTGGGTTAAATAAATCAGTGTTAGAAATATGTTTGAAATCAATAGGATATTCAAACATATTTGGGAATTAATTGGGAATAAAAGGCGCCTTTCCTTTCCTTTCTTTCCTCTCCTTTATCCGCTAGCTCCCACTAGCACAAGCTTAGACCCAGGCTTAGAAAACAGGTGGGGTCAAATCCTAGGCTATACCTCATCCCTAAATCAGAACAAATTATGGCTTGCACATGGTTTGTCACTGGTGAAAACCCGGTTAATTATACAATTAATCGAAAGGCTCTAGGCACACGGCTTCTAAATCAATCTAAGACATGTCTTAGATTGGAATCTAAGGTGTGTGGGGTAGAGGCACATTACCATAAAAATATCACATTTTCCATTTGTTTTCCCCGTAGATAACCTCTTGTAAATTTAGTACTCCCGACTTTGTTGATTTTCTCCTCTTACTCAATTATTAATTATTAATGACTTACTCTCAGAATAGACCGACGTTATAGACTTAAATGACTTGCATGTTTCTTAAATTTATTATAATTTAACATTCGAATATATTTTCCTTCGCCGACTTTTTGCATGAAAAACCACAATATTAAAATAAACTAAAACTAATTATTTGTTTCTTTTCCAGATGCCCAGAGACTTCTTTTAGTTTTAAGCATAGACTAATTCGAGTTTTAATTCTATTATTCATTTAGGTGTCGTACGATTATACTTTTAATTAATATACTAAAATTAATCGTTAAGCAGCCTTGTCTAGTTTAACTTAGTATTTTGTTATTTTAGATTTCTTGTCGTAAAGTTTACATAATAATTTTAGGTTACATATTATTCCGTTTAATTATTTGAGTCATCTTGTTATTCAGTTTTTGACATTATTCGTTCATTAAATCTATCATTATTATGAGTATATAGTATTTCATTCACTATCCCAACTTCACTCAATGTAGGAATTATTTTAAATCTAGACGATCACATTAGGATGGCCAAGTGTAGAGTTAGGTTCTACTTAGGTTTAGACTTAGTCTATCTTTAGGTTAGGGTAGGGTTGTTACAAAATGTTGCCATGAGCCAGGATAATAGTGCCAGTCAATATTGAATTAGTCAATTAATAATTGATTAATTCAATAGCCTATTTAAAAGAACTTGGGTTACTTATAAAATCGGATCACAACGTAAGGGTACTGTTCTTTCATCTTCGTTGGGATAGTGAAAGGTTAATTTAAGTAATTGTTAAACAAACTGACAGGGCTGCAATAAACAAATATTTACGATATTTTAGGAGTCCACGTGTTAGGGTATATTTTAGTGTTAGGCGTAATCTATTGTCCATTCGCAGATGTTGGGCAATTTAAGGAAAGACAATAGTGACGTTTATGGTTTAGAAAAAAAAAAGGTTCGGTAAAGAAAGCTTATGGCATGCCGAGCGGCTCCACCACATGCGCAAGCCATTGTTAGGTAATTCCAGAATTCTGGTTATTGTAGGAGAGACCAATAAAAGTTAAATTTTACAATACTGACAGATGTTTCGAAGTTCCTGAAGGTTCATACAAATAAGATATTTTAGAGTATAACTAAGTAAATTAGGGGCGCATTATTTTATTTGGACGTAGGTATGACGGAACGGTACGAGTGTATGAGTAAATGGTTTAGGAATGAAAGGTTTTGTATGTCCTTCGTTGACCATAGTAATAAAATAGTAATTTACACCCAAATTTATTATATTGCTGTAGATATGTAAGATTCGTAGGGGCGAAAGGTTTTGAATAACACTTTAGGAAATTGTAGTTTCTCTAAACTATAAATCGTAGGGGCGAGAGTTTTAGATAAAACTCCTACTATCCCTTTTACGATTTATTCGCGTTTGAATTAATTATTTTCAGAACTGCATTTGGTGTTGGAGAAAACATCGTGCGGACTAATAGTGACAGCATCGTGACCGGCTTTTGGGTTTTGAGTTCTTCGGCTGACCTAGCTTCAGAGCAGTACGATTATCGGTTGCTTTGAAACAATGTCCTTAGCTAAGTATTCTTTTATTCATTGTTTTATTAGCTCTTGTTTACAGTCTTGTTATTTAGGTTCTATAAATTAATTTATTAATAGAAACGCCTTAACATAGGAACAAGTTATTAGCATGAGATTATTTGCTTTTGGAAAAGCAAGTTTCGTCGTTTTTACTTTACTTTTACTTTACTTTTGGTTTTATTGTTTTGTTTGTCTGTATGTGTGTATATTTGTCTAGTGATCCGACTAGACAAAGTTCAAGGATTGAACTTTAAGTTTCAAGTTCTAGGACTTACGGCTTAGGCTATGAAATTGTGAGTCAAATCAGTCAGTCAGTCATTCAATCGGCTTCATTATAGTATATCTAGTTAAATAAAATAATTTAATTTAATCGGAGAGTTTTGTACGGTACTTTACATTACATGTTTGGTAAAATTCGAAGAAACAATGATACACTAATATTAATCGGAAAATGGCAAGATTGGTTCTGGGTTCGATTCTCAGATAAATAATTATAGATGGTTTGGTTCACAAAACTTTCATTTATTATTTACGATAAAAATTTCGGTCACTTCTAGGTTCGATTCCTAGATAAATTATTCAATTTCGTGTTATCAATCGTTAAACTTGTTGTAGTGTAATACAAAGGTTGTATAGTATTATTGGAGTATTAAGGAAATAAACTATTAAGATTACTTCCTTATTCGATTCCTAGATGATTTGAATGTTTGACTTGTTATAATAGTAACTATTTTAGTATTACAGAAATGAAATATTAGGGCCCCTTCTAGGTTCGATTCCTAGATAGATTGAATGGTTACTTTGTTATAATACTTAAGTTTAAATAGCTTTTATTTAAGTATACAAAGATATGAAATATTAGGGCCACTTCTAGGTTCGATTCCTAGATAGATTGAACGGTCAACTTGTCATAATACTAAATTTAAATTACTTTTATTTTAGTACATTAAGAAATAAATAAATATTAGGGCCCCTTCTAGGTTCGATTCCTAGATAGGTTTAATGGTTAACTTGTTATACTACTGAAGTTTAAATAACTTTTATTTAAGTATACAAAGAAATGAAATATTAGCGCCCCTTCTAGGTTCGATTCCTAGATAGATTGAATGGTTAACTTGTTATAATAATAAAGTTTAAATAACTTTTATTTGAGTATACAAAGGAATTAAATATTAGGGTCACTTCTAGGTTCGATTCCTAGATAAATTGAACGTTAGGTTTGTTATAATCATCATCATCATCATCATCATCCACATCTGACTTTATCCACTGCTGGATATAGGCCTCCTGAAATGTGTGCCATCGTGGTCTTGTGCTAGTCGCATCCACTGATTGTTGTAATACTAAGATTAAATATATATGATAAGTAATATTTGAGTATAAAGTAAGACAAAATAAGAGCACTTCTAGGTTCGATTCCTAGATAAATTGAATGTTATAATTGTCAGAATACTAAGGTGATAGTAATAATTGATTTAAGTCGAATGTGATATAAGACTTCTAGGTTCGATTCCTAGATACAACTATCTAATCATTCACTCATTTGAATGGAAGTATGTGAGCTTTACTTCGGTGTGTTTAGCCGATCATCATCAATTAAGCAACACTCAACCCAGTCACTACTTAGGTGGATGACTGTTTGGTGGCATTTAGATTCGAGAGCTTTCATGCTTTGAAAGGCGCGTTAAGGTATTGGTCCCGGCTTTCAATCACTAAGCCATGTCGTAGGTCTTCAGGTAGCTTAAGAATTAGTCTATACAAAAAGAAGAAGACCATTGAAATAAGTTGAGCCATGTATTGTTTATTTGGTTTATACGAGAAGAGGTACGATAATAACGACTGGGTTCGATTCCTAGTTTCGATGAAGGTGCATTTACTTTTACTTTATTAACATATTTTGCAGCTGTCTTTGAGATTCTGATATCATCTTGGGTTCGATTCCCGAGGCATTGACTAAATTTTGTATCTGAAATGTTGGGTTCTAAGAGACATAATACTTTATTATTAATATATTAATTATTTAACGATTAAAGGTTAATGGATGATTGAGATATGAATCTTATTGGGTTCGAGTCCCGTTATTGCTGAATTTATTGTTTATATTTGATTTTATTTTGGGTTCGATTCCCTTAACACGTTCACTTCCGGCCTCGTAGCAGCGAGTCGAGTAGTAACTCGCACCCTATAACAAGTGTGTTTTCAGCACTCAAGGTGTTATTGAATATTTTAGAATGCATTTTTTTGAAGTCTGGAAATGGTTTAGCAAATCAATTGTCATGACACAATAATTAAAATCACTATCGTGTAAGTGCGTGTTTGAATATTAGGATTTAATTCGAAGATCTAGATGTTTATTCGTTTCTTAGATAAAATTTATATAGGTAGGCCATGTCCGGGAATTCAATAATTAGGAAATATGATGAAAGTTATAAAGTCCTAAGTTATTTAGGTCATCACAATGCTTATTTTCTAACTAAGATTAAACATACTAATTTAATTTATTAGTTAAGGCCAAGCAAAAGGGCAAAATATTATTTGAATGATCAAGAATCTGATAAGAATGTGAATTTCTTTCAGTTTTCTTTGCCTTTGTCATATAAAACTTCAATAAATTCAAGGGGCGTCTGTAACGATTCTTGATTTTACACATACATTATTTTATTCAGAATTATAATTTTGGTTTCTATCTTTAAAATTCTCATGGGAAACTATTTTAAGTTGGGTTTCAAAAGGGTCTTGATAAGTTTTTGCTCTCATTGAAAACCTAAATCAACATACGAATTTTGACACCACTAATGGATTTTCAAGAGGTCATAATTTTAGCGTATTTATTTGAAACTGTCACATAAACTAAAAGTCAAGAGTTGCAAAGGCGCCAGCACTTCGCATGTGTGGTTCCGGGTATTTTTTTTATAAGTCTGGATAGATGTGGCCACTCCTTACTTTTTTCCTAAAACCAAAGAAGTTAAGTTTGATTGGCTATTACTATAGTATTTGTCTGAAAGAGGTGTTAACTATCCACGCCTCCAAAAGTAGTAGGGATTTCGACGCGTAAAAGGGAGCACAAGCGGGAATTCGAGGAGATCGAAATTGGAGATTGTGACGTAGGGATCGACAGATCAAGGACAGGGGGAGTTCTGGTAGATTTATTGACCGTGAGATATTATAATATTTTAGAGTCAGTTACCTTGTTTTACAGTAAATAGAGTCTGTGTTTGTATTAATTGTAGGTCGTGAGTTAAGACCTAATTTATATTAAAGTCAGTGATCATCTGGTAACGTATTTAGAGATAGAGCTTATTTTAGTATTGCTAGGGCAAATATCCGCACCATCTTACTATAGATAAGGGCTAAGTCTTTTAGGAGAGGTTAGGGTTTATAGTTAAGAAGTAAGCAAATAGATAAAGAAAATAGGTAGCTGCCGTTGTTTAAGATAAATAATTAATCCCTTCCTTACAGCAGGTATTTTAATTGAATATGGCGTTGTTAATTGCTGCTACTTGATTTATATTTAATTGACATGTGCATGGTATTGTAAGATTCCTGAATAGGCTGATGTGAGCGGGATGCTGATCGGGAGTGAATTAATACTACTAGGCATGGTATTTTATTAACCTCTACAGGGTTGCAGAGCAGAGAACTAGTTCGACTGACTTGAGATGACAGTTACTGAGACCAAATTTCAGTTACTGAGACCAAATTTATATGAAATATATTTATATTAATATATAATTTATATATAATATCCTTCAAATCCTTCCTTATCGCCTCAACATTTTAACTTACAAACCAGATTCTACGAAAGATTTATATATTAGGATTTTATTTATTCATTCGCCTTTCTACTACTGTTTTATTATTGAATATGTTTCTTATATAAGGAGACAATTGTCGACCATGAAATTATTTGATTGGCCGATTGTTGTACCTTGATATGCAAAACATAATGTAGGTTTATCTTGACAATCTTTTATAACCGGTTCTGAGTTTAAAGGGATGACTCCAACTACGTGGTGGACCCTGGCTGAAAAAGTGGTTGTTTACAGCCCGTCAGTGTGGAAACCCTGGATGTTCACACCTTTAGATGCATAATTAGGTTGTGGAATATTGCTAAGGTAGTATTGATCATCATACATGCCTGGCTGTGTGAAGATCAAGTAGCTTTAGCTAGTTTAGAATAAGTGGGGATAGTTTAGCTAGTGATTTACTTATACCCATTGTAGTACTCAGATAAATATATCTGAGTCTTACCTTGGGTTAAATAAATCAGTGTTAGAAATATGTTTGAAATCAATAGGATATTCAAACATATTTGGGAATTAATTGGGAATAAAAGGCGCCTTTCCTTTCCTTTCTTTCCTCTCCTTTATCCGCTAGCTCCCACTAGCACAAGCTTAGACCCAGGCTTAGAAAACAGGTGGGGTCAAATCCTAGGCTATACCTCATCCCTAAATCAGAACAAATTATGGCTTGCACATGGTTTGTCACTGGTGAAAACCCGGTTAATTATACAATTAATCGAAAGGCTCTAGGCACACGGCTTCTAAATCAATCTAAGACATGTCTTAGATTGGAATCTAAGGTGTGTGGGGTAGAGGCACATTACCATAAAAATATCACATTTTCCATTTGTTTTCCCCGTAGATAACCTCTTGTAAATTTAGTACTCCCGACTTTGTTGATTTTCTCCTCTTACTCAATTATTAATTATTAATGACTTACTCTCAGAATAGACCGACGTTATAGACTTAAATGACTTGCATGTTTCTTAAATTTATTATAATTTAACATTCGAATATATTTTCCTTCGCCGACTTTTTGCATGAAAAACCACAATATTAAAATAAACTAAAACTAATTATTTGTTTCTTTTCCAGATGCCCAGAGACTTCTTTTAGTTTTAAGCATAGACTAATTCGAGTTTTAATTCTATTATTCATTTAGGTGTCGTACGATTATACTTTTAATTAATATACTAAAATTAATCGTTAAGCAGCCTTGTCTAGTTTAACTTAGTATTTTGTTATTTTAGATTTCTTGTCGTAAAGTTTACATAATAATTTTAGGTTACATATTATTCCGTTTAATTATTTGAGTCATCTTGTTATTCAGTTTTTGACATTATTCGTTCATTAAATCTATCATTATTATGAGTATATAGTATTTCATTCACTATCCCAACTTCACTCAATGTAGGAATTATTTTAAATCTAGACGATCACATTAGGATGGCCAAGTGTAGAGTTAGGTTCTACTTAGGTTTAGACTTAGTCTATCTTTAGGTTAGGGTAGGGTTGTTACACTTGGATCCAAGATAAAATTGTTTGGTCATTCGTAATCTGCAACCATTTATCATAAAAGTACTGAAGTCTGCCAGCAATAGGTACCTGCGATGAAGCAGTTAGCGTCGTCGAGTTTGATGCGGGTAGGGTTTCGAGCGCTGAGTCGCGGGCGGCGGCGGCGGCGCACGACGGTAGTCGCGTGGCGCGGGTACTGGCGCCGGCGCAGGGGCCGGCGGCGGGCGCCGAGTCTGGCCCGGGTACGGGTACACTCGCGTCTCGGCGGCTGGTGCTCGCGGTGTCTCCCTTGCGTTTAAAGCCCCTGGGTTACTGAAACTGGTACCCTGTTGAGTGCGTGGCTGATTGAATTTTCCACTGTTGAATTTTAACTCTGAGGCAGACATTGATATGGCCTTTAATGATTTTAGATGTTCGGATAGATTGGAGCCGAACAAATGTTCGTCTATTTTAGTATTCTTAATTATTTCCCGTTTATGTTTGCTGATAGCGTTAACGATGGCATATCGTCTTGATAGTGATTTTCTATGGTGAGTATCGCATAGTAACCGTCCTGCATCACTTAGCGTTTTTATAATTTCTTGTGGAATAGTATCCTTTTCAATTAAGGCTAAGTTCAGTGCTTTGCCGATTGCCGAGATACAGCTAGCCATTTGATTTTGTTTTTGTTCACTGTATGAGTCCCTCTTTACGTTAATTTCTGATAGTGCTGATTTTATCTCGGGGTTTAGTATGGGTGCCTTCATGTAAGTGCAATTTTCAGCAGGTAGATATAGTTTTAGTAGGTCGAGTTTCTCGTCTTTAGGCAACCCATTAGTTAAGATGTGTTTCCATCGAGTAACCAAGTCTTTATGAAGGTTTTCCCCATATGACTTGGCTTGTGTTGGGTCTGAGCCCAGTAGTAGTAAGATTTCTGGGTCCAATTCGTCGTTCTTATCTTGTATTGATGCCACAGTTGGGATCTCGTCTGTAATGACGAAAAAATAGTAATGTACTTATCAGATGTATAAGTATATACCTATATCCACACACGCAATGCGTCGGGATTAGGTAGGTATGATTATTAAATATCCACAGACATTTTGTCGGGATTGGGATTTTTTGCACAAAATTATCCACACACAATAAATGCCGGGATACGATTTCCACACACGTTTTACGTCGGGATATTTAATGATAACCTACAGACAGTTGTTAGATAAAACCATGTGGGTATGTAAAAATATCGTAATTTACCTCGAACTTCATGATCACTGGTTTGGGCTTCTAATTCCTGAATATAAGATTGCGCCGGAGACAACGTGGCGTTATCTGGCGCAGATAGATTTTCGGACGACGACGATGACGAAATTCTTCTTTTCCTTGTTTTCACCAGCTTTTTAACTTTCTTCAGCACCCTTTCCACGATATCACTTTCCTTATCCGATCGCTTTCTTTTTCCCATTTTGGTTGGCGGAGCGCAGTTTACGTGTGACTCGGACAACACAAAATTGCGTAATGACAGACGGCGCGCGCCCATATGGCGAGGTGAACAGAGGTATAAGTTAGGTATGAAGGATGCGAAGTAAAAAACAATTAGATTTTTTTAAAAGTAATAAATATAACTCTAAATGTGTGATGAGGACAGCATCATCTGGCGTGCTGCTGCATGTAAATGTTAATCATCTTCGGGATAGATACGAAGTATAATACATTATTTTAATAAAACATTATATGTTTTTTTTTATTTCATAGTTATTAGTCACAAAATTTTACCTCTGACCGTCGATATTGTCCTTATTAAACTAATAGAAACTACATATTACGTTCCGTCGCCGGTAAGCCATCACGAATTCATTGGAAAAGTAATTTCGTGTAATGACTCATTTTGTCCAGTGTTTAATGGTCGCCTTTATTTATTAACCAACCAACAATTTGCCCGGAAATGATATTGTTGATTGTAAGAAATAGGTAAAACATACAAATTTAATGATTGTGTAAGATATTCTTTATATTTCTTACATGTGACTAAATATTTCCAAAACTGTCCCTAAAAGGAGTATAAAGCTTTGTAATACTTTGTATGAAGCTTTTTGCACGTAGTGCTTATGATATTGGTTTATCAAAAATAGTTAATGACTAAGAGATGTAAGGGTGTAGCGTTACAAACCCCCTTGATAAAGGAGATTGTAGCCACAAGTTAATTTATGTCATACCTAAATACTGCATAGTTGCAACTTAAAACCAGCAAGTGCGTAGGCGCACAACCCCTTATTTTTTAAAATAGATCAATATTGTGTGTGTTTGTATGTGTGTGAGAGAGATAGAGAATGAAAGAATTGTTCCTTTTCGACTTCATATAATTAGACCGTATTTATTTATTGGAATAACAATAATGTATTGGTCTAAAATATATGTCAAACTAAACTCCATGACTGCGGAACGGATTTGGATGAAATTTGATACATGCTTGACACGTGAGCTAACTTTTATCCAGGCACTAAGAGAGCGAAGCTGCGGGCAGTATCTACCATTAAAAAAAAGTATCCTATTTTTATTCGGCACTGCATCAACATCATGCCGCGCTCATATTTCATCTTTTGCTCGCATATCAATACCTTATTTAGAGCGAGGGTATTTTGAACCTTAATTGCTTCTTACGATTTTCATAAAAGTAGATGTTTGACGGACTTTAGCGAAGTATAGTTAAATAATAATGTTAAAACAATTCCTTAATAATATCAGGCCATTCAGCTATGTAGGTTGGTACCTACCTGTATATTTATAATACTTATAGGAAACTTACTGCTATTTTATTAATTGCTGATGTAATCGTATTTTCGTTTGATTAGAAACGTTGCTGGTTAAAAGTGGACCTTGTGTAGTAGTTTATGAAATTATACAGTTTCTTTAATATCAAAATTATTCTATTTTATCCTTTTATACAAATTTAATTGCAAAAATAAGATATCAAGCTTTTTATTTACCTGAGCATTAATCTGTTGTAAGTATAGGAATATAAAGAACTAGCTTCCGCCCGCGGCTACGCTCGCGTGGTACCCGGATAAAAAGTAGCATATGTGTTAATCCAGGTCACAAAGTATGTATATTCCAAGTTTCAGCCAAATCCGTTCAGTTTTTTTGCGTGAAAGAGTAACAAACATTCATCCATTCATCCATATATTCATACATACATACTCACAAACTTTCGCATTTATAATATTAGTGGGATTAAAAATAAAAATAACCAAATTATTTCGCATTTAGAGACCAAATCTATGATCAGATAAAATAGAAATGCTTTAAAGTAATACAAAAAGCTGGCTACGAATTATTTTTTCACAAACATCAATGTAGTACTTAGTTGAATACAGTACCAACCAACTGACTAAGATACAAAATTTTGCATAACTATGTTCAAAATTGGTGATAAACCTTATCATGGGTAGGTACTACCTACTCTCCCCTTCAGGCGCTTAATCTAAAACGGTCAAAGTCGTCCTAATAGCTCTAAGGGAATAAAGTTACACTCATTTGCATACATTACCTTCGCTCCTTAAGAAAGTTAAGGCGTGGGTATGTTCCACTTGAGCCTCTTGATAAGTAATGCTGGACATTATCATTTATCAAACAGCATCTTAAGGCCCAAAACTAATCAAAGCTTGTAGTATGGAAACCGTATGACTGATATACTTTTTTTTTAATTTTACTTACTTATTATATGTACATAGAAAACACCGAGACCCGAGACAAATATTAGCAGAACATACTGACATTTGTTTCTTTGTTGTACTGGGAATCGAACTCGCACCTTCTGCGTCTCAGACGGGCTTTCGCCCACTGCGCCACAAAGGTCACAAAGTTATCTGTTGTCATGTTAACCGTATGTAATTTGTTGTAATGTAATTTAATGATTTGTGATTTGAATTTATAACCTAATTGATAACCCTAGACACTCCTAGACAACCCTCTTAGTTTATTCATTACGTGGAGCTGACTAAGCCGCGTTTTCCTCGTAATATTTTACGTCGTTTTTTTTCAAACGAAAATGGGTCCACTGCCTCGATTTTTGGATCGGAACTCAAGTACATTCCCAAAATAGGCATCATGGCTTTTATTTACATAAAATTGATTTGACCGATTTTGACCGATTGGTGCTCTCTATCTTTTGTAGAGGCTTTTATTGGTAAGTGCATTTGATAAACATGATAGAAATTAGTTCTAGTATGGGATCTAGATTACGACATTTCTTAAAGCGACTTAGTAGCTGAATCTTTAAAAAAATCTATGTGCTTTTAAATAAAAAAAAACGCATAAACGCGGCAAATATCCGCGGGGAGTATTAGCACTTGAGACGGCTCGACTGATTGGTAGTTTTATTTTGTATTCATAATTGTCACACCAATTATAATGGTAAATAATTATTATTGTTTACCAAAACAATATCTGACAGAATAACATCTTTCTGGACAACTAGTCTGTCTATAACATCGATATAATATTTATTGTATTTATTATTAAATTAGAATCAATTACCAAACGTTAACTTAAAAAAACTCGAAAATAGTTCAATAAGTTTGAATATATTTTTGGTTTTGTTTGCTTCAATACTGTGGTGGTTCAGAAAAACAGAAAATTAGAAACCCAAAGAAATAGCCAAAAATGAAATAAAATCTAAATTGGTAATTGTATAGGAATTGTCACTTCGGATTACAAATTAATTTAAGGTGTACGAAGTTCACCCGTTATCAAGAAATTTTGGAACAAACGTACAAACCTTAATATTTTCAAACCATTCACAACCTATTTTTTTGTCTGTGGATTGTGTTTAATCCGTGGAATCAAATAGGAACGTACCCAACAGCTCACAGACGAAACTTGAAATAAATTCTAAAAGTTTTCTCTTTGGCAATTACACAGAAAATGTAAGAGATACCTAACTAACAGTTACAACAAGTAAAATGATGAAATCCCAGTCTCAGAGGCAATGAGAAAATATTTGTGAGACTCGTATGAAAAGAGATTTTTAGATATCCTACTTATTACTACTTAGCTACTAAAAACTTTTTTGACAGTTTTCAGTTAGAGAATATGACTCTATAGAGTACCTTCTATGTCGTGGTACCTGGAATAATATATAGATCACTTTTGTTCGGGAACCACGCGAGCGAAGCCCCGGGCGTATGACTAGTACTAAGAAAAATAAATATTATATTTAACCACATGTTTAATTTATGGTCAACTGATCTCAAACTAGGCAGAGACTGTAATAAATACTCAATAAATAATAATATAGACATGCGACTAATAAATTCCTATAGGTACCTAAACTCAAAAAACAGTGTAATAATTTTATTAAATATCATTTGATATTTCCAAAATTTATAATAAATGAATCTCATTTTCTTAAGACTATGAATCTGGAAAAAGAATAACATTCGCGGCTTATTTTGGTTCTGACTACAGAACATTGGTACAAAATCACTGTTGTACGCTAAGCTAAGCACAGTTCTGATAACTGCGACGGAATCATTATTAAAGGAACATTGGAGAAACTGTACTCCTAGCCGATCATACTTAGCTGTTACGTCTGTTGGTACTAAAAAACATAAATATCTTCACGACTTTTTCCCCCTTATGGATATCTTCAGATATTGCTCAGTACGCAAATCTATTGAGAATATCTTAGGGGGGTAGTCAGAGGCAAGTACAAACATTACGTTCGATTCATGCATATTTTTGCAAGCAACTAGCATTCCACGTGACAGGTTGCAGGCCCATCGCCGCTTTTTATTGGAACACTAACCTAGCACATACCTTTCAAACTTTTTAGTTCGAGGGCATGCCGGTTTCCTCACGATGTTTTCTTTCACCGTTTCAAGCTCGTGGTAATGCGCAAATATTTTTTTCGAAACGAAAAATCCATTGGTGCACGGCTGGGATTCGAACCCACGACCTCCAGATCTTAATTCGGGGTGCATCCCACTAGGCCACCACGGCTGTTGGTACTATCATTTTTTAATAATAAATAACTATTGACGTCTCAAAGTGTACTATACAGTTCCTACTGAATAAATGAATTTTGAGTTTGAGTTTATTAACTAGTACTAAATATTACTAACACCTCCTTACTTAACTTATGTAATAAAATAGCTAATATATTATTTGGTTTGTGCTTGGTATTTGTAAATATAAATACTCTTAATGACTTTTTAATAAATTAGGAATTATGTGTACTTTCAGATGTAAAATCTTCAGGTTAGCACATTAGTAAATTGCGGAGATCTGACTAAATATAGTTGTTTAATCAGAGCGATATTAGTCAGTAAGCTTTTTAACATTCAATAAGTTTGAAGTGCAGGTTTTGTATTGAGTTAAAATAAAACCGCAGAATTTGGTGGCGCTTGCGCCGCAGTGGTGTTATTCAGTACTCAAAGCACACACACACCAGCTTATATCAGTCCATCGTTGGATATAGGCCTTCCGTAATAAAGGGGGATATGTCTTTAGTCACCACGTTAGGTATGCGGGTTGGGGTTCTCATGGCACAGAAGAGAACAGTCAGCGGTTAGTGGTCGGCAATTTTTCAGAGACATACCTACTTGCATATCAAATGACGAACAACAACTGTTCTCATCTTTTTCAATGGTATTCTACTCGAACTGTTTATGTCATTATCACACACTTGGCACTTGTATAACACATAAACCTAAATCAACGAAACACTTAAAATATTTGATTCCTATAAGCCGCATAAACTCAGCGCATTTTCGTCGCACACCATTTCACTAAACCATCCAAATGAATACTAAGTATGGACAAATTTAAGCCCATATACCTAAAGTGTATGAGCTTTATTACCCTCTCGACTGTTCAATTAAAGCTAATTGTATTGACCTAAGCTAACCCGGTCTAATTCAGTTGGGTGATGCATTGACATGCCTACCTACATACTGGTCGTAATATGTAGGTAGGTAGGTACCGACTGATAATTATTGCGTGTGCTACTGATTTGTATCAGAGGTACATAATAAGATTTCAGCGGCTGCACCATAATTAATATACTGACTTTCTATTATTGTCATTAACTGACCGGATTATTAAGGCAAGGTTTGTTTTATCAATCAAGTAAGAATAATTAACACATGAAGATCCCTATAGATACACACAATATCTTCAGATAATGCTCTACTTATACCACATAATAATTAATAGTACAGGTTGTCATTACACAAATTCATAGCATTAGGAGATTGCCAGAAGCAAGTTAAGTCCACTTTTTTACAATTATAGTTTCCACGTGTTGGTTACAAGCCCATCGATTGAGCACAGGCTTTCAAACTTCCATAATCCAGTTTGGACGAGTAGTAATCAAACCAATCCTACTAAAATGTTTCACAGGCGAAAGTTTGTAAAAAACTGTTTTTTGTAATGCTAGTTCCAAATGGTAATGAAGTATTAATAAAGTCTTTAAACTGAGATGCGGGTGCGATTAATCCCGTCTAGATAAAAAATGAATTTTAAAATAACTTTGTTTGTTAAAATCACTCGCAAAAACGCATAGTTAAAAAAAAAGCAATAATTCTGGACACTACTACATCGTCATGTAGCCCCAAACTAACCAGAGCTTTTATTATTCGAACTACATGACTGATATACCTACTTCTCATAACATTTTGTTTTTGTAAATGCATACATATTATACATAGAAAACATAGACCTCGGACATCGGGTCTGGCCCGAAACAATATCTGCAGATATTGCAAACATTTGTCCCGCGGTGGGAATCGAACCCGCAACCTTCTGCGTCTCAGGCGGGCCTTCGTCCATTGTGCCACAGAAGCCGTCAAAGTCAAATTTCTGAAAAATGAAGAAAATTTACTATTATGTAGGTAGGTAGCTATTCATATCTAATACCTATAGTATTTCAACCTCGCATTACGTCATCGCCTTAGTGGGTGAATCATCTCGTATTTGACCTTGTTTATTTTGTACCTACGAACTTTAATATGTGTCATTTTAGATACCTATCTAAGTATACGTATACGTTGCTATTGGTTAAAGCAATAATTAGGTAGGTATAGACGGAAAATAATTACATGGACGACATATATGATAGATTCAGAAAGCCCTTTGTTGGTTCACCTCATCAATAGGGATTTAGTTGACTGCTGATACATTTTTGTAGGTATACCTACTTTAATCCGAAGCTAAATTGAGAACATCGCTCGTAGATATAGCCAGCCAGACAAACTGGTTGTAGTGGGAAAGATAGAAGGAAAATGACCTCGTGGACGATCATCCAGTCGTTGGTCAGACCAAGTCAAGGTGCTGACTTTGACTGCCGCCTTGGCAAGCCGTAGACAGAATTACATGAAAGCAGATACAAGATACAAGATACAAGATATTTATTTGCATATAAGTGTAAGTAACAGTAGGTCTTAAGACTAGTTGTAAGTACATGACTTATTCACCGTTTTCCGGCATTGCAAATTTGGTGGGTTAGGGCGCTTTACATTTGATAAAATTAAAAAATGTACAAAGATTACCTATAAAACTAACTAAGCACAAACCTAAATTATACTTTGATTATATTTATATTATAAATAAATCAAAACGTCAATAAAAGTCTGTCCTAATGGGCACGACCTTCAGCAATGAAGATGAAAATACCTACTTTAAATCAGAAAATCCGAATATGATGGTATCTTGATTGAATATTTGGGTAAGAAAGAACCTTAAATTTTTGCATGTTGAGATTCTCCATTCGGCTTAACCCGGGAACACATTATTGAAGCATATTACATTATTAAGTCGTAGCAGTAGGTACCAACTTATAATATCGCTGTTTCCCTCGTAAAGCCCATTTTCACAAGGGAGGCACGGAAAATTAAAGATTTGGTCTCAGGAATTCAGGATAACGAATTATGATTGTGTGGAAATGAACGATTATGGTAAACTCTGATTACAATGAATGTTATTGTTAAATTTTATTCAGAAGAGAAAGTAATGTAAATTAGATAGATTTAGAGAAGATTCTTTATTGCAAAAAATTCAATGTACATAGGCGAACTTAATGCTCAAAAGCATTCTTTACGAGCTAATCTTTGTGTGTAGTGGATATAAACTTAATATGGTGGCAATAAATGCGTCGGGGTACTTACAAATATGGTCAGAGATGATTTACCTAAGTTTTATCAAATTTTGAGTAGGTAGGTTACTACATCATCGAGATTAGTAACAGTATGTATATATCGATGAGGCACACACTCTTTTACATGCAAAATACAAAAGATAAATCACTGTTGGACAAATTTTCCCAATAAAACCTTTATTTTTCATACATGTAGGTACGGTAAAATGTAAAACATTGTATCTACCGCAATCTAACAAAATCTCTATGAAACATAACCATAAAATATTTCTCATCACGCGCTGCCCTGACAGAAATCGCCATGTTCATGTAAATATCATGAAGTATTCATTCCTCGTCCATAAAGTATGCTGTTGCTTAGAATACATATTGAACCTTAAGCAGAGGCAATAAGGTGTCATTAGTAATACTGGTTAAATCATGCTTGGATGAATCCAACAGAGCGGCCAGTCTCCAGGGATGTAAGCTCAACTAATTTACATACATTGCGCGCTTGTCCGAAATAATCTCTTTGCTCTATGTAGTTTGGTATGTGAAACTTGCTTTTTAAAGTTTTAAATGTTTTATTTTAGGTTTGACAAATTCTCATTAGATTTATTTCCAAAGAAAACTATAAAATTCAACAAAAAAATAGTTTTTACCATCTATGGTATGGTTGGTGATTATGTACTAGATTCTGTTGATGTTCTAACAAAATGTAGTTTATCATAATTATCATCAAAGCACTTTGTTCGCCAACTCAGAGCTTAGCAATCACAATCGTTTAATTTTTTTATCTGTCTCGCATTAAAACTTCATTATCTTCAATTTGAGTCTTCAATAGCTTTAATTTTGCACCAAATATTTATAGGTATCGATTATGTACTGTTTTTACATTATACCAACCTATCAACTGTTATTGTTGTATAGCATCTCGTATTTCTGGTTACCTCGGCGATTTTTAACTGAAAATCAGTGTTTGCTCATTGAGAAAAATTATACCTTTTTGTCATACTGCAACACACACTTATATGAATTAATATTTTTCTTTTTTCAGTCTTGTATTATGAAGTTTTGTAAATTGTTGTTATTAATATGTATGTGTGTGTTTATTGTTGCAAATAAATATGTATCTATCTATCTATGATCAGCATTTTGCAGTCCACTGCTGGACATAGACCTCCCTCAATGAGCGCCATTGCGCCCTGTCCTCAGCTCGTACATAGTATTAATCACACTCATTAGTTTTTATATCGTAAAATCCTAATTTTATTACTTAATAATACGAAAGTTTCTGAAATATTAATTAAATTTCTCATTCACGTCAAAACTACAGTACGAAATAAAATTGCATCTATATGAATCTAGACCAGGGTGCTAACCACCGAGCCAAATCGAGAACAGGATTAGGAATCATACAAAAAATGACAACTTGCGGAATTTGAATCGAGATTAGGATAGACTTGTCTATTTTTAACACTGTTGACGTCGATAAATTTGAAATTGATCGAGTTTACTATCGAGCTTTTACAGTTTTGTGAAAGTAACTTTTTAGCGATCGAGGATTTTAATCATGATGAAGTTTGAAAAAACTAGGTAAAAAATTAGGAGGTAGTCTGAGGCAAAACCAAACATTTTTTTGGTGCATAACTATGTGCTTGTGCGCTAAATTAATAAATAATCATCTAAGTAGGTAGGTACATACAAATTATCTGTTATTAATATTCACTGGACATTCCTATTACAAAAACTTATTTCCGAGGTAAATACTGAAATATGCTGCTGTGCGTTTGCAAAACAAACAGCAATCTTATCCTCTTGACGTTTAATCTGGCGGGACAGTTTCAATATCGGATAATTATAATAACGTTGAGTTATCTATTTTTAAATAAAATATGAAATATTACGAAATTTATCTAAACAAAGAAAATATAATTAATGGTAATAATTTTCGAGTATTGCTCACGCTATTTACAGGTCGAAAATTTACAATACACTAATAAAAAATATATATTTGTGAGGATGTGGCTCCGCCATCTTGACTTTCGAGTGACATAAATCCAATTCTAATCCCGTTCTCGATTTGGCTCGGTGGTAAGCACTCAGATATAACATAATAAGCTACATTTTAGCGAGTTACCATGGGAACAAAGCCGCGGGCGACAGCTAGTATTCATATAAATGCGAAAGAGTTGTGTAAGTAGTGTTTGTATGTTTGTTCTCACTCAACTCTGTAAAGGATGAACGGATTCGAATCGAACTTGGATTAAACATAGTTTGTGAACTGGAAACAGATTATAGGGTACAATTTTATCTGTGTACCATGCGAGCAAAGCCGTAGGCAAAAAGCTAGTGTTATCTAAAATCAGATAATTGTTTTATTTTAATAAGTACCTACCTATTCGTTTATTTTGATATCAGTTAACTGATAGTACGTAATGAAAATGACGCTTTCCTACTTTGACTTTCATTAGGTGTAAAACAATAATGATGTAAAATAAGATAAGATAAGAAAAAATTATTTGAGGCACACAATAAGTTCGCAAAAAAAAAAACAATAAAGGGCTTAAATCTAATACGAGAAATAGCGACACAAAAAGGTCACCACTCAGCATATGCTGCAGAAGCATGGAAGCTACTGCAGCGCTGGTTTTCAGTGGCGCCACCTAGAGAGCCATAGATATGTTGACACAAAACTTACGAGTTTTACCAAATTATGATGTTAATCCACACATGGGAAGGTCGTGTGTTCAAACCCCGCCTCAATCGAAATTTTGGAGACTTAATAAAAAAATTAAACACTAGCGGATACCTGGCGTATTAGCTACTTAGCAAAAAAATTGCTTATATAAGCTTTATTTCAGTGCTCTAAAACCATCTCCACATTATTGCCTTTCGAATGAAACCACAACATGGGCGCATCTTGGTCGGATAGTTTCAAAGTCTATTACGAATAGTAGGTCGGTAGATTTTTTGTTTATTATATTATACTAGCTGAACCGGCCCGCAACTTCATTTGCACGTTATCACAATCTAATCAATAGCTTTGGAACGCATATAGGACAAAAATACAAACATTGATTTTATATACTTACATAGATTTTGATTTTTTTGGGTCAGGAACCCTCGCGGTCGTCCTCAAAACACCATAACAATTTTCATCACAATCTGATCAATGTTTTCAGTACGTATAGAGGATAAACATAGGTTTAACATTTTGTTTTTATATAGAATATTATAGATACAGCAACAACAACAACAACACCAGCCTATTTAGTCCACTGCTTCTTCTTCGTATGAGCTAGTGACCAACTCTGGCGGAGTTTTTAGGGTGCCCGAAGGCCTCCGACATAGTGACTGAAAAGCCGGGATCAACATCAACAAATGCTGGACATAGGCCTCTCCTATAAGGAGGATAGATGTAGATAGATAAATAAATAAATCTTACTGTATCATATCCATCTCCGCTGTATATTATTTCATTGTTTATTTATAACCCTAACATAATAAGGAGCCGCCTGCCTAAATTATTACTTAGTAGCCCCTACGTAAGCATACACCTAGAACTTCACATAAAGCCAATAACGTGCTATCGTGGAAGCAAAGTCATCATTAATTCAACAGGAAACCTACACGTCTGAGTTGGTGCATATCCTGTGTCAAACTTTCATTTGGCTCAAACTTGTAACATAAATTTATAATTATGTGGCCCTGATCAATCTGAAACAGTTCTCTCAACAACTACCAACAAAATTATCTTTGAAGAGTCAATAAGTTTTCTTTGTCTGTTAAGTCACTTTTCATTTAATTACAAATTTGACCGTTTTCGAATAATGTGCACAGGGTCAGCAGAATAAAGAATATCATCATCATCAGCCTATAGCAGTCCTCTGCTGGACATATGCCTCCCTTAATGAGCACCATACGCCCTGTACTGAGCTCGACACATCGAGCCTACCAGCCAGCCTATCGCACATCACTATATGTGTGGCGGACGGAGCCTAATGAAAGGGCTAGAAGCAGCCGAAGTCAGATGCAAGCAATATGTCCTCTTTTAGCCCGCTAGAGCGGGGTTTAGTGTATCCCCGTCATTAGCTTTGCTTAAAAAAGTTTAATGTTGTATAGTTAAAGAGTTGCATTGTATAAGTAAACGCGCTTGTTACGCCACCCTAGTTTGAAAGGCTGGCACTCTGTTCATATATAGCGCCGACTCGATGAAAAATGTCTTTTATAAAATTTAGCATTTCACTCGACTCGGCGCCTTACCTTGATTCAAGAATAAACATACAGTCCACAATTTGAAGAGGTATTTTTATAAGAAGAACCCAGACAGGAGTAGGAACCTTACCAAGTCAGGACAGGAACCTCATAACATGGTTTAAAACAAAGTCGCTTCCCGCTGTCTGTCCCTGTGTATGCTTAGATATTTAAAGCCACACAACGTATTTTAATGCGTTTTTTTTATTTAGATTCTAGAGGAAGGTTTATATCAGTATTGCACCCGTGCGAAGCCGGGGCGGGTCGCTCGTAAAGAATAATGAGTAGGTATGTTTTAATTAAAAATCATACAAGAGAAAATAAAAGTTGGCAAATAAAAGATGTGAAAGGTGGAATGTAAATTGTTTTTCCTTTGGAACCGCTCAACCTTACGGGAATCGCTAACCATCAGGAGCTGTATGCCTGTTAGATAGTAGATAAAAAAAACTTCAATGTTTGACTCAGGGCGAAAATTACAAGAGGATGAGGTTTTTTGAGATTTATGGGAAAAGTACCGATTCCCAGGATTTAAATTTATATGGTACAACCTTTTGAAGCATGAAAAACCCTTTCCAACAAAAGAATTTTGAAAATCGGTTTACAATTGACGGTGCACATATATTTAAAAAATATAATAGAGTCGAACAATAAAACCTCCTCCTTTTTTTGACGTCGGTTAATTAGGTACGTGTGCGAGAACAAGTTCCTCGTTGGTGGTTGGTATGCACGCCTAAGAACAGTATTATTGAATATTTTTAGGGTTCCGTACTTATAAATGGAAAAAAAGAACCCTTATAGGATTATTTCGTTGTCCGACTGTCTGTCTAACTGTCTGTCAAGACCCTTTTCTCAGGAACAAGTGAAGGTATATTATTAATATCAAATACTCGGGTCTGCAATCCCTTGGAGCTGTGAAAATATCAAACTTCTAAGTCAACGCAATCAGGATAATACGGATAATATGGCTGTTTATGCCCCATATTTTTACACCCCCGAGGGAATTAAAACCAATAGGGTATCCGTTCAACTAGAATCAGGTAATTTAGCATGATATTATCCATGGTTACCCATGGTCCTGATATAGTAAAGGTAAAAATCGAAAATCAAAAATTTGGTACCTACAAGGTTGTACGGAACCCTCGGTGCGCGAGTCTAACTCGCACTTGGTTGTTTTTTTTTGGTTAGTACTAGAATAGTTGATGTAGTTTTTTATGCCAGAGCACGTAGTGATTTCTAATCTATGGGATATGTACTCATTAGACAGTGACAGTAAATTTTAACAAAAATTTAATTGAGTTAAATGCCTTGATTTTTCATGTATGCCATTTTTTTACATGAGGGGTGATAACTTATTATATTCGAACCAAATGTTTCAGTTAAATTTTACAAAAATGTTGACCTAATATTGAGAAGGGTTAATGTGGATAAAACAATTTGCCTGTAGCCCTTGCACTTCTAAACAACGTATCCGCGTGTCGGGTAGCTACGCAAATATTTGCTCTAATGCCAGTAGAATACTGTTCCTTACTTTGGTGTTATGCTCGCTAAAACTCGTGTTAAATATGAGCAAAATCTACAATGAAACGAAGCGCACTGTGGCCTGTAGTAGAGGAAATTGAATTTATTATGGCAAAGTGCTGTAACTTGCATTTGTATTTCAGAAAAGCATTATCTTGCACAGGATTTAATAGGCTCAGTATATTATAATGTTTGAATCACTTTCTTTAAATTCATCTTGATTTAATCTAATTAATTATAGGCTGGGTGTTTGTGGTATTGCATAAGATAAAAAAAAAATACACGGGTAATGAATCAGACAAAAATCAAGCGAATGACAAAAAAGCAGTGGGGATACTGCGCAGGACAAGTAGACCAAACAGTCCATACAAAATTGAAAAAATGTGTTCTGCGCTTTCGAGGTCAAACGTAAGCTGTACAATAGTCACTAAAACACTATTTTTTTTATTTCAAGATGTAACAAGCCTGATGTAAAGTGATAATCATTACTTTTTTTACATTGGATGGACCTTCGTTTGACCACAAACTCACCTGATGTTAAGTAACGTTTTTGGTCTTAGGTGCAGCACAAAGGTCCAGAAGACACATTTTCACTCTACCAGGATAGACAGAGGCCAGTACAGAATTCCAATCCTTGGCAGTTTGCAATAAAAAAGTATTATGCCCAGGTTTAAATAAAGAAAAAAACAGCCGAGTGCAAATAGATAGTATATCAACTAAGTAAGGATTGTACTGAGCTGTGCGTCTGCTTGTCCTGGAGTGGAATGGCGATGTTGGGATCAGTTCATGCAGATCCTGAGAGCACTCACCGAAATGTAGCCTATAAAAGATGGTTAAGCAAGCAACCTTGCGGCGGTGTTTGAGACTTTTGACAAAAGGTACTTTCTCTCCAATGAGTCTGAAGGCTCGTGGTTCAATAGAGTCTTAAGGTTCCAAGCTGGTATTTAGCCGAGCCATCCCAAACGTGGATATAATATAGGGATCAATTGATCCCTTTTGAGTACATTTCCAAAGATAGGAACTTGGAGAAATTGACTTTTCTTCGCTGAGAAGAGACAGCCCTGCGTTTTTGAGGCATTGAATTTGAAAGAAAGAAAGAACATACATATATTTTTACCCAATACATTAAATACTCTACTGCTACTAAAACTTAAAGATAAATAAATAATTTTTATTTATTTATTTTATTTATTAGGCAAAGCCAACAGTACACATAATGAGCATTTTGTAAAACACTGATATTGATAATACTATAGAATGTCTGCCAATAACAGGCATGCACAGTATTTACATTATACATAAGCAATTCATGACAACAGCTAAACACACTAAATAGAAAACAAAACAAAATGCTGAATAACACAGCATCATATAGCCCTAAAATAAGCAAAAATTGTATCATAGAAGCCACATGGTTTTTTTTGTAAATAAATAAATATATAAAAAAATAAAAAAATAAATAAATAAATAAATAAATAAATAAATAAATAAATGAATAAATAAATAAATAAATAAATAAATAAATAAATAAATAAATAAATAAATAAATAAATAAATAAATAAATAAATAAATAAATAAATAAATAAATAAATAAATAAATAAATAAATAAATAAATAAATAAATAAATAAATAAATAAATAAATAATCCGGGACGTTATCACACAGCATCATGTAGCCCCAAACTAAGCAGAGCTTGTATTATGGGAACCACATGATTGATATACTACATATATACTATATACTGATTAACAGTACATACATATTATATAAGACCCAGGCCTGAGAAACATGTTTGCAAATCTTAAAAATATTTGTCTTGCGGCGGGAATCGAACCCGTAACCTTCCGCATCTCAGGTGGGCCTTCGCCCACTGCGCCACAGCGGTCGTCATAAAACTGTAGTTTTATTGCAACGTATAATCTATTATGAGTCAATTAAAAGCCCTTTCTCTAAGATTTGTACAAGATACTAGATAATTTCCATTTTTCTATATAAAATTTCCATTATACTAAATTGAACGAACAAATTATAATTTTAATCACTCTACTAGCAGGTGTTTGTCTGGAAAATGACTCATTCCGAGATATTGCCGAAAATTTCACAACCAATGTGTCCATTGCTGGTTATTGTCAGCTTTTAACATAAGGTAATATTTAAGATGTTGTAATGTAACGTTTACATTCAATTGGAGGAACGTTGGAGGGATAAGCCCGCTGGCTCCGTCTTTGACTTTTTAATTGGTGTTAATTATCAAAGCCACAGGTCAGTCAAATTAAGACAAGATGGACCAGGATGGATATGTGTCATACTTCGTCGCGGTACCACGGTGTAATTAAGACTTGATACTAGTATGAAAAAAATGTACGTTTAATGTACGTTATTGTACGTCCAATAAAAAAATTGTACGTTGCTATTGCACTGAAAATTAACAAGTCGTTGTGGTACCGCCAGGAAGCATCTTTCCCAGCGGTACCACGCTGTGTTAACGGAAACCACGAAAGGTATCTGAACACGGTTTTCTGGAAATAAATGTACGATAAATGTACTAACCTGTTCTAGAAGTTGAGAGTTTGTACTTCAAAGATTTAAGAGTTATAGCCAATTCAAACTCAAACTGTACCCTGCACGACCCCCATTTTTTCACACAAAAAAGTAGCAGTGTTAACAGAAACTACTAATGTTATCAGAATACAGTGTTTAGGAAATAAATGCACGAAACATATTCTAACCTGTTGTAAAAGATGAGAGTTTATACTTCAGAGGTTTACGAGTTATAGCAATGAAAATACTTTGATATTTTTCACTTGAAATGCTATTTATATGTTGAGTAAGATTAAAATTTGTATTAAATCTCAAGTTATAGCTTGGGTAGTCGAAAAAATAATCAGCCATGACAAACGGATGGACGAATTCGCATTACAAAGCTGGAGCTGGCAAAGGGTGGAGAGATGCTTTTGCCCAGCTTTGGGAGGGTTCTCTGTTTGACATTGAGGGTTGATAAAAGCTTTTGATGATAATTAATGATAATTAATTAATCTATGTAATAAAGCTAAAATATCTGATTATTTAGATGACAAAAAAGCTTTGGATGAAACTGCCTCCAACTCCATCAAAAACAATGTAATAGATATTAAGATCAATGACGTTAAAAAAAAATAAGCCAAGCAGAGTTTCTTGCCAATTCTTCTCTGTTTGGTCACGTTACGAATTGGTGGTAAATTAAAAATATGACGTTTCAAAGTGTACTATACAGTTCCTAGTGAATAAATGAATGTTGACTTTGACTTTGACTTTGAATGAAATGAAAATACTTTGATATTTTTCACTTGAAATGCTATTTATATGTTGAGGAAAATTAAAATTTGTATTAAATCTCAAGTTGATAGCTTAGGTTGTTTGAAAAATAATCAGCCATGATAAACGGATGGACGAATTCGGATTACAAAGCTCACTTGATGTTAAGTGGTAACCATTACCTATCACACAGCATGGAATCGTAGATTACGTTTTTTTTGGAACGTGCTCTGCTATGCAATGCCCTGCGTCCATCAACTTGAGGCATGAAGATGATAAGCCTCATGCACCCTTCAAACCGAAACACAGTACAGCTGCTTCACGGCAGAAACAGGCATGGTGGCAGTACTTCCCCGGACGAACCCTCCACAAAGAACTCTTACTACTACTAAAATCAAAACCAAATCAAGTTCAAATCTTCTGCAAAACAAAGTGCAATTAATTATCATCAAAAGCTTTTATCAACCCTCAATGTCCCTCCCAAAGCTGGGCAAAAGCATCTCTCCACCCTTTGCCAGCTCCAGCTTTGTAATGCGAATTCGTCCATCCGTTTGTCATGGCTGATTATTTTTTCGACTACCCAAGCTATAACTAAGGGGGGGTAAGGTATTCCAACCTCCAACTTCCGGAGACAAAAGCCAACCTCACCTGCACGCGGTGCACCCTGCTGACTAACGAACGAGGCTCTGGCGGCCGGCTGATTGCGGCATAGCGCAGCCTACACCGGCACAGCTAAATTCCTTGACCGCCGACGGGCAGCAACGTCGGCGGTGCAAAAAGCTGTGTCCTGCGATCCCCAACCCGCATGCCCAGCGTGGGGATTATGGGCATACCCCCCTACTATGAACGACACAAAAAAGAGATGGCCCCCACTTCCGTCCGTCCCGCTATTCCTGGCCATCCAGGTAGCGTCCATGGTAACGGCGGGACAGGGGGTGCTAGGAATCCCCGGGCTACCTCTGGCTACCTGCAAAATCTGACCCTGGCTACGTTTAACGGACGGACTCTGAGGCTCGACGAACATCTAGCGCAGTTGGAAGTGGAGCTGGAGAACATTAGGTGGCATGTTCTGGGGTTGTGTGAAGTCCGTAGAGAGGGAGAGGACACCATAACCCTAGACTCGGGCCACCTTCTGTACTTCCGCGAGGGTGACCAAACATCCCATGGTGGCGTAGGGTTTCTCGTCAATAAGGCCCTCTCTAACAACGTTGAAGAAATCTCCAGTGTGTCGACCAGGGTAGCATACCTGATCCTTCGGCTATCCAAGAGGTATAGCATGAAGATAATTCAGGTTTACGCACCGACCTCGGCACACTTGGATGATGAAGTGGAGGATATGTACGAGGACATATCAAAAGCCTTACACAACACCACGAAGGCTCACTTCAACGTTGTTATGGGGGACTTTAACGGCAAAGTGGGAGTCCGAATTGGCGACGAATCCAGAGTGGGCCCGCATGGTTTTGGGTGTAGAAATCACAGGGGGCAAATGCTGGTCAACTTCCTAGAGAAGGAGGGGCTCTTCTTGATGAACTCGTTCTTCAAGAAGAAGCCCCACAGGAAGTGGACATGGCGTAGCCCCGACACTGTGACCAAAAACGAGCTCGACTTCATCATGACGGATAAAAGGCACATTCAGAGACGTCTCCGTGATCAACAGGTTCAACACCGGATCTGATCACAGACTTGTCCGAGGCTCTCTGAATATCAATCTAAAGCTGGAAAGAAACCGTCTGATGAAGTCCACGCTCCGACCCAATCTACTCCAGATCATGGCGGGCACCGAGAAGTTTCAGAAGCTTCTCGGTGACAGATTCGTTGCTGTGGAACCTACCGATGACGTTAATGAGGCCCTACAAAACGTGGTTGGAATGTTAAGGGACGAGGGCATCAAATTCTGCCAAATGCAGCTAAAAGGCAAGAAGTCCAAACTCACGGATGAGACTCTTCGGCTGATGACAAAAAGACGGGAAACCACTCAGGCCACTTCGTCAGAGAGGTCAGACCTGAACAAGCGAACTGCGAAGATGATACGACGCGACCTTCGGAGCTCCAATACACGCCTCATTGAAGAGGCAATAGAGCGAAACCGAGGGTCCAAAGTATTCACTCAGCAGCTTGGCAGGAGCCACCTGACGAAGTTAACGACACACGATGGCCGAACCGTCTTGTCAAAGCCGGAGGTATTATCTGAGATAGAGGACTTTTATGGCCGACTGTATGCGGCACATGCTCCTTGCCCCCAACGTAGCAGCCAAGACGAGGTCGTACTGGCCCTGAGACAGCTTAAAAATGGAAAAGCCCCCGGTGAAGTCGGTGTTACTTCGGAACTTCTGAAGGCTGGAGAAGCTCCTGTTGTACAGGAGCTGCGGAACCTCTTCAACGCCGTCCTTCACTGTGGGAGAACTCCTAAGGCGTGGAACGAGAGCTTGGTGGTTCTGTTTTTTAAGAAGGGAGATAAAACCCTTCTTAAAAACTACAGACCTATCTCACTCCTGAGCCACGTCTATAAGCTGTTCTCAAGGGTTATTACAAATCGTCTCGCCAGAAGACTCGATGAGATCCAGCCACCGGAGCAGGCCGGGTTTCGCGGAGGATATGGTACCATAGACCACATTCACACAGTGAGGCAGATTATACAGAAGTCTGAAGAGTATAATCAGCCCCTGTGTCTGGCGTTTGTGGACTATGAGAAAGCCTTTGACTCTGTAGAAACCTGGGCTGTCCTGGAATCCTTGCAGCGATGCCAAGTGGACTATCGTTATATCGAAGTGTTAAGATGTCTGTACGAAGCCGCCACTGTGAGTGTCCGAGTACAAGACCAGCAGTCTAAACCCATCCAACTGCGCCGCGGAGTGAGACAGGGAGATGTCATATCTCCGAAACTGTTCACAAGCGCGTTGGAGCATATGTTTAAGACGCTGGACTGGAAAGGTATGGGCATAAACATAAACGGCGAGCACATCTCACACTTGCGATTCGCTGATGACATAGTCCTAATGGCGGAGTCGCTGGAGGAGCTGCAACAGATGCTGGACGGCCTAGCATCAGCCTCGCGAAAGATAGGTCTCGGCATGAATTTGGACAAGACCAAAGTTATGATCAATGACCGAATTGATCAGAGTCCTGTCGTTGTTAATGGATACCTTCTTGAAGTTGTTTCGGAGTATACATACCTCGGGCAGATATTGCAGTTGGGTAGAAACAACTTCGAGAAGGAGGCCAAGAGGAGGATTCAGCTGGGTTGGGCGGCATTTGGAAAACTACGTCGAGTTTTCTCGTCACCTATACCGCAATGTTTGAAAACGAAAGTTTTCAATCAGTGCGTCCTACCCGTCATGACATACGGAGCCGAAACGTGGACATTCACAGTACGGCTAGTCCACCAGTTTAAAGTCGCTCAGCGAGCTATGGAACGAACTATGCTCGGGGTTTCTCTGAAGGATAAAATCCGTAACGAGTTTATCCGACATAGAACTAAAGTTGTCGACATAGCTCAGAGAATTAGCAAGCTGAAGTGGCAGTGGGCTGGCCATATCTGCCGAAGAACCGATAACCGTTGGGGTAAACGAGTTCTTGAATGGAGACCGCGGCTCGGCAAACGTAGTGTAGGACGCCCTCCGGCCAGGTGGGGTGACGATCTGCGAAAGGCTGCTGGTAGAAGCTGGATGCGTCGAGCTCAGGACAGGGCGCAATGGCGCTCATTAGGGGAGGCCTATGTCCAGCAGTGGACTGCTATAGGCTGATGATGATGATGATGAAGCTATAACTTGAGATTTAATACAAATTTTAATCTTACTCAACATATAAATAGCATTTCAAGTGAAAAATATCAAAGTATTTTCATTGCTATAACTCGTAAAGCTTTGAAGTATAAACTCTCATCTTTTACAACAGGTTAGAATATGTTTCGTGCATTTATTTCCTAAACACTGTATTCTGATAACATTAGTAGTTTCTGTTAACACTGCTACTTTTTTGTGTGAAAAAATGGGGGTCGTGCAGGGTACAGTTTGAGTTTGAATTGGCTATAACTCTTAAATCTTTGAAGTACAAACTCTCAACTTCTAGAACAGGTTAGTACATTTATCGTACATTTATTTCCAGAAAACCGTGTTCAGATACCTTTCGTGGTTTCCGTTAATACAGCGTGGTACCGCTGGGAAAGATGCTTCCTGGCGGTACCACAACGACTTGTTAATTTTCAGTGGAATAGCAACGTACAATTTTTTTATTGGACGTACAATAACGTACATTAAACGTACATTTTTTTCATACTAGTATCAAGTCTTAATTACACCGTGGTACCGCGACGAAGTATCACACATGGATATGTCCGAGCAAATTTCATTTAAGTACTAAAAGATTTAGGGTCTCTTTCACCATCATGATTCACCATTTAACTGGCCTCATAGCTCAGTTGGTAGTAACTTTGCCTTCTGATTTACAAGTCTTGGGTTCGATTTATGAAACATTTGTGTGATGAACATGAATCTTTGTTCTATGTCCATGATCCTAGAGTTTCTACTCTCTACCATACACGGCTCATTTTTGCTGTTTGAGGAACTCTGCTGAATTTGCAGGTAGGTAAGGTAAGGTTGAAGGTAGTTTGACAAATATTATAGACTTAAATATTAATGTTATTCCAATATATTAAATTTTATTAATTAAATTTAAAATACCGGAAATTATTTTACTTTGACTTTTTTATATTTTTTTTTTATTTTACTTTTCTTTTTTCTTTTTTACTTGAGGATAGTGAAAGAGGCTCTTAAAACAACTTCCATCAACTCGGATGGCAAGGCAGTGGATTTTAAATTTTCGTAAATTCGTACGCATCGAATGATGCTAGATATAAATTCTAAAGCTCAGGGTCGACTACTTTAACTTGTGATACCTATTATAGTTCACCTTTGTCCGTCTGTCTCATAAATTCATAAAAAAATATAAAAACTCTTTGGTCTGTCACTGCAGATTCTTTCAGAAACTACAATATATCGAATTGAAAGGATACCAATGTTATTAAATAGGAAACCAATGGAAAAAAAACCATGTATTTTCATTTTTGTTTGCCAAACGATCTAAAGTAAAAGACGTCAAAATAAATTCTTCACGTGGTATCCGTCACGTTTTATAACGTCAGCCGCGGTGGGTGAGTCAACTCTCAATACAATACGCACTTCACCGGATTTTTTCTTTATTTACATGACCAGTTCTTTTTAATTACTTTAAAGCCTTTGAAAGTCCAAGTTTTGGTATTTTATGTAACCAACATTTCGGGGTTTTGTTGTACAAAATTGAAAAGTAGAGTTTTAAAAAAAATGCTAGAGAGTATCATGTAGCCCCAAACTAAGCAGGGCTTATATAAATAATAGGAAGCTTATTCATATATAGTTTATTTCCACAAAACGGCACATAAGTATACTTCAACACAAAGTAATAAGCTTGTTGCGCCCACGCGGACACCGCAGGCTCCTGGCTTGCCTGCGCGTCCAAGGCGACAACACGCCTTTGTTTGCGATTAGCAAATCTTGGTGCAGCAAGTGTAGATAGTGATGCAAGGGCAGCCGCAGCCACCGCAGCAGCCACCGCAGCAACCTCCGCAAGGTCCGCAACACATCTTGTTTTTTGAAGATTGAAGGAGTACTACTAGAGTTCTAAAAATGGGTCGAGAAGACCGAAAAAGTTGCCGAGTAGTTAAAAGAATAGACGTAATTGTTTGTGGATTATTTTTGAAAAATGGGTTTCTGAGAAGTTTTAACTTTTTTTACTGTTTTGTAGATAAGTGTATCTCGCAAATGATTTGAGTGTACTTTAAGTATTTAAATATTTAAGTGTAAGCTCATGACTGATATTGAAGAGGTTTCGACCTCCATTTTCGGGACCCAGGCCAACCTCACCTGTCTACGGTGCATCCTATTAACTAACGGACGGGGCTCTGGTGGCCAGCTTATTGCGGCATAGCGCAGCCTAAATTGACACAGCTAAATTCCCAGGCCATCGACGAGCAGCAGCGTCAGAGGGGCGAGAAGCTGTGTCCTACGATCCCCTATCCGCATGCCCAGCGTGGGATATGGGCATGCACCCCCTTATGACAGACGCACCTAAAAATGTTCTCTAGTTCCTGGCCGTCCCGCTATTCTTGGCCATGAAAGAGGCCATGATAACGGCCATGGCAACGGCGGGGCAAGGGATGCTACGAATCCCCAGGATACCTCAGGCTACCAAAAATAACTGACTGGGCTACGTTTAACGGACACAATCTGAGGCTCAACGAACATTTAGCGCAGTTGGTAGTGGAGCTGAAGAACATTAAGTTGCATGTTCTGAGGTTGTATGAAGTCCGTAGAGAGAAAGAGGATACCATTATCTTAGACTCTGGCCACCTTCGTACATACTCCGCAACCAAACATTGGGATGTTGGGATGCACCCTGGGTGGTGGCGTTGGATTTTTCGTCATTAAGACCATCTCTAATAAAGTTCTAGAAATCTCCAGTTAGTAGCGTACCTGATCCTTTGACTACCTAAGTGGTATAGTATGAAGATCATTCAGGTTTACGCACCAACCTCGGCACACCTGATTGATCAAGTGGTGGATATGTACGAGGACATAAATCCAAGGCCTTGTACAACACCACAAAGGCTGAATTCAACGTTTTTAAGGGGGACTTTAACGGCACAGTAGGAGTCGGAATTGACGACGAATCCAGAGTGATCCCGCATGGTAATGGAAATAGGAATCACAACGTCACACACCGACGATCTACCAGACGGAAATCAGCCAAAACGAGCTCGTATTGGACCTGAGACAGCTTAACCATGCTTCGTAAAGCTTCCGGTGAAAACTGAATTACTTTAGAACTCCTATAATGCAGGAGCTGCAGAACCTCTTCAACTTCGTCCTTCACTGTGGTAGAACTCTTAAGGCGTGCAACGAAGCTGGTGTCCTGTTTTTAAAGGTAGACAAGACCCTGATTAAAAACTACAGACCCGTCTTGCTCCTTAGTTACGTCTATAAGCTGTTCTCTCGGGCAGATTATACAGATGTTCAAAGAGTATAATCAGCCCCTGTGTCTGGCTTTTGTGGACTATGAGAAGGCCTTTGACTCTGTTAAAACCTGAGCTATCCTGAAATCCTTGCACCGATGCTAATAGACTTTCGTTATATCGAAGTGTTGAAATGTCTGTACGAAGCCGCCACTATGAGTGTCCGAGTACAGGACCAGCAGCCTAAACCTAGTCAACTGCGCCGAGGATTGAGCAGGGAGATGTCTTAACTCCAAAACTGTTCACAAGCGCATTGGAGTATATGTCTAAGACGCTGGACTGGAAAGTTATCGGCTCTAACTAAAACGGCGAACACATCTCACACTTACGATTTGCAGTTATCAAAGTCTTACTGGCGAAATCGCTGGAGGGGCAACAGCTTTAAACCGATTCTGGACGGTCTAGATTCAGCCTTGCAAAAGATAGATCTCAGTATGAATTTGAATAAGACCAAAGTCATAGTCAGTGACTGAATAGATCCGAGACCTGTCGTCCTCATTGGACACCTTCTTGAAGTTGTTTCGGAGTACACATACCTCAGGCAGATTTTGTAGTTAGGTAAAAACATTTTTAAGAAGAGCCAAGAGGAGGATTCAGCTGGGTTCGGCAGAATTTGGAAACTACGTCGAGTTTTCTCGTCACCCATACCGCAATGTTTGTGAACGAAAGTTTTCATTCAGTGCGTCTTACCCGTGTTGACCTATTCGGAGAACCTATATAAAGCCAAAACGTGGACAACTTACAGTATGTTTAGTCGCTTAGAATAGAATCCGCAATGAGACTATCCGAAATAGATCTAAAGATGTCGACATAGCTCAGAGAATTAGCAAGCTGAATTGGCAGTGGGCTGGTCATATCTGCCAAAAAAAACGATAACTGTTGGGTTAAACGAAATCTTGAGTGGAGATCGCGGCTCAATAAACGTAGTATATGACCCCTTTCGACCAGGTGGAGTGCAATTTGCGAACGGCTACTGGTAGAAGCTGGATACGTCATGCGTGTTTAGGACAGAGTGCAATGACAGAACGAGGCCTATGTCCTTAAAAAACCCAGACCAGAGACAAATATTTGCAAAGATTAGTTTCGCGGCAGGAATCGAACCCGCGATTGCACCACAGAGGTCGTCAGTTAAGAACATGTATTTGTAAGGATTTTGTAACAATAAATATTTTCACGGTTATCCTGATCTCATTAAACTTGAAAAATTACAATTTGTTTCTTGGTTTCTTAAAGTGTACTTAATGCCTACCTGTTTGGCACCTTTGAAAGCTTCTTTAAAAAGCTAAAGCAAGGAAGATAAAATCACTTATTTCGTTATCTTACATATTTTTTTATTATATAATTATCCTTTTTAGAGCTACCACGTATCACGGATTTAAGGACTTTAAGGAATTAAAGACTTTTTGTGAAAAGCTCCTTCGGGTAAATGAATTTAATAAATACTACCACCATGCTTATTTCTGGCGTGAAATAACATTGGTGCGTTTCTAATTGAAATTCTGTATCAAAGGCTTATCGTTATCACCAATTTGTATCATGTCTGAAGTTGATGTCCGCAAAACTTTGCCTCGTGTGGGCAAGTCACGACCTACGATGTAATACATTTTTGAAGATAAGTAGGCTATGTGCTTATTCTATCTTTAAGTAGTATTATGAAAAAAACCTAAGCTAACAATAATCATTTTTCTTGTCTAGGCTTTGCCTACGCGACTTGGATTACCCCACAGCACAAAATATGTGAGACAAAAATGTTGGTAGTTACTGGTTACTAGCAGCATATTTAATTAATATGTGCATCGGTTTCTAGTTCTCAACAATATCAGCAGAAGGATTTTACCATGAGTAAGATGTGCTGCATATTTATTTGATGTTGACTTCTTTTGGTTTTTTTTTATACATAGTTGTGCCACTTCAACATCAGAACACTGTAGCTATTCGCAAGTAAATTAGAATTGTTTAATTTACCTTCTGCATAGCACGAACGTTTCACCGTATCATTCGTAAGTACCGACGCTTAATTAAAAATGGTAAAGCACGAACGCATAAACTCAATTACTTACCTACTTTGTAAATTGATGTTCATTGAAGATTTTTTTGGAAATTTTAGTTAAGTTGATTACTGGGCCTATTTGGCTGCATCAGGTACACTCAGGTTAAGCTCACTATAATTCGGCGGGCATTTATTTATTCATGTTCGTATAAATGTATGTGTTCTTTTGTACGGTTTTACAACCTTCTTAGTTTGTACTTATCTTCTCATTTTCGATTTGTCATGCTGTTGTTGTCAAATAAATTTATTTTATTTCTATTACTAACCTTCTCGCCCACTGGAGGCTAGAAGTCGACGTATTTAAAAATAGACAATCCACAGTTAGTGTACCCTTTTGTCTTGATCGTTATTCTAAGATTTACACATAGTTTCTGATAGCCATCACATAGAAAAAATACCTAATTTGAAGTCAAAGCTGTAATTGTTGAGTGTTTTGTTATGAATATTTGTAAGCCTTGATTTTTATTTTGTCGCAAAAGTGTGATAATTAAAAAAAATTGAATCTTAAATCACTCGTTGCGGATAAACCAGTGTCTTACGTTATGGGCGCTATATTGAATCCAGAACGCAACTTAAGATCCTAGTCCATCCACACCGCGGAAGAGGAAGTTGCGCTCGGGGTTCAACACCCCGGGGGCGGGATTGGCGCCCGTGATGTAAGTCACTGCGTTTTTCCCTTGCCTATTAATATTCTATCGAATGAATGGCAAATCCATATTTTAATTTCATTATCAAATTTTCAGGGATCCCTAATAATACTTACAAGTTTTTGTTTCTCATATTCACTTCAACTAAGTATTTAACATAAGTAAGTAAAGGATTTTCGTTTGGTGATGGGATAGGTGCTATGTTTTGGACCCGGATTTGGACCGGGCTTACCATTAATCCGTGGATCGGTGTTCTAATTTAAAGGTAAGATTGCCAGACACCGGTGCCGTTTTTACCTTCCAATGTGACCATCCGTGTCGTCTTGTTTCGTAAATTATGAATTTACCTCACTCATGGCTGTCCACTGCAGACTTTTATAAGAACACTAAAGAAATGAACCCAGATATCTAAATAGCCTTGACATGACACTAAAATTATTTACTATATCGTGATTATCAAGATTTATAAGTACGCCATGGGGTACAAACACTTTAACCTGAAAACCGGGACAAATGGGCATCTGAAGATCATGGAAATATATGAACTGCAACCAACTAACCTTCGCCAGCAATGAAACCATCTTGAACCAGCATCCTCGACTGATTCAGCGTACGAGGTCATTCAAAAAAATTTGGTTATTAGTACAAAAAAAGATCATGTTCTTCATGAAAATAGTAACATTTTTATTGTTTAAATAATGGAAGTATAGCAATCGCGAGATACAACCATAACATCTTCTTTCTTTTTGATACTTAGATAATTTAAAATATACTAGCTTTTGCCCGCGGCTTCCTTCGCGTTAGTATAGATTTTGTTACATGTTTTGTTTAATGCATATCCATCCATGCCATCTGCATAAAGTTTTTCTGGATCAAAGGATATCATCATACCTGAGTGAGTATATGATGATCAGTTGGTATACATAATAATACTGAGTGCTGAAAACACAACTGTACTCCAACACCTGGTCGACCTTCTCAGGTATGGCGTGGAGCGTCATGTCCGAGGCCCACAGTCAACATGCCAGTGTAGGTATAAAGTCTGAAAGCATAACAGACAAAAAACAAACTTTCGCATTTACATCTAACTAGTTTCCACCCGCGGCTTTGCTCACGTGGTACTGGGATGAAAAAAAAAGCTTAAACTGTGTATATTCCAAGTTTCATCCAAATCCATTCAGTAGTGTGATAAATGATACACATTTATCTTGGGATAAGACTTTATTTTTGCTTTTGGATCTATTTTAGATACTTTCTAGACATTATTGTACAGAGGTTACTTGGAGATCATATTGTTCAAAAACTAACGAGGCTTGTGGCTCAATCTCAATTCTCAAGACGACTTGTCGCTACCGCTTCACTTTTCGGAATGCCCAAGCCTCGTCATTTTTCGTTAGGTACTCCCAGACAATACCTGCCTGCAAAATCCAACCATCGACCAAACCATAGACTTACTCTCTGGTTTTCGTCAGTCAGGTTCCGAGTTGCCATAATATGCATGATTTATACTTTTTACATCCGGTAATTATTATTTGCTTATAAAATAGATTATTGAATAATAATGATTGTTAAAATAAACTTATAATATTAAAGAAATCATGACATTCGGCCGTCCGTCTTCATGCGATCTCCTGACGCATGATTGAAACAAATCAAGCCATTAGTAAGTATAACGATATAGTACTATTTACAGCATTGTCCAATTGTACCTACAGACACGAGTACAACAACGACACAACTAATAGTTATTACAGTAGGTCTACTTAGTTTAGAATTTAATTGAATTGATTGTTTAAAACTTTCTACAGCGTAGATGAATTTCTCAACACAAAAATTAAACCATAATCTGACAATTTCAAAATTATTAATTTTAATCCTATGTTTTATTTATTGATTTATTGAAGTGACATGTTTGTATTAATTAGAATTATGTAATTTAAATTCCTTGACAATTAAATATTTAAATTTTGCATGCCAATTGTATTTGGTGAAATATGAGAATCCTGTACCATAGCACTTAAGAACTTTGTTACCATATTTCAAGCAAATAAACCATTTCATTTCATTTCATTTCCATTTCATTTCATTTCATTTCATTTCATTTAACCTTAATTTTGTAATGAATAACACCAAAACTAAGATACCTACAACTTACAATTGCTCTTTACTGAATTGACAATTTTGATAATACTTCCATAGAAACTGTAGAAATATTTCATTTATTAGAAAGATACTCATTTGAATTGGAAAAGTCAATTTCGAAATATTCAAACCAAAAAAACAGCTAAATCTAGAAATGTAATTTAACACATAAAACAACGTACAAACACAGAACTAATGGCACTATCAGCTTATTACGTAGGCATATGCTTAGGTATAATGTAAAAAAATCTACCTACTTATTACACAATAATTTATATACATTAATGTACCGAACCTGCCTTTACAATACTACAAATATTTGCTTTTCGTAACCACTGGTACATAACACAGAACGTTGTATACGACAACACCATAAAGAAAACAAATGATTTATGTTACAATACAATACGATGTTTACAAATAAATTAATTATCTGATTTCTGCTTTCATTCACAAAGTAGGTAGGTACAGTTTCAAGCTAATTGTAAAATCATTTCCTCGCAGGTTATCATTGCTTGTTATAGATGGGTACTAAAAGAAGTAACATCTTCATGGTGTAGATAAGTATAAGTAGGTAGGTACCTACTAAATGTACAAATGGAAATATACATACAAAAATGAGACTTAATGATATACCCACTTACTAAATTAAGTCTACAAGTAATTACATAGAAATCATGACTTTCGGTTATTGCTCGATTTTCGATTTGATTTAGGTACCTATTTAGATGTTGAGCTACTGCTGTTATTATTGGATTTGCTTCTATGTACATTAAGTAATTTATGTATGCATATGATATCTTAGCTTTTGCATGTAAGTTTATTTTACCTTTACTTGCCTAATTACTGTTTTATGTTTTTTTTTTATTTTTTTTTTTTTCATTTGTTCGGTTTTAGAGTAAAGTTATATTCTCTGCTATTTCATTTATCAAATTTGTAGCACTATCAATCCATTTCCCCACAATATAAAAGTTATCTGGAAGAAAATGCTATTTAGCATTAAGTTCGCCTATATACATAATCTACCTTGTGCAATAAAGAATTTTCTATTTAATTTTATCATTAGTATATTGTTTTCTTTTTTTTTTTCTTTTTGTGATTAGGCACTCTTGCTTACAACATGTGGACTCAAATTGGTTTAGCGTACAAAATATGTTTAATTGTGCCTGTAATTTAAGTACCTAACTTCCTAAAGCCTGGAATTATGGCAACTTTATATTCAGTCATTAGGTACCTAATATAATTATAATTCATAATGATATGTAAAACATTCATATGTAAAACATTCATATGTAAATATTGATTTGCCAATAAATTGATTGTTCCTGATTATTTCTGATTATTCCTAAAGGGCCTATGAATGTTACATAAGTTTCGTACAGTTCTTTTTGTTGATAAAATGAGTTAAGTGTTATTTTATTCATAACCTACAGTGTATTTACCTACATAGGAGAAAAATACTTTACCAGTAACGTAATTAGCCTTTTGCTTAGCTTGGCTAGTTACAGCTACAATTGGAACTTCTCTTCCTTATATTTTCAAGCTATTCGGGAGCAGCTCGAGTGCCAATATCCAACTTTAAACTATTTCTCAATCTGATACCAAATAAAACATAAGTGGAAATATTTTGAGTGAAATAATTAACAGCATTAACATAACCCTTTTAAATTTTACAATATCACCGCAATTTTGGCGACGACGATAATCTCTGTATTCTCCAAGTCTCGTTATTGTTCCTCAAAAGATAAAATAAAGTTGTATAGGTAATACTGGTAATACCTAAACGTCCTACATCGTCATGGCTAGACCAACATATTTATCAAGAGCATCACGCCGGCAGAACAACTGTGCAAAGATTCTCATCAACCTTTTTATAGATAACCGGGCTATCATCCATCAGGTCTATCTTTATCCCTATAGAATTACGAGTTGTACAGCCTAATACCCACTAAATTTAATTCACAACAGTCAGGGTAGGATATCAAAGAGTTCATAAAGTTCATCCAATGTTTTTATTTTCACGTCAACCTTGAGTCGTAAATAAAATTGTAAAACGATATTAATAATATGACTAAAGTAATCTGCCGATAATAACTACCTATTACCTAAATATTGACCAAGTAGAAGTATATTCACTTCAACTTATCTCTTTCAATTTAATACTAAAAAGCTGTTAACACCTGTATGTTTTCATTATGGAACGCAATAAATGATTGAGTAATGAGTATTGAGTCCAACCTTAACATCAGTCTCGGTCAAAAAATTCTAAAGTGTATAAATCTTTGGTTATTATATTAGCATATAAAATATCTTTTAACGATAAAAGATATAGCTCTGGCAATGAAAGTGTTTGCCGTTAAACTTATGGTGAGACCTGTCAAATTTGTCAAACAAGACTAGGTAGGTACACCTCCCGTCACCTACACTTAAGTTCCTTGATTGAAAAGATTTTTTAATCGTAGTTCTATTTTACTGACTGTGATACAATGATACATAATTCATTTATTAATTTGAAATCTTAAGGAACACTTTTAATCGTATCATTCATCCGTTCAGCCATTCCTGAATTTAGTGAGATCAAACATACTAACACACACAAAATCTTGCATCTATGTATATTGGCTGATGCTGTCCTTCATAAGTGACACTTATCTGCCTAGCAACATTAAATTCTAATTATGTTAAAAAGTGAAAATCTCTTAATTCTTCATCAAAGCTCGCGGCAATACGGTAATAAGTAGATACGCTTTGTACTACTGCCTACTGATACTGCTAGCCTGCTGTTTCCCTAACACAGGGACCTAGTTGGAAGTTTGAGCGCAGCCATGGTCAATGTAGGTAACTAACTAACTAATTATATGTATGTACAAATCCAGATACAAAACAGATGAAGTTTTTCTTTCATTTTTCTTCAATAACCTACTGATTATAATAACTATGCATGTGAGCTAAGTTTTGTGAGCTAAGTTTTGGAGATTGACTGTATGTAACCTGTGAATACCTTTTCCCAAACTTACATTTTTCTGTTAGCTTATATTCTCACCTGTTATTGTGCAATGAAGTAGGTACATGAAATTGTTTGTGTAAGATTTTGTGAACACTGAATTAAAGTTATATTTTTATTATTTATTTGTTATTTTAAATTTACACCAATTCGTAACGCGACCAAACAGAGAAGAATTGGCAAGAAACTCTGCAAGGGTTGTATTTGTTTTAATCGTCTTTCTTACAATTGATATTAATATTAAGGGGTTTGACAGTTTCATCCCAAACTTTTTATATATATAATTTTTTTTTTTTTTGCTATCTTAATAAATAATTTTTAATTAGCTTTAGTGGACCTACCAGACGAGAAACCACTGGTTAAAGCTTACAGTTGTCGTTATCGAGGCCCACCCTTAGACATTTTTAGCACTTAAATACAGGCTTAGATACATGAATTGGGAGAATCAAAATAAAAAAAACACTAAGTATATTTCTAAACAATAGGTCATAATAATTTAGGTTTATCTTTATATATTTTTTTATCTTTATATTTTTATATTATTTATCTTTATAAGTATCATCGTTCATTTATTCTTGTTATATATATGTATTTTGCTATTATAGTTGTGAGTACTTTGCATTTGTTTTATATCTATTTCCGTTTATTATAATTTGTGGTAATTAGTCCGTTGTTTCTATTGTCTACATAAATTCTTGCCGGTTGTACACTTTTCTACCTGTTTTGTGCTGTTCCATATCCTACTCAAAGGTTTTATTGGAAGAAAACTGTTAAGCTCGCCAGTGTAAAATTTCACAAATTTATCATTTATGCCATGAACATTTAAACAATACAGTGTACTACAATCTAACAATACTATCTGCCCTCTTATCACTAAATTCACACATAAAAAAAAATGTTAGCATATCGTCAAAATAGTCCCGGAAGTTTTCATTATTTCGTGACATACAAGATAAGCTTTCAAAAGCCGATCATAATTTTGTTCTTTTGGAAACACCCTCTAAAGTTTTGCCTACCACTCTGTCCAGCTAAACACTATGCTTGGAAGGGCTTCGAACCACTCCTTAGTCAGGCCTATTAGTTTCTATAAAGCAAAATGTATGATCTGCTTTTGATCCCATTCGTAAATAGCGGCACACTTAACATAACTTTTCTAAGACAGCTGTCAATACTTTTAGATTTACTCAACGGATCAAATCTGGCACAATATTATTAAACAGGTACATTCTTGGTGGGCTAACCTTACAGTTCTCTTATGCTTTATACGACGTTTCTATGTACCTGGGCAGTCAGAAGATGAAGTAGAGCTTGGAGAGGTCGATGTGGACCTTCATTTCCTTGAACGCATCTTTATCCTTATCGAAGACTTCTTGCTTGCTTTTATAATGTTTGTGTGTTTTACTGAAGGTTCTCTCTTGGGAGTCAGCATGTCATCAGATTCCATAGAAATAAATAAAATAATCATTTTAGTTTGCTCGTTAGTACAAAATAAAATTCTAGAATATATAGCACACTTGGGCTCCTACTACGCAGTCCATGTAACGTTGTGACGTATATAGCCACCTAAGCTACTGGTCCTACGTGTAGTGCTTACTTTATTCTGATGTATACATAGCATTGGATCATACTGATAAAAAGTCCGCGTAATGTTGTGACGTACATAGCCACGTTCAGGTCCTATGAGTAGTCCATACTTAAATTAGATGCATACATAGCATTGGATCATACTGCTATTCAGTCCGTGTAATTTTGTGACGTAGTCAGCCACTTTAACTCACATGGTTCATATCATACCTTTCCCTCCAATGGCATACTTAGCCTAGCTTTGTGACGTAAATAGCCACTTGAACGCACATGGTTCAAACTTTTCCCTACAATGACATACATAGCCTTGTGATTGTGACGTACATAACCACTAAAGTAAAAATCATTAACCGCCAACCCAACATATAAGTTGCAAAATAACTGTTTGAAATAAAAGTACTAACATACATGGCACATAATTCCTCAAAAATTAAATTGTCGATTCAATTCAAGTACACCCTGTATGCAGAACAGTAAGAATCAAACACCGCTATCAGGGAGTAGCCCTGACCAAACAGTGTTCAATTCAAACTTTGTATTACGAATTAGATATGCAGAATAGTAAAAATCAAATACCGCTATCAGGGAGTAGCCCTGACCAAACAGTGTTCAATTCAAACTTTGTACTACCAACTAGGCTAGCACAGTCAGATAATCTCGGCTAAAACCGACTGATCTATACCAGCAAAATTGGGCATCTACATATTTAGATCTAAACTCACATTTTTAAAATTCGCAAACCAAATACTGCTATCAGAGAGTGGCCCTGATCGAACAGTATTCAATCCAAGCCTTGTATTACCAATTAGGCTAGCACAGACAGATATTCTCGGTTCAATACCGACTGATCCATGCTAGAAAAACTGGTAATTTCCCTACTTATTAAAATTAGATATTCAAAATGCGGGTAGGTATCGGAACTATTCGGAATTATGTACCAAGTTCTAAAAATAGAAAGGTGCTAACATGGCCAGGTAATCTCGGTGCATTGCCGACCGGCACATAAAACACTATTCAATTCTTATAGAACAAGATGGCGATGTAATATACATTTACTTTAATGTTAAATAATAAAATCAACACTTTCGTACCTTGGTTCATCTCCACTTCTGATATGTGATAAATGATACACATTTATCTTGGGATAAGACTTTATTTTTGCTTTTGGATCCATTTTAGATACTTTCTAGACATTATTGTACAGAGGTTACTTGGAGATCATATTGTTCAAAAACTAACGAGGCTTGTGGCTCAATCTCAATTCTCAAGACGACTTGTCGCTACCGCTTCACTTTTCGGAATGCCCAAGCCTCGTCATTTTTCGTTAGGTACTCCCAGACAATACCTGCCTGCAAAATCCAACCATCGACCAAACCATAGACTTGCTCTCTGGTTTTCGTCAGTCAGGTTCCGAGTTGCCATAATATGCATGATTTATACTTTTTACATCCGGTAATTATTATTTGCTTATAAAATAGATTATTGAATAATAATGATTGTTAAAATAAACTTATAATATTAAAGAAATCATGACAGTAGTTTTTGCGTGAAAGAGTAACAAACATTCTGTCGTATTTATAATATTAGTAGGAAGTAGGATAGGATAGCATAGGATAATTAGTTAGGTTTGTATTTTACCTTTGCACAGAATTTGGTCCGAATGGTAGCAATTTGTGTTTGTAAACAATGATTAACATCGGAGAACATTTCCTGTAGTTATTGCAGTAGTTGTGAATATTCCGGCAATTAATACAAAATAAACCTTATAGAGCACCGTTTACCTCAATAAATGACTTAACAGATTACCGCAAACTCCCAAAGGAAGATATAAACAGTGTACAATTATTGGCGAAATGTTTGTATCTATAAAGATAATGTTGTCCTTTTTCTTTGAGCGTAGAGCATAGGTTCGCGTGATTATTGTTTGGTTTACTATACGAACGAGCCCAGTTTTGTCCTAAATGAGAACGGACTGGTAAATTACATGACTACGAATGATCGTAGCCTAGCGAGTTATAAGACAAAAATTGGGCAGTGTTGAGTCGTTACACAATATAATAATGAATAATTAGTTCACTCTATATACTAACCGTCGAAACATCATTTGAGGCCTTTCCATAACCATAACACTGTGTGAGAGAAAACTAAACGATGAGCAAAATTCATTACTAAGATATCTGGCATTGCAAATTGATAAAAAAATTAATGATACTTATTAAGGAAATTGGTAATTCAAGGTACATTTCCCTGCGCAGTTCGAATTGGGTAAGAAGCGCTAAGCTTAATTTGTAATCATTTATATTTTCACTATGATGTATTTGGATGTAGTCTTTTGTATATTCAATATAATTTGGACTAGGCACAACCGCGCCGTTCCTGTTGGTTTTGAAAGTTTCTCTACATACAAAGGTTGCCTGGAAGAAATAGTTTTTTTTTATTTAGTCGATAAGGTCGCACGGTATTTTTTCTCTAAATAAATGATTTACCACAAGCCATATACCACTTCTGCACTCTCTTTGCTGATGACATTTCAGTCGTTATCCCAAACAGTAAATATACAGCGCTTACAAGCAAATAATTTACAAGTTAATTTTTTTTTTTTTTTTTAATTAACCTCTCTCGTCCCACTGCTGGGCAAAGGTCTCCCCCATAGATTTCCAAACATCTCTATCCCGAGCCAACTCCCTCCACTCTCTTTTGAAGGCATCGAGCTCGTCCCGCCAACGCATCCTCGGCCGACCCCGTCGCCGCTGTCCCTCAGGCGTCCAGGCAGTGGTGATGGTCGCCCACCTATTAGAAGCCATCCGGCTGACGTGTCCCGCCCAATCCCATTTGAGCCTGGCAGCTTTATCTCCAACATCGGCGACACCGGTCAAGGAACGCAGTGTGGTGTTACGCACTCGATCGGTTCGTTTGATACCGAGAATGCTACGTTCCATGGCTCTCTGGCATACTTTCAGTTTGGACTTCTGCGCCTCAGTCAGCGACCATGTCTGCGCACCGTAGGTTAGGACGGGCAAGATACACATATCGATGAGTTTTCGCTTAAGAGTCAGAGGAAGGTTACCCTTCATATGCGTCTTCATGGACCAGTAGCTCTTCCAGGCGTTTTCGATGCGGCGATCAAACAGCAGACTTACATCTCTCATATAAGAATGAACCCTTAGTTGAAGCTGCTGAAACCAATTTCTTAGGCATTGTGTAAGATGAAAATGTCACTTGGAGATCTCATATAAAGAAAATATTTGGTAAAATAAATCGCTTTGCTTACGCACTATGGCGGCTTACAAAAATCTCCTCAAAAAACACGGCGCTACAACCTTACCACGCCCACGTTGCATCGAATCTCCGTTATGGAATTGTTTTATGGGGCATTTCCGTGCTGATCAATAAAGCTTTCATATCGCAAAAGCAATGCATCAGAGCTATTTGTGACGTCAGTCGTTTGACAACATGCAGACCCTTTTTCAATGCTCTCAATCTGCTTACTCTTCCAAGCCTCTACATTTATGAGGTCTGTAATTTTGTTAAATCGAATCCCAAACTTTTTATTGAAAAGGGTAATGTTTGTAATTTTAATACAAGGTTTCCTAATAGACTCCATATACCAAAGATAAAGACCGATATTTGTAATAGAAGCTGCTACTCTATGTGTGTAAGAATATTTAACAAGTTTCCAATATCAATGACAAGCTTACCGCCAAAACAATTTAAAACCAAGTTATTTAAATGGTTAATTGATAATTGTTTTTATTCAATGAAAGCAAGAAAGTTAGTGATTAGTAATGTACATAAATTTATGGTATGAATTCTTGACATTCTTCGGTATTTTGACATTACATATTATAATTAGGTATTATTTTTATTATTATTATTTGACATATAATGTGACTGTGATAAATCATACATCTTAAGTGGGTATATTTATAATAAGGTAGTGTATTTATTTTATGTTAAATTGATAATTCTTAATTTTATTGTGTTGTGTGTAAAGAGATAATTTAAACAAAAAACTATGTAATAATTTAAATATTTGTATGTTAGGAATTGTAATGTACCGATTTAATTTTAATTATGAAAAACCAGTAACCACATTATTCGCAAATAAATATGATTTGGTTTGATTGTACCATTATTTTCAATGCCTTTATCGTAAGAATAGAATTCATTCATATAGTTTATTTCCACAAAACGGCACATAAGTATACTTCAACACAAAGTAATAAGCTTGTTGCGCCCACGCGGACACCGCAGGCTCAGGTGTCATACCGCAGGTGGTACGAACAAAATAGAAGGATTTTGTTCGTACCACCACAATTTAACATAACAGAGTAAATGATATTAGCAACATCTCTGTGATAAAGCTTATTATAAAATTTCTGATTATTTAGATGACAAAAAAGCTTGGTATGATACAGTCTCCAACTCCCTCAATACCAATGTAATAGAAGAGAAAAAATATTGTAAAACTGATATTCAAAAAAATATAAGCCTAGCAGTTTTTCTTGCCAATTTTTCTCTGTTTGGTCACGTTACGAATTTGTGTAAATTAAAAAAAATTACGATTCAAAGTGTACTGTAATGTGCGTACTGAATAAAGAAATTTTCACTTTCACTTTCACTTTAACTATGCTAAAATTGAACAAAAACAACAGTTTGTTAGAGTGCTCTGTGTTGTAGTGAAATGGTCTTCACTCAGCACTACTGCATGTTACCATGCTGCAGCGCTAGGTTGCAGCTAAGGCCAGTGTTGACTCCACGGATATCCTGACCGGAGCCACTTAACTGTACCTAGACATATTTACGTGCTAAACCTAAAAAATGCTGGACAGAATCACACAGCAACATTTAGCCGCAAACTAAGCAGAGCTTGTATTATGGGAACCACGTGACTTAAATTCATTTTTTTGCAAAAACATACCATATTTTTATTAGTACCTGGACGACCGAGCTTTGCTCGGTATTTTTTTTCCGTGTTTTTGTACATTATAATACGAATTACTTATTGATAAAATATGAATATTTTTTTTCCATCTTACCGACACATTAATAAGAAAATATGAACTGATTACTCAATAAAAAATCACAAGTGCATTTAGTTTAACATTTTAATAGTTAACAGTAACATTTAACAGTTAATCAATCAATTTAGTAAGTATATTTTTATCATATTATTTATGAAATCCTAGTACTTCCTACCATACTATACTGTGGGTTTGTCGAGGATTTTCATTTGGAAGGTAGACTTTTGCCATGACTACTTTTGACTTTTTTGCCATGCATAAAGACCGGACTGGAGTTTAAGTCAACCTCAACAAATTCGAATGTTTGCCCTTGGGATTTGTTAGAAAATGCTACGTTTATCATGCCATTCATGAAGACTGGACCACTATACTTTACGTCAACCCCAACAAATTCCAATGTTTGCCTTTGGGATTTGTGGACAGTCATGGCAAATGCAGATCTAACGGGAAATTCTTGACGCTGAATGATGCATCTCAATTGTCCTTTTGATGAGTCAAGGGTTACCCTTGTATATATACTTCTTTGCCAGATTGTTTACCAGTAACAATGTTTGCCTATATTATGTGATTGCACTTTGATTAGACTTGTTACAATAAGTTTTACACCATTCCATAGTCCTTCTGATACGTCTAAATTATGCAACACCATTATCAACGCATTTTTTTCAATTTTAGTTCGTGTGATGGCAAGTCTAAAATGTTGACACTATTTAGAAATTTTGTTGTTAATTTGACTGATCCGTCAGGTGGATCTTTCATTGAGTCATGGCTTTAGTAGATTTTGTACTTACTATACTTACTATAGTAGAAGTTTGGCAACTATATAATAATTTTTTTTTTCAACATTTTTGTTATGAGGTGCGAGTATTGCTCTGTCTTTTATTCCTTTTATTAACCGTCACTGCTCCGAAGTGAGACGACTGGTCGCGAGCGACTGCGAGTTGTGACAATACCTACACGCCAAATGAACTCTATACACGTTGGCGGATGCCTTTACTTGGCCAGCTAGGCCAGCGACACCGAACAATGGCAAGGCGAGGGAAATATGCTATCTATACGTTGGTGTATTGACCTTCGCTCGGCAAGGCTCCACCAACATGTATTGCAGGCTTAATACTTCATATTATTCTTCATTTATTATGCCAATTCACGGTGCGTTTTAATCTCTTCGCAATATGCTCGAACTTGTGCAGTGGCGTGAATTTTGCCATTATTTTGCATTAGAGTTGAATTTTCCCCTATTAATCCCATGTAAAGTATCACGTGAGTTTCCAAAAACCTCTGTTATACAGCGTCTTGCCGTCAAACCTCCTTTTCATGTACCTTTAAAACCTTCTAAACCAAACACTCTTTGGTTTAGTGCTGTTTAAAAATGCCATCTATTGTCAAGTAGCTTTTAGTGTTGCGGTGTCGGCAAAACAGTTTAGTTTTTGTTTACAGATGCTCGTAAACGGGCAATTTTGTCAATTTCTTGCTGCAATGGTATAGCCACCAAACTGCCGATTAAATCTATCACAAAGTGCAATAATTGCAATATTGTAGCCCGGTATTGTATACTGAAATATATTTCAGAATAGTCGCAAGTATTTAATGTCTAGCCGGCTACATTGAAAATGATTTATCCAGCTTTGACTTCACTGCAATATTGCCGTAAATCGTCTTTGCTCTGATGTTTAGGTGCATCTCATTTCCCTCGCTCACCTCCCCAATAAAATAGTATTACTACTCGCCCATAGATGACAGAAAGATTCATAATCGTATTCTAATTATTAAATAAACATTTTTTTTAAAGAGCTTTTAGGCAATTTAAGTAAACACGTGATATTTTATCAATAATTTATATAAACAATTAATTTTCTAGGTCTAACCTCAAACCAAACATTCATTGGCTTGGTGTTGCTTAACAACGTCATCTTTTGTCAAGTAGCTTTAGTGTTGCTATGTCGGTAAAACAGTTTAGTTTTTGTTAAGCTGACAGCATCGAGTTATTATAAATAGAGGCAGAAACGCGGAAAAAGAGTATCTGCACCAAAACCTACTTATTTACTTAGACTTAAGGTCTAAATTCATGCAAATTTGTCATTTTGAAGTTGATTTATGTCAAATACGCTTGGACGATTTTTGTCAGTTTTCACTTGAAGACTGTGACTCTATAGTAGTAGTTTATACTAACTCGATGTCTGATGGCCCTAGTTGCCAAAACAATAGTAATACTACTCGCCAATAGATGTCAGGAAGAGTCGTTTTCGTATGCTGATGATATTGTAGCAGCTTTTTTTGGATAAAACAACATTTTCTATTAATAAAACCCAGCTAGATCGACTTATCGCCCCCAAAACCCCCTACATACAAAATTTTATGAAAATCGTTGGAGCCGTTTCCGAGATCCAGATTATATATATACATATATATATATATATACAAGAATTGCTCGTTTAAAGGTATTAGATAGACAGAAAAGTAAAAAGAAATACATTAAAAAAGAATAACAAAATGATTAAATGCAAGAACTACGTAATATACTTTAGGTTTATGAGCAGATACCTAACCTTCTCATAAATATTTGTAAAAAATCAATACATAATAAGTGTATAAAAGCATAAAAAGACACGTTCAACATAATGGGGGGAGAAAAGAGCCTCCGCCATAACCACAAGTGTTTAATTTGGTTTAACAAAATATGTGGTATAAGCTATAATTTAAAATCATTATGTTGTAGTTTTTTGTATGGTGTGTAATAAAATTATATCTACACAAATAAATAAATAAATAAATAATGCGGGACGTGATCACACAGCATCATGAAGCCCCAAACTAAGCAGAGCTTGTATTATGGGAACCACATGATTGATATACTACACATATATATATTTTTTTTGTAAATACATACATTTTATACATTGAAAACACCCAGACCCGAGACAAAAATCACAACACACATAAACGAGTATAAGTTCATTTTATATGAGAACTAGCTGACCCGCTCGTAATTTCGTTTGTGTTTATACGCTTTCTGTGTGTATGTCCTTTCACGTAAAATGTTTCCCAAACATGGTAATTTGTCACGGCATCCTAAATATGAACAGAATGAAAATTACTTACTTAGTACATTACCTACCCGCACACGCTCCTGTTCCTGAGCTCATTCCCTTTTTCGTTAGCGGGAACAGGAATGGCTCCCGTTTCCTATTTACTGTCAAGCCCTGCCAGTTAAAAATGTATCGTTATCAGACATGAATCCATACTTATCAGAAGAGGAAAAATGATAAGACAAGTCGTTATACGACATGACTGCGTTATTGGAAACATCATCGGAGGAAAAGTATAAAAAAAGACCGAGAATAAGCTACATGAGCCAGATAAAAAAAGTCTGGAAGCGACATAGAACACAATAAATAAATAAAATAAATAAAAAGCCTGTTTATTCCGTCACTTAATACAATTCATGCATACTGCATTTACTTTAAATTAAGATTCAGGTTAAAATTTAAAGTAAAATTCAAAACAATATAATCTAGATTGAAATCAAATCAAAATTCAAAATATTATAAAAAAAAACAATCAAATTAAAAATCTAAGTATGCAATACTAAATATCAAAACAAATTAAAATTTAAAATAAATTTAAAAAACATTTTTTTATTTAATAATATTGTGTATATTAATTTTTTTTTTTATAATAAAATTGTGTTGATTCATGCATTTATTAACTGGCATTAAATGCACGTTTATTAGTTAGGACCCCTCTCGGGTAAAGGCCTCCACCAGTTCTTTTCATAATTCATTTCTTATAATTGTGTTTAATTGTAATATGTCCAATCTTGTGTTAGTGCACCGCCATCCATAAAGCTTTGCTCTTCCTATCCTTAATATGGTTGCCTGGAAGAGATCGCTTTCAGCGATAAGGCCGCCAATTGTGTTACCTTATTATGCTTACACTATAACTTAGTAAGCATAGTACTCTTTCCTGTATGAATGTGGTGATCAATAAAGTAGTTATCTATCTATCTATCTTTCCATAAGTCCCTTTCCATGGCTACATCAGTTCAGTTTTGAAGGTGCTATATTATATGCATTTTATTCTTTGTCATTAGTTGAGTTGAGATGAATTTTAGTGGTTTTTTCATCGTGTAATTTGGTGGTTAATGTGTTATTTGCCTCTCGCACAATCAGTTTATTATAACAAGAACACAATAGAAAGAATAAAATTGAGAACATTTTATCACTACACCGACAAGACCTTGATATTTTTTTATATATTCGTTATAGGTATTGTTATCAGTAGGTACATTTACGTACATCGGCTTATTACCAAAGTTTACCTGCTCATAATAACACAAAAATATTGTACCTTCCATACCTTCAATGAAATTTCAATTAGCAATTTCTCGTAGACTACTCATCGCTGGAGGCTACAAGTTAGCCTCAGCATATTATTATTATTGAAGGAACCAAGCAATCTCAAGGTGATCCAGTTCCGTTTGTTATTAGAACCCAATTACGGCAGTATTCATAATGTTGATATTGAATTTCCTAGCAATTTCGAGAACGTTGTTTTCTTGAAATTTAACCAGTCTCGTATTCAAAAAATATGAATCTAGATAAAAAAACCATCAAAGTGCGAGTCAAACTTGCGCTTCGGGGGTTTTGAGATGTTTTTTTTTGTGATTTAAATACAAATTTTAATTTTTCGGAACTTTGCCTTTGCTTTGCTTGTGCTTCTTGCCAAATTTCATGATTCTAAGTCAACAAGAAGTACTTGCGAGTGTCAATATATATGTGGCATTTATGGCCATATCTTTTGATTGCATTGAAATAATGATGTCTGGAGATTGCAGACCTAAAGAAAGAAAGAAAGAAAGAAAGAAAAAAATAAAGAAAGAAAGAAAGAATGAAATACATTTATTTTCACCCATTACATAGGAAGGTACATGGTAAATAAAAAAACATTTTTATCATTAACTAATTTAACTAATTATTTTAGCTAACTTAGGGTGAAAAGAGGTCCCTGTTTCAATGTCGCATCGACACGCAATTAAGTATTTATTATTAATTTTATCTGGACACTTCCCCGCGTACCTGAGAAAAGGCTATTGTCAGATAAACAGACAGACAGTTGTCATCCTATAAGGGTTACTTTTCCCTCTGGAGGTACGGAACCCAAAAAATGATACTTGGTACTATGCTACTAATATTATAAATGCGAAAGTTTGTGAGTATGGATGTATGGATGTATCAATGAATGGTTGAATGTTTGTTACTCTTTCACGCAAAAAGTAATGAACGGATATTAAAATATTTTTATACAAATATATTTCTGTGTAACCAACATAAACCACATAATAATTTTATATGCCATTTCTTGAATATACTGATGGTAGGAACAGGAATTTGATAGCTCTGAGTCGTAAAATATTGTTATTGAAATAAGGCGGTTGGCACGACGTCAAGGGGTGAATTCACTGCCCTTCAACATAACGTCGACTATTTGACTTTGAATAGCAATAAAATGCCACACTGTCGCGTGCCGGATGACTGTGACACAATTTATATGGTCACGTTGGCTTAGAAGTGTTTTTAAATCTTTGCATTTGGTATTTTATCAAAAAATATTACTTATATACTCTTGTTGAGCTAAAATTATATATTTTTCGAATATCAACCTGCATCGTCTAGGTTTTTCCCACTGCAATTTCAAATTTTGAATCTTAGAAACACTTACACTTTGCAAGGAAGTTATTCATTTTTACAGTTTAAAGTCATTAGTTAGAGCGCCATCTCACTTATAAGTAAGTGACGATGTGGTCGAAGATGTAGCACACCTGCCTAGAATAATATGCAAAAGCATTGCCGTAGAGTTCCGTAACCTATTACTAAGATTTCACTGTCCGTCTGTCTGTCTGTCTGTCTATCACCAGGAACATGATAGCTATCTCATGAACCATGATAGCTAGACAGATGAAATTTACACAGATGATGTATTTCTGTTGTCACTATAACACAAAGCTCTGTTATAAAATCTCTGATACATAGGTACATAATCCATCAGATAAACTTATTTGCAAGTACAGAGAAGAAAACACTTATTTGTTGCTGTAAAATGATCTCGGATCTGAAAAAATATTTTTTCTACACATCTTAATAATTATTTGTTTTTGAATAATATAAAAGTGTAGTAAGTACCAAATATACAAAAGCATTATGTTAGATAATATTGTAAAACAATTTGAAATAAAAACTGTATTTTACGAACTCCTAAAATTTATCTTACTACAGGCCATTAATCTAAACGAGAAGCTTTATAATTTAATTTTCTAAATGTTTACTGAGGAATAATTTTATTACCGCAGACTCTACCATCAGGTGATTAAAATGACAAATGTTCACGGGCTTTCCTCAGGCAACATTACTGAAGATATAATAGTGAGAAACAGAAATATTTCACTAAAAATACGTGTCTACGAATGATTAGGTCCCCGTTTCTGCACGTATGAGTATTACTTGAAATTTGCTGTGTATTTATGCATATTTACTAGGTTAGGTTAGGTTAGCATATAAAAATAAACTTGCGTGAAATTTGTTTAGCATAAAGACTACACTACACTTAGTTATGCAAATAAACATCAATATTTTTTAAGGTAGTTATTGAAAAAAACTGTATAACATTTAGGTTCACATTCCATATTATATGAATTTTCGAAGCATATATTAACTAAAAATGATTTGATTGCTAGTGCTATGCAGAATATACAGAAAACGTATAATAATATAATAAAATGTCCACGAGAAAAATGTTTCAATTATTTAGTAAAATTTAGGTACATCTGATGAATAATGTATCATAAAAGCCTTGAATTGTGACTCTTCTTTTTTATAAATTTATTGATAGAGAAGGAACTATTTTATAAGAAATTTATAAAATAAAGAGTCACAATTCAAGGCTTTAAGGACACATTAGTCATAAGATGTACCTAAATTTTACATGCTATAATACCTACATAATTAATTACCAGTTCACGCACAGAAAATAACTGAAACATTTTTCTCGTGGACTTCTTTGTTTGTCTTATTAGGCCAGTGTGCAACAGGAGATAGACTATTTTATATAATTAATACCTTAGTAATAACACTTAGTATAATACTAAGGTATTAATGATATAAAATAGTCTATTAATTATCCTGTGTTTTTTTTATACCAAAATGTTGCAAACGATCAAAATAAATGATCAAGGAAAACGATCTAGAGCAATTCAACGGTGCTCTGGTTGTCAACCTAACAAATTTGCCAAGCTATAGTATGATTAAGTCCACCGCAATAAAACTCTATTTTGCTTGCAAGCTGATTAGAAGTGGCATAGATCTAAGAGACGTTTTAAAATGAACAAGCACAGTAAAGGTGAACTTGCGTCTGACTGATGTTTTGGTGAATTTGTTAATGGGGTTATTTATTTTCACACTTTTGCCGGTTCCTTCAGCTTTTTCTTTATTGTTTCCTTCAAAATAATGGTCTTTAATAAGTGTGCTTATGCAAATAACTTATCATATCTAGATAACTGTTTTTTTTTTGTTTATATTAGTATATCTTTATTTCGTTTATTTTAAATTTCAATATATAATAGAGTGAGTTTAATTCGTATATTGAATGATGGTGACCGAATGGGGCGTTACTTGGACCATTGTTGTCCACAAGTTGTGAGTATATATCTAAACCCTCTGCTTCCACTTCCTTTCTTCTTCGTATGAGCTGGACGCAAACTCTGGTGCCGGAGTTTTGAGGCCACTCGAAGACCTCCGACATGTCATAACGACTGAAAAAGCTGGAACTAACACCGTAACGTGCCATCCAAAGCACGGATGTACTCAGATCTAAATGAATATAAAGATTCAAATAGTAACCGGGTGGGGTGTTGTTTTAACAAGATGATCTGCCAAGAAGACTAAACTAAGACACCAAAGTAAGCCAGATCACGAACACTTTGACTTTTTGCTGTTTTGTCTAGCTCAACAAGTCGCATTGATATATGTATGTATCCCTTTTTAAACTGATGATAATGGACATAAGAAAGTAGATATCAGCCGTATTCAATTTTAAGACTTTATCTAGTTAAACACAAATTTAATCTTTTTCTTTAAATATTTTTTTGTATTTTAAGTGTTAGCCCGGACTTATTTATTATTATTCTCATTATTTAAATATCGGATTTGACAATTTTTAATTATTATTATGACACTTTTTTAATTGTAAACTCGTCTAAAATACATTTTTTACTATAATTATACATAATACTACTTATGTTCATAAATAAATATCAAAAACATTATAGTAAAAAAATGTATCAAAACGGGAGACCATCGACCGCGGGGCAGGGCTCAAACGGTCGGTGGCTAGGGTTGCAGAGAGAGGAATCTCCGCACAATGCGTGCAGAGTCAAGGAGAGCCGCCTTCTGTATCTGACCCTTGATCCAGCTGCCTAGCGAGAGCCTCTTAAGGTTTCTTAAGAGATTAAGAAGTAAGATTTCTTCGCTATCAGACCGTTCACTGAAACGACTTAATTATTATTTTTAATTTTAATTTTATTTTTTATTTATTCTATTCTATTTATATTTTATTCTATTCTATTTATATTTTATTCTATTCTATTTATATACACTCGAGAGCAATGAATCCGGGTCACTCAAAGAATCCAAAAAATCTCGGAAAGTAAGAATGCTAGGTTAATGCAATAAATTGTATTTAATAGACAATTTAATACTCCTTAAATGAAAGTTAAAAAAATATGAGTCACCATACATTTTATTTACACAAAATTACATAAAGAAAAAAAACTGCTGATCTCTCCTTAAAACAAAAATAGGAAACATGAAATTTTTGAACTTTATGACGATTTTCTTGAATTTCAATACTTCGTATTACCTCCTCGTGCTTCCATTACTGCGTTTACGCGGTTTGGCATGCTGTACACCAAGTTCCTTATACGATTTTGGGGAATATTCTCCCATTCCTCTGTGAGAGCAATTTTGAGCTCAGGAAGCGTGATTGGGGGAGGGTTTCGTTGTTTTACGCATCTCCCTAGCTCGTCCCAAGCATGCTCGATCGGGTTGATATCCGGGATGCGCGCTGGCCACTCCATACAAGTAATGTTCATCTCTTGAAGGTAGTCATTCACAATCCTACCTGTATGAGGTCGGGCATTGTCATGCATAAATATAGCATCCTCACCCAAATTGACCATAAATGGACCAACGTGTTCGTTGAGGATTTCTTCCACATATCTTACGCTAGTTAAAGAGCCGTTTTCTATGATCACCAGCTCTGTGCGACTTTCAGAGGAAATTCCGGCCCACACAAGTACAGACCCACCACCGTAGGCTACTTTTTCTTCGATGCATGCTTGCTTGAATCTTTCCCCTGGTCTTCTATACACTCTGTGTCTTCCATCGTGCTTGTAGAGCATAAATTTTGATTCGTCGGAGAACATAACTTTCGACCAATCTTCAATACTCCAATTACGTGGTTCTGGGCATATCTTAGTCTTGAAATACGATGGCCACGCTCCAGTTTAGGGCCGTTTGCAGGTCTAAGGGGTTTTAAGTTAGATTCAGCAAGCCGACGTCTTACTGTCCATGCACTTGGGTTACTTCCTCCGAGGCGTCGAAACTGATTTGTGAGTTCAGTTCCTGTGAGAAAGCGATTTCGAAGCATGGTGTTCACCAAGTATCGGTCTTCTCGTGCTGTGGTACACCTAGTTCTGCCCGTTCCTGGTCTGCGTAGTTTAGAACCAGTTTCTTCGTAACGTCGGAGAACTCTTTGTACTGTTGACAGCGACACACCGACAGTCCTGGCTGTATCGCGCTGACTCCGGCCGGTTTCCACCAATGTAAGTATTCTGGTGCATTCTTCAAGTGTAAGCGACATGATTTCAGCTTGAATAATGAATATTGAGCACTATCAACCTGGTTTATGTACCAACATAAATGACAGATTACAAACAAAAGCAAAAACAAATCCTGTAATTTCGTAGTTCCATCTTCGACAGTGTTCCCTTTTCAAATTTGATTTTTTTATGATATAACTTTACAATAACTAAGAAGTTTTAATACTTTCATTTAAGGAGTATTAAATTGTCTATTAAATACAATTTATTGCATTAACCTAGCATTCTTACTTTCCGAGATTTTTTGGATTCTTTGAGTGACCCGGATTCATTGCTCTCGAGTGTATATATAATAGAATATTCAATTTTACTTTTTAATTTGTTTGTTCACTTTCTTGGCCAAGCAACTACTTATATGGGTAACCGTTTTGTGGCATTTAGCGCTTTCCTGTTTAGGATTTGGGCGGCCAACACCAGAGTTCACAAAAGCCATAAACAAGAAAAAAAAAAAAAAAAAAAAAACACCAGAGTTGGCCATTACCTAATAGTACAAAGAATGAAGGAACTTCAATGAATATTAAGCAGACAAATCAATAATTTTGCTGTTATCTCAATTCTTGTCAAAAATAGACCTGACAAACTGTGTCATTTCGCCTGTCTATGTTCGAACAACATCAAATTGTCATAATAGTTAATACATAGTGAATATTATATAATAAAATTAGAAGTTATACTTACACACTTGAGTGAATACAGGCCCAATGCCTATTATTTTCTTTGTGAACTGAAATAGTATATAAAGGGGTTACATGGGGGAGAGCTCAGTTCGATTCGATCGAATTTTGTTGCCATTGTCCATACCTACCTTCTAGAAGTTCTACATTTTCATGGCAGAAGAAAACATTTGCTACATTAGCGATCTAGAATTTATGTTTTAAAAGAATAGGAACTCTTTGGAAAAGCAAGTTGACCCTTCACACCTTACAATTTTAATTTTTTCACCTCAAGAAAAAAGTTGGTGGTTGGCAGATAGAACAATATTCATTTCATAAACTCAATTTAAAACTTTCAAGGACATTTTTTTCGTTCCAGTAAACTCAGCTCAGGTATGGACTTGAAAACGTCAGGGTATTTACTAATGTTTTTATTCTTATTCTTTAGATGAGAATTTCTACAGAGATGCTATCACCGCCTACTATCCGTTTGTTTTACTGTTGATTTATGGCAGAAATAGGATAGAAGAGCTCACAAGCTTAGAAAGAGAACGTATGAACTATAGATCTGCTGAACGATCTATTTTAAGTAACTGATAGAATATCTGCCCATCCAACGGTTCAAGATATCGTCTGTATTGGTTAGTCGTATGCCATCCTGAGATTTTAATGGAACCGAGCCGTGAGCATGAGTTTTCGCTCCACAACATACGAAGTGCTAAGTTGGTTGGTGTTGTAACCATTGCAGGTTATCTAATGATTTTTCTTGCTACTTGATTGTGTTCGCAACTTTGTCAAAACTCATGCGCAAAAGTACCTCCTGCTCGGCTCCATTTATTAAAAATAAGTTACCGTTAGCACTGGGTGAATTACCAACTTCGTTGTTTCAGAGAGGGCTGAGAAAATGATTACGAAGTAAATGTTACTATAAATTGAATGAATTTATGACAGATGATAATTTAACTTTGACATAGTAATCTTTCAATATTTTTTATTATAATTTCAATTAATTTTTAATTTATTTTTATTTTCAATTTATTATTGATTGTAATTTTACTAATATTTTAATTTTTAATTTTGTTTTTTTGTGTTTTATGTATTAAATATTGTACACCCGTAAAGGGTAGAGCACATTGACACCTAGCATAAAACATCACCATTGTACCTACATGTGTTTCGACTATAAATATACTTTGAGTTTGACTTTGACTTTAGTATCTCTGGTCATCTTTCTAATCCAAGAATTTATGTTTTTTTATTCGTTCTGATAAACCGTCTTTAATTATATAGATACTATAAATCATAATGCTGGACATTATTATCACTCAGCATCATTTACCTACATACAGTCCCAAACTAAGCAAGAGCTTGTATTGTGGGAACCACATCACTGCTATAAATAATACTTACCTACATACTGTTTTTGTAAATATATAAAATTACTACCTTCCGCCCACGGCTTCACTCGGGTGGTACCCGGATAAAAAGTAGCCTATGTTTGAATCCAAGTCACAAACCATTTATATTTCAAGTTTCATCCTAATCTGATCTGATCAGCCGTTGTGGAGTGTAAGTGACCATAAACATACTCACACCTTAACTTTTGCATTTATAATATGAGCGTTATAGATATCCAACTCATAATATTACTCATTCCGTCTTATAGTGTGTGGTAAAACTATGCAAATGCTACTCAAAAACGACAGGTATAATCTCAAGCCTCTCCACTACTAGAGCCGTCAGATCTGCGATTTTTTATCTACCTTGAGCCATGTGAAAGAGATGTTCGACGCTGGCTATCTTCGTCCACTCATGGTTGTTACGCCTTACGCTTGTTATCCCTTACTTTGCCCATCATAATGAGTTGGAGCAGTTGGTATCTTTCATTTCTTAGTACATGACCAAGATACACTACTTTTCTGCGCTTGATGGTCTGCATCAATTCCCGAGTCATTCCGACACGTTGGAGAACCTTCACTTTCGAAACCTTTTGCGTCCAGCTCATGTGTAATATCCTACGGTAGCACTATATCTCGAATGCTTCGAGACGATTTTGGGTTTCAGCTTTTAAGGTCCAGGCCTGTAACAGTACCGGCCAGACGTAACAATGGAGCATCCTCACTCTAAGCTTCGTACATAGTTTATGGCTACATAAAACTTTCTCTACTTTCTTAAATGTTGCTCGGGCAATTTCGATCCAGCTGCGAATTTCCATTAAGTGATAACATTAGCTCATGATAACAATAGATATTGGAAAACTACAATGAACCCAATGTCAACGAAATCTACCTAATTGTCTTGGATTTGGTCAGTGAAAAAGAAAAGTACAAAGAAAAAAGAGAAGCGAAATTTATCCTTCCTTCACCATGTTTCTGTGTCAGAGACTACCTCATAAACTATGACGTGACAGCTTCCGTCCCTTGGGAGGGAAGCGTTACCGACATTAGGCAAGCTCTGACGATGCGTGTGATGCAATACTGCTGAGTGGATATCAAGTGTATATAAGGACCGTTCACATGATGGTTTTGCCTTGGTATGAAACCAGTTGGTGCGTAAAATTTTGATAATTCATATTTGAGGTAGATAATTCATATTTTTCAAATTTATTTATTATTTAAACAAATAAATTCAAAATCAAATTTTTTATTTTTTATTGCTCTCAACCAAATATTTTTTTCCAAAAAATAGTCTAAGTTATAAATAATGTAACCCTTTTCATGACCAATTTAGTGAAAAATATTAGTAGAAATACGTACTTAATACACAATAATTTTAACATAAAAAAATGTTTTGATATTTTTCCTCGTCCGTAAAATGACCATAATAACCCCCCCCCCCCCCCCCCCCCCTTATATCCGTTGTTTGCAAAACGAGAAACCTGAAACTCATATAACATGTTAAAGAAAAATATCTCTTACTTATAGGAAAATTATAGCGAAGTCTCCAACTAAAACAGTTTTTTTTGGAAATTTTCCAAAATGAAACTAAAAAATAAAAGGGGTTGTTGCCAGGTCAAGTGGGGTATCTAATGAAAGGGTAGATTTGTACAGTATAAAACAATTTTTAATTGTTTGATATCATGCACAGTTTTTTACTTAGGATGAAAAAAGTCCAAAAAATGACCATACTCCCCCTAGAACTATATTTATATTTTACATGAAAATTATAGCAAACTCTCTAGCTAAATATGGTTTTGTAGAAACTTAAATAGACGTGAGGACAGCTGTGGTCAAGCTATAAAGCAAGTTACACGGACAAATATAGTGTTATCTAAAAGGCCTTAATTTGCCTATTCTAAAGCTGGTTTCTATTTTTGTATAGGCCGTACAATTTAAAAGAAAAAAGAAATGTTTTTAATTAGTATCGCACGCCATTGACGTTACCCGTAGTGGGTGAGTCAACTTGCACTTAACCGGTCTTGTATCTTGAATGCTGCTTATGGATAGGGTCATTGATTAGAATTACAAGAGATCAAAATCAATATCACCCTATTTTAAATAATGTGTAGAGAAGTGTATATTAAAAGAGTTTATGCTACACGTAGTTGTAAACGCACATAAATAAAACACAAATGTTTCATAAATACTATCCGACTAAAATCTTTCTAGCGTTAAAATTAACATGTAAATTCATAAATACATATCAAAACAATACCACGGAGGCATAAAATCTGCTAGCAAACATCAAATTGAGTGAAAACGGTAACACATCCCTTCAGCCATAAACTCTAGAAAGTCAAATGAGTAGTAGGAGAGGGTTTGCTTGACGAGCACGTATGCCTTGACACCTCTACGTGCCAAAGTACCTTTGAAATAAAACCCCTTTCTCAAGGAAATCTCGCACTTTGGACTGCATTGAGATGTAATGGAGCCTTAGTTTTAGGAGGAAATAGCCACTTTCACGGTTCAGTAAAACCTTTTTATAACATGGAACTTCGTTATTGTGGCTGGATTTGACGACTTAAGGAAAATAATGTTTTCGGAGAAATCATTAGTGGTTTTTTAACAACACACACACAAATCTGTGACTAACGATACCATTATCAAACAAAGTGACTTTTTTAGCAAAAACAACAAGGGGTTGAATGAAAGATACTATTGTATAATACCTTTATGTATCATACATATCCTTCGCTAAGCTTTTTAGATCCTCTAGAGTCGACTTAATTTAATTCAAAGGCTTTCTAGCCAACTTGCCTCTACGTTGTCTTGGTTAATAAAAACTAGTTTTATTTAATTGTTATTTGTTAATATTATATTATTAACTTTGGTATTATTTTTTTGATTTTACTCAGGTCCGAGCATTAGTTCACGCTTTGCAGGTATGTGTGTGCACCTTAATCTCGTTACCTAGAAGTTAAGAGTCACTGACCGACTGACTGGCAACATACAGCCTAAATAAGTCCAAGAGGCTTGTTTGGAGGGTATGTTTTTTGCATGATTTAGGGTTGCAATAAGAAAGGATTTCCTGAAATTGAGCCCCTGAACTGAAGCAGCCAGGAAAAACTTGAGCGTTAGCGATGTCATCATCATCACCACCAGTCTATTATATAGCAGTAGACTGCTGGACATAGGCCTCCCCTAATGAACGCCATTGTGCCCTGTCCTCAGCTCGACACATCCAGCTTCTACCAAAAGATTTTCGACTTAATTTTATCTTCCACTCCCACACCACACCTTGCTTGGTTTTCACATTTTAGTGTAGTTGTAATGAGTGTTAAAATTTTTGATTAATCGTACCCTTTCTTTTTGTGTAAATGTAAGTGCGATTTTAATGTTGAAAACTTGAAGCACATTAAAATCAATAATTAAGAACTCGATTTTATACAATTTTCCCTAAAGTTATTTGATAAAATCACATATACACAAAAAATCGCAAAATTCGTGGGTAGCCAAGTTTCCGTGCCGGTCGGTGTAGGTAAGCACCAGTCATGTTTTCAAGTCAAGCTTAACTGACAGTTTGGGAGTGAAATTGTGGAGAACTATCCCAGAAAATAAAGAAGTAAAGTGAAGTGATACGATAGCCAAATTTTGACACCGTGGGTTAAAATTATTCCAATTATCATAGAGATGTCTATTTTTTCAAATCAAGACCTATTTTTGACGCTGATAATGTAGCTATCGGTAGAAGAATTTTTAGAGTTTATCCATTACAAACAAACAAACATAAAAAAATAAAATCATTTCTCTAAAATACCTATTCTATTGTAGTAGATAGAGGTAAAAGAGTAGAAAGAAGATAGACAAAGCTGCTATATCCAAAATACTCAACAATAAAGAGTGTTCTGTTTACTTAGACTCCACGCCTGACTAAACTCGCTTGTTTGTCGTTTGATCAATTGAACTTATAAAGTTAATAATTGATAAATTAAAACCTTATATTTATAACAATAAGTACATAAGGTTTTTGCAGTCCTCAGGTTTATTTATCTATTTATTCAATTTTGCATTTTGCAGGTATAAACTACAATAAACGTAAAAACAACAATCATTAAGCTTACACGCCGGGAGTAAGCACTACGGTTAGAAATAGGTAACTCTAATTTGAGAAGCATTTCCCATAGCTCTGCCTGTCACTCACAATTCATCTTGCATATCCCTTCCTCAGGCGCATTTTTTTATTTATTTAAATAACAACAAGTACATGTTTTTAATATTGTACCAAAAACCTTGTTAGGTTTGACTTGGTACTCACATTCGTCGTTAATTATTATTGTTGCTAAGTGAAAATATGTGCGTCTTTTTTACGTACACGCGGCTAGGGCAGTCCATTTCACTCGCTTAACGCTGCTTTTCCACTAGATATGTGCTATGCTACGTTGCTATGTATGCGTTTGATATCCACCAATTATATTCATTGGCACATAGCTTAGCACTGGTGGGAACGGATTCAACTAAGATATGTTTTTTATATGGAAGGATGCGTGCTATGGATATGTGCTATGGATGCGTGCTATGGATATGTGCTATGGATGTGTGCTATGGATGTGTGCTATGGATGCGTGCTATGGTTGCCTGTGCCCTCGCCGCTTCCCCACTATCAATACATCGCATAGCTCGAGCTGCGCATCTTCATCGCGCAGCTACTTTGCGGCGGCGCATCTTCATAGCACATTTTACTGTTACATAGCTCATCAGTGGAAACGGTCACAAAGTTTCGAAACCTAGCTTTTACATTCTCGCAGCATAGCTGCATAAGACATCTCTGGTGGAAAGGCACCCTTATGCTTTAAATGAAATATTGAAGGGAGATGGAATGATTTGAAAGACATTGTGATTTGCAAGTGGGAAGGACTATTAGTCATTCGCACTTGCAAATCGCTATTATAATAGCGTGCATTCCTTAATTATATTGGACAATTTCCAAAAGCAAATATGAAGTGATCATGGCAGTGGCATCCAGATCAGAGCGCTTCCATTCTTTTTGGTCCCGGCTTTTTCAGCTTAGCCATGTTGGAGGCCTTCGGAAGGCTTAAAAATTCCGACACTAAAATTGGCGACTAATTCCTTCAAAGACTTTCTTCGAAGGTGACACGTTTTTACCTAACGCAAAATTTCAATATTATAGAATACATAAAAATGTTATGTTACGGAAACTTGGTAGTGTAATTAAATTTTATAGCATAGGTACCTAGATCTTACTCAATATAACATTTGTAATTTTTCATGAAGCTAAATGGAAATTTCTTTTGAGAATAAAGTTCTATAACCACAATATACCGTCTTACTCAATATAACGCAACACACCGTGTGTTATATTGAGTAAGATCTAGGTACCTATACTTATTTAAGGAAATTTCCAACGTAAATAACCAAGTATCAAAGAGTCTGGATTTTTTTGGTATGCTACCTTAACCAAGTACTTGCTTTATTTAAACAAATTTCAAACTTGACTACGCTTAGGATTTTGAGTAAGTATTTTTATTTTATTATCAAAACAAATTTAAAATATAAAATTTTCATAAAATGTTGTTTGATTGCACCATAGAAAATTGTCTTTGTACTAATAAAACACCGAAAATAGGCAATTTATTTAACGAAAATATAATTACAAAAACTAATTGACGTGGAATGAAAACGGTCATTTGAGTAAACGAGGGAAAATTTCCTTTCTGTTAACTTTTCTATCTGGCTTAAAGTACAATCTTTTAATATTAGAAAATTGGCTTCTACTATTCTGTTATTATTACACCTATTTCTATCAAAGAGATTAAATATAGGTACCTCTATTTCTGCATCAGTTTGACGACAAGAAAATAATTTCACAGAACTACCATGCTTCATTTTGTCTAAAAAGACACTTGATTTCTTACTGCGGTACAAAAAACTAACCCATACTAAATCATATAGTACTACCACTACAATAGGCTATCAAATAAATCCCCCGGGATAGATACTACATCACCGTCGTCGGTCCCCATATTTATTTAGTCACAAACACTACATTTCTCAAAATATATACCGCGCCCGTCGCATAAATCATCTTTGAATAGATCCAGCTCATATCAATCATCCAGCTTTTACAGTTAATATCGTCCGGGGAGGAAAACACATTTCCATAGGTCCTTTTTATGTAAATAGGATCACGTCCGTCCGCCCTTAAGATATGATACCTCGCAGAGATTTCAGATACCTACTAATCCGACAGTATTGTTGTGAACATCGCACAAAAGGCTTACAGATGGTTTCGTAGAATATAGTTAACTGCATTCTGAATTCTATACTAGAAAAGCTTGACAGCTAAATTGTATATCCTTACGGCAAAAACGTAGACACTGTTTGCTGCTATTTATCGCCAATCTAAAAAGCTGAGTTCAAATAAATTGCCAATTTATACTTGCCTAATAAGATAAATCTTTTGGACTGAAAAAAATATCGAATTTAGGTGCCTACAAGCGTGGACATACGGACGACACGACTGGTCCGATACCAAGAGTAAATTCATTAAAATGCAATCATAATAATGTCACAACGATATATTTGGTAGTGCGAACGCCGATCGCCTCTTCCATGCATTATTAGGTTCCCGGTCAGCGGGCGTACAAAATAAATTGAATAATGTGACCAAGCAAACCCAATCCAGCTGTATCCTCTTCTTGCCCTCCTTCTCAAAGTTATTTTTTTTCTGTTTATTAACTTTATTCTCTTAGCAGCTAGACTAGGCTAGCTACGTCGAATGGAGCTGGCGAAGTGGACGTGTTACTTGTCCACTTCTAAGTTTTAAGTTGTTTTTACCAAGCTGCAAAATGCAGTGACTGCGCTAATGGCAGGTAATTACTAAAGACAGAAGCACACAAACCAACCGTTAGGTAGAGCAATACTACCTAATAAAAAATGAATATAAAATAAATTATAACAAAGCCACAGTTTTCAAATTTGAGTTGAAACAGTATTTGTAGGTTGCGTAAATAAAATAAATCACGTAAACTAATGTTAATATATAACAAAATGCGTTTTTGTTAAAGAAAACAAAGCATAGTCTAGAAATAGACGAGTCATAACTCCGTCCCTCAGACCTAGATCTCTATTAGCATCAAGCGGAAACTGCAACGGATTTGGTACAAAAAGCCGGCACATTACAAAAACATGTGTGAATAGCGATACGCTGCTCGGCGCCGGTAGAACACATAGCTGACTCAATTTATGCCACGTCAGTATCGTCGCTTGAATATTCATTGCATACAATATTTCGCGGTTCGTTTACCGAAGTAAGTAAGCAAACGGCGATAAAATTTGATGTTTTCAAAATGCTTCAAACAATGGTTCCCTCTAAAATCTTACTCAGCGTTCATTCATAAAGTTTTATCGATGTATGTAGATAGGTTGGTACCTAGTATGTATGTAGAAAGGTAGGTAGGCTAAGCTCTAAACGGTAAATCTAATTCGTGTAAGTAGTGGTGTCTAAGTGTAGGTAGGTATAAAAAAAAATATTTTGAATTTAATAATTATTCTCTTATGGCGTAATATGGTGTACCTGCGGGTAGTAAGGGCCGGTGTGTAATATAGGCCTCTACCAAAAAACACACTTCCAAAATTTGTATTTGTACTAGATTCCACTCACTACGAATCCATCCAAAATACATATGTTGTTATTATATTGGTGTCAAAAAATAATATAGTGTTTCGAAAAACTTGTTTAAAAAATGTAATTATTTTATAGAAATTAATTCTATGAATACTTCGTAAAGATTGAGTTTAATAAGGGCCATTATAGTTTTTCTCAGTAGCTTAGCGTTTTTAAAAGCGTGATCTAATATCGAATGATTAATAAAGCTAGATGAAAGTAGAAAAAAAATATTTATAATGATTATAATCATAAATTATAACAAAAATATTACTCTTAATAAACACCTGGTTTTTAATTAGGATCACAGAAAGGATTTCAAAGAAAATGGTTTTTGTTTAAAATTTTGAATAAACCTGAAAAATATTACATATACTCGTTATAAGTGATAAAGAAATTATTGTTTATATGCCATGGTTTTAATTCATATTATTTAATAACTAGCTGCGCGGCTTTAAAACGCATTTCATCATTTACATAAATGTTTATTTTTACCATGTTTTGAGTGATGTGCGAACCAGGGAATATTTTTTTTCATACAAATTTTAGAAATTTTGTGCAAACCGCCTAGTTTTGTAAAAATAAAAAAGACTTGATTAATTATTTACTTTGCAGTTGAACTTGAGTGAATCGAAGAACCAAGGAATTATATTTTTTCAATGAAACTTACCACATTTTTTAACCCCTTCAGTGGTCTATTTTTCAAAATGGGATTAGCAGCCTGTGTTATTTAAAAACCTATACTATCAATGTACCACATTTCATATATTACGGAGATACGTGGTAACAAATATATTCAGACAGACTTTCACATTTTAGGATAGTTGGAGTAGGTTTTTTTATGGTACTTTTAGATGGAGCAAGAACATGGTTCATGTTAAGTGGTAACCATTACCTATTACAAAGCATTGCAGCGTAGATCACGTTTTTTTGGAACGTGATCTACGATGCAACACATTCATGTCTCAAGTTTTGCGTACATCCTGCGTCCATCAACTTGAGGCATGAAGATGATAAGCCTCTTGTGCCTGTAATTTCACCGGCACCCACACCCTTAAAACCAAAATAAAAAATAATAATAAAAAAGTATTAGGTAGGATAGAAGGAATCAAATTATTTAGTTTTAAGTTACGTGGCACTTTATATTATCCGCAGGAAGAAGAAGAAGATCCGCAGGTACCTCACTATATTACGCCGTTATGACAATAATTATTGACTTCTACCTAATTTTTTTGAAGGTTTTTTCCATCAGTTATTATTGTGTAAGTGTAACGAATTTTTTTGTTATGACAATAATTATTGGCCTAATTAACTTAATTTTTTGAAGGTTCTTTCCATCACTTATTATTATGTAAGTGTCATTTACTCGCAACATATTAGATACCTACCCAATTTAATACAGCATTTGTAATGTTTAATGTAGGTATGGCAAACACAAATATAAGGCCCGTGGCAAGAATCGCACCCGCAACCTTCTTTAACCCAGACAGGCTGTTGGCTTCTGCGCCACAGAGGTTTTCAAATTATTGTTGAATTCTGAGGGCAATTGAGTTGTGGTACTTCTTCATCCGTATAGAGACATTGCGAGGCGTGCACTGTGAATGGTTAGCTATACTCATGCCGCAGGCTGAGTGGTCGGGGGTGCTCACTATATGCATTCAGCCTAGCGAGCCCTGCTTCAGTGCGAGCCATGCGAACGGATCTCGTCTTGTGGGAGAAACATTTTTCAACGGAGCTATGCATGTTTGTTGGCTGGCTGGCTCACCCTGAGCATAGTGAGCATATGTCGTGCGGACGGCAGCTCTTTTTTAATGTTGCATGTCTCAAGCACGGTGTACGGGGTACCAACGCCCATCTTCGGAACCCAAGCCAACCTCACCTGCACGTGGTGCATCCTGCTAAGCAACGAACGGGGCTCTGGCGGCCGGCTGATTGCGGCATAGCACAGCCTATATCGGCACATCTAAATCGCCTGGCCACCGACGGGCAGCAGCGTCTGTGGTGCGAGAAGCTGTGCCCTGCGATCCTCAACCCGCATGCCCAGCTTGGGGATTTCCCCCTTTATTAGGGAGGCCTATGTCCAGCAGTGGACTGATATAGGCTGGTGTGGTGGTGGATGTGTCAAGCTGAGGCCTACTGTGTGGCGAACCAAACGCAGCGCACGCCTCGCGATGTCTGTATACGGCTTTCAAATATCCACGAACTAACCTCAATGATAAAAAAACCTAATTTAAGCAATACGTGTTCCAAACGATTATAAATAATAGAGTGTACCTGCCCCCAATGTGGTAAATTACTCAAGTCACACAATTTCACGTTTTGTACGCAACAGTTCATAATTAGGTCAAACATAATTTACTACAGCTGCGTACTTGAAAGTATTTTATAGCTTCAAAGGGTCGAATAATACGATCATAAACAGGGTGTTTTTTAAGGGCTAATTAGGCCAGATCCTAAACTTTATTGGGACAACATTTCCATAACTACCAATTCCATCTTTGTTGAGGCACAATTTTTAGGTACATTATTTTGCAATCGTATTAAAATGCCAATGAGACCTTGAGGGAGATGGGAATGGGTATGAAAGCGTGAGCGGGTAAGGGGGCGGGATAGAGTGGTTAAGTTGGTCAAACCTTATGCGCTGTAGGTCGCGGGTTCGAAGTATTTTCTTTACAAAATAAATTTCGATAGGTATTTCATAATTTTTACCGGACTTTTTGTTCACCGACTCTTTATTCCGTACAATTTAAGGTACTGCTTAAAATAACCATGTTCGGGAACCATCTAACAAACATCATGATCTATGATGCTTTGTGATAGGTAATGGTAACATCTTTAACACGCTAAATAATGACTTCTATTAGGCAGCTGTCCCGTATATTTTTAACATAATATATGTTTAACGCTGATAACAAAGCTTTCTGTGGGTCAAATATTTTTTTCATTGGTTTCGTACTACTTGAGTTTACCTATTACAAACATACAAAAAATCAAATCTGTCCTCTATTAAATAGAAGTGTAAAAGTGTACATAAAAAAGGCGCCAGTGGCAAGGTTTATTCGGTTATTAATTTTATACATTTGAGTTAGTGGTCAATTCTAGTGTCCGATCAGACGTAGTCTTATTTGACCAATAATTGTAGCAAAGAGATGCATACCACTTGAACCACTTTTAGCTAGCTATAATAAAAATATATGCTAACTAGAATAGCTTGTGGAAATGCTTAGTAAAAAGACCTATTTAGGACTTTTCCATGTGAACGAAGGCTTAAATTTTATGTGTATCTCCTGTATATTCTCTGTCCCATGAACTTACTATGACATACTTCAAACCAATTTCTGGACCAACCATACCTATATTGTTATAATAGAAACTTTTAGTTCCATACGAATCATAAATAGAAAAGGCGAGCTATGAAATATTATTAAATTGAGCAAAACAAAATTCCAACAAAGTATTCCTCTGAAGCTGAAAAAGTGTTATACTGTGAGCAAAATGAAAAAAGTTTTTTCTGTTGAAAAGAATATTTATGTTTTTTTATTATGGTTTAGAAAAATAGACTTCAATTACACAAAATTGAAAAATTACTGTTTGAAATAGATTCGTTTTATGCAAAACCTGGATATGTTATGATATGTTTCTATTATGAGTAAATTTTACCGTAAACCGTATGGCGTGCCCATACGGTATCGTCGATACCCACATACATTTACAATTAATACACCTACTTACAGAACAATTCTTCTGATACCGTATCGGCAGAATAATTGTTTGCTATTTTTCAAAATCTTTAATTAACTACTTGTCAAATATCTCTATAATCCATAGTGAATATCAATATTACAAATAATAAGAACGTAACAACCAATGTTAGGCGAATATAAAACAAAAACTGTCGTGTTTTCAAACGGAGTGGGCTAACTCCGCAAGACATTTTTCAGTGGTTTAATGCCCTCCTTACAAAGTTTGCAGAATTTATTCAGACTTAGTGACGCGGCGCCTGTTTACAAAGCTTGACCGAAGCTTGCTTTCAAAGCAAGTATTACGATATTGCCGGTTCCTGAACTTTGATTTATATTGTCTAAATTTAGTATTGGGGATACGCACTTGATTTTTATTCAGTGCATACTGGTTTTTTTATAGTAATATACAGGTTTAGTTTTGGTGTTTATATTTTGGATATATTGGTATGATGTAAAAAGATATAATCAATTCTTCTTTCTTGTATGAGTTACGACTAGTTAGCCAACTACGATTTTGAATAATAATCATCACCATCATCATGAACAGTCTGTTGAAATCCACTATGTTCAGCACATTGAATATCGTGAACATAATTGAGGGAGGCTGTGTTCAGAAGTCACCTTTTGAACACAGCCTCAAATATGTTTACGATTAACGATCATGGGCAGTTTAAATCATAGTTAGTAAAATAAATTAATTAAATAAGAACAAAAAATATTAATAACAATCTAAATCAAACTCATTAATTTTTTACACTTCGCAATTTATATGATTTATATTATTTATCTCCATCACCTCCATAATCTGCAAGGTTATGGAGAGAGTACTTAATAATAAGTTGCTGAAGTACCTTGAAGCTAATGACCTTCTCAGTGACCATCAATACGGTTTCCGCCGGGGACGGTTAACTGGCGACCTTCTCGTGTATGTCACGCACTTTTGGGGGGAAGCCATCGAGAAACATGGGGAAGCAATAGCTGTTTCTCTTGACGTCTCGAAGGCATTTGACGGGGTTTGGCACGCGAACCTGCTTAACAAACTTCCAGCGTACGGTTTACCACCTGATTTCTGTGCCTGGATATCCGACTTCTTGAGTGAACGGTCCATCAGAGTGGTCATTGATGGATGCTCCTCAGACTACATTGCCATCAACGCAGGTGTTCCTCTAGGGTCTGTTCTCTCGGCGACTCTTTTCCTGCTACACATTAATGACCTGCTTCAGCTGGGCATTATTGAGTATGCAGATGACAGTTCCGTCACAGAGAGATATATATCTACGGCTCGTTCCACTAATCAGAAAGTGTGTTCACTGAGAGAAGGCCATGGTTGAGCGGACAAATCGGACTCTCAATCTTGTCTCCCAATAGAGTTGACTTTAATGCCTCTAAAACACAGGCATGTCATTTTCTGGCGAAAAAAAGTCTGTTTGACCCTGCTCCCACTTTTCGTGGTACACCGATTAAAGTAACCGACAGCCTCGAACTTCTTGGCATGGAGTTGAGAGCTAATCTTAACTTTGGCACCACAATTGAGTCTAAAGCTCAAATTGCGGCCAAAAAACTGGGCATCTTCAATAGGGTTAAGCGATACTTCACACCTGGTCAGCTTCTGACCCTGTATAAAGTTCAAGTCCGATCCTGTATGGAATATTGCAGCCACCTTTGGGATGGTTCAGCCAAGTATCAACTTGCCGCACTAGACTCAGTTGAACGCAGGGCTAAGAGGCTCATTGGTCAAGAGTATCTTGCTAAAGCAAGGCTCGAGAGCTTGAGCCATCTTCGCGAGGTTGCGTGTTAGTCGGTCTTATAAAGATTGTACTACGGAGAGTGTGCTCAGGAGTTACATGACCTTATTCCGCCTTCACCTTTCTTCCATAGGAACTTCAGACGCACTGCTAACTACCATCCGCATCAAGTTGTTATTCCATTTAACAGGACTAAGCGTTTCCAAACATCATTTATAAGGCGCACTGCTAAAATATGGAATCAGCTACCAGCGTCTGTTTTTCCATTGACTTACGACCCTAACGGCTTCAAAAAGAGAGTTAATAGGAATCTTCTAGGAAAGTTCGCCCCATCGTCGACCTCATCCTTGCCTATGCAAGCCTCGAGGTCAAGAGCTGGCCCATATTAAATAAAAAAAAATATGTTACTAAGCTTGTCGCGAGATTTACTTGTGTAGCTGTATATACCTATTTTATAAAATACATACTTTTTTATAAATTTACATAGGTCAAGACCAAGTTCCATACATAACATAATAATATTAATATTATTGTATTCTTGTTTCTCTACAAGTAAATTTCGCGACAAGCTTTTATTTAATATAAATTGAGTATAATGTAATAAATTTATTTTATTCTATGATCATTGCTTTTCTTTTTAAAGCTTTAATTATAAGCTTGTTTTCAAAATTGTAATTTTCTTCTATTTTATTTTTTAGCTATCGCTGTGTTTTTGTCCATCTTAATTCTTCTTAATCTTTTTATTTCATATTATAAAGCGTCGTTTTTCACCGATCGTTTGCCTGTTAATTTAGTATAGTTCATCAATAAGGAGACGAAAGGTTGAACGCAGACGTCAGTTTAGTCGTATTTTTTTCAGCAAACCCTATAATTTGATACCCATATTATAAGAGTGCGTAAAAATTAATTAGTTAACTTCTTGGGCTCCGCCATATTGGATTTAGAGTAAAGTCATTTTGTTTTTCGTATTCTTTTCAGCACACCCTTGCATTACCGTATCACAAAAAATAACCAGTTCGCCATCTTTGGCCGCTTACAATATTTGATTAAGATCTATTTTATTTTTCGTAGTTTACTCAGTAAACTATGGCGTGTCTGGGTGTTTTCTATGTATGATATGGTATGTATTTACATAACAAAAAGTATATTATGTAGTATATCATCATGTGGTTCCCATAACACAAGCTCTGCTTAGTTTGGGGGTCCATGATGCTGTGTGGTAACGTCCAGCATTATTATTTACTTCATACCAATATCGTAGAAGTGCATTAAAAATAACTAGTCCGCCATCTTAGGTATTCCGCCTTGTTGGATTTAGAATGAAGTCACACAGCTAACCATGCATTATTATCCAAACTAACGTGTTTACAAAATTTCAGCTTAATTGGCTGAAGATATCTGCTTCAAAATTGAGTTGCAAGATTCCAACCGAACAAACATAGTTATATACGTACATTGCGAGTTAAATAAAAAATTGTAAAAAAAAACAGTTACTTACATAGAAATCTGAAAAAATGACTGAAAAACTCTGACAAGAGTGGCCGACTAAGAAAATATTATATTTTGGTAGAAAAAGACTATCTACAAACCGATATTTCACCCAGAACTGATATTTTTACACTCCATAACAAAGAAACTGTAATAATAATTGAAAACGTCACTTCTAACACCCTTCCAAGTGCTGACCAAGCGGAACGACGTGACGGCTGTTTGTACAACATACATTATCTTGTCTGTAGCAGCATTATATTTCCAAGTCAGTTATAAGAAGCAAAGTGGTATTTAATTTTCTTAATGTTTGTTGTATAATTTTATTTGGGCAGACTGTTGTGACTGCTATTAAGATGACAAATGAACTTGGGGCGTCTGTGGCAGTCCTTATCTTGATATTTAGAGGGTGTTAATAAAAGCTTAATATTATATAGGTTGGATTTAGCATTACTATGCAAAAGAAATGCATTTATAGATAAAAAAAATAGCTGATGACAATGATGTTTATTTTCTAAGCTCGCATTAAGTTCTTCTCAGGGTTTTTTGATCTTTAATTATATTTTTTTGCCGATTTGTTATAAAGTTTTAGGGCATTTATTCAGTTGTATTATTTAACTATATTATTCTTCTTTTATTCTTTAATCGTCAGCATCATTATGTAGCCTATTAAAACCTACGGCTGGTATAGGCTTCCTCTTTATCACGCCCTTTTTTCGGTCCCTTGTGTAATGATTTCTTTAATTAAGATCAGTTTATTTCAACAATCATTACTATTCATTTATTTTATTTAATCTGTATAATCTATTTTATGAACAAATTATTTACCGGATGTAAATCTATACTTTTAAGTGTTGATGTATGGCAACATTAGCAACTACTGACTGGCCTGACGAGCGATACTTGCTCTCTGGTTTTGTCGATGGTAGGATTTTGGAGGGATAGATTGTCTTAGAGCACCTAACGAAAAATGACGAGGCTTGGGCATTCCGGAAAGTGACGCGGTAGCGACAAGTTGTCATAAGAATTTATGAGCCACAAGCCTAATTAGTTTTTGAACAAATTGATCTCCAAAGTAACCTCAACGAAATTATATGGTAAAAATGGATACTCAGTCTCTGGAGTACTCAGTAAAAATGGATCTAAAAGCAAATGGAAGTAAAATATAGACTTATCCCAAGTATATATGCGTGTCATTTATCACAATGCTTATTCACAGATACCCCGTTACGTCCACGATGTCAATAAACAATCGGTTGACATCTTGCTCGTCAAGCATAAATTCCGAAAAAAATAATAAAAAATGTCATGGCTCACGTGAGCTAAGCTAAGCTGAGTTGATCTATCTATTGTAATAACTCTATTTAGCTTCTAATCCGCTATCACTGCCAACTCATACATTGTAAAAAAGAAAATACGCGTCAATATCATCCACGGATCCGATTATACCATAGACTCTTTTACAAAAAGCTAAACAAAGCTAAGCTAAACTTGTGTTAGCTAAGTTTACGGTATGACAAATAAAAAAAGTTCTTTTTCAATCCTGAGTCCTCTTTAGCTTTTAGAATGATTTGCAGAATATCCTCAATTTTATTTGTTATTAATGTAGGTGCGTTATTAGGGACTCATAAGACGAAAGTTACAGGGAAATAATAAGCAATCTTTCTATAGGAAGATTACCAACAATATGTGAAAATGAAATCCCGCATATTATATTGTTGGGGATCCAATAACGGCCCTCGTGGAACATCTGTGGGAAAAGAAATTTATTATAGCTAATGTTTTACGCCTGGAACGTAACATATTAAAGCAAATTCGTGATTTTTACTGTATTCAAGAAAAAAGCCTCCATGTATTGTACTTTTATTTAATGAAACCACTTGGCTTTTCTCTTCATTCTAAAAATACCTAATATATTTATTATGACTATATAGTAGGTATGGCAAGAAATATTAAATGAATGCTATTATTAAATCGCCTTACTTATAAAAATCTTATAAAAATGCTTAAATGTATTGTCATCTCTCTCCGTTGGATAATGACAGACAGTGACAGGGCTAACGTTAAGCTATGGTTAAATTTAAGTAGCGTTTATAAGTAGGTGTTTAAAAATTACATTTGATTGAGGAATAATTTTTGCAACACCATACTACATAAATATTTTTATTTCGTATTCAGGCACTTGGCAATCTTTTGTTCACAAAAATAAACCAATGTGCTGACTGATTTTTTCTTGATTTGGATGGTTCGTAGAGAAATTATTCCAGTGTCTTCCTCTTATTGATTCTCTGCGAATGTATCCGCTAGACTTTGTATACATTGTCTTCAGTCTAGGGAATTGTAGGCTGGCAGCCTATCAATATAAAATAATCTAAGTTTGTAAGCTTTTGAAAATCACACTAATCACACACATAGGTATTATGAATGCGAAAGTTTGTGTGTATGAGTGTGTGTGTAAATACTGTACATATTTGGATGAAACTTAAAACATACATAGTTTATGGCCTGGTAAGGGGTTCCAATCTCCATCTTTGGAACCCAAGCCAATCTTACCTGCGCGTGGTGCACCCAGCTGGCTGTTAGCTAGCTAACTAACAAACTGGGCTCTGGCGGCTGGCTGATTGCGGCATACTGCAGCCGGTACTGGCGTAGCTAAATCTCACATTCACCACCAGAGCACCATTCAGTGGTGCGAGAAGCGATGTCCTGCGATTCCCAACCCATATGCCCAGTGTGGGATTATGAGCATACTTCCCTTCTTGTAGGGGAGGCATATGTCTTGCAGTGGACTGAATAGGCTGATGTTGTTGATGTTGTATGGACTGGATATTAATAAATAATAATAAATAATGCTGGACTATCACACAGCATCAAGTGGCACCAACCTAAGCAGAGCTTGAGTTATGGGGAATCACATGATTGATATATTAATACTTACATATCATACATAGAAAACACCCAGACCCGACATTAATATCTGTAGAAAATGCAAACATTTGTTCCGCGGCGGGAATCGAACCCGCAACCTTCTGCGTCCCAGAGCGCCACAGAAGTCGTCAAATATAAATCATACAAAGGCTACATGTTAGCTTGCGAGCGAAGCCGCGCGGGCGGAACCTAGTAAAATATAAGACGCTCGTTTCAGTGTGCTTCTTTTAGAAATTTGATTTTCGAGAGAGCATCCTGGTAAGATTTTTAACATAAAAAGTCACTTAGACAGATTCGATTTATAAGCAAAATTGCCTTGAGTTTTAAAATAAGGATAAAAAAATAACTTCTTTTCAGCAGACATGATAACTGGTTTTTCAATTTAAAGAACCTTAAATCTAATAATAATATATCTATTATCTTCTAAATGGAAATAATGCATGAATTTATTCTTGTATTTATAATATCAACTGCTAAGGAGTAAAAGCAAGTAAAACCCTATTGAAGCTTATTATTCTCAGATTTGACTAGAGTCTGGTATTGCTTTAATGAAGTATTAATAGTTCATTACCGCAGCGGCCATCAAAAGAGGCATAGATGGACCATAGATGGACTTTTCTCAAATAATGCACGGAAATTAAAACTAAATAGTTCCTAGGCAGAACTAGTACATTTTTAAAGAAACAGCTTTCTATTTGCAAGCCGGTTCGAAATTGAATTAAAACCTTTGATTAGTTACCTCTTTGGTTAACTTGTTGCGGAATAAACGATCGTTCCATTTTGAAATGACACGACAGGTATGAGTTTACATAGTAATTTATTTGGCCGCAAAACACGACAGATATGGATTTTCATACAACTTCTGCCGGCCGCTACTCGCATATAGCTTTGTCCAGTACAGCAATTTCGATTGATCTTCGCAGAAAGTTGTCAAAATAATGCTCAAATTTCCAAGCATGTTTGAGAAAAAATAGTAAAGTTATCAGCATAGTGGAGTAAGGGATTTATTGACTTAGAACTAAGTTTAAAGAAATAAAAATAATTTATTTTTTAAAAACAGTATCAATCATAATGTTAACATTTCAAATAAAACTAAACCCACTACTAGTCACAATTAATTCTTTAAAAAACAATGTATCGAATAGATAAAATAAAATAAAACAGTATTAGAAGTGTAATGAAAACGTTAAAAAAGGAAGCTAATTATCTGAAATAAAACCAATAAGATGACTAACGCCGTAAAAATAAAACTAGGCTAGTAAATGGTTAGGTCTATGAAAATAAATAACAACTAAAGCCACGGTTGTTACAGGGATTTATCGCTGGACTAGAATGGCCATCGGTTCGCGTTTAGCACCCTCTAGGGCGGAATGGAGCAATCCCTTCGAAGTTAACAGTTGAGCTCGATTAGCTGTAGGTTTAATGGGTATTGGCTATAAGTCTCCAGCCCTTTTCCGAGCTCTAATTAGGGATTAAATTAATTGTCTCATAAAGATGCTTGGCGCGGGTAAGCCAGGATCAAGGCAATTTGTATTAAAAAATATGCCTTACCATTTTCCTCTCAACAGACCTTTAAATTAATTTCCTTGAAATGTAGATTACGTACCTTAGCATCTCGACTTTCATCGGATAGATAAAAGTTAACTTCTTATCTATGAAAAATGTTATGAAAACAATTATTTTTTAATCCTCGAAAAATATTAGATAACTCTATAATAACACCCTAAAAATCACATAAGCACATAGTTTCTTCACTCCACACTATGTGTCGTAGTTACCAGAAACTATTAGTAGGTAGGTACTTATATAACAACCCATAACCTTCTGACGGGGCGTATAGCCGCAGATGCAGATGCCCTTCGGCGGTCATGGAATTCAGCTATATCGGTGTAAGAATACGCTATACTGTAATCAACCGGCCGCCAGAGCCCAGTCTGTTCGTATACTTTGTTTCCGGAACCCTTCATCATGTAAAAATTCGTTCCGTAACGGAAACCTGTATCCTCGTGTGCCGACTATTGCTACAGCCATTGCGCAAGAGCTGTAGGTCGTGAAAATTCATTCAAAAATTATTATTTTGTGAAATTCAATTTCAATATAAACATATAAGGTAGGCACTTAATAACCAAATTTCAATATGACCAACATTACTTACCGCAGCAGCTACCAAAACTACTTTGGACCTTAGGGGCTCCGACGAGAGAAAGGATAATAGATATTGGTACACACACAGTTCCGTAAAATATCCAAATTACTAATATAACTTGTCGTAAATTAAATGGAACTAGTATTTCACAAAACCAGAATATTAAAGTTTAATTTATGAAATAGATTTACTTTCATTATAAATGATTTGTTTTTTATTGATATTAATGCTTTACCAGAGCACATGATGCAATAGATGGCTAACGACTGAATGAAATTGAATGTCACAACAATAAAGCAAGTACATGCTGGGTATAATAATTGTAGTCTAGCTCGTGGCAAAAGATCTAAACGTTAGATATATTTATTGAGAGTGCGATTTAATTTGTACATTCCAATGTCATCTCGTCAGCCATCTTTTTTCTAATTTAGATCTCTACAATATTGAAGTTTTTCGTGTTATCATTTGTTTAAGTTCTTTAGCGAAAAGCTAAATATTGTAGAGATTCAACAATCTTAATTATGCTACGTAACCAAGTCGTTTGGAAAATCCCCGCAAGAAAAAATAATCACGGAAGCCCTTCGACGGCCAAGCCCATAAAATGAACCTTTTGTAATAAAATAAGAAATAGCAACAGCAAATAAGCTAGATGTTTCACGTGGGTATTCTCTGGTACAATGCAGAGGTCAGCAGAAGGTCATATTTAATATACCCCGCAAAATGTTGGATCACACTCTGGAGGGATTCTGTTGGCATCTCGCAGGTAACTATCCCATATACGGGGACAAAATAACGTATAACCTTGTATAAAGGCTCTTTATTACACTTTCATGAAATTTGTCGTCAGTTTGGTCGCAAAATTTGGGACTCATTCCAGAATCCGTGCAATATGTTTCACGACCTTCAGGGCTAGTAATATCAAACTTTGTGAATGCAAAATAAAGCCGTTCATAAAATCAAACACGTTAAACAAACTCTGTCTAATATTCACAGTTTTACTCTTTCAGCATTTATATTTTTATCTAAACCTATCACAATGATAACTATTAAAATAACGCAGCCTGAGCGTCCTTCCAAATAAAAGTTTTCATTATTATCTAATGAATCCAAGCGCCTACCTAGCTTTTAGTATTACTTTATGAACTCCATAAATAGGTTTTTATTGTTTGAACCTATCGAGATAGAGTACTTTGTTTGAACCCTATAAAAATAGCACTTATACTTTATAATCTGAAACGTTTCCATAACGGCCGTCATAAATTCTACCAGTAAAAATTCAATTCAATATTGGTAATTGTATAAAATGATGTGGCCCCAATTGTACAGAGTCTGAAATGAATGTCTCCTCTGGGCCCATAAATCCTTAAATATTAAAACTGGAACAGTTTCTATGGACACTCGAGGAGTAATGAAGACCAGCGATGTTGCCGCGTAAAAGGGGTCCGGCTTGCTGATTATTGTTTTTATAGTGCTTTCAGGGGTCGAAATGAAAAGTGGTTCGGTAAAACGTAAAAGGTAAAGTTGTGTAGGTACAAAACACTATTGCGTTTAAAAAAAGGCCGAAAAGGCAAAAAGGAATAAAGGACCAATCCTTCGGACCGAAATATAAGTATCTACTTCAAAACTATAGGAATATTCAATACTATAGGACAATAAAATCGCCGTTTAGCTATACCTACGAAGTACCACTTTAATAAAATTAAGTAAGTAAGTTCATAATTATCATGAAGTTTTTCAGGGTAGCAATTGTAAATACGAAAACAATGTCTTTACATTTGTTATTCAGAAATTATGTATTATGTATACTTACGTGGGACGTCAAACACACTTTTATTTATTTTTTTGAACCCCGACTAGTGTCGAGCGCTTTTGAGCACAGAATATGGTGCAATTGATATTTTCTTTCATTGGTGACAGGTATTCTGTACTTCATCTAAATACACACATCATAAATGTCAAGGGATCAAGGTATTTTAAAAACAAAACTGCTCTATTGTAATTAAATAAAAATGTTTATTCGGATTGATTAATTAGAAAAAAAATCATGTGTTGAAAAAAAAGATGAAAAACATGGCGGCGTTGACATTTTAAACGATTTTATGGATTTGATTAATTTTTAATAAATAATGCTGCACTATCACTATCTGAGCTTGTATTTTGGGAACCACATGACTGATATATTATTTATATACTTTTTTATATCATACATTGAAAACACCCTGAGAGAAATATCTGCAAATAATGCAAACATTTTTCCCGCGCTGGAATCGAACCCGCAACCTTTTGCGTCTCAGGCGGACTTTCGCCCACTGCACCAACTGTCAAAAATTCTGAAAACATCTAAATTGATTGATTTTGATACATGCTTATTTCGACGCCATTCAACTCAGATTATGAGTGAATAATTGATTCTATAGTACTTACCTGTGATAAGAAATATCTAGTACCTACAGAGAATTACTAAATCAGTGGTATTTGCCTACATTTATGGGAAAAAGCGTTACTGATAAGTACCTACTGACACATATTAAACGCAATAATATTCATCTTTTTTGTGCAACGCCGATGACGAACACTGTTGGCCTTACCTTATGAACATCTTTCAAAAGATAAACGATGCTTAAACTATTGCCATCTCTAACCGTTCGATGATGACAAACAGTGACAGGGCTAACTTTGATCATTGATTAACTTTAAGTAGCGTTCTTATGTAAGAGGGTAAGTTTCCATAGAAACGGAGCCCTGACCGGCGCCGGGTAGTGGCGGCTGCATGGCGGCAGTGCGCAGTTGTTTTTTGACATTTGACAGTTTTCGTTTTATGTTTTTAGGCTTTTGTGCCCTTATGTGTATATTTTTTGGTTTCAGTGTTATAATTGCACTAAATAAGTTATTTTTATATTTCCCGCCGCCAGATCGTCACCAATGGCATCGGTTGATCGGTTAACCGAAATGTGGATTGAAACGCGTTTATCAGTTTAGAGTGAGCGTCCACCTTCTTCACCTGATCATGTCTTCCGCCACAGCCAGATTTAGATGATGTCACAATTCAATTTTTTTTTACAAAAAAAAAATGTATCTATGTAGTATATCAATCATGTGGTTCCCATAATACAAGCTCTGCTTAGTTTGGGGCTACATGATGCTGTGTGATAACGTCCAGGATTATTTATTTATTTATTTATTTATTCAGTTTTCTGCTATGTCGGAGGAATTTTTATTTTTATTTTGTAATGACAATCCGACATAGAACCAAAGTTGTCGACATAGCTTAGAAGATTAGCAAGCTGAAGTGACAATTGGCTGGCCATATCTGCCGAAGAACCGATAACCGTTGGGGTAAACGAGTTCTTGAGTGGAGACCGCGGCTCGGCCAACATAGTGTATGATGTCCTCGGGCTAGATGGAGTGACAATTTACGAAAGGATACTGGTAAAAGCTGGATGCGTCGAGCTGAGGACAGGGCGCAATAGCGCTTATTAGGGGAGCTCTGTCAAGTCAAGCAATGGACTGCTATAGGCTAATAATGATTATGATCAATTATTGCGATTCCAATTCCGCTTACTCACTGGACTATCTACTCAATGTACTGCTTCATGGCAAATAGCGTATATGATTTTCAAAGTTTGAACCCCCGTGTTTGCAAAATCATAATAACTTTCAAAAGTTCCCGCAAGTACATAATATCAAAAACAGGAAATATAATGTTTAGTTTGTCACTGTTGGATGTTATGCTTGTGTGTGGAAAACTTATTGCTAGCCAGCCGCCGAAAAAGTACCTACGATTAGAGAAGTATTCTCGTATATCGATGGTTGAATTCTGTAATAAATGTTATATGCGGTTCATGTTTAACTTAGAAGCCGATACAACCATTTGACACTTATATAAATAACTTAACGTGCCAAGCGTGATTCCTAATGCCTGAAATTGACAGCTGAAAGGCATGTAATTATAAGTTTTAGTTTGAATCTCGCTAGTTCGAATAAAAATGTTGAAATGGCACTTGTGAAATTGCAAAAGTTAAACTTTACTGAAAATTCAAACGCTCTAAATAATATTTTGTTCGTTTGAACTGTAATTTAAGAATTCAAAACTGTTTGAATTTTTAGGTTCCAAAATTTCACACAAAAATATTACATTACTATAGTCTTCATCGCACACTAAGATTTTCTCTTATGTTTCTGTTATCAGGTACTAATTAAAAACCTAATCAAACCATAGTATATACCATACCCAATACCGAGACCTGAAACAGTTAAACAGACTCTAAGCAAACTTTTGTATTAGAAATCGAACTCTTAACCTCTTTTTGTCATGGCTGGCTTCCCGTGTGCAAACCAGGTCATCAATTTGATAATACCAGTTATTTTAGTAAGCCCATTCCACCATCCCACTTCTTGGCCTTCTCCATCTTGCCAAATTGCCAAACTGTGTTCACGCTTCGGCTCCATAAGTCATGACGGGTAGGACGCACTGGCTGAAAACTTTCATTTTCAGGTACTGCGATATACGGTGATGAGACAACTCGACGTAGTTTTCCAAATACTGCTCAACCCAGCTAAATCCTCCTTTTATATACCTATTTGTAAAAGTTTGGTGAAAGAGTTACTCCCACCAAACTTTTACCGAAACCCGTTGAGCGCCAAGATTTTTAAAACAAGCAGTTCATTACAATTAAAATTGTGTTTTAGTTTCGTTTAAATACTGCTGACATGCAAGACCGTGTATAAAAATACGCGCAAAACTGCGTGGTTATTCGACTATAACTTTTAATTAAAAGCAAACGACTCGTTCTCCTCGATCCAATTATTTTACACTAACGTTTGCTTGCGATTTATTGCATGGACCAATGATTCGGTTTGGTTTGAATGAAAAGAAAAACATGAATCGACGTCGGTCATACACATATAAAAGAAGATACCTAGCAACCTACTTCCTACTGATGTTATACGGGCAAAAATTTAGATGTAATAAATAAATAAATTATCATCATCATCATCATCATCATGATGTGCTTGTACATACATTTTTTTTAGTAAATACATACATAATATACATTGAAAACACCTAGACCCAAAACATTTGTCGCGCCACGGAAATCGAACCCGAAACCTTCTGCGTCTCAGGCGGGCCTTCGCCCACTGCGCCACAAAGGTCGTCATGATGTAAGGGTTTGAAGATATAAACATGTAAATATGTAGGTATGTTGTTTTGTTAATAGGTATCCTAAATTTTGAATCTATGTTTGTTACACCTTCATGGCAATACCACTGAATAAATTGAGCTCAGTTGTACATAAGTATTAACAGACCAGGAATATGAAGGCTACTTTTATTCGGGTATCATGCGAGCGAAGCCGCGGGCGCCAGTTTATGAATAATTTCCAGAACCAATATATACTGAATCTGTAATCGGACTGCTAATAATTATTATTTTATGAATATGAAGGCGTAATAATTAATGATTTATGAGCACATATAGGTGATATCAATAATGGATAGATAAGTATTGTAATATTTATACAAAATTAATAATTTTGTGAATAGTATAAAACAAAAGCGGGTATGTACCTAAATAGGTAATAGGTACTACGATTACGATTACGATGTGCCTGTTATGTCTCGTTGCTGGGCAAAGACCTCTCCACGATCCCTCCAGTCATCTCGATCCTGAGCTATTTGTACCCACGCTCTATCGAAGGTGTCTAGTTCATCCCGCTATCTTTTTCCCGGTCTGCCGCGGCGCCGGCGTCGTCTTGCGTTATCAGGGCTCCACTGAGTTGTTATCTTAGCCCATGAGTCATCGCGCATGCGACAGACATGACCAGCCCAGCTCCATTTAAGTTAAAGGAACTGAGATAAATAAAATAAATATTGCCGAACATTTTTCACACAGCATGACAACAGCAGCAGCCAGCAGTACACTTGCTCAAACCTGCAACCTTCTAATCTACGTCTTTACCCGCAGAGATCATTACGAACCGAATGTCATGTTTGAACTTGCTTCTGTCTAACAAACAATGAAACATCACCAGCAATGAGGGTCCATTGCTGGTGATGTTTAATTGTTTGTTAAACAAATAACAATAAAATTACTGAAACAACACAAACCACAACACAATCATCCTTAAGATGATTCTCATTAAACCAAGCCGTGCCCGGGGCGTGCCGTGTACGTGGCCCGGACGGGGCACGGATTTGAAACTGTACATACATTTTATATGAAACAATTTATACTACACAGTGCATGATCCGTGTCCCGCCCGGGCTCGGACGACGCTCGTCTACACAAAGGTTGTTGGACGGACCCGCCTCGTCCCCTACTGTTTCATACAAAAAAAAAACACACAACCGAATTGAGAACCTTTTCCTTTTTTTGTAGTCGGTTAAAAATGTATGTATCGTTTTAAATCCGTGCCCCATCCGCACCTACACGGCACGCCCCCTGGGCACGGCCCGGTCTTATGAGAATCATCCCTCACATATAAAAAGCTGTTAAAAAATAAACAAGACCATTATAGTATTGCCATATCTCATTATTTATTGACACACAGTCAAAGTAAACTACACAGAAAAAACGATATTTTTATTGAATACTTAATCCTTAATAAATTCACACAATGGAAGAACTCATGTCAAATTCAGAAAACCCAAGCTCAGAAAACCCGTGCAATCTTATAAATTCGCAAACAATTTGCGAGATGGTGTCGCTCCCCTGTATTTCATAACCTCAATCTTTCTGACGTCCTAGGGGATAGAGTAATAAATGACTTTGGTCTTATACGATGAAGCCAACATCGTAATTTAGGAGCGTAAACCTGCAAACAATGTTCAAATAACAAAGAATTCTAATAATATTGTAAGGCGAAAGTTTGTAAAAAAGATATGAGTTGTGAGATGTGAATTGCGAAATATTTTTTCCTCTTTCATACCATAATTCGTATGAGCTGATTTTTTTGGCATAAGTAAATAAAATCAATTGTAGTGTACTGATAAATAATAAAGTGTAGTCGACCCGTCGAGTTTTCTCGTCACCCATACCGCAATGCTTGAAAACAAAAGTTTTCGATCAGTGCGTCCTACCCGTCATGACATACGGAGCCGAAACGTGGACACTCACAGTACGGCTAGTCCACCAGTTTAAAGTCGCTCAGCAAGCTATGGAACGAGCTATGCTCGGGGTTTCTCTGAAGGATAAAATCCGTAATGAGTTTATCCGACATAGAACTAAAGTTGTCGACATAGCTCAAAGAATTAGCAAGCTGAAGTGGCTGTGGGCTGGCATATCTGCCAAAGAACCGATAACCGTTGGGGTAAACGAGTTCTTGAGTGGAGACCCCGGCTCGGCAAACGTAGTGTAGGACGCCCTCCGGCCAGGTGAGGTGACGATCTGCGAAAGGCTGCTGGTAGAAGCTGGATGCTCGAGCTCAGGACAGGGCGCAATGGCGCTCATTAGGAGAGGCCTATGTCCAGCAGTGGACTGCTAAAGGCTGATGATGATGATGATGATGATGACGATGATGACCCGCTCGGCTCACTCTGCATGTGGCAGTCGAGGTGAGCGGTGTTCTGTGCATTGTCAATCAACCACCCTTAGAATACTTATATCTTATGTACTCTACACCAATCATAAAGAGATGACTATAAAAATTTTGGAAACCTAATATTTTTTTTTATTAATCGTACCAATAAACCCTATTAAACTGAAACTAGATTATTCAATGATTTTGAAATTACTAAATTGATTTCATTTAATACAATTTACTAAAATAATCGAGAAAGTACTCTGTAAAGTCACAACCTTCTTAAGTTATAATAGTCAAAAATTATCCGAGTGACGTTGATATACAGAAAGAACAAATAACGTTTGCACTGAATTTAGACCCTATCTCGAATTGTTTAATGTCAGTGCAATATGCATCTTGTGCTGAGTTTTGGTGTAGACATTTTTGCCATGTTTGTGGCTCTAGAGTTTTTACTCATAAAATACTATGTTGACAAATGCCAGTGGGTTGTTCCCAGCAACTCCAAAACCATTGTTCACAAAATTATAAATTCCATACACTGATTCCCATGAACTCCAAGATATTTTAGGCTGTAAAATACCTACCAATTTGTTTCCCAGCAACTCCAAGAAATATTGAGTACAGTCAAACACAATATCGACGCGCGACGTGTTGGTAGGAAGATGGTATAATGAAATTTAAAAAAATGCTTTACTTTATTTTTAATCGGTTTATTCAAATATGTAACTCAGTATAATAATTAAAATATCTCAATAATCAGTCGTTCATTTAAAGTCAAACTACCTAATTAAAATAAATCACAGATTCAATCAACAGTTTCACTAACTTAAATTTAAACTTAAGGTTAATAGTTAAATCTACAGAATAAACACAATTTGTTACCTATGTTTTTTATGAGTTTATTAGTATGATGGTACAATTACAATTAAAATATCTCAATAATCAGTCTTTAGCTTTAAGTCCAAAATTTAAAAATTACCTAATTAAAATAAAATCACAGATTCAATCAACAGTTTTATTAACTTAAGTTCAATAATTAAATCTACGGAATAAACACAATTTGTTACCTATGTTTTCGTGTAGTATTTTCTTGTTCCCTGAAAATAAATATATATCATCATTTAGGGCAAAATTTTATTTTTCTGCTGTAAAATAGGTAACATTGATTGTTCGCAGTTACATTTTTTTGTAAATACATAAATAATCATAAGTACATTGAAAAAACTCAGACTCGAGACATATATCTGTATAACATGCAAACATATGTCCCGCGGCGGGAATTGAACCCGCAACCTTCTGCGTCAACAGAAAGCCAATGGTACCTACTTAAAATAATATTAATAAAGGTACTTACCAGGCTTTTCAATGTATGTAAATGGTGTGTTTTGACCCTCACTAGGCCCAGCGATGTCGCCATCTTAACTATCAGTATCATCCATACGATATTTAGCTCACACTCACACAAACAACCTACAAAAAAACACGACACAAGCTTGTGCTTAACGGTGGGATACAAGGTGGGGTCAACTGATTGCAAATCCAATTTTAATTTACTTCCAGGCAGGAACAAAAGAATTACCGTAACTACTATATCTATCTTGCTCTACTTAGCTATGATTGGCCGATTAGCATAGAATTATCATCCCTTCGGCGCCGGCGCCACTCGTACTTTACTTACCAACACGAATGCACGTGCAAACAAAATGATTTTATTTTGTCTATAACTCCACTCTATAACGTCTAACCGACCGGTTTATTTTGGTGGTGCGCTAGCAGTGCTACCTAGGTACGCTACGCACTCTCCACTAACATAAACGGTTCACACTTTATTGATTAATTATGTTCAATATTTTTATTGGCCTTAAAATACAACAATCATAATGTGCAAGACAAATCTAAAGGTACTGTACTGCTACAATAGTTTTTGGAGCCAGCGGGAAGTTTTTTTAGTGGATAAAATATTTTAATTTATTATTAATAATTTTTTGGAGCTCGTGGGAAGAATTCTAGGAGTTGGCGGGAACAAGGCATGCCAGTGGGTATCTGTAAACAAATAAATTGACTAGTCATTTGAGCAGTCGCACAACCTGTCATATCCATAATATTCTTCCTTCATAACAGTGATGGTTAACGGTTTGTGATTTCAAGTCTCATCATCATCGGATTTGGATGATACCTACTTGAAATATACGTAGCTTATGACCTGAACTAGCTGATGTGTTAATCCAGGTCATAAACTATATACGTATATTCCAAAATCCCCTTATATTTAACACCCATATTGTAGAAGTGCATTTAAAATAACTAATCTGCCAATTTGGATGCTTCGCCACGTTGGATTTAAAATGACGTCACATAGTTTACCATGCATTAGTTTGAAAAAAAAACATATAAGCCAAGCAGAGTGTCTTGCCAATTCTTCTCTGTTTGCGTTACGAATTGGTGTAATTTTTTTATTTTTTATTTACGTTTCAAAGTGTACTGTATGTGCTTATTGAAATATAAACTTAATTTGATTTTGATTGTCACCCAAACTAAACGTGTCTACAAGATTTCACCCAAGTTACAATGCAAAGTTTTTCTTGGCTGCTCTGCCATGTGGAATTTACAATAACGTCATACAGCTTACCATGCATTGTCACCCAAACTAAACGTGTATACAAAATTTCAGATCAATCGGTTTAAGATATCCGCTTCAAAATTGAATTGCAAGATTTCACTCGCACATACATAGTTAAAATGCAAGTTAAATAAAAGTTTTTAAAATTGTTGTATGTGTGTGATTGTAGTTGTAAATAAACGCTTTGTCATTATATTCTATAAAGGACTAAGCGCTTTTAAACATCATTTACAATGCACACTGCTAAAATATGAAATCGGCTGGCAGCGTCAGTTTTTCCATTTACTTACGACGCTAACGGCACTCCACCTGGCCGGAGGGCATCCTACACTACGTTTGCCGAGCCGATGTCTCTATTCAAGAACTTGTTTACCACAACGGTTATTGGTTCTTCGGCAGGTATGGCCAGCTAATTGCCACTTCAACTTTCTAATCCTCTGTAGTATATCTGTTACCACTCAACTCTATAATGGCTCAACTTACTAAATAAATAATGCTGGACACTATCACATAGCATCATATATCCCCAAATAAAGTTGAGCTTGTGTTATGGAACCAATTGACTGATAAACTACTTATTTATATATTTTTTTGTAAATACATACATATTATAGTACATAGACCGGCGACTGAAGATCTGAAGATAATGCAAACATTTGCCCCGCGGCAAGAATCGAACCCACACAATTACGTCTCACTTTGCCCCTTTGCCTACTGCGCCACACACAGAGGCCGTTGAACTTGGTATAAACTTATAGTATAAACATAGTTTGTGACCTGGATTAACACGTAGATTTTTATCCCGGTACCACGCGAGCAAAGCCGCGCGCGGGCAGAAACTAGTAAAATAAAAATCATTGCTGGGATATTTATCACATTTAAGATATCGCGAGAACCGAAAAATTATGAGTAAATTTGTCATTTCTTGCGATATAATGTCTAACGTGATAATGTATAATGATATTTCCGATAATAATTTAAGGCCCTTGATAGGTAAGGTTCTAGGTATATTTAAGGCAGCCCGCACATTGAGCCACTAGACGCGACCACAAGCTGCGGACGAGTCGTTTCATACATTTTGTATAGTATCGGCGAAAACCGAACGTTCCAGTGGCCGCGCTCGAGCCACAAGATGCGGGAGTCGCCTGAGCTCACTACTTGTGGCCGCGTTTTTCGCTCACATCGCGTGCACACTCGGTCTCAGTAGCGAGCTTTTGGCGGCTTCTTCCTGGAATCCCGGTGCACCCACGTCCCCACCAACGTCAGTCTTACTGCAAGCACGCAACCGAACGCTCGTCACGATGTAGATGTTTTTATCTCTGATAAAGAAGGGCTCTGCTATGACTGCTAAACAGAATTCAGCCAAAAGGAGTGGTTAACTATCGGCGACTGGTGGCCGCCACTAACGGCCGGTTCCTATATTATACCGTTACCGATAACGCCTCGTTTTCCTTTGAAAAACTGTCAAAAATTAACAACGAGGCGTCGAAAAATTGACAGTTTTTCATGGGAAAACGAGGCGTAATCGGTAACGGTATATTATAGGAACCGGCCATAAGCCACTAGCGGTTGCAATTAGTGGCAGCGGCTTGACTGAGCTTCTAGTGGTCTCGTTTACCACTGGGTATTAAAGGTTCTCGAGTGGCTACCACGAAATGGCAGACGAAGTGTAGACCTTCCACCAGACGGTGTAACCCCCCCCCTAAAAATATCTCTATTAAATAATTATTTAGTTTTTAAATTTAAAGCCATGGAAAGTCAACGTGGTAACCCTACGCATGCCCTGTACAAAACCCGCGATTCTTTTGAGGTATTTTAAAACGATTTCTCTAGCCTACCCTAAGATTATCTACCTATTCTAACACAAATTTTGATCGAAAACTCTTCCTGAACTTATTTTCTATTATTCCTATACTTATCAACGAATTAACGGCCTAAGATTGGCGTTTTATTCTCTATTCTTGAATCTAGTGGTTTAACAGCTTATAGTTATTAAATAGTATATTAGATATGCTATCAATTAAACGTAATGCATTATATTGATATGAATCTTTCATTCTGACTCTCTGAAATCAGTAAAGGATTAATGGATCTAATTCTCTTTCATACTGGCTTTAGTGATCGACGTAAAACTTGTGAATATAATTATCTTTCATACTGGCTCTTTTGATCGGCATGAGATCATGAATAGTTTTGTCTCTCACATTCTGACTCTAAATTGGCATAGGGACGCGCTCCGCCCCGCGCGTCCTGTGGGTTTCGTCTCCTTACTTGGGTACCCCCCACCAAGATTTCATTTTGGGGGTTGAGAACATGCTTCATTACTGTCTGTAATTGTATGGTCAGTCTTTTGACAAGCAAAGGAGTAAGAGGGAGTGATTTTTCAGCTAAGGTGCATCAAATCACTGATATTGATAATACCTATAACTTAGGTAAAATGAAGCAGTTATTTGTCTGCTAATACAATACGAAATGTCCAAGGAATTAGATTCCTAAAATGTTAGCTTAGCTATACACTTGAATAAGAAATCAATGATATATTTCACCATGATTACTGATAGTATCAAAGACTTACATTTGCCTGTCTTTGTAGCGTGAACCTTATTGGTTGTACCTCATCTATTGCGAGGATTTATTGTGTAGATAAGAACTGCATCTGCTTGTCTTAGTAGCTTCAATAGCTTGATAAAATATATCAATACCTTTATTAGGCTATCACCTCATCTTGTGCGAGGATTTTAATATGAAAACAAAGGATTCCATTCCTGGACAATTTTATATTGAATCATAGAACTTAACTGCTCATTCTCTCCAGTTAATAGGTAGATAGATAATTATATATAATATACCTTTACAGGCTAGATAGATTTTAAAACAATATATTATTGAATCTAAAAATAGAACGGCTTGGCCTGCTGGTCTTAGCTAGGACGCTGCCACCATAATGATCTAGATTTTACCAATAGGCTAAATAAATTCCTGCCTGCCTACTTTGCTAGGCCTATTCAGGCAGGTTAGACTTTATAACGTAATATATATTATAGAATCTACAAAAAGGACGGCTTGGCCCGCCGGATTTAACGTGAAGAAAATACAGGACCTAGATTTAACAAATATACTAAATAAATTCCTGCCTACCTACTTTTCCTAGCCTACCATTGAACCTGAACCTACGTAGGCCCTAAAATAGCTAAGTGTGTGATTCTTTCAAAACTAGAAGTACAACCTTCTCATTTACATGTAAACGTACGTGTCTCTCATCGGGGTCTAATGATGAGATACCTGGCTAACTGCTAGACCTAACGTCCCTACAAATATGTACGTGTACCTACCACCCTAGCCCTAAACATATAAGTGTGATAGATAAATATATAGATAAGTACGGGAAGTCTGTTACCAAGCGACCTAAGGCAACAGATGGAAAGTGGGTAGGAAGTAAGGATGAGGGAAAGATTTTCTCACTGCCGGTCAAGCAGGCTCACAAGACCGATCAGGGTGCTGACGGCTAAAGGTGTCTTGGCCGCAGTGAGAGGATGATGGAACCCCACAAAGCTAAGGGCAAGGAACGTAGCCCTTGGGTATAACACCGCAAGGTTTCCGGACTACGTTTGAAGTGATCATTCAAACAAGCCTTCTACCCTTCTCATTTACTTGCTCAATACGCATGGTCAGCAGGCTCACCAACCAATTGAAGGACGTGAAGGAGTCTTAGCCACGTATTGAGAAGCAAAGAAAGAGCAGATCATCTCTGAACTCGCTATACTCTCGTCTATTATCTGTCTTGAATTACGCATGGTCAGCAGGCTCACTAGACCAATTTAAGGGCGTGAAGGTGTCTTAGCCACGTAATAGATAATAGTCGAAAGTTCACTTTAAATTACGCTTGGTCAGCAGGCTCACTAGACCAATTTAAGGGCATGAAGGTGTCTTAGCCACGTAATATCACTTGATAATTTACACTGAATTTACTTTACGAATTATAATCGTATAAAAATGGCGATAAGGCTTGGATGAACGATAACTTCTTGGGAACCGTGGACCGTCCGTCCGTAATTTCGCCTCGACTTATTCTTGTTCCTCCCCGTACCGATAATTGTGGAATGATCTCGCCGTACCTAAATTCCCCTTTTTAAAACCTTTTTCGTTCCGCCTCATCGCATTCGAAACGCAATAACAAGTTCCGGAAGTTACGCTCAATCTAAATCTACCTCAGTCAATATTTTGATAGAAAAGTGATACATTATATAAAGTATTTCTATCAAAAGTTTATCCTTTTAATCAGTTATGAATAGTAATAATTATCTTACAGGATTTCCATTAATTTAGCGATAATAAATACCTTTCGTATTACGTCGCTTGAACTGATGGATTATTCTAAAACAGGCCATACTGAACATTATATCTATTGCGTTAAGAGTTCATTTCATTATCTAAATTTGAGTGAACCTCCATATAGTCCCGCTTGGCAGCTCTGCTAACTCAATGATCAGACCCATCCAGTCCAATATGGTCTTTATGTTTATAAAGTTAAGGTTTAAATTATGCTTTAAAGTGTGTTTTCAGCCTAAAACTTTCCACTCATTATTGTTTACGCTGCATTTTTCACAAAATGCAATAACAAAATCCGGATGTTAGCTCATTTATAATCTACCCTCATTTATATTAAATGTAGCATTTCTGCAGTTAAATTATTACAATAAAATAGTTATTGTTATGCTAACTTTATGATTATATTCATTCGTGAAATTCAAGATGTTTTATAAAGCTTTATGAATTCAATTAATCTAGCAATAATTAAATAACTTTTCTTCAGTTTGTTGATTGACCTACCCAACTATTTAGAACTAGTAATTATGGTTCTTATACTTGATAAGTTAGAGTTCATTTTATATTTTCAATAAATGGTTGAATCTCTTATAATTCGTTGTTTGACGTCGCTAGTGTTTTTAAATAAAGCAAGCGGTGATGCCATCTTTTTTATTTATTATGCAATATTATGTCTAAGTTTCTATAATGCATTGATTGATGTCGCTAGTGTTTTCACTCGCGTATTTTCAAATAACGCAAGCAGTGATGCCATCTATTTAATTTATTAAGCAATATTATGTCTAAGCTTCTTTAATGCATTAGTTCTTGTCGCTAGTGTTTTTGCCCGCGTATTTTCAAATAAAACAAGAGATTTATTTATTTACCATCGAGTTAAGAGTTAATTTTACGTTCAAAGAGACTGGTCTACCAAAAGGTTTATTTAGATACTATATTTTCCTATATTTGTGAGTGACGGAACACACCATAGGGTTCTGTTCCGTTACAGCGGACCGACGACATCATCAAGATTGCAGGTAATCGGTAGATGGAGAGGGCTCAAAACCATTCTCCGTGAAAATCCTTGGGGGAGACCTAAGGCCCAGGTCACACATATCGGGCAAGGACATGGCGCGGACATGGCGCGGACGTGGCACGGACGTGGCGAGGACATGGCACGGGCATGGCGCGGACATGGCTCGGACAAGACGCAGAAATGACGTGACAGAGGCACAAGTGTAGTGCAGTTTGTTGTCCGGTATCGATGTGTCAGCATGTCATCCTCAGAAGACGAAGATGCTCTTGCTCTCGTGCATACAATTACCTAATAAATATACAGATCAGGGCCCGTACAACCCCGATTTCGAGTTAGTTGCTTCGAAAGTGAAACCCCTTCATTGGGTTATACAGTTGACGGGATTACCCTTTCGTTTGGGTATTCTCCTCCTAACACAAGCGAAAGTGTAACCCGTTCCTTTTGGTTTTCAGTCGATAGGGTTAACCTCTTATGAGGTTAAACGAATGAATGGAGTTACCTCTTGATAGGTTTTTTTGAATGTTACACAATGGTTATCATTACTCCTGACACTGGGTGGGGGAATTTAGATTTTGACTCTTGATTTATGTCGTCAATCATTAGGTATAAGTTCGGATCGCTTTATTTGGTTGAAGGAAGAGCGTCCCTGCATTAAAGAAAAGTTTTGAAAACATAAGGAAAGTGCTGTGTTTCAGTCAGTTTTCATTGGTCATCATCGCAGAGTATGCGTTATCATAAACGAGACCCGCAGTCAATATATTAAAAAGAAAAAAAAAGGTGTTTCAGTGTTCATTAGTCATCAGTTATGTGACGACTGAGATGATGACTGAGGCCCGCAGTCAACATGTTAAAAAGAAAAAAATGTGTTTCAGTCAGTTTTCATAGGGCATCAACGCAGAGTACTCTGCGTAGCGTTATTTTTTATTTTTATTGTTTTTATTAGGCAAAGCCAACAGTACATACACATAATGAGCATTTTATAAAGCGTTATGTCCGAGACCCGCAGTCAACGTGTTAAAAAGAAAAAATATGACCTCTAAACTATTTTGAATAATAATTTTTGATTGTCACTGTCACTGTCACTCTAAAACTCAAACTTAAAACTCAACTCAAAGCTCCACTCGAAACTCATTCTACAAATTCATCTATAAATGGTTATATCTCTGGAACTACTCATCCTAGACTAGCCGTTAATTGCTCAAAAGATAGCTATTGACAAGACCTTTATTTTCAATGACATATGTCAAACTTGAATTTGCCATATCTCGAGAAGTACTCATCCTAGACTTGCCGTTACTAGCTCAAATGAGAGCTACTAATAAAATCTTAATTTTCGATGACAGCTGTCAAACTAAAAACTGTCATCGAAAATTAAGATCTTAACAATAGCTATCATGTAAGCTAGTAACGGCAAGTAAAGGATGAGTAGTTCTCGAGATATGGTCGATTTAAGTTTGACAGCTGTCATCGAAAATTAAGGTCTTGTCAATAGCTATCATTTGAGCTACTAAAGGCAAGTCTTAGATGAGTAGTTATCGAGATATGGTCGATTTAAGTTTGACAGCTGTCATTGAAAATTAAGGTCTTGTCAATAGCTATCATTTGAGCTACTAAAGGCAAGTCTAAGATGAGTAGTTATCGAGATATGGTTGATTTAAGTTTGACAGCTGTCATCGAAAATTAAGGTCTTGTCAATAGCTATCATTTGAGCTAGTAAAAGCAAGTCTAAGATAAGTAGTTCTCGAGATATGGTCGATTTAAGTTTGACAGCTGTCATCGAAAATTAAGTTCATGTCAATAGCAATAATTTGAGCTAGTAAAAGCAAGTCTAGGATGAGTAGTTCTCGAGATATGGTCGATTTAAGTTTGACAGCTGTCATTGAAAATTAAGATCTTGTCAATAGCTATCATTTGAGCTAGTAAAAGCAAGTCTAGGATGAGTAGTTCTCGAGATATGGTCGATTTAAGTTTGACAGCTGTCATCGAAAATTAAGGTCTTGTCAATAGCTATCATTTGAGCTACTAAAGGCAAGTCTAAGATGAGTAGTTATCGAGATATGGTCGATTTAAGTTTGACAGCTGTCATCGAAAATTAAGGTCTTGTCAATAGCTATCATTTGAGCTAGTAAAGGCAAGTCTAAGATGAGTAGTTCTCGAGATATGGTCGATTTAAGTTTGACAGCTGTCATCGAAAATTAAGGTCTTGTCAATAGCTATCATTTGAGCTAGTAAAAGCAAGTCTAAGATAAGTAGTTCTCGAGATATGGTCGATTTAAGTTTGACAGCTGTCATCGAAAATTAAGTTCATGTCAATAGCAATCATTTGAGCTAGTAAAGGCAAGTCTATGATAAGTAGTTCTCGAGATATGGTCGATTTAAGTTTGACAGCTGTCATTGAAAATTTATTCCAATTTTATTATAATATAATTATTATTGCGTAAAATAAACAATTAGTAGTCTGCATTTCCACCCTTAATGCTTAGAACACAATTATCGCAATTATTTTTAATCTTTTGACCGAAATTCTTTTCTCCATTATCTCCTATAATCCACTTATAACCCGAGTTACAATGATAAAAAGGGTAACCCTAAGGAATGGGTTTTGGAATAATACCAAAACCCAATACTATTGATAACCCTCATGATCAGATAACCTAATCAAAAGGGTTTTGAATTGTTTAACCTATCAAATAATAGTGTAAACCATACGGAGAGGGTTAACTAAACTTTTGGAAAAACCCTGCCGAAAACCTCTTCATCGGGTTACCAAATCGGGCCCTGATAAAGTTGAAGAAAATACGCGCAAACGAATTTGCACAAGGATCAGCTAGTATTACCATGGGTATTACATAAAAAAAATTTAATACCGGTTTAGTTTAATCTCTTTCCGATTTCCAGCCACAATTTATCTTGAACATTTCAGTTACAATAATGGAACGACAATGATCATAAAGCGTTGCATATTTTACAATCAATTCAAAAAATTCAATATTAAATTCGATATCGTCATTCGTCACGCATTTTTACATCACTAACGGACATATGTCGCAAGCAAGTACATACTACGAACTGGCGGCCATCTGACGCCCATCTGGCGGCGATCGGGCGCGGGCGCCGAAATGGCGCGTCATACGTCCGATCAACGACATACCGTGTGTCCTAAATTGTGCTTTATTTCCATGCATTTTGTATAAAATTTGAATGGAATAGGAAACCGCCTGTGCCATGTCTGCGCCATGTCCGTGCCCGATGAATGTGACCTCGTCGGACGCAGACAAGGCACTGGCGGTTTCTTATTCCATTCAAATTTCATACAAAATGCATGGAAATAAAGCACAATTTAGGACATACGGTATGTCGTTGATCGGACGTGCTTATGACGCGAAGTCGTCCGAGCTAAATTGTGCTTTATTTCCATGAATTTTGTATTAAATTTGAATGGAATAGGAAGGCGCCCGTGCCATGCCCGCGCCAGGTCAGACAAGTGGGGCCTATACCTAAGTTCAGCAGTGGATTTCTATAGGTCGTTGATGAAAGTAATGTCTTTGCGTTTTGCATTCTTATGTACAAAATCACAAACATACTAAATCACAAACATGCTTATAGAATAGATGGATTTATATGCATTTCTATTATGCTTTTAGAATAGATAGATTTTAATACAAATATTTTTGTAACCGGAGTACCAAATAAAGTGCTTGAAAATTTTAAAGCAATTTATTTGTTACTTTTCTTGTAAGCAATGTGAGCATTATTCACTTTTCACGCTCATTCAATTACTTACTCGACGGTGCACGTTAGATTCACAAAGTACCAAAGCTTTTAAAATTCAGACCTAGATATTCACATACCTAAGAACGTCTTTTTAAACAGGGTGGGGTAAAATCTTCCCTCATTTATGGCAGCTACCTTTTCCTAAGTAGATAGAAAGTTTTGTTCTTAGGAAATTACAGATTTATTTATCATCAGCCTAGCAGGCCACTGTTATAATGACATTATCATAGGCCTCCCCTAATGAGCGCCATTGCGCCTTGTCCTGAGCTCATTGAAACACTACTATGGTGAAAACTCAGAATATTTTTTTGTAAACTTGATTAAGCAAATGCTTCCTTTAATAAGTGAATATTTAATAGCCCTTGCGCAAGTCAATACGAGTTTAAAATAAAACGATTATAAGAAAATGATAATACTCATACTAACTTCAATGTTATAAAATAAGTAAAAAAAGCTCTTTGAAAAATAGTTCAACGCCATAATAAACCTTATGGCGTACATCCAACACCAAAAATCATAAAGTAACTAATAAGTGTGATGTTTCTCACAACGCTTTATTTTCTGTGCATCATCAATAATTCAATTTCCGTTCAAAACATCTCTTTATCTATAGAAAATACACAACACACACTCTCTCACAGAGAGAGCGGACATGCGATAGGATTCCGAACTAAACGTACAAAATAACCCATTTGGGTTGCGGATGTTTCAAATCAAATTTCATAAACCCTTTGAAACCCTATCTTTATATACTTGCTTAAAATACAGTACTTTTTTAAACCTTATTTATACGTAGCTCTTAAATACTTTTATTCGCTGTTTGGCACTATTTCTCTTCTTTTAAAACCTGATCGGTAAATTACCAATGTCAAAATATTTCTCCGAGGATCACGCAAAAACTTTTTTGTGCTCTTTAATGGATGGCGTTGAGCTTAGGACCTGTTTTCGACGCTGTCCGTTTGTTCCTGGCGCAATGGCGCTCAGGCCTTTGTCCAGCGGTGAACTGATTTAGGCTGACGATGATGATATTTCGGAGTGCACAAACTGAATTGCACGCATGTCAGCTAGTATTGAATAAAAACAATAAGATAAGATAAGTGAATTTGTTTTAATTAGACGTAACAGTGGTAATAAAGGTAATATTATTGTACCTATCATAATTACTAGCTTCTGCCAGCGAATTCGCATGCTAACGAGCCAGAGGTTAAAAAGTAGTTAATATGTTATTCCTGATCTAGAACTATACAGTTATAATAAGTAAAAAGTGAAAAGAGTCCACCTCAATCAGTCACGCTAGGATTCACATTAGTATTTTCATAAAATTTTGACATCCACGTTAAACCACAGAATACAGAAAGGACAGAAGCGTCACTCCGCGCAATCATTTAAATAAATAGCGACTTTAGCTGCTACGCAATAAAGTGCTATTCAGCTCGCACCGAACTCAGTGTCTAACATTTATATTAACCTACACCTTGCATCCCTTTCTATCGTATAGCTCTATCTCTACTGACGTGGCACGTGTAACGTTAGGGTTGTCTTGAGAATTATTCTGTGACGAATAATAATAACCTGGCCGCCGACGGGCAGCAGCGTCGGCGGTGCGAGAAGCTGTACCCTGCGATCCCCAACCCGCATGCCCAGCGTGGGGATTATGGGCATATCCCCCTTCTTATAGGGGAGGCCTATGTCCAGCAGTGGACTGAATAGGCTGTTGTTGTTGAACATTTTACTATCCAGTTACCTAGCCACCTATTTCTTTTTAGGAACAATGATAATTCAAATAATATCTACCTACCTAGTATTAGATCAGAAAACTATTTTACACTGGCTGGCTGCATTAAGAACTCAGAAAATAGACATACCTACGAGGTAGGTACTTGGGTCCTTAACACTTACTTAAGTGTTTAGGTGTCTTGTGTACGAAAACTGAATAATCACTGTTTAAGGTAGGTAGGTACATCATGCTAAATCTTAAGAGAAATTTTAGTAGGTAGGTACCTACCTAGATATTTGCAAGAGAAAAAAACAACATTTGGTTTGTAGGTAACCTAGGTATCTAGTTTTAGTTGTTAGTACACCTACCTTTAGGTAACTTACCACATCGATTTGTCTACCTACACCTACCTACCCGACTGTTTTTAAGTAGATAACCTACACTGCCTACTTAAAGTTAAGCCAAATAAAAATGTACCTAGCTTGGGTTTCTAATCTTGCTCTCAGTCTACATAATCAAAATCATAATACCTACTTACTACAGCACTATGTACCAATGGCACAAAAATTGTCTATGAAAAAATACCTACATAATAATATTACGTTTATTTATGTAGGTAGGTACCGCATTCAAATAGAACTTGTACCTAAGTACCTACCTACTTAAGTAAATACGGGAGACTTTGGTATCTAAACAACGCATTATTTGGTACAAAAACTTTCAGTTCTGTATCTACTCTTGGTATTATTTACATTTTCTTATTATTATTCAGGCAACCAAATGCTGTGTAGTATTTTTTTGCCTTCATTTGGCGAAAAATATAGGTACATTAACAAAAACAAACTAAAATGCCGCGGCTGCTCAAGGACACTTTCGTTCCGGGCAGAACGCGTCAACCGACGTAACGAACCGCGCTCGATAGGCCGGCGATGCGTAGGTATATTTTTATACCTATTCTGCGGAGTGAAATAGGCCTGGTTAAACTCGAATAGGGGTGTAACGGGGTGTCAAAGAAAGTCAAAGAGGAAATTACATTTAAAAAACCTGAAACCCGTATTCCTTTATTTTGTCACGGAGAATATTTCACCGGATCTTGGATTTTGCAAATCCGTAAACACGTGGTCTTTTTTTTTATGCATAGTTTTTTCATCTTTGGAGATGATCGCGTCAAGCTTAAAAGCCGGATAGGTACCCATTTCTTTTAGGAATAATGATGTAATGAATTTAATGAAAAGTTTTTGACTTAAGTTTGAAGCAAGTTTTAATAAAATGTTTCATATAAACTTACGACACCTACTTACCAACACCCCTCAAAAATTCACCCAAGTTTGGAATCGATCGTAACACTTTTACAAGTAATCAATAAACATCACAAAAAAATATAAATTTGACACTTTAACTTGTTAAAGTATTTTTAAATCCTGAAATACATATCTTTCTAAATCTTATGTCATCATCATAATCATCATCAACCTATCGCAGTCCACTGCTGGGCGTAGGTCTCTCCCAAGGTTCGCTACTGAGCCCAATCCTCGGCTCTTCTCATCCACCGTCTGCCAGCTACATTACGCAAATCGTCACTCCATCTAGCCAGTGGACGTCCTACACTACGCTTGCCCAAACGGGGTCTCCAACCCAATACTCGTTTGGTCCAACGGTTGTCGGTTCGTCGGCATATATGGCCGGCCCATTGCCATTTCAGCCTACTGATCCTCTGAGCTATGTCGGTCAATTTCGTTCTCTGTCGGATAACTTCATTTCGTATTCTATCTTTAAGAGAAACACCAAGCATAGCTCTCTCCATAGCACGCTGAGTGACTTTCAATTTGTGGACCAGTCCCACCATGAGGGTCCATGTTTCAGCAGCATAGGTCATAACGGGTAGGACGCATTGGTTGAAAACTTTAGTCTTCAGACATTGAGGGATGGATGACGAAAAGACTCGACGAAGCTTACCAAATGCTGCTTAGCCCAGATGAATTCTCCGTTTTAGCTCTCTCTCAAAATTGTGTCTACCCATCTGCAAGATCTGCCCCAGATAGACATACTCCTGCACAACTTCAAGAGGCATTCCGGTGACCGTTATCGGTTCTGGGGTAATACGATCATTGATCATAATTTTAGTTTTATCTAAGTTCATTCCCAGACCAATACGTCGAGAAGCAATATCAAGGCTGTTGCTGTCAGCATCAGTTGCAAGTCCTGCAACGATTCCGCCATTATGACAAATCTTATGTAAAGTGTTTTTATTTTCATTAAGTCTGTGAAAAATTTCAAGTTAATAGGTGAAGATTTTTTTCATCCCCCATATAAACTTTGCCACCCTCGTTAACCCCTGATGAATGGTTGAATTTCCAAAAATCCCTTCTTATATATTATATATATTCTCTTAGTTTTGCTATACACGAAAGATACAATCCAAATTTCAACTTTGTATCTTCAGTGGTTAAGGTTGTGCGTTGATTCCAGATAAATGCCTTCTCTTTTATATTTATAGTATAGAAGCTTAATATATTTGTACGCCATAAGTATAATTATGCTGGCAATCTAAAATAATAGATTCCAAGCTGCTGTCCGTGGCTCTGCTTCGTGGCAGGAGGTATTTTTAGTATACTGCTGACTAATAAACTGGACTCCTCGATTCACTCTGTGCGGTGGTCACCGTGGTTGAGGCGAGCGGACGTGCTCCATGGATACAATTTTGTGCATTGTAATTAGAAAACCCTTATTACTATGGCACAGATAATCTAAAGTATATCTTTGTTTGAATCTAGGCTAATTATGTGCGTTCACACCAACTTTGTTTAGCTGTTACGGAGGTAAGTGAGGAACAAAAATGCTCAAACTTTTTGCAATTATTAGTACTTAACGGCGAATACTGCAATCTTTTAATTATGTGTGACAAAAGTTTCTGAAAATATATATTGTATGGTTGTTTTTCTTTCAGGCTGAATGGATTGAGCTAAATTTTACATATTAACTTAATTATTAGACCAGGAATAACCAAAAAATAACAAAACCGCAATACATGGACATGTATACAACAGGCTGATATGGTTGCAGACCTAATACGTAGTGTGCCACGCTGCCACACTGACATGCAAGTTGGAGATCGCAGGGAGAACAAAGGCTAGTAAGTAATAATTTTTCTTCCTCAATACAGATAAGTATCACGTTTTACCAAAGAAATTCTGCACAATCTTGCCATTTCCAATATAGAATTACATGGCACTTGTTGATTCAAGGGTTATACACGTTTAAGGTAGGAATACTGAGAGAGGAACTTATAACGAGGGTCTAGAGACAGCTGACGTGACCACAGGGGCAATAAAGGACGGCAAACTTGATATGGGACTTTTAATATAAGACCGAGGTTGTCAACGGTTATTGGCTCTTGTAATTTGGACGGACATTTTTTGTAATATTGGGAAAGGTAAAGCAATAAAGTGAAAATTTCGGTTAAATAGGACGAATTAAAGGATAACTTAATAAACAGCCAATTTCTTGAGTTGGTTTTAGGTTTGGAAATATAGTTATAATTAATTACCATCTTTTTTTTACTTATCTGTTACAGGAAAGTTATTATAAGAAATATAGTAAATAAGGTATTTATTCAATAAAATTGACAAAATATTTGTGACATATACTCTGGAAAATAAATATATCTTTATAATAAAAATTATAATAAATTTGAACACAAAAATGTGCTGCTAAAACTAGATACTTTGGACTTGGTTCAACAAACGTGGGATTTGCGATTTTTAATTTGAGCGATGCCGCGGGCGAAACCCAGTTTTTAATAGAATTATCTCCATTAGCACTATTGGCTATAGTGTTAAGACAGTGATAATAACGTATAAAAATCAGCCATATCCAAAACACAGTTAAGTAATTTAAACTCGAATGCCAGGCAGCAGACACACGAACGACGCAAGTTTACAAGTAGTAGAGTTCTTTGTACAGGGCTTGTCCGAGGAATACCTACCACCATGCCTATTCTGCCATGAACCAGCATTTCTGTGTTTCGGTTTGAAAAGTGTGGGTGCAGGTGGCATTATGCATAACACCGTCAGACACATGATGCATAACGCCGCCATGTCTCTAGTTGATGATGCAGGCGTTGCATCGTAGAGCACGTTCCAAAAATGCGTGACCATTCCATTTTTCTGTACTGTTCTGTCACCTTTGGATCCACCACAAAAAGTAGCCTAGTGTTTAAAATTTAGGCAAGATGCAGTTGGCCCCCAGTCTAAGTTAGGGTGTCCCAAGACTTATGGGAAGATTTTTTTTTCGCGAAATCAAATGCTCTATTTTTATTCGGATTGACCTCATTGACTCAAATAATGAATATGCGATTGGACAACAATAACCTGTGCCGACTCAATGCCAAACTTTTGGCATGAAAATTTGTACTGACATACTGTAGGAGGAATTAAAAACTTAATTTTTATTAATTTAATACTCGCATAGTAGTATATTATTCATTAATTTACATTGAAAAATATAATTATTGATCAAATTGTCTTTTTAACGTTTCTTTCTTTCGTTCTTGTGCGCAACGTAATAAAAATTGTATTTGTTCGTCCTCAATAGTGATTGTTTCATGAAAGTCTTGCATTATCTTAATCGCTCTTTCTGCTACATCTTTTACTACCATCAGTGCCGAATTTTTTTTCTGGCTTTTTAAAACGACGCATTATTTGACTACAAAATAGGACATTCATGTAGAAAACTGTCTTCAATTTTATGGCGATTGAACAAGGACTTGCTTTTTACTGAAATTAAGTCAGAGTTTTTTTTTTCTGAAACAAGATAAGATAACAAGTGATAAGATAACAACTTTCACAGGGAACGAAAGTAAAATAATATTTTACTATTAATGCCAATTTTCTTTAATAAACTTACACAATGAACCACAAAAAAAATGTATCGTTTTCCATGAGTTATTTCTTCCTCTTTGGTTAAATTTTGAACCATTTCAACTTTAGTTTCTTGGTCCACATCATCATAGAACAGTGATAATATAGAAACTTGCGTTTTATCAATTTTCTCGTAAGACTTCATTGATTTCAAGAAGCACAAATCTCGGCAAGGTGATTTTATTGCTGAAGTGCATTGAAACCATGGTTTAACGTAGGATATTACGATGAACAAGCAAACGTCAATCAATGCCGCCTTGTCTTTGCTTGTGATCTAGAATTGAGCACAATGATATTTTCAGGAAATAAATCGCTCTCGACATCTATCGTACTTGGTGCATGGCACCTGGAGGTCGGATTTTAATTTTTCTATCCTCTTTTATTTTTATTAATTGAAGCGCATAGGCGTGTGCAATGACAAAAAGAATTGACGGCGCGCGGCGCTGCCTCGACTCGACTTGTATCTTTTGTGCATTTTTTGCAAGTCCCTCCAAACTTAATATAAGTTTACAAGTTTTTTCACACAATTAGGCATTTAGTAGGAATACGCGCCTTTTTCTAATAGATAATACACTCGCAAATAGTGAGATTCGCGCTTTCGTTGACAGTTAAATTCACTTCACGGATATTGTAAAACAAAACTGCTAGAACAGATCTTCTCCATTTGACGGAAGTTTTGAACCCGTTATTTGATGTTTTACGTCACCTATTAAAAATATACCCCTTTTAGAAACGCGTAATTGCACTGACATGTTGAAGTACTGAATTTATTGATACAAATGGGCCCGGGCTACCGAGGTCCTACCTTCTTAACATTTTATTTATAATGGTTTTGACTTAAAAGTAAAAAAATAAGAGGGTATGCGTTAAAAAAAACTTGGAAGTCGCTCAGTCAACTCCGCATTCAGGTTGGCCGTTGCAAAGAAAACTTCGCTTAGTGAGATTACATTGACAATGCCTAGTATGCGTGTGGGGCGCCAACTCAGGACAAGCGGCACTTACTCTCCTACCTGCTGTGCCCGACCACCTGCACACAGGAAGACCTCAATAAAGCGACCTAGCCGTGGAGGTGGCTACTTAATGGTCCAAACAAATTTAAAAAACTAAATTAAAGACGGTTGAATCACTGACAGGCAAAGAAGAAGAAGAATCCAATTCGTGAAATCATTACGAAGTTATGGGTACAAATATACACACAAACATTTGCATTTGTAATAATAGTCTGATTCATATAAAATCACAGGAGTATCATAAGTAAGTTTAAACTTCAAACCGAATTTAAAGTTTCGTGGAATTTTCACACCGCGCCTCTTTTCAGTGCTCACCGAGTAAAAGTTTAAAATATGCTGATGGTTCAGTGGTTTGGTTTATTTTAAGTTGTTTTAGTTTTGAAGTGTTTGTTTATTTGGTTGTTTTAATAATTATCATTGAATTCTGATAACAGTTTATTTATTAATTTAACAAAAATCCATTAAAATAATTAACTTAAAGTATTTATATTTTTCAGTTAGTTTTATCTCAGAGATAGGAAAAAATAAATTACGGGCACAAGTTAAAAAGGCATTAAAACAGACTGCTAGCTCTTGATTATACCTTCCCTTAATTAAGTCAGGGAGTTGCAGGTGTTGAATATTCAAAAGAAACGTTAAAAAAGTAGGCTTAGTATCAGTTGTAGATAAGGGAGCTTTTATACTGAGCTTTAAACCGTCACGGTTTGAGCGGAAGGAAACATTTTGTTCACAACATTTTACATAAATGCGACGTTTGTGTGTCTCATTAGGACAAACATAAAAAGTCTGTTCATAAAGGAAAACATAGAAATAGAAACATGGCTGCCTAACTAACTTATGCATCGTATGCTAACAACTTTAGATGTTTGTAGTTTTCTAAAGTTCGAAATTACGTAGGCTGTAAAAGTTTTTCATTAAAATTGCTTATTAGGCATATCTGATTTGATTGTTTTTGTAAAAGCCGCAAAAGGGTGGTTAAAAGATTTTTTAAACTGTTTTAGTTTTGGAACAATCATACTGCTTAATAAGCTTACCAGCCTCATTTGAAGCTTTGCTTTAAATTGTTCTCGTTTAATTCAAAAATATCTTGAATTCTATTTTTATGTAACAACGATTACTAATATACTCGTATATTTTAGCATAATTCTGAAAAGTACTAAACCGATTGGAATCTGTCTGTGAATGAGGCTTGCAAGGGATAGAAAGGACTAGTGTGATAAGGAGGAGGACCAACAGTGGGTGTTAAAATTATATAGTTTATTTGCACCTTAAAAATTATAAAAAACAGATCTTAAAGTAAATTACATAGGCCTAAGGGAGTTTTATAGTTCTAAACTTGTGACAAAACTTTTACCTAAACTAGGATATTGAAATATCCTGTGTGATAGGCTACAGCGCCCACCCTGATGAGGAGATAACGATATAAGCCAAAATTTATAACATTTGTTCAGTACAATATTACAATGTTAGCGTTTTAATGCAAATAGGAAAATATAACTTAGCGGTATATATGTATGTGTGTGTGTTTATTTGCTTGAGAGTGAGTGGACAGGCATTTATATATATTTTTATATATTATATTATTGTGGTGTAAACGGGCTAAATGATGGTGATGATGATGACTGATCGGATTCGACACCAATTCAACTAAATACCATCGCCACGACAGCGTGGCCTTACATATCGATTAGCATTAATAAAATTTGCAGCACTACCAATCAAGGGGTGTAAGGGGTTCCAACCCCCATCTCCGGAACCCAAGCCAACCTCACCTGCACGTGGTACACCCTGCTAACTAACAAACGGGGCTCTGGCGGCCGGCTGATTGCGGCATAGCGCAGCCTAACACCGGCACAGCTAAATCCCCTGGCCGCCGACGGGCAGCAGCGTAGGCGGTGCGAGAAGCTGTACCCTGCGATCCCCAACTCGCATGCCCAGCGTGGGGATTATGGGCATATCCCCCTTCTTATAGGGGAGGCCTATGTCCAGCAGTGGACTGAATAGGCTGTTGTTGTTGTTGTTGTTGTTGTTGTACCAATCAATCTCCACACTACACAAAGGTTATCTAGAAGAAAATGCTATTTATCATTAAGTTCGCCTGTGTACTTGTATTTTATCTTATGCAATAAAGAATTTTCTATCTATCTATTGAATGTTCACGAGAAAATTAAAATATCCTGTGTTGTTGTACTGCATCTTCTGAATGAACAAAAAATCTCAAGGCAAACTGATCCGGTTTTTTTTTAAACTTAGCCATACGTTATAAATCTTAGACACTGATTCACCTAATTATAATAATTAATCCCAACAAGGTTGTTATCTGAAAATTAATAACCATCTTACGAAGAGCAAACCATGTTGAATAGGCTCTTTTATAATAAGAGCGATATAGCTGTACTCTCCGTGACGGAGCAGTGCTTATCCAAGATCGGTCGAATCAAGCACTTACTCGTGATAAACTCTTTGTATTCCCAGCATGTCCGCTGTATGCGTACAATTTTAAAGCGACAAAGCGTCTAATAAAATGCGCAATAAAACCGCGCATTTCGTGACACAGATGAGAAAGCTCCGTAGAAATGACTTCAGCTTTCTTATCACGTTGTGGCGATATGCGTTCGGGGTTTTGATTGTGCCGTAGGTAGGTACTGTGCGTCATCGCTTTTGGATAAGCTTTTTGGGTGAAAAAAATAAAAAAATATTTTTACAAAAGAAATGGGTTTTATTTTTTAACTTGATTGAGCCATTTAGCTACTGATAATTGTATTCATATAATTTATTAATTTACTAAGTTCAAAAATACTAGTTTTCATTACACTTGAAGATGGAATAAGTATCTACATGGCCCATCTGAATTGATGTCTTAACATGATGAAACCGTTACCTCAAGGCATGGAATCGTGGGTCACTCATTATTGGTACGTGTTATAGGATGCAATGCACTGCGTCCATCAACTGGAGACATGAAAATGAAGATGGGCCTCATGCGCTGAGTCACCAACACTCTATAAACTAAATAAATGTGAATTGATAAACCTGACACACAAGCCACGCACACAACCTTAGACAAAGTTTCTGACATTCCACATGTATGGTTATGCAAACGGCGTCCAAAATACAAGTCAAACAACCATTAAGTGTGATTAAAATAGCATAAACCTGAATTATTTACTGCTGTATTTACTCAGTGTTAAATTAACAAAGTTCTAGGTAGAGCTCTTAACCTAAATGTTTGTGCATAGCGATCCTGGCACAAAGCTATATAATAAATGCGAAATGTACATTTAAAGCGAAAATTCTCTTTGAAGTGTAAGTTTAGAAGCTTACAGTGTCTTGCTGATCGTAATACTATCACGTCACATCATTACCGTTAGTCTTTAATAAAATGGATTTGATGAAATGATGATATAAAATGATATAAATAAAAGCTTTTTTTATCAATAAACGAACTTGAAGCTAAAATGCTTGTATAGATACGTAAACTGCTTCTTAAGTGGTAGCCATAATTAACATAATCTACTTTGATTTACTTTCACAGTTCGAATAAACCAAGTCCAATATATTTCACTGTTAATTATACCATGTCGGAAATTAAAGAAAATGGAAGCCACTATTCCTGAAAATAGTGATCCTTATCTTAACGATTTTCACAGATTTTTTCATCTGTATTTTAATTGAGGCCAGGTTGACCTAACTTTACTATAATATAACTATAGTTCACATGGTTTATGCTATTTTACTGTTTTTTCACAATTTACCAAAAATTTAATTTTGGTAGTTACGCTGAAAAGCGAGCGGATATTGGGGCTTAATTGAGTCGGGCAGGACACTTGACCAGACGAAGTGACGACAGATGGACAAAAGCGCTCACAGAGTGCTGGCCGAGGCATGGTCATATAAAAATATGACGTGCACTGCCGAGATGTATCTAAGATATTAGAAAAACCGTGGCGAGTGGTATAATGAAAGGGAGGCGTATACCCAGCAGTGGGCCAAAATGGCTGAAATGATGGTGATGATACAGTAAAATTGAGATCTAAAAAGTTCCAAAAGAATGTTGTAATATAATCATTTTTATTTTTTCTTCTAGGATATAAAACCATTTAAAAAACCTTATTATAATGGTAACATTTGTTTTCTTTCTATTGTATTTTATTGGTCGTATAATGTTGTTTCATTAGAGAGTTCATAAGCACTTTTAAAAATTAATATTAAATTTATTTAATTTTGTTTTCGATACGTTAACGAAATAAAATAACAACAAAATTTCGGATGTTGTTTTGAGCTGAACTGTACATGAAAAGAAAACACTTCACAACAGCGCAGTAAAATTAGTTTATTAATAACAACATTAAATTACATTGTGATAATGCCGAATAATATTCTAGACATTTAAGGAAATAATAGATAATGCTTACTATAAACACCATAGATAAAAGTGAATCTAAGTAATAGCGGCCTTAGTTAACATTGTTAAGACTACGCCAGTAATTTCGTCGAGTGACGAGTGATTTAGTATTAATTTTATTTATCTGAACATTAAAAATCCAGTAGAGTAGATAATAAAGCTACTAGCAATTTATTTTCACATTAAATTACTCGCCACTCCAAACCATAATCATCATCAGCCATCCAATTTTGGACATAGCCTCCTCCTCTTATGAGCACCATTTCGCCTCAGCTCGACACATCCAGTTTTACCTCTCAATCGACCTGGCCTGGTGTTCTACACTATGCCTTACATAAAAACTTGAAAAGTTTGATTTGTCCACTAGCTGTTTTTTTTTATGAGGTGGATTCAAAATATGCCTGCTAATTGCTTTATATGGTTGAGTTTAAACTTAGAAAATGCAAGTTGTATCTTGCCCACTTTTGTGAAAGGCTTACCAATAGTATTGTTTTGCGCAACAACGACAACAACACCACCAGCCTATTCAATCCACTGCTGAACCTAGGCATCCCTTAATAAAAAGGGGGATACCTATGCCTATAATCCCCACGCTGGGCATGCGGGTTGGGGATCGCAGGGCACAGTTTATAGCACCGTCAACGCTGCTGCCCGTCGGTGGTCATGGTATTTAGCTGTGCCGGTGTTTGGCCGGGGTTTGGAATATTGAGGTGTAAGGGGCCATATTTCTTACCCTTATTTTTTGCTCGAATGCTTTGAAAATACATTTTGCCTTATATGGCTTTACATTACACATTAGTAGCGGTAGTACAATTTATGCAGCAATTCTAAATGTATTCCAACTGTATTATTAATGCAAATTAGTGATAAAAGGGAGGCACTTGACACGTTTCAGTGGAAGCAATTGGAGCTCTTCAGGCAGTAAATTATTAAGGCGAACTACCTTCAGTTGCAATGTTTAAGTTTAGTTTAGATAAAGAAAACTATTGGGGTTTTTATTTTTGATATCTTCCAGTGTAAAATTGTGTGCGATATTCTAAGATTCCTATTATTGCAAAAAATATATAAATTTTAAGGGCTTTAATTTTTTAAGGCCACTTTATTTATTAGATTGTATGAGAATTGACAGAAATATATAGGTACAATAAACAACGAGCATGGCGTATTGATTTAAACGAAACACAGTAGATAGTTAAATAAATTATACCTATATCGTTTGTGTGTTTCCTATAAATTGGCTTCAACCAAAAGATATCGGACTTCGAACAATCATTTTGAAATTTTTATCTTACCGATCTAGTGACAAACTTGTACAATGAAATTCTTACAAAAGTTATCAATAGGTTTGATTTAAACTGCAATTACAGTTGTATAAATTTCTATAAACATAAAAACTACCGGTAATATTTCTCTAAATCGTGTACGCATTGAAGTTGTAAGACTCTTAATAAAAAGTTTTTACAGTTTCCAAGGCCAAAGAAAATCTACCATCTACAACTCAAAATAGTAGTTATATTAGTTAGGCTTGTTGGCAACTTACCAAGTGTTAAAGTGCTTGAGATGTCAAAGTCAAATCAATTACATCCTTGAGAAAACGTTCATGCTAAAACTTCACTTTAGATATAATTTTAGACCTCTGTTAACAACATGTACAAAATAAACGATTTGATTTGATTTTGGTTTGGAATACTCGACCGTAATATACAAAGCGTAATACCTTTAGTTGACACTTTTGGGAATGACAGGACTGAGGAAATATATGTATCCTTGACTGATTAACAAACAAACCGCCAAAACACCAATTCAAGGTTGAGTCGTGTGGAATTTTCCAGTTGACGACTTAATGTATGAAAGTTACTGAGCAGAGCATAATGTTCGTTTAAGTATCACAAAATGTTTAGTCAAGCTGTATTAAATTATTGTTAAAATAGAAAAAATTGTATCTAGTTTTAACATGAGTATTTTTTTTTAAATATTGTACGTTGTAGGTTTTGAATTATATTTAATTAGTAATTTCAAAACTATAATAAACCAAATAATAAGGCGCATCAAATTATTTTAAGTACTCGGTATGTATTAGTATGCGATAGTTAATAGTATGAATGTTACTTTTAGACCTTGCTGAATTAAACTAAAATGTTGTACCATGTGTCACAGTTACAACCCCGGAATAACAAACTACACCCAAGTGAAACCGTGGACGTAAGCTCGTTATGTTAAAAAAATTACGGATATCGTAAATATAGCAAAAAATCTTACGGGATTTTCTTTTAGCTTCAGTTTCTGCAGTAGAATTGCCAGAATTTCATCAATCATTCCATAACTTTATATATGTGTGATAAATGATTGTAAAGTATTATCCATAACTTTTCCTATTAATTTAGTTAGCGTTTTCACAGTTTTACGTGTTAATATATACGTGAGATTGCAAATTGAAACTATTTTTTATTATTTTACATTGGATGGACCTTCGTTTGGCCACAAACTTACCTGATGTTAAGTAACGGTGTAGTCTAAGATGGAGCACGAAGATCCAGAAGACACCTATTCACTATAGACTAAAAGTTATCAGGAAAGACAAATGAATGCGTGTGTTTATTTCCATATTCTAAAAAGAACCTGGTTCGTTTTAATATTGTTTTTAAATAAATTATTCGGCATGATGCTTATGGATTTGTCTATATGTTTTTATGTCTTGTATTGAATCTAAACGCTACTAGATTACTAGAAGGAAATGCTTATTAATTACTATTAGTCACCAGCTCTCCAGTTTTTTGATTCCACAGTTTCTTATAAAGAATGTAGGTGAAAATCATGAAATCTCATGAACATTTTCAGCTAAAATTATGAACCATTAAAGACTCAAAATAACATTAAAATATTTGTGCCAAAAGTAAGGATCAGTTTATGTTGTACTTACAAAATAAGCACAACAAAATATAAATTAAGTACCTTCGTACAATTGTAAATTGTTTCTCATTTTTGCTTCTCAATTGCCTACCTAAATTCTTTCTCCGCAAAAAATCCTCATAATGCTGGTCTTAGCCTCAATATTGCTCAAAGGACTGAGAATCACGACCCTGCGAACAAAGGAGTAATATCTATGAATAGCAACACATAATGAAAAGAACTTACCTGGACCATTCTATCTGATATCAACGAGACGTTTTATTTTTATTCAAATGAAAAGTTAAATTGGATAGCTTCTGACGAAAGACATAGCAGTAATGAAAGTATGTCTAGGTTTGTATACGTACTACGTATCTTCAAGCTTCTTAGTCATCACAGATAATGTGGTATTTTTCAGATAATTTTTTTTCTCTGCCTGACTGAGCATATAAGCGCCTACCCACCTATTCAATTCGCTGTTGAAAGCTCCATTCTTTCGAAAAGGGCATGAGAGCGTAAATTTGAGATTGTGAGCTTTTGCTTTTCAATTTTTCCCAGTGCCAAGAATTTTATGCCGGAAAGCGTCTCAGTGTTTCTTTTCATTTCGAAAAAGGCATTCGTTTTCTTTGGAATATGCATTTCAATCACTAGCTTTTGACGCCAAGCTTCAATATAAGGAAACACCTTTTGATGTATTTTAAATTGATGAGAATTTTGTTGATAATAAAGTTTATTACCGAAAGGATTAGGTAAACAGTCAATTTTGATTAATACTTACTTATTTAAGAACTATTAATAGACAGAAAATAACTATTATATCGTTTTATAGAAAGAATAATAAGGAATAAAAACGACCCCGTTCGCATAATCTGCAGAAATGTTCAGTATGTTTGTTCAGAAGTAGGAGCGAGATTGCTCCCGATTATGTGCGCATTGCAAGAAACCAAGAAAGCGACAACTTTGGTTTGTACGCAGGGCAAAACAGATATGGATTTAGGTTTACCATTTTTTACAATCGAATATCTTACATTCAATTTGAGCTATGCATTTTGAAAACTCATTTTAAATCTGCCGTCACTATTTTATATTTCGTTTGATTTCAAGTTCGATTCGGGCTTTATCTTTTGCTCTACTGTGTCGTAACGTCTTTGTTTACTTTTTTGATAGCGCACGTCTAGCAATTTTATGGTTTCGTTCCAATGGCAAAATTCTGACGTGATATCAAATCCAGGGCCTCTAGCCAACCGGTATTTGCTACGAAGTGATTCTATTTCGTTCGTCGTCATCGTTCGGGAGCGACAAATCCAAATATTGTACAGCTCAATAAATTTTGAGCTGTATATTGTACGTGGCTAAATAATTATTGAGCTGTACAATATTTGGATGTGTCGCTACCAAACGATGACGACGGACGAAATAGAATCGCTTCGTAGCAAATACCGGTTGGCTAGAGGCCCTGGTCTAAAGATACATATCGTTAACTTTACGCTAACGTGTGCTTTTTCTCTGAGCGCAAATCGCGCTTTGAAGCGGGCTTTGATAACTGTCGTAACATCCATTTGATGTTCATATGAGCGCAAGCTTCAATTGCAATTGCACGTACCTATTTAGCTTTACTTGTAACTAGTAATGTTGAGCACTCGCAACACGCGTAAACTACTTCATGTGAACTACGCGCGTTATATTTGAAGTAGCGCTAAAAGCCCTCGAAAACTGCAGTCTTTCTACCGGCAGATAGTCTGATAGGGATGTCAGTATAAACAAATAATTTTTAACATCATCAGGTAGCTCCAAACAACTCTAGCTAAGTAGAGCTTGTATTGTAAGTGAGCATATCATACTATGAATCAGTATTGGCTGATTATGCACTAGCAGCCCAAGCTGACCAAATTATTTGGCCGATAAATTCAAAGAAATGTAATGTTGCCTAGATAGGCAACATTACATTTGACAACAACTAGATAGTTAAGGTGTGAAAGCATAACAAACAAACAAACAAAAATGAAAACTTTCGTATTTATAATATTAGTTAGGATGCCGTAATAGTATCTACCGTTTCTAAGTACATTAAAAAAGTAAGGTCAATTAAAAAACATATTACAAACAATAATATTATTATTAAGGTATTATTTTTATTGAAACTTGCTATCAAACTTAGCGGTAACTGTATGTAGCTTTTTAAACAGTCATGCAGTCTCTGCCCCTATTATTTAAGTAGTAGCCCCCAAACGTAAAATACGTCCACGAAGACAGATAAGTGGAGTGTACAACTTGAATGAGTGCGTCTTGCGATGTTTGCCTGTAGACGCAATGTACACTCTTTTTTGTTGATATGAACATTTTTACCTCTTAAAAGACTCTTTCAAGATTTCCGCTCTTTTTCCAGAAAGGACTAGGATTGAGTAACTTAGTGCGCTTTTCATTTGCCTTTCAGGGTTCTGTCCGTATTGAGACGGGTTCTTTCCATTTACTTTAAAGAATCATTAGTAAAGTAGATGTCGACCTCTGTGGCGCAGCGCGCGAAGGTCCGCCTGAGACTCAAAAGGTACCGGTTCGATTCCTGCTGCGAGACAAATGTTTGTATTCTATATAATATTTGCCTTGTGTCTGAATGTTTTCTATATCTATGTAATCACCAAAAAGTGTATTTATTAGTCATGTGGCATAATACAAGTGTTGCTTAGTTCGAGGCTATATGATGATGTGTAATGGTTCTACTTTATATTTAAATACTTACCTAGCTAGCTTTTATTTGATTTTTGCCCGTATGTCTAAATCATCATAATCAGCTGTTTAAAAAGTGACATACAAAAAAAAATATCTTGCAACATAAGACAAAAAAACGTATATACGTTTTTTTAACGTCTAAAGTGGTTACTGTTTAATTTTTATTTATGTTCTCACAGTATTTTCTAGTTTTGTAAGTCTTGTTTTGTAATGTAGTGAATAGTCTTATTCTTTTGAGAAAAATAAAAATCTCTAAACACAATCGCGATAACAATGTAAAATCTTGAAACCCAGTGAAAATTTTTCTTCAAGTTGTTCCTCATTCATATTCTTTTTGATGCTTAAATTGACTATTACACTGTCTCATTTCAAAGTATGACAGACAATTTGCACTTCATAAACGTTAAAATTGATCATTAGGCCCCTCCTCGCCAAATAAGGATGGGAATAAACTGCGAATATACACTGCAAGTATTATAATATTTCTTAAGCTTCCACGGGGGAAGAGAAATGTGTTAAGGTTTATGATAAAGCTGGCTACAAGAATATTGTCTGGCTTTCAATTCCTTTCAAATGCAGGAGTAAGTATCGAGATAAATGTAGGTACTGAAATTATTGCCTGAGTAGGTATAGAATTGTTTTTACCGACTTTACTACAAAAGATGTTAAAGCTAGTTATAATATAAAGACGAACATTTGTAAAATGTGAACAAGTGTCATGTGAAATATTTGTCCCTTTTCACGCCAAAACTACTGAGCGGTCTAAGCTAAAACTGCTAATTATATAGTTTTAGACCTAGACCTAGAATAACTGCAGGCTACTTTTTATCCAGGTACTACTAGAGGAAAGCCGCGGGTAGTTTTGACTCATATTTTTAGCATGCGAATTATAACTCACCTTCTATGTGACGAAAATAGCATAGGTACCTATGCATTGATAAATTTCAATTAATCCTATGATTCCCACTATACATAAAGGTAGCTTTATCAACATTTTCATTAATTAAAAAACAATACCGTACAAAAACTCAATCAAGGGTGCTTTAATAAAAATACAATCGAATAAGCTAACGAGATACGGGACATATCCGCAACGTAAACGTTGTACTCATTTTCACGGCTCGAATTAATAATGTTGACGCACGCGATCGGTGCGCGGATCACACCGGAAAATTTGTTCTCTCGTAATAAACCGATGTTCAACTTTGCACATTTATTAACCATTTTGTATTGGTTTGAAATAATCCTAATGGCAATTAGTTTGGAATAAGCTGAATGTTTTATCGTTGCGGTATACTCTAGTATACTTACGCTACAAATTTCAAAGGTATATTTTGACAAATCACGCCTGGAATATGATGATAATAGGTAGATAGGTACAACGTTACCTTAAAGATCGCTACCTGACTGTACGCGATTATCGAATCTGTCAATTTTAGGGTGACATGGTACAAAACTTTCAATTGTTAAATTTAAGAATAACTAAATTGAGTATGTAGACTTGTTAGGGCAAGATCAAAATTTCGACTCAAAGAGTATTGTGGATTTAATAGAATTAACGAACCAATTCCATGAAGGGTACTCTTCTTTCATTCTGTCTCTTCATTAAGTAAAAATATCCTCAGTTATTCTCAATATAAAAAAAGAAATAAGTACGAATTTCAAGATATTTGGCCTCATAGCTCAGTTGGTAGTAACTCTGCTTTCTGAGCTGTAGGTGGCGGGTTCCATTCCCGTCCAGGATAAACATTTCTGTGATGAACATGGATGTTTGTTCTGGGTCTGGGTGTTTTCTATGTATCTGTTTATGTTTATCAGTATCTGGTACCTATAGTACAGGTTCTGCCTAGTTTGGGATCAGTTGACCGTGTGTGAGATGTTCCGTATATTTATTTATTTATTATTTAAAATCTACACCTAAAATGAAATATAGCGGGGTAATAAGGTTTTAAAAGATAACATTCAGTACTTACTAGCATTGGGTTACGAGTTACAGTTTGAGTTTAGTTTTTACAAGTAACGGTTTACGTATTGAAGATACAATTAACATTGCTGAATACAGCATTGATCATGGTGTCTCAGTAACTTTTATTACTTTCAAATAAAATTCACTCTATAAAGGTAAATAAATTCACTTTCTTTGTAATATGCTAATATGTTGAGTTAAATTGGATGTAACCAAAAAATAAGGGCACCGATGTTTACTTAGGATTTTACTGAAAGTGAGGCTATGATCGCTGCGTAGCAAACTTTGTGTATTAAAAGGTCGACTTCCAATCTAAAAGTAAAAGATAAATATTGAAATACAAGCCTCCCTATTTATATCTAATTAAGTTTCCAATTTATTAAGTATTACTATTTTCGGTAAAATTTACAAGTAAACACGCAAAAATTAAGCATTATAAATAAAAAATATGTAGGAATCAGTTTGTCTGTTTGGTTGGTATGTCTTGGTAAAACCGCTAAAAAGATTTGATTGAAATTGGGTTTGGAGATGCCATAGGACACAGATTTAGAAGGGCATGCCTAGATATTTGTTAAGTACGTACCTATAACTATACAAGGAACATTCTTTGCATAGTTTGTACACTCTTTAAAATATATAATAGGTGGGGATGCATTAAAAAGGGCTTTCTTAATATTCAACCTCTAACGGGGTGCAGTGGGAGTGTAAATTTAAAAACCCCCCACGCTGACGAAGACTTTGTATTGCGCTATTAGTGTCTCATAAATTGCATTTTTCTGAACTTTGTTATTTCATTGTTTAATTCCAGTACGTTACAAATTCAAAGAAGTTGAGTGGTTCGGTAGCTTTATCCTTCGGAAGTCCGGCTCAAGTCTACGGAAATGAGATCCCTCCACCCTTTTATAAGGCTAATCGCGATGGAACTTAGCTGGGCTCGAGAAAATAACTGAAACTTAATAAGCGTATTTTTGCGTTCATTTTTTTTCTTAGAAACAGAAGGGCCTTAATTCTTTGCCCGAACCGCCATGAAATTCAATCTATACCCACCTGAGATAAAGTAAAAAAAATATATAAATAATGCTGGACACTTTCACACAGCATAATGTTGCCCGTAATTAAGCAGAGCATGTATTATGGAAACTACGTGACTGATATATTACTTATATACTTGTTTGTTAAATACGAAGTTAAACATAGAATAAACCTAGTAGGCCTGAGACAAAAATCTGTAGATAATGCAAACATTTGTCCCGCGGCGGGAATCGAACCTACAATCTTATGCGTCTCTGGCGCATTGTGGCGACTGCACCACTGAGATCGTCAAAACAAGTAAATAACTACTTAAAAAAACAACTGACGCAAGTAGGTACAGCTATTTTGTAGATATAATTTTAACACGTTAAGATCCCTGGATTGAAAAATAAATTCATTTGATATATTGGAAAAAATAATTACTCCAAAAAGATACTTTGGAGCACTTTCTCGGCATTTCTAAATTCTTCATCATCTTCATCAATAATTATTCAGAATTAAAAGTAAAACCATTTTACATGATCTCGGGCTTATCAATTTCAATCGAACTTATTAAACGATTCGTTAAACATTCGTTTTTTAATAGAACTTTATTGATAAGAACTTTCACGACGATTTATTAATAGTATATTATAATAGTTTAGTTTAAACAACAAATAATTTTTAAAAGTTCTAGATGTCAGATATTGAAAACCATGAATATGTTAATTTTATCATTGTAATTTCTTAGAATGTCTTTGTTGTTGGTACTTATCTATTTTGTATTTTGTTATATGGGTCAATAAATGCAATTTTTTCTTCTTTTTTTGAGCTCGTTCATAAATTGCCCTATTTTAAAACATCATCATCAGCCTACAGCAGTCCACTGCTGGACATAGGCCTAATGAGCACCATTGCGCCCTGTCCTGAACTCGACGCGTCCACGTTCTACCAGTAGCCTTTCTTAGATCGTCACTCCACCTGGCTGGAGGGCGTCCTACACTACGTTTGCCGAGCCGCGCTCTCCACTCAAGAACTCGTTTTCTCGTTTACCCCAACGGTTATCGATTTTTCGGCAGATATGGCCAGCCCACTGCGACTTCAGCTTGCTAATTCTCTGAGCTAAGCCAATACAAACCAATACCTAGAACTTACATAGAACATATAACTTACCTAGAATTTTTAAACCAATACCAACCTAAAATTAAAGAGAAAAATCCATAATCATACTTACAAAATTATGAAAAAGGCTAAATCAATTATTTGTTACTCCTCATGTTTCCTTCTAATGACACAAAAAAATTCGTTTTCTAATAGAGTTGCTCACCCGGCAGGGTACTGACACAGTAAAAGCTAATTGAAGACGTGAAAGCTCGTGTCAGGGCCCAGATTACATGCAGTAATCGGCTTAGCGGGCGAATACCCAGTTTTACGACCTTCCTCGACCTCGGTACAGTCAACAAAGTGTAACCTTAGAACTCAACTGTCCACTACTAACAACTGGAAGTTAACTTCGCTATAAATTATATACAGGGTGGGGCAAAATCTTACCTCATTGAGGGCAACTACCTTTTCTTCTGTATTTAGAAGGTTTTGTTCCTAGGAAACTACTTTTATTTTGAAGAAACAACAATTGCATTGTGACATGAACTCAATATTAAGGCGAATGACGTTTCATAGAAATTGTATGGAAAACTTTGATATGAATTTCTCCAAAATCTTAACATTTGATTTGGGAAAAGTGTTTTTGTTGGGAAATACAGTTGATTGAGACCAACTTGTTATTTTTGACAAATTTAATTTTCTAGGCCGACTGTACATGTTTTCAAAATTCCGAAAATGGAATAATTTTTTTCGTAAAAATAAATCTATAGTTTCCTAAGAACAAAACCTAACTAAAAAAGTAAAGGTGGCTGCCCTCAATGAGGTAAAATTTTGCCCCACTCTGTACCTATATACCTTGGTACTTGTTTTTTTTAAGTTTATTGTAACATAATATTTTTGTAATTCTGTACAGAATAATTTAGTTAAAGCACCTTGTAACCTGATATGGAGACCTGTAGGTACTCTTGTGTGACTAATGAAAAAAAAAACTTCAAGGTTATTCAAGGTGAAGGTCAAGGTGTGTTTGGTGCTCTGTCGCAATGTTCAATGTTAACTTACAGCGGAAATTTCCTCTACTCACTTTATAAATAAAAGACACATAAATCATAGACAACATACATATTATTAACATTTAAAAAAAATACTTAGGCTACTAAATTATTCAACCAAATAACAGAATAAACATCAGGAAACATAAAGTTAGGTAAAATCGACAAGGGCTTCAAGCCAAAAAATATGATTCAACGCGTTCGTTGTACGTATTACACGGTCTTTGATTACTCGGACCCTGACCTCTGCAAATATTCGAGTCTTTTTCGTAACGTCCATTGAAGTGGAAACGGGACAAAAGACTGTGAGTTCAATTCAAAGGATAATCAAATAGTTCACGGTTGAGGGGCATTTACGTTTACACACAGGTTGCAAGCTTATTTATATCCAGAATAGCTTTCGGCGGGGTTTTTCTCTTTGACAGATCATTTTGTGGCAAATGAAATGGAGTATGGTGAGGTTTTACGGCACCCCTGAAGTTGTTTCGTTTTTACTTAGAGGGTTTGCTCGTAAATAACCAGGGTTGATTGAGTTTGGTCGGTTCATTGATAAAATGTACCTATCTAGACATTATGTTTAAACTAGATATATGTTTTCATTGAAACTGTTATTTAAAAAAAAACAATATATAAAGCTTTTAATTATCTATATAGAAAAGTAAATACTTACACGTGAAAATTCTAAATTCAAAACATTTTTTTTATTATGACTCAGGTAGATTGTAGGTACGTGAAAAAAAGAATATACTGAATACGGTATACATTATTTTAAATAACGAAAATAGATAAGTTTAACAATATCATATGCTACGTTTATTCACGAATTCACTAATATACTCGTCCGACTGACTAACTACAAATTGTTCGCTCCTGTATTACCATCTTTATTAGTCCACTGTCAGCATAATTTGTCCGGCTCTCATATTTCCAGGCTAGCTTTATTTAGGCTCCATTAGCATAATACTGCATTACGTACTGTTCTGGCTTTTGCTTTGTGATAGCGATATTTTGCTCTCTTAGGTTCCTGTTGTAATATGTGTTGAAAATATAATGATCATCTTACCCAATAACAATACATATTATACATAAACAACAATAACAATGCAGATTACCTTAAAATAACCTCGTCATTACCCATCTTATTTTGCGATTATCAACATAAATTCACGCGTATGCATTTAGTTAAACTCGTCAGAGAAAGTTAGCGGAATTTGTGCGAAATATTTTGCCTTGTAGAATATCTTGTAATGGATTTCCGCAAAGTCACGCTTGAGTCAATTAAATAATATAAACATATTTTTATTAATAAGTTACTTGCAATGGGTGAATTGCAAGTACCTTTATAAAAACATGCACGCCCACCGTCTTCATTTGGGAAATATCGTTTAAATACTCATAAGTTTAAGTAAATTAACATTCAAACAATATAGTACATGGATTAGTTTTCAGTACTCTACCATACAAAAACCAAGAACATTTGAACATAGTTCAACTATTTGATCATTATAACTTATACGTTTTAGTTTTTGAAATAACGCTGACAATGCTTACGAACAAATCTAGAATAACTACATATTAGTTCACTCACTACAAGGTTAGTCTCAGCAAGCTATGGCTCTCCATTTAGACCTCTGGCTATGCTCAGAGACAGAAAGTATTCTACATAGAGGACCAAGGTGAAACCCATGGAATTTAGTCAGAAATAACAAAATGTAGCTAAAAACCTATACCAAATGTCAACTATGCCACACCATGATGTGGCTCATGGTTTATAGAGCAATATTGACATAAAAGCTATAGACAAAATATAATTACATTTACCTTCTAAAAAGTTATAGAAATCGCAATAAATGCGGTAAATAATCCACTTCCAACTTTTGCAATATCGGCTTTGGCAGGACCTAATACTTAGTATCACTGGATGCTTAGCGGAAACGAAGAAATCCGCTACATATTTACTTTGTTCACATAAAAGCACAAGGGGGCATTCTTACAAATAACATTATAATATCCCCATCTATCAACTCCGTGTTGAGTTCATTTATGGCAGTCTTTAGAAAAAAAAGTATAATTATAGATTTTGGTTGATTGACTGATTTAAATTTGTCGCCAAAAATAATTGCCATTGTAAAAAACAATAAAAACTTTGTTGTAATTTTTTTACATCTGATTATTTCTATTTTTACTAATATGTTATTGTAAATAATGTCACAGCCGCTAGATGTGCATTGGCGGATAAGCTGATATTAATCATAAGTAACTAACGTATAAGAGTTTTATCTCTTCGTTAAGTCTTTTTTTATTTCAGGTTTTTGATTTATATTATTTTCATCTATAAAGATAATGAAATGCCTACATAAGTAATACATTTAACAAACTTTTTAAAATAACAGATTTATTAACGAAATTGCATTTTTAAATTAAATACGTACACAATGGTTCATAGGTAGGTTCCTTAGGGACTCGAAACAATTAAGAGTTTTATCGGGTTGCTTGTAACTTTTCAAGTACAAACTTTAGGTTTTACGTGGAACCCGATAATTATCAGTAATGATTACCTACTATGGAAATAGTTGGAAACGCTTGTAAGACAATACACCTCCTAAATACTAGAATAGCCATGATTTTTCAAAGAAGATCGGACAGTTTCATACAACCTATGACCTGAGACCTGACCATAAAATGTCGCGTCTAGAAATGACCTATGTCCTAATTGCTAGTTCTTATTACACGATATCATGTTCAATTAATCGTTTTTTTATTATAGCCGGAGAATTTTTCTGGGTATTTATTGTATACTTTGAGGTTACGATCGATTAGGATACTGGCGAGATTAAACAAAAACTAACCAAACGCGTGCATTGTTAGTGGCAGTGTTTTAGATTGTTGACATTGGGACGAGAGATGCTCAATGTGGGTGAGAGTGCGTTCAATAACCATGATTCGTTATGATAAGGCGTATTGCGATCAATATTTATTATTCATTTACTAAGTATTCCGGCTTTAATAAATAAAGTTATTAATTATAATTTAAATACTCCATTATCAAGAATATTTTTACATAATTCGCATTTTTAGTCGCTTCCATTTATGGTCAGGTCTGAAATGACCGGCCTTCTTTTATGATAACAAACACATGATTAATAATAAAAAACACGCTTACTTTTATCATTTTTATTTTGTCTACGATACTTATCGATGGATAGCAAATGGCACACCTGATTATAAGTGGCAACCATTACCTATAACGAAGTATTGCTTCGTAGGTTACACATGTTTAAAACGTGTCCTACGATGCAATAACCCTGCATTTATCAAGTCATGTGCCTGTAATTTCATCGGCTCCCGCACCTTTCAGACCGAAAACAGCAATGCTGCTTCACGTTAGAAATAGGCGTGGTACCACGTGGCGAGTACCTACTTCCCCATATGAGCCCTTCATAAAGAACTCTATTACTGCTATGACAAACGTGTAAAGTTGTGAGTAAAAAGTTGAAAGTATATCTACACTTAAAGTTTCCATGTAAAAAGTAATAGTCTGTCTTATATTATGTTAACTACTTACAGCTTATTATGGTACGTTCTCGTTTGCATACAGGCATTTGTACATAATCATCGATGGTAAAGTGGACGGATTATCTTTAGTTTTAATGGTATATGCCATAGATTTTACTACTTTATAATAATAACGGTTCCTTTATTTCATTTATGCAAGTGGTCAACTCTGGTGTTTTAGGGCAGTAACTATCTGTTTCATATTTTCTTATTACAGATAGACATATAGCATACACAAAATAAATGTAAATATACACAAAGAACAGGGCGCAATGGCACTCATTAGGAGAGACTTAAATGTCCAGCAGTGGATTCTGCTGATGATGAAGATGATGATGCACAAAAAGGAATAGTTTTACCCAGTTTTATTTCTTTAGCGATATAATAACACTAAAAAGAGGTGATATTTTGCCTTTTGCATTTAAGAACTGGCATCAGTTTTTTATTTTCTTCATTAGACGTAGTTGTGGGATTTTTTAGAGATTTTTGGATTTCTTGCAAAGATTTGTTTTTAGTCTCCGGTACATAAAAATATATAAGAATTATAAATATACATGATAAAACCCCATATAGAAGAAATGTTCCATGCATGTTTAAGTGTCTAAAAAAATAAGGTGATATTTTTAAAAAAGTAGAAAATATAAATTTGAACATAAACCCGTTTATACACATAAATATACTCTTAGATTCTAATGGTAACAACTCGCCTATAATAGATGTTGACATAATCATAGGACCACAGCTAATGGCGATTGAGTATAATGCCAATAAACATATAGATACATAGGTATTTTCAGTCACTATTGATAATTTTACGAGATACAGATACCCAGATAAACTAAATAATAATAGAATACCTAGTGAAGAAAAACATAATATCATTGTTCGTCTTTTCAGTAATTTTGACAAAAAACAACCCAAATACATGCTGCTGACAGTCACACAGTCTAAAATAAGCATTCCCTTGTATGCAGTCCAGTTATCATTGGTAATTTTTTTTAATATGTCTAAAGCATAAACTGTGCATATAAGTTTCCCCGAAAATGAATAAAGACATATCAAAAGACAGGACAGTAAAATTATCTTTAAAGAATCTTTGCTAAAAATTGTTTTTATCGCCCTTCGAACAGTATTCTGTCTGGCAATTCTTTGACTTTCGTATGACTTTTTCATGTTCTCTAATTCTTTATCTGAGTCCTCATCTTTACCTTTTAACCAGGTGTGTGATTTTGAGCATTCGTCAATCTTGCCCTTATCTGCTAACCAATACGGTGATTCAGGCCAAAGAGGTACAGTTATCAAATTATAAAGCGCACATAAAAACCCAACAATAGCAATATACTTCCAACTAAAAAATGTTCCTATTGTATTAGCTGTCAAAATTCCCCAAAAAAATGTGGCCGATTTCAATGTTAGAAATATTCCCCTGTACCTTGATGAAGTAAATTCAGTTAAAATAACCACAGACGTAGTCATATACGATGCAATACCAGCTCCTTGAAAAATTTGGCTAATGATAATTTGTTCTATTGTTTTACTTAAGTACATGATGAAGAAACCAATGATAAAGCTGAAACTCACAATAAACAACGTTTTTTTTCGCCCGATTGTGGTGGTGAGTGTTGACAGAATGACAATCCAAGGGATACCACTGTAGCCGATTGTAACCGCTGAAAACATAATATGAATATATAAACAGTAGTTGTAAACTTGATGCTTTATTTTAAAAATTAACCTTTAAGCAATAATATCAAACAGCATGATTTACATAAACCAGAAATTAATTATTTATAGCCAACGACGATGACTTATAATACCTACTTGATGCGTGGTTTATTTTAGTGATTATAATCATACTAATTTTAATAAAATGTATTGTTAACCGAGTATAAAATGATTAAAGAGGATAATAAATTGTTTGGTAAAACAACAAAAAGTGGGCTTTGGTTTGGCGCAATGTAGGTACCTAGGTAGGAACTATATCAATAATGCTGGGATAGGAAGGTAAGCCCTAACATTGTGAGGATGTATGGATGTATGGATGTATGGATGTATGGATGTATGGATGTATGGATGTATGGATGTATGGATGTATGGATGTATGGATGTATGGATGTATGGATGTATGGATGTATGGATGTATGGATGTATGGATGTATGGATGAATGTTTGTTACTCTTTCACGCAAAAACTACTGAACTGATTTGGACTTGGAATGTACATAGCTCTTAACCTAGATTGACATATAGGCTATTTTTTACCCGGGTGGCACGCGAGCGAAGCCGCGGGCGGAAACTAGTAAAAATATATGTCACGCAACTGGAATTGAACCGGCAATGTCTGTTCTGTGCCATTTGCCCCCAGTGCCAGAGAGGTCGTCGTAAAGCTAAAACAATACGCTTATGAGCTATTTATTGTTCTTGAAACTCCGGTCTTGAGTTTTTGAAGTAATTTTCAACTCAAAAATACTTACAAAACCAAGAAGCAGTCTCCTCACTGACTGTGATGTTGGCTGCTCGCAGTTGCGGCACCATAACAGTCGGAGTCCCCATGCCCAGACCCATCATAAAATAGCAGTTCCATACTCCTGTGCAAATGAATAACTGAAACAATTTTCGAATTATAAATCAGTTTATTTTTATAATACATCATCATAATCATCATCATCATCATCATCAGCCTATAGCAATCCACTGCTGGACATAGGCCTCCCCTAATGAGAGCCATTGCACCCTGTCCTCAGTTTAACGCATCCAGCTTCTACTAGCAGCCTTTCGCAGATCGTCATTCTACCTGGCCTGAGGGCGATTATACAATATCATTTTACTCAATTACATTTAGCAAACTTATAGGCAATTAAAAGTTATATGCCTACACCGTCAACTTGGTGTTATGTTTTAATTTATATCCAGTACTACTGTTTAAAGTAGGTACTATTATGTAGTATTTTATGTTTTTTTTCAATGTGTAGACGTAATCAATTATTTTATAATCTCTAATAGAGCTGAGTGGCCGAATAACAATACTTATAAGAACATAAACAGAACATAACAGAAAACTATTCATTCAGAAAGAAATACTGTTCCTGAGATAAAAATAACTACTTACCTACTTTTTTATGATACCTACTGAAGAAAGAACTAGTATATGGCACACTTGATGTTGAGCGGCAACTATTACTTAAGACAAAGTATTGCTTCGTAGGTCACGCGTGTTTAGGACGTGTCCTACGATGCAATGCCCTGCGTCCATCAACTTGAGGCATTACAGTGTTAAGCCTCATGTGCCTGTTAGTTCACCGGCACCCACACCCTTCAAACTAAAGCACAGTGATGCTGCTTCACGGCAGAAATAGACATGGTGGTAGTAGGTACTTCCCCGGATGAACTCCTCACAAAGAACTCGTAGATAGACGGACTGACAAAATCTACATTAACGAACCCTCAGACAAATACCCTCATGGGATAGCGACGTATTATTAGACAATGTCGATATTTTTGCGTAGGAATTGGTCCCCTTATTTTTGATATTAAGAAATCCTTACTCACCTGCCTAAAAAAATGCTTCCACTTCTTTTCTTCTTCGATATTTATAGTTTGATGTACATCCATAATTTATTGACAAATGCACAGACCTAATTTAACTTTGTTGACCAATTTTAAAATGATTATGATACAGGTACGTCGTCATTAAGAACGAACCGCTACAATACTGTTAGACATCAACGATACCTGGTCTCAATCATTTTAGGTTCTTTGATTCTGGTTATTCAACTTAAAAAGGTAACAAATTTTTAGAGATCCCTCCAAAATAAATAGTGGGATCAAAATGAGGTTTTAAGGAAACCAATAAGTACAATAACTACAAGTTAGTAAGTTGTTATTGATTATCAACAAGAAATATGACGAAGATATATTAAGAACTTCATTTCTTATTATATCTTCGTAATATAAATGAGAAATGAGAGATGAAAATCATGAAGAAGAATTTATTAAAACGACGAGTTTACAATTCATTATTTTGTTTAATGTTATTATATAAATATGCGCATATCCCTTCTTATTTGGGGGACTTAGGCAAAGGACTGATATAGGCTGATGTTGTTATTTAATGTTATTGACACTGAGTTGCGTGAGCAAGTGGTGTAGTCGGGTAGCTCGGGCCTAATGCAAGCCAATATTGTGCTGCCTTCCTACCACCAGTGGGGTGATCGGCTAACTCTGTTGCAAACAGAAATGATTGAGACCGATCCTGTTTTAACCAACTGTGACTGTTTGTCAATTGACGTTCATTGTATTTCGACGGATGAAATGTCAAAGTTTGTAAAAACAGGATCGGTGTCAATCACTTTTGTTTGCAACAGAGTTAGCCGGTCACCCCGCAGAGCAGCTATCTATTTGACATGATACCGAATGCAAATAATGAAGGTCTTACACAATCATTTTGACAGGGTAAGTATGCGGCGGACTTAAAGCGCCATCCAAGCTGGACCGATTGTGGCTATCAAATTTGCCTTGACCTGTAGAATGATAGCCATACATGGTCAAGTTTAGTGGATGCCACTGAATTCCACTGCAAAGTTACCCGATATTATGTCTCGTATGGTGTATGGTGCTCAAGACTCAGAACGTACTATTTTTGGGGTTTTGGTAACAAGACGTTTGTGCAGAGGCAACAAAAATAATTAAGACAATTTCTCTGTAAATATAAATACTGCATTGAGAACCTATCCTATAATGATATTTACTCACTCTTAACTTTGGAACTAAACTTAAATTTTTAGGAACACACAATTTTATTGAGCATATAAAAGTCCTTAATAATAAATAAAACCGGTCTCGATGTGTCGTAAAATAATTTTAAAAAATATCTATGAATCGTTTGTTTGGGTAGTTAAAATTATTTAGTTTCGATATTTTAGAAGTGACTTACGAGCTGCGCCGGACTAGTGGAATGTTTCCTGACTATCTAGAGACTGTGGGTACATTCTCAGTCAACAATCGACATTATAATTCCAAAAAATATGATTGTTGTGATTTTGGGAAATACGCACAGTTTAGCCAAAATCACAACTACATATTTGTATCTTCTTTATAATAAAATCTATTTGTTACCAAGAACGAGGGCGTACCTACGCCCTAAGTAATAGTAACACTTACCAACGTAGTACTTAGCGACTGAACCAATTTACAATGGGATCGAAATACCTAAATGCCTGCGCAGCCTGGGATGACATGGCAAAGGATTTTGCCGTCAGTCAGCGCACACTAGCCACTTAGATACCGCGGCATTTCAGTGCCTTGCCACAGTATGTTGCGGCATGCCGCGCCATGCTGCATGCGGAATTTAAAGGAATCTAAATCCCGTACTGCCGGCAGTCCAACAGAAAATTCGAACCCAAGCTCTAAATAGCCCAAAATAGGACAAAACTATTCGTTATTCAATAGGTATTTCAAAGAAAAACCTCCAAAAAATCATGATTTCTCTGTCCTGCCTCATAATCAGACCCTGATCACCATATTACTATATAGAATACTTGCATTTTCTTGCTTCTTCACTCGCGTTAAAAGTGATTTTACTATCTCTAGGGAATGATTTACGATAGGATTAATTGAGGTTATTCTAAAAAACCCAAACACGATATTTTATCTTTATACGCGAAGGTGTCAAAAGTTACGAAAAATGTAAGAAATTGTAACCTTCTTGCAACGCTGATACTCGTGTGCATTTACACCCGGCTCCCACTCCTCGCAGCTTCACCCTGCGGCTCGTCACGGGGCAGTCTTGGCATGCCGCCGTTGCCATTGAACGAATTATGAACTCAAACACATTGAACACAGATATTATAATACATTTTATAAGACGGAGCCGTTTTAATTGATGTAAAGTACATGTTTTTGGTTATGTAGGTAATTATCAAAAAAGTATAGTAAGATCTTTTGTATTAAGTTTGAATAAATATTTTTTTATATATATTTTTTTATATTCTGCAAAACTTTTTATCATCACTAGTAAAGAATAAGTAGAAAAAATAACATCATTTGCCATTTTAACAGTTACAGGCTTTCTTAAATCCTATGATTTTAAGTTTATAACTTTTAGGTTATCTATGTACCTATCGTATTCAGCAGAAAAGATCTCATCTCTGGTATTAAGATTAATTTTAAGTAATATTTTTATTTTATCTTCTGCAAAAGTTCTGAAAAAAACGAAAAGTTAAATTAATTCGCATTTCTTTCTATAAAATCTATACCAGTTTAAATGAGCCCACTCACAGCTCTACTTTAACCTACGAGATGGGTCTAATTATCATAATGCAACATTGCGATGTCGGTTCCTGTTTTGATTACATTGCCAGCTGATGTTGTGAATGCTAATACACCAGGCAAACAGAACAGGGATGATATTTGGAATAATACGAAATTACCGCCGAGCTGCTCACGTCATTCTGTTCCCGAAATGAATAGTGAGACAATTTGTTGGTTGCTGTGTTCTTGATAACCAAGACAGCCAAGACTGTGAGAGTAGTGCTAAAAGCCGTTTGTTTGCTTGTTAGGTTGATTTCATAAGCTTAGAGCCAGCAACAAGTCTTAACTATTTTACTTTGTCACTCATTTATTTATTTAGAAGGAATGGTAGGCGATTGGTAGTGGGAGCAGGAGCGGGAGTGGGATTGGTAGCGGGAGCAGGGGCGGGCGCGTGAGTGCAAATGAGAATGGGAATGGCAGTGGTTACGTTGGCTAAGCCTCATGCTTAGTTCGTGGGTGCGAAGTATTTTCTACACAAAATAGTTTCGTTAATTTATATAGTATTTATTAGCCCCCATGCAAAAACTACTCTATTAATTATACCTACATCATGTTTAGGTAATGCATTATTTCTGTAGCGAACAAGCTAAAAAATAAAAACCGGCCAAATGCAATTCGGAATCGCGTATAAAGGGTTCTGTACCATTATCTAAAGGGTCATGTATGGGAGCCTCCTTATTTTTTTTTATTTAATTATTTCTTTTTGAAGTGAATATACAAATAAATATTCTGTGAATATTTCAAGCGTTGGTTGTTATATTGTTGCCTAACCTGTTGCCGTTATTAGCATCGAGCAAAAAACGGAAAAAACACGTAGATTTTAGTTTTATTTTATAAATATATAGATAAACAAAACTTGTTGTGCAGTGTGTCGTGGTGCGTACTGGCTATTTATACTTAAAAGAATATTTCATACAATGTATTGTTGTAATTGTGATCAAACAATTGTGGTATAGAGGGCGTTGTATAGTAGCTATACAAAATATATGACTAATAGTGTGATTTTTAGCTTTATAATTTAGACTTATTTTGATTCACCATTAGTCATTATTTTCTTTTATTAGAGCACACATTGCCTACAAAGGCGCTGCAATCCATGACACGAACATTACTAAATAACGCATCACTACAAATGTAGTATATGCTATGGCCTAAAATAAAAGAAACAATGAAAGATTGTTGTCAAATCAATTTATTTTGAGTAGATACCTATTAATAGTTCATTACGAAGCTACCTGCTCATCTCATTAGTAGTAGCATTGGTAGGCACAAAGTGAAATCAGTAGCCATGATCCCCTCGGCGCCTTCTGTGGTGTTTAATGAGGATAAAATTATCAGTAACATATTTCACCAAATGTTATAGTGTAGTACCTACAATGTAATAAATGAGAAAGATCTCATTTATTGTTATGTATATAAATAGTTCTGGATTCAGCTGGGCAGCATTTTTAAAACTGTGTCGAGTTTTTTCATCACCCATACCGCAATGTTACAAAATGAATATTTTCAATCAGTGTGTCCTACGCAGTCATGCATGACATACGAAGCCGAAACGTGGACACTCACAGTAAGGCTATTATAACAGTTTAAAGTTGCTCAGCGAGCTGTGGAATAAGCTATGCTCGGAGTTTCTCTGAAGGATAGAATCCGCAACGAGACTATCCGACATAGAACTAAAGTTGTCGACATAGCGCAGAGAATTAGCAAACAGAAGTGGCAGTGGGGTGGCCATATCTACCGAAAAACCGATAACCGTTGGGGTAAACGAGTTATTGAGAGGCGGCCGTGGCTGGTACAGTAAGGATACTCTTTGGCCAGCGCGTTTTCCAAGTCTAGACCAAATAGGGTAGATAGAAATTGGTGATAATTATTCATAGTTCCTGTTAAACACAACACAGTTGAAAATCCTGGCGTAACGTCAAGGCTATTTCTGATGATCGTTATAAAATAAAATAAAATAAAATAAAATGTATTTATTTCAAGCTTCAGCTCATATAGGAAGAAAAACACATAAAAAACCCTAAAAACTACTAGAATATGGTATAGTTGACAGTGGTCAACAATGTTTTATCTATCTATATATAAAAGAAAGTCGCGTTAGTTACACTATTTATAACTCAAGAACGGCTACACTGATTTGGATGAAAATTAGTGGGCGGAACCAGGAGACGGACATATTTTTATCCCGTTAATATTAAAAGTAGGGGTAGGGGTAGGGTAGGGGTAGGCGTAGGGGTACGGTAGGGGTAGGGTAGGGGTAGGATAAGGGTAAGGTAAGGTAGGGCAGGGGTAGAGTAGGGTAGGGTAAGGTAGGGTTTAGTAGTTGTTGTTGTTGTTGTTTTATCCCCATTGATTGATTTTTCCATGTCAATATATTTTTTGAATGTTTCTGTAACTTCGATACCCTCTTTGAGACAGGACAATGTCTGTCGAGTCAGCTGTTTATTATAATTCAGAATAAAGTATTTTTCAATACAAAAGTACAATGCAGTCTGTATTGTAATTTCGTTTAAGAACGAAGATAAAAGGAACATTCATTCTCATTATTCAAGTAGTTCTCCACCTTATGGAACTACTGCTCCTTTTGGAATTATTGCCTAATTTTTAATAAATATGACACTATATTATAAATCTTTATCAATATTTCCAACATAACTTCGTTCATATACCTACTAAATAGTCTACTATGGTGTAATTTACAATGGTCATCTATGTTCTATCGACTCTGGTAACGAATGATATTATATATTGGCTGACTTATTATATATATGACTCATAATATGCGAAAAATCGCAAACTGAAGTTCGTTTAAAATTAAGCGTGATAAAAAATACAGACAAACATTACAGTAGGTAGTACAGTAGTAGGTACTTAGTACATTGTAATTAATATAAGTAGTTGTACAAAAAAGTTTAAAAATCTAACGTTGAGTTTTTATTGAAAAATATCATATTGATGTGGTATCTTCCTCCATAAAGCATGTTTATCAGCGGTACCTTACTTGATAGGTTTTCAGATAACGATTATATGGAAAAAATGGAATTATTTGTTCATTGATATTCCGCAACATAGTGCTCTAAAAATTGGTGCTAAAAAGGGAATACTCCGTATCACTGGTAACCATCGAGATATTACTGGTATCACACAAAAATTGACATTTCATTTCAATTCTATTGATTGGTTTACCGACAATTTTTGGAGTGCCTGATAACTTAATCAAATAATGTACGTTTTTTTAATCTCGTAAATTGAACCTAACAATTTGTTGTGTGCACGGCAGATGTGCCCAACATTTTCGCATAGTGAAATGCTGGTATTCTTTGGCTCACGAAAAAACAGTTTTTCTACTCCTTACATTTTTAAATATTGACAATGTTTATGTTTTCCTGATGAAGTTGTGACATTTGCCTGTAGTTTTGCAGATAGGAGAGGTATGCTAATGGGCCATATGTTAAAATGTGTGTCTGCCAGAGGGCTTCAAAGTGCAATTAGAATTTTAAAAAACTTTTCCAGAATGTCAAAATTCAAATTTTATTTTTTGATCTCGTTATTTAAGAAACGGAAAAAATAGAGCCAGTCTGCGCTCCGTTCACTTTATCGTCTTTACGAAGTCAAATTTTATCATCTTTATTTCTAAATTACTTCAATACCTTTGATAGCTGCGCATAGTGTGAGACTGTAGATTTTTCTCAGACTTTCTGGGCGTACAATTAATTGCCTATAATAATTATTTTCGCAAATAAACCCAACACCCACGTTGCATATTTTTATAAAATACCAATCTAACGATCAAAATATAACAATCTTGAGGTGGATCAAATTATACAAATAATTTTTATTTTTATAACATCCATTAAAATATATTCAAAGGGACAAAATATTTAGTGTTTTTTTTAAATCTTGTAATGGATTTCTACAAAGTCTACAAAAAGTAAATTAAATATACTTATATATACGTTTTTAATCACTTTTTAGTATCTAAGTAATTACATTTTTAACAGAAAACACATTACAAAACAACACTGCCTATTATATTTTAGAGTTATGAATAGGTGCTTTCTTTGTAGGTTTCCTTATGTAATTATTATTATTATAGACTTCGCTTTTGCCCAGCAGTAGGACTGCTGGGCAAAAGCATCCCACCACTCAAATCATCCCTCTTTAATAAATACCTAATATAATTGATGGAAGAATTATTAGTATCAAGCAGATACTATCAGCATTAAATAACCTTCAAATTGAGTTTACATGCTATTAGCTATAGTGCTCACAGTGCATTATCATCCAAATGGATTATAATTGACGGCACTACGCGTGAAACCAACCTATGAAATAGTTCAAAGGCACCATCAAAATGTTTAATGCTATGACGGCCTGTTTGAGGACGGTTCTTTCGTTTTTAATTTTTTTATTTAATAGTCTAAATATCTTCACTATTCTATTAAAATATGCCTTAAAAACTAAACAATAATATTATAACAAGTACAAGTTAATAAACGTCAATTTAATCAAAGATTTTACTTCAACTTTATGTAGGTTCAACGGAAACTTCAAATAAACATTCAAAGAAAATTTGCTTGAAATCTCAATTCTATTACAGGTTCCTATTGCTATAGATAGTAACAGTAATCAATGGGGTTACCACGGTAAATCTGACAAATTTATCCATTTTGAACGAACGAGAATTAAATGAATGAATGAACGCCACGTCACAATACCGGGTTGGACAAATCTCTCTCCATAATTTATACATTTAGCAGCGATTTCGTTCTGTTACGTTGATTTATTCGTGAAAATCGTATTGAAATAGGTTTTCAGTGAAGACATAATTTAATTTTATTCCAATAGTTCAGTGTTTTAGGTCTAGTTCCGATAACTTCGTGTTATGTTAGCCTGATAATTTCAAAATCATTTTGTTGTATGTTGGACTGTAAGGTATTGTATATATGGTAATTATATGTATTAATTTGATTCAAAATTTGCACGCCTAATCGAGGTAGAATATAATTGGACATACTAGAATATAAGAACTTTTGTACATATATTCATGCAAATAAACGAATGATTGATTGCTTGATTGTAGACATATGGGTTTGTGGAGCTGTATTGTTAATTGTTAGTAATATTTATGAATATTATATCACATGGTACAATTATGTTAATAATTAAGTACCCACCACAATATTATGTGGTATTAATACCTACATTTAGTCGGGGTTACCAGGTGAGGGTAATTGCCAAAGGTATCAGGGTTTTTGGAATTTGGAAAACTTTTCTAGAAATGAAGATTGGAGGTTGACGAGACATCTGGCCCGACCGCATGACAAACCAACGATGTACCAAAGAAGTAACCGAAAGGTGCCCAAGAGATGTGTGTTGGCCACAAGGTAGACCACCTGCCCGATGATCGGAGAATATAGTGAAGGCTGAAAGCAGTAAGAGAGCGATGGATCCAGCTGACACAAAACCGCCAGGAGTGGCGTGATAGAGAGCTTTTACTACGCAATGTATGTTCCCAGCTGAATAGATGGGATAGAAAGAAGTTATTTATTTATTTATTTATTTTATTTATTTATTTAATGTTTTTTTCGCGCTCAAAGGACAGTTTAAAGTTTACCTTTCTCAAAATGTTGGTCTGATATTAGATAAATAAAAATAATGAAGAATTTATTTGATTATTAGCTTAATATAAACTTATTGCTTTTCTAAATTATTCATTTGGTCAGTGGTGGGATGGGTTATTAAAAATTAAAGTACCTACAGTGCAAAAATACGCTAAAAATATAAAATTATATGAATAGTTTACAACTTTAGCATTCGTACAAATATTTACATATATATCATTATAGTTGCACCCAGAAATGGAGGTATTTTTTATTTTAAAAATAAATTTGATTAAGAGGTTGATTTGAGTGTTTTTTTTTCATTATTTATTATACTTGATCTCCAGGTCCTATTAGTTATCATGGTAAATTACAATATTTCAATTTAAAAAACAGTTTTTACGTAACAATTTACAAATAAGTACATAATAAAAGTGCAAACTAAAATTGAACTAGGCCTTAACCCTCGTTTTTAATATTTAGGTTTAATAGATATGTATATATTAAAGAAAGATAAAAAGTTTACACAGTTTTGCATAGAGCCGGAAACATATGAACAGAGCTTTCACTACCTACAATGTTTTACTGTTGGTGAAATTTTGGATTAAGTAGGTACCTAATAAACAAACACTGTCTTAATATCAAATTAATAACATAAATGTGAAAGTTTGTGTGTGAGTACTAGGTATGTTTGTCTCCGCACAACTTCGTAACGACTGAGTGAATTTGGATGAAACTTGAAATATATAATGGTGACCTGGATTAACACATAGGCTTTTATTTTATTATAAAAAATGATAACGGTTGATCACGTGAGCAAAGCCGCGGGTGAAAGCCTTTAAAGGCAAAAGTTTGTGAAATAAGTAGTTTTAGTAGTAGTACCTAGAGCTTTTTGAGAAGGGCTAGTCCGGGGAAGTACTACGACCATGTCTATTTCTGCCGTGGAGCAGCTTTGCCGTCTTTCGGTTTAAATGATGAGGGTGTCCGTAAAATTACAGACACCGGAAGCTTATCACTTTCATGTCTCAAGTTGATGGACGCAGGACGTTGCATTGAAAGGCACGTTCCAAAAAACTTACCACTTCACATCAGGTGGGTCATGCGCTTACTCCATCTTTAGGTAAATACCATACAAAAATAAGAACAATTTGTTTCCTTTACGCCAAAACTACTAAAAGGATGCTGGCTGAAATGCTGCTCATATATGTACTTACTTAATTCTATACTTTAATTATAACGTTATTGGTTTTGTTACCGTTTAATTAAAGTTAAATAAATGTTTTATCTAGTTCCTACGCGAGCCGCGGACAGAAGAGCTAGTTTAGTAAATGTGATATAATTTGATAAAGTGTGTCTTATAAAATAATATAGCGGGCTGATAATTTGCTGGACCTCGTCGCGAAAAGTAGTTATTTATTCCGTTTTCCATTTTATTTTATTTTTGTTATTTACAATTTTATGACTATAGTGACACTTCAAAATATACCATAGGTAAAAAATCTACTGTTTAGCGAGCTAAACAAGGTGACTAGGTTGTTTAATTTGACAGCTGTTTATCTAGTTTAGCACTAAATAGCGTTTATAGTAAGACATTTCCTAAGTAACGGTTTAAGCATTGTTTAAAATTTAACTAACTTTTATAAGTTTGCGTGTAAGTATTTTATTGATGAAAATCTTGAGTGATATTAATCTCAAGGCATAAACTATTCGTTACAGGTAGGTACATGGTACCAATAGAACAACGGTTTCTTAGAAAGCTGAGTCACGCTGAATTACGGGCATAGTGTAGGATTGCCTTAATTACTGATGGCAATCTATGAACAGAAAACTGAGGTGGTTGGACTTCAAGTTTAAACACATACAGGTTGGGGCAAGCGAACAATCCATACATCCATATATCCATACATCCTCACAAACTTGCACATAAATAATAATAATTATAAATTATTATACACAAATCGATTGTTTATAAGCATTTATTTATCTACTAGCCAATTTTGACGTATTATTTTTTAAAATACACAACGGGAAAATTTATACCCTTATATTTAAAATTTTAATTTAAAAAATCTGATTGCTGCATTTTAATACTATAAAATAGCATGAAGTTCATGAAATAAAGGAACTCTACCAAGTTATGTAGAATATATTTTGTGGTATTTATTTATGTACATAAAATGGTAAGCTTACTGACTCAATAATTTATTACGACGCACAGTCCAAACTGCTGGACCTAGAGATTTGAAATTTTGCACATAGATACCCATGTAATGTAGGCATTCAGAAAAAAAGATATTTATAAATTCCTCCCCAAGAGTGTAAAATAGGGGATGAAAGTTTGTATGAAAGTCGGTCAGTTTCTTAGATAGAATCTTCAAATTTTGTAATTTAGGCTGATGATTGAAAATTAATTTATACGTGTCTTAGCTTTTTTGATAATTCCACCCTCGAGAGAGTAAAAATGTGTTTAAGTTCTATATGGAAAGTCCTTTATTTTCAAAGTAAAAATCACTAAATAGAAATAAATTTTCTACGCGGACGAAGTCACAGCCATAAGCTAGTAATTTATATTTTTCCCAGGCAGTTATTAACTGTTAAATTAAAAATTGAACACAAACACATTTTTTTCAAAACCTCTAGACGGAAGCTTATTTGAATTCGGCTATTCGAATATCAGAGGACAATCCAACTTTTTCATTAAGCGACAGATATTAAATTTTGAAATACGCAGTGAAAATGGGAATTGTTTAATTATGAAAAGCCTGTTGAGAGTTTCGTGTGGGGACAGAGTAGTTTTAGCACATTCACGGGTTCACCCGAGTGCTTTTGCATGTTGCACGAGAGTAGGTTTTAACGGGATAGATGTTGGAGGTCGTAAATCTTCATACGGTGACGGCTGTACCCTGGACACTTCACCACGGAATACACAAAAGAGAAATTATGGAAATGAAATTTGTAGTTGTGAACTTAGCTTACATTTGAATGTGCTGTAGTTTTTAGACACAAAATATTTTTAATATTTATTTTAAAGTCATTAAAAAACATCGTCTAGAAATCCTTTTTATTACTGATTTGCCATTTTGCATTGCTTTGGGGATGTTTGTTGAGGCTCGAGTCAATATATTTGATGGCATTTGGCGAAAAAAAGAGCTTCGTACCTTAGCAGAAACAAACATCCTAAATGCTATCTCAAATAAATTTTATTTTGATATTTTTGAGCATTTAGAGGACTTAATCTACTTACCTGATATAAAAGTTTACACACATAATGACTGTAATTGACCGAGTTAACAACTATTATTATAATGACACTTTATTAATCGTCTTTATCAGTTCTATGAACCTCAGATAGCTAAAATGGCGTTAAATTATATTATGAAGTGAACTCATTTTAATACCATTTAAATTAAATGAGAGGGGACGTTTTATATGTATGTTCCCCGATTACTGAAAGACGGCTGAACCGATTCGGAAAATTATATTTTTAAAGGAAATCCCCCGAGGCCCTCCAACATCTGAACGTGTCTTCCGAAAAAGAAAATCCATAAAATACTTTTAAACGTATGCCATAAGTCAGGCCCTACGATGTTACACGAAGCGAAGTAACTGTATCTTAATTAATTAATTATATAAAATATATTCATCATCATCATCATCGGCCTATATCAGTTCACTGCTGGACATAGGCCTCCCCCAATGAGCGCCATTGCGCCCTGTCCTGAGCTCGACGCATCCAGCTTATACCAGCAGCCTTTCGCAAATCGTCACTCCACCTGGCCGGTGGGCGTCCTACACTACGGTTTCCAAGCCGCGGTTTCCCCTCAAGAACACGTTTACCCTAACGGTTATCGGTTCTATAGTAGTCGGTAGATATGGCCAGCCCACTGCCAGCATCCGCGAGCAGCCGCGACCAACCAAGAGCAACCGGCCGCGTACGCGAGTGGGTCGCGGAGTTCGAGCGTAGCGGTCGGCGCGTCAAAGCTGCGTAAATAGTATTCAAATAAGGAACGTAACTGCTTTATGGCTGTTTCAATTTCCTCTAGCAATGTTTTAAAATGCTCTCCGACGTGCGCAGGTAAGTGTGAATCGTACATTATTTGTTATACAAGAGTGAAATGTTGCTTATCAACCGCGTGCTCAATTATGATGACCAAGCAAGTGAAGGATTCTAAAATTGAAAAATTAGAATACTGAGCATTAGCAAGGGAATCAAGAGAGCACGAGGTAAAAAATCTTTGCACTCGAGTGCAACACGTAACTTTTCATCCCACCTCAGCGAGGAAATGACTAAATGAAAAAAAAACATTTACAATCACAAGATACTTTTATTGGCCCCTTTAACTAGTCATCATCATCATCATCATTATCATCATAATTAACAAGTCCCAACGTGTTATAGATATCGTACTGTTTCAAATACTTCTCGCGTGATTGTTGAGGGAGAAAGCTCATTTGCGCATTATTAACAGTTTCAGTCGATTCTGTTGGCGTCAAATAAACTTCCTCGTGGCTAGAATTACTCATTTTAGGTTTTTCACTTATTTTTAACTAAGGTTTTAACAATATGACGTGAAAAGAAAATGGCGCGCATAAAGCAAATTAAAAAAATGTACAACAAGAAGATTCAGAGTCTCAGTTTTTAACAAATTAAAATAGGTTGTATGATAAATTCGGCACCACGTAGGTAGAAGTAAATAGGTTAAATGATGTTTTGAATTCACAAACTTAGAGCACACGATGTTTTAAATTCAATTTACTTTATCCTCTAGCGGATAAAAACGGCTTTTGCACTCAGATATCGAAGAGCAAAAAATACTCTTTCCGAGATGGGGGAGATGAACAAGATATTATACCTAGTTCGAGCTCTTGTTATTTTAACGTATTATATAGGTACATAAGATTACTGTTCTACTGTGTAAAATATGGGAAGTAAGGGGTTCCCATCTCTATCTTAGGTACCTAAACCAACCTCACCTGTCCCTGGTGCACCCAGCTAACTAACAAACGAGGCACTGGCGGCCAACTGATTGCAGCATAATGCAACCTAACACCAGCACAGCTACATCCCCTGGCCGCCAACTCTGTTGCTTGTCATTGAGAAGCAGTGCTCTGCAATCAGCAACCCGCATATCCTGCGTGGGAAAAGAAGGGGGAGGTCTATGCCCAGCAGTGGACTGTTATAAGCTGGCATTGTATCGTACCGTACATAAGTACGGTGCGATAAGTACATAAGTAAGTGTACACTTATGTGTATGATATAAGTAGTATCTGTAGTACCAAGTAATACCTATTATTTCTTATTCTTTAGTATTTGTAAACGTTAGTACGTAACGGTAATGCGTACCTATGTTTTTATGAAGAGAGTTTGAAGATTATATCACTCCAAAGCCTCTTGAGATACACGTTGTCTTGACATTTCTACCCTCTCAATTTGTTCTCACTGCTCAAAATATTTAGTTCATTTTATCATCATCATCGTCATCATCATTTTAAGCCGTTTTCGACCAACTGCTGGGCAAAGGCCTTCTTTTGATTTTCCTAATCGCCTAGATCCTGCAATAGTCTGAATCAGGTGCTACCCCAAAATCTTTCTAATATCGTCGACCTATCTGGTTCATTTTGTACAACCCAAAAATAACATGGGTATTGACAGAATTTTCTCTAAAACAGGTTTTACAAACTGCGATAAGACGGATAGGGAAAAGGGTTGATCGAATCGTATCGACATTAACAACTTGTTGTCAGGACAATTTTTTATGTGATTGATTTCTTCTTTACAAGGGTTGGCTCTTAAAGGGTCCGACGTTGATGAAATACTTTGAAAGAGCAAATTCATTCTGATTTTTTAACTTGTTAACAGAACGTCTTCAAAGATAAGCATTAAATAATAAGGGGTTTTTGGTATGTTTTGTTCAATAATAAAATAGCCTGTATTAATAATTATTAAGCTTCTGCCCGTGGTTTAGCTTACATAATTATATTAGCTACTTTAGACCTATTCCTGCATTTTGTGCAAAATTTCAACTCAATTTGATTCAATTTTTGTGGCGTGAAGAAATAACAATTTGTATATATTTCATCACATATCCAAATTTCATCTAAATAATATAAAAAGAAGCCGATATATTATTTCCAGAATCTCAGTTTAACCCATTCAGTAGTTTTTATGTGAAGGACCGACAAACATTTTACGTTTCAGATTGCACAAACTTTCAGCTTCATAACAAGTAGCTAGATAGAAGAATAAAAGAAAATTAAATATTGAATAAGATTTAAGTTATGTGGACAAGTAGACACCTAAATTATTCTAAAGATATTTTGTATCATAGATTTATAAGTAGCTGCTACTAGGATAATCCAGGCCATAAACTATGTATATTCCAAGTTTCATTGAAATCCGTTCTGTCTATATGGAGTTGAGTGGGAACAACACACAACCAAACTATGGCATTTTTAATATTAGTTTTACGTGAGTGATGAGATATTATCCATATTTGGGTACCAGAGATTAAGTATAAACCACATACAACCTACAGTGCAGATAGCAGCACTACCTTCCACCAGTCTGAACCCACTATCAGACAAGAACCAAACAGAATAACACAGCCAACCACAAAATTGTATTTTAAAATTTCTGACCACCGAACCAGTACGTTAAAGTTATTTCGAATCTGTTGTGCAATAAACGATATATCATACTATATTTTGACAAACTGCATTGTGTTTTTGTGCTACGAGTGCGGTTCGTTAACCATGAATGCGAGCTCCTGAGGTGAAAACGTATGCGCAAAACATATTTTTTAGACAAAGTATTTTTGTGAGTTTAAAAATGAAATCGTAACTAATTATTTAAAAAAAATACGATAGACCAGTCTATACATTTTTAAACTTAGATGTTTCATAAAAAAATACCGGCCAAGTGCGAGTTGGGCTTGCGTACCGAAGGATCCTTACAAAATCATAGATATGAAATCATGTTTTTGTGATGTAACAACAAAACGGTATCCGGGTTCTTTCTTTTACTTGTGCTATAAGACATTGCTTCTTGCTTTTCATGATTATAGATAAACGAAAAGTACCCTATAGGTTTTTATAGGTACTCACGCGAGTGTCCAAATATATAAGCGGCCGTGTATATTTTGACACTCGCGCCTTGACAGACAGACAGAAATGCAGATCGACAACAGAGTAATTTCAAGGGTTCCTTTTTTTATTTTAAGGTCCGGAATCTTAATAAAGTGTAATCTTTAATAAGCTGATGTCCAGATATGAACTGCTTAAGGCTGATAATGATGATAAAAAAATATTATCTACAAAAAAAATCAAAGTAGAATCAATAATCATGGTACCTCATTCAAATTTTCGGAACTTATTTTGGTACAGCATAGGCTTCTTTGTTTCTGCTGCGTAGTTAGTTGTGGTATAGGATTTCAGATTGCCTCTGCAAAATAATTACGTCATGTCTCCAGGCGAGAAAATAATTAATAGCTATAATAAATCCCCAACTTTTGTCAGGTTCGGTTGTTTACAGTATTTACAAAATTTATGAGTAAGTACAAACAATTTTTATCTCTTAGATAGATTTCCTGATTACAGCTTGGAAGTTGCTTAATTAGCATTTCACAGATTATTATTTTTTTACAACAACAATAACAATACTAGCTTGTATCAGTCCACTGCTGGACATAGGTTTCCCCATAACAAAGGGGATATATCCATTATCCCCACGCTAGCCGTGCGAGTTGGGGATCGCAGGGCACAGCTTCTCGCACCGCCAACGCTGCTACCCAGGGAATTTTGCTGTGCTGGTGTAAGGCTGCACTATGCCGCAATCAGCCGGTCGCCAGCGCCCCGTTTGTAATACATCACGTTTGCGCACCACGGGTAGGTCAGGTGACTTGGGTTTCAGGTGAGTTGGAGGTTAGATTCTCTCAATTTTCTCAATTAAACATAAAAAACGGCTTTATGAAAGTGTTAGTCTAGTTTCATGAGGAAGTAACTACATTTATATTTTTAATTTGTTAAACTAGAGACTGATGTTTTGTTTGTAACAAATTATGTAGTTATTTTATCCTAACTTGTATAATTTTTCAACTCTACAATATTTTTTTGCTTTATTATTTTATCTCACGATGACATAATGATAGTCAATACAAATGATAGGAAAGGAAATGATAGTCAATACAAATCAGCGTATTGACTATCATTTCCTTTTGGTTTTAATTAACTCCAAATTTCAATTATAGCTCTTTATACAAGAAGATCAACTTTGAAGGACTATCGTGTTTGTTCTTCACGTGCCATTTGCCGTATAACTTGTTAGTCTTGAAAGTATGTAAGCAAGAAAATAACTTTATTTTATATTGATACTAGTTGACTCACTTGGACTTTGTCTGTGTATATTTTATTTTCCGTTTAAATGTTTGACGAATAAGGGTTTTTATTTTTAGGTGCGGAACGTTCGTATTCATTTTCATGTTTTTGGTAAATCTATCTTAATCATGTCTTTATCATGTCTTGTTGGGCACATTCTGTACCTAGTTATTTTAGGCCATGGTTCCATCAGCATACAGCATGCATATCTCGCTCAAATACATTTCATCTTGTTTGACCCTTTGTAACCCCCATGCATACACACTTTCATTTTAAATATTATTTATCAAACCTTTTCTTCTATATTAATACTTTGTACTTATTGAGTAAGTACTGTTGTATTTAAATGCTACCGCATCTAACAAAGTTCCACCACAGCTTGTTACTTGTATATTATGAATAAAGATTTATTATTTTGGATTTTACATTAATCTTTTTAGTAATCAAAATTGTGAAACGGGTCCCAATAACGATATACGGCTGTCAATTTTTTTAAATATTTATTTACGACTTCGCGTAAGAACATCTAACATTAAGAACCCCAATATTCCTGGCAAGCTGAGCAATTGGAATGCCATAAAATCTAGATATAAAAGCAAACAATGTTAAAATGGGGCAAACATGTCGGAATGAAAGCTTCCGATCGGGCACAAGAGAAGAATGCCTCAATCTGCGTAAGTGCACAAGCGAGCCTAACTTCCAATGACTGCTAAAAGCTGGTTTACACTTTGATTTGAAATTGGTCTACGAATATAAAAACATATTTCCAGTACCTACATGTTTTGGTTAACGATTGGTTTGATTATATAAAGGCTGCTTTTGAGTTGCATTGAAAGCAATTTTGCATGAAATCTATTTGTTTTTTTTTTTCGAAAACAAATTATTGATTTGAAAAATAGTAAGCTGCTGATTGTTTTTTTAGTCCCTGCTTTTCAATGGTAAAGTCACGTAGGAGGCCTTCGGGTGGCCTAAAAATTCCGCCACCAGAGTTGACCACCACCTCATACGAAGAAGGAAGGCGTTGCTCCATGAGCGGCCATATATTCAATTATATCAGCCTCTTCCAATTCGTACCAATTATGCATCAAATACTTTCATCAACCGTTCCATGAATACAAATAATAAATTATTTTCGAAATTTGATATTTTTGACCTCTCTCTTCCTAAATTTAAGCTGCTTATCAGCGAAGAACTACGGAAGCTTTCCGTTGATTAGTTAGTTGTTATCTTTGTTGTATTCCTATAGGTATTCTTTTGTTTATTTTTTTTTGTTATTCATTATGGTTAACTTTTTACATAACTGTCCACCCTTTCTTCACGTGTATGTTTTAATTAATAGTGGAAACTTTGTTGGATTGAGATCGACCTAATAATACTTTTAGTTTATAAGTTTTATTGTTCTGTTTGTTTCCCGAATAAATAAAAAAAAAAATATCCATCGGCAAGTGCTCCAGTGTGTTACCGTATACATAGTCATAAAAAAAACTTTGCTTGAATGAGGTCTATTTATTATGACGTTGTGTGATAGTGTCCATTATTTATTCCTTTATAATTCAGGCTGTCACTTTATTTTATGAAGATTTGTGAATAAAAAACGTTTAAAAATTGCTTGATTATAATTCTCGGATTCGTCGCACTTTTATCGGGTCAAGATTCAAGTTTGGTTGGGCTATTACCGGGTGCCCTAACATGGAAGGGGCGTGTGGCTCTAAGTTATTACAGCTTGCAAGTAATGCCGATGGTTTAGTAAGTCGAATTTAATATCCCCCGGAACCCACCTGGTTCTTGCTTTAATTTGATTCTGTTGAAAATTGTTTAGGGCAGTTGACCGAAAATACTCTGTAAGGGCTCGTTTGCCTCTGATCCTTATTTCTAAAATTAAAAAATAATAATCTAACTAAAGAGAAATATTGAAATAATATCTTCAAAAATTATACTATCACAGGACTTGAACGCAAGTTTAAACTTTACACATAAATCATTTTATAGTGTTCGCAAACTTTTGGCAATAAACATGGACCCAGCGGTAAACTACGTATTCATTTACAGACTGTAGTAGACTGAATATGCTGGTGTTGTTGTTGTTGTCAATTGTTGAATTTAGACAGCTTTGTTGGCACTTTACATAATTTACATAATAATAGTAATAACTCACTGGCTAAGGAGGACTGGCAAAAACCTACGGTGCTGGGTGCCCTCGACCGTAAGATCGAGTGGGAGAGTAAGGAGCTGCACGGACGGTTCTACAAAGCCCTTACAGGGCCTGATGTAGACCTACTCGCATCCGTGAACTGGCTACGTCTCGGTGACCTCTTAAGGGAAACCAAAGGTTTTGTCTGTACGATTATGGATGAGGTAATAACTTTAAATATCTGGGGCATATCATCACCGAAGACCTTAAGGACGATGCAGACGTTGGAAGGAAGCGTAGGGCTCTGGCGGTTAGGGGTAATATGTTGGCTCGCAGATTTGCCCGGTGTACTGAGGAAGTGAAGGTCACACTCTTTAAATCATATTGTCAGAGCATGTACTCCGGAAATCTGTTGGTCAAGAATACCAAAAGATCGCTGGATACCCTACGCGTCCAATATAATAATATCTTCAGGATGATGTTGGGGCTGCCTCGTTTTTGCATCAGAAATATTTGCTGAATATCAAACGGATGGCTTTGAAGCCGTTATTCGAAAAAAAATAGCATCCCTGATCCGCAGAGTGCGGGGCAGTAACAACAGCATCCTGAAGACTTTTGCGGATACACATCGCCGTTTTGGAAGAGCCTTGTACAGAGAGTGATCTAGCAGAGAACTGCGCTCAATAGATCACGCTTGGAACAAGTTTTTTTTTTGCTTCCTTTTCTTTTAGCTACTTTAACTTTAATTATGTGTGCTCTATGGATCTTGTAGTCCGAAATAAAATATTTATATTTTATTTTTACTTATTATTTTAATAAAGACGAACAACTACCGAAATTATATCATGAAGGATGGAACCGTTGACTTATGCAGAGCTTGTCATCGTCCCGATGAATCCCTCAGGCATATACTTTCGGTTTGTTCGCACCTCACTAACACTGAATACTTGCACAGACACAACCAAGTAGCAAAGATCATCCATCAGCAGCTAGCTCTCCAATACGATCTTGTCGGTTCAGAGGTTCCGTACTATAAGTACGCACCGGTACCAGTTCTTGAAAATGGTCGTGCTAAGCTCTACTAGGACCGCTCTATCATCAGGGACAGGACTATTCCAGTGAATAAACCTGATATCGTCCTGATAGACCGGTTGGAATGCCGGGCGATACTTGTTGACATCACCCTCCCACACGACGCTTATCTCGTGAAGGCTGAGAAGAACGAGTTAGCAAGAACCTTGACTTGGCTCACGAGATTACCGCTATGTCGGATGCTGACTCAACAATTATCGTTCCGATAGTCGTTTCAGTAACGGTCTGATAGCGAAGAGCATTGATCAATGTCTTAGAAGGCTCTCGCTAGGCAGCTGGATCAAAGGTCAGATACAGAAGGCGGCTCTCCTGGAACCGCATTGTGCGGAGGTTCCTCTCTCTGCAGCCATAGCCACCAACCGTTTGAGCCTTGCCCCGCGATCGGTGGTCCACTATTTTGAATTTTTATATTTTTATATTATTTTTGTATATAGTAGTTCAATAATGTTTTAAACTTTGTAGTAAAAAAAATATTTTTGATGAGTTTTAAAATGAATAAAGTTTCATAATAATAATAACGGACGTTATCACACAGCATCATGTAGCCCCAAACTAAGCACTACTTGTATTATGGGTACCACACGATCGATAAACTACTTAATATTTTTTTTTGTAAATACATACATGTCATACATAGAAAGCTCTCTCTGGTCTGGGTGATCAGAGACAAATATCTGCAGATCATGCAAACATTTGTCCCGCAGCGGGAATCGAACCCGCAACCTTCTGCGTCTCAGGCGGGCCTACGCCCACTGCGCCACAGAGGCCGTCACATGAATCTCAAGTAAAAGATACAATATCCACTGTGATACCGACGTTTATAATAAGACCGTAAATTCATGTTTTGAATGCAAATAATTTGAATTTAGTGGAATGTTCCCTGTTACTTGGAAATCTAGTTTGGTATGTTTGGTTTTGCCTGTTTTGGCTTTGCGGTGAAGAGTAACGTTCACAGCTCTACTAATAACATACCGACCTGTTAGAGAAGGAAACTGAATACCTACTTACCATCGTATGTTTTGGACTGCAGTTTCATAATGCAAGTGTTCGGCAAAGCGTTGTCAAAACGAAACAGGCGGGCCGAGGAGACATTTGGCTACTTACTTTAGGCACATTAACCTTAAATTTTACTTACGTACTTTATCTTTTAACTTTTATCTTCAAAAAACCCAAAATTCAACCTTTATAGTACCACAATAGTATTCCAAGAAAAATTAACAATTTTATATAAATAATTAAATTAATTAGTAAATTGCAGTATTGTTAAATGTGTGTTCACCAAAAATGATCCAAAATCATAGATTCGTTCATGTAAGCGCTGAAAGTCATCGCTGAGATTTGTTTCACGCGTACATGCAGCGTGAATGTGTATGTTCTCTTACAAAATTGTTTATAATTAGATAGAATTTTCTATCTATCTATAAATCGTTTTTTAAATCGTAACGCGACTAAACAGAGCAGAATTAGCAAGATATTCTGCTTGGCTTATATTTTAACATGGTTGTTAAAATTCAAAGTGTACACATTGCTCTTTAAAGATTGAGAATCTTTATGGAGCCTTATAGTAAGAACAGTAAGTTTGTATTTATTTCTTGTGTTAACATTGCATCAAACTTGTAGATCGAGTCCCTAACGTCGAGATCCGGAAACTGTCAAAAGTCCAGGACATTGGAAATCGACTTATGGAACTCAAGTGGAGATGGGCAGGACACATTGCGTGGTGATGACATGTGGTGCAAGACATTGACCGAATGGTGGCCGAGGGTAGGTTAAAGAAGTGTCGGAAAACCAGTAGCAAGATGGGTCGACGAAATAGTACGCGTCGCCAGGCGATCGTGGATGCAACTAGCACAAGACCGTGGTGGATGGCACAAACTCCGGGAGGCCTATATCCAGCAGTGGATAAAGTCGGGCTGAGGATGATGATGATGATGATGTTCCTTGCTTCTTCTTCGTATGAGTTAGCCAACTCTGGTGACGGAGTTTATAGTTATGATGATGTTAACAATATTTTCTTAAACATATCGATATTCTTTACATTCATTACATGACAAACGTCATTTTCAAAAAATATTATTTACAATTACACCTTCTGAATAAAATAAACTTATTCATACTCGTTATAGCATGTTATTTTGGCTGAGATGGTTTTGATTTACTCTCAAATTTTCCTTGACCTGCAGATAATTGTTTTAAGTCAGGATGCTGTGGGAGGTAAACATTCTTCCTAAAGCTTTTGAACCCCGGAAATAAAAAAGCTGACTCATTGACAAGGGAAGGAGCCAGGGTAGGGTCACTCTAACCGCCACTGACATATTTGCCTTGCCCTTCACACATCTTCAGTGGAAATTAAAAAAGGCGAAAACAAAACTCAGTAAGTGAACACCGAAGTTTGTGGGACCGGAGATAAGACTGCAAAAATAGAAAAATAATGCTACCAAGAAGAAACGACGAAATAAATAACACTGTTAAAAATAAAGCGTGGCCACTGTGACCTGAACTACCACCTAGTAAAGACAGGAGCTACTAACAGCGGAACCTGTCGTGGCTGCTTTCAAGATCAAAAAACTCGGGAGCATCTCATCTTACACTGCACTGCCACAAACGAAGCCAGAGCAAATTCAGTGTAACTAAAGTTTATTCATAAAAATTCACAAATTCTAGAGGAATGTTGCCACCAACCCAGAGTCTTTCTCCGTTATTTTATAGAGTTGAGCTGACTGGGGTCGGGTTAGTAGGGGGACAATGCACAATGCGGGACGTCACTGCAGAACTTTTTCCCTCCACTTCAAAAAAGAATAAGAATTATGTGAGTGACTGTTGATTACGTTATCTACATGACTCTGAGAAACACACAAATATTTTTTAAACAATGCAAAAGTTTAGAATCTTTTATTCTCTTCATTTATTAATTGAATAAACATTCAACAATCTGTTCAATGTTTCCCGGCACCGCCTTGTCTCTAAATCTACATCTTTTTCAAGTAAAACTTCCTTTGAAAGTCGAGATATAAAACCAAACAAAACCATGGGCATAGAAGCGAAATTTAGTAAATTGAAATTTTCATAATAATATTAATAAAATATCTGTTATTAATATTCACGTCATCGCTTTTATTTCAACTGCGTCCAAAAATCGGCAAATAATAGAACACACAATTATATTTATCATGGTAAATATTCCGTTGATATTAATGTCTAATCATATTCACATTCATTCTCACAACTCAAAACCATGATAGTTACAAAAGTTATTTCGTTAATATTGCTGTGTGATCTCTGCCAATTCATATGACTGTTAGGTACTTGGTTCTATACTCTGTGTGTTAAAAAACACAACTGCCCATCTGTCCATGCGCAGCAGGTTCACCACGCTCCACGCCATGCCTGAGGCCTACACTGGCCTGCAAAGTGTTAAATATGGAAATGAAGCTTTCGCAAAGAATTGTGACTTGCTCACAAGTTCACAAACAGCCTCTACATTTTTTTTAAATCCCAACCAAATAAATATATTCACTTTTAAAAATTAATATACATCCTTGGTTAACTGAATTTTTTTCAGAATGAAAGTTACCATTATGTCCTTATCACGATGATCGGTTAAGAAGATCAGGCATAAAAGTGTAACAAACAAACAAACTTGACGCGGTTCACTGCAACGGATCAGTGTTCATCTCGCCGAGGGACGACGGATGCGCGGACTTCGCGTTTGCTGTCAACGGGTGAACGATCAATAGGTTCGTGAACAAGCTACAAACAAATCAAAAGAACACTGCGCGATGGTGTAAGCACTGGACCGTTCTCTGGTGCCGTTACTAGAGCGTTCAGATAAAAGTAGCTAAAAGGAAATGAAAGTAGATAAAGTATTAGTAAACCACATAACGTGGGTTAAGGGCAAGGAGATGATGATGATAGAGACGTTGTGAAATATACAATGAGGAGATTCGATTCTACGTCCCATTATTATTTTTTCTAAGACACCAGAACTTTTCGGTTCAGCGAGTTCACGTATTACTTTTGGGTTAGTTTAATTTTCTTGTTCGAAGATTGCGTCATCAGGCATTCTATTGGTATCGATTTGTAAGCCCTTGAATACCTTTCTTTCTGAGGATCTCGTTATAGCATTTTCTATTCTCAGATAATAACATTTTGATCACTTATCGTCATAGCATTTGCAATCCAACGAAAACAAACTATTTTATTCATGAGTACTTATAGTGGCTTAAACATTTTGCTTTCATTTTGACAGGGTCGCTCATTGCTTTGATGTCGAACAGACCTTTTAATGGCCTTGTTCTCGCATTTTAATTTTAGTGCTTTAATGGAGTTCCAGGGACTTTTAGACAAAGTAATTTTGTCCATGCATGCAATTAAGTGTACTACAGTAATGGCATGTGAGTGAATAACTTAGGTATGCATAATAAGGTTAGGTTGGTTTTACCAATTTGTGAGTAATGAGACGTTCTACTTACTATTTCAGTGGATTTGATGATAATTGTAAGTTTGAATTGAATTACAAGAGTTAAGGTATATCACGAAATAAATTACTTTTAGCATTTTCTATTAGTCACATACACGGTTATAGTGTAATACTTATATTAATATTATCTATACTTTCGCATTAATAATTATTATTATATGACACAAAATATGCGAGTGTATAATATTTTGTGTGTTAGTGTTGTTGTAGTTATGTTTGTTCCCACGCGGCTGAACAGATTTGGATGAAACTTTGAATATTCTTAGTTTATGATCTATATATTATATGTATTGGCTATACATATAATATATAGACCGGATACTACGTGAGCATACCTGGGTGTTTAAAGCTAGTTTTATGAAAATACGTTAATGAATCAAAACCTAATCTAATACCTACTTATAGATTTATTTTCTTATATCCTAAAACAAAACAAAAAATCTTGGAAGAGTTTAACTATTCCTTGTTAGTGGCTCAATAACCTGGCAATCCTACAATAATACATATAAATACAAAAAAAATATCGCATGAGTTGCTTTTCTTTAAAAATAGAAAAAAGTAAAGTAATAAAATATAAGTCTTGGAACTTTAATCTTAATTAGCTTAAATATTTATCCAATCAATTCTCCAGTTAGCTGTGCATTATACTCTGCAGCCAAAAGTATACCTTGAGTCCCCATTGGCAAAACAATCGCATTTTATATTCTGAATGCTAGGAATACAATATATTTGTAAATTTTTCGAAGTGTCGTCGTCCATAGTTGAAAACTTTTGAATAAAGTATTGCATGATTATTTGCGTTGCACTATAAACATTTGCTATTTACATTGAATCCAGTTAACATATAATGCTAAAATGACTTACCTAATTTTAATATTAAACATAACATATTTTGGGATACATAAAAAAATGTTTGTAAGAATCCACGGTTTGATGTCAAAAATATGCTTCTGCAAAAGGTCTTTCTAACAACATTAGAACATTTTTGAGGATAAGCCACACCACAAAGAATATTAACCTAATAGCTTCTTAGTGAGTTCATTGTATTAAGACGGATAACTTTGTTGGGTACTTTTCTGTTTATATTTTAATATAAAACGTTACGCGCTCTCTACCCCTCATTATAATTCGTTGTATAAATGTGTTATCGAGGTGGATAGCAGCACAGCTATGCAGCCACTCTTTAGTAGGTATTCTAAAGATTATTTTGTAACAGTTCAAAATTGTTTGTTCTCACTGCCATATTCGCATAATGCTTCGATTTTTTACTTCTTAGTAGAGTACTAGTACTTCCCCAGGCAATCTTTTTCTCAAAGAGCTTTACTACTACTTAGTGTTTATTTATTTTATTAAAAATCATTACTCAAAAGTTTATTGTGGTATAAAAGTTTGTTATAAATCATATAAAGACACATGAATTCAATCCTCACTCGATGTGACAATACCACAAGATCGCTCATGGTGCACTCAATCTGTTTTCTTTATCTTAGCTCGGTCATCAATATAATGTTCTTAACAGTACATAGTTCTCAATAGAATTTCTTAAAAATCGAAATTTCAAATGAATCTTTGATATCTTATTATCGGAGTTACATTTACGTCCTGAGGCTGAAATAGCACCGTAGCAAAGTATCGCCAACTCCAACAAAATATAAAGTAAGCATAAACGGGACTTAAATTTTGCTCAACTGCCACATATAATGCGCGGTGCTCGTAAACAAAAGATAAAACAGTCGTACCGAGAATTTCAGAGAATCGGAAAGAATTCCAGCAACAATTGTAAATATTATAAAATGAGAGACATCCCTATGTATTTAGAAGCTTTGTAAGTTATTCTCCTGTGTTAGCTCAAAATTTAAGATTTGTTCATGATGTATGAGTGAGCACATGACTATGTATTTATTAGATCTCGACTTATATATTTTATTATGATAGAATTATTATTATTATTATCAGTCTTGTCCCAGCCGTGGGACACTGCCACGGCTGGGCAAAGGCCTTCCCCCACTCTCTTCATTCATCCCTCTCCTGTGCTCCTGTGCACAGAATTTTGCGAGTTCGTCTCTCCATCTCGTTCCTGGCCTGGGGGGACGTCGATTCCCTGTGTGTGGGCACCACTCTGTAATTAACTTGGCCCACCTGCCTCCCGACATGAGGCAGACATGACCAGCCCAGTCTCATTTAAGCTTGGTGGCTTTCGTTGCTACATCGCTTATCTGTGTCCTGGAGCGAAGCTCGGTGTTTGCGAATGCACTCAAGTCTCTTAACTCCTAGAATGCTGCGCCCCATCGCACGTTGGCAAACCTTGAGCTTAAAATTTTGGATCTTGGTCAAATACCCTACGTGAGAACGGGGAGGATGCATACGTCCATCAATTTACGCTTGAGAGATAGAGGAAGATCTCCTGTCACCAAGTCGCCCATGGACCAATAGCTCCTCCAGGCATTATCCGTCCACCGTGTTATTTCCTTTTCCTGTCTGGACTCAAAGGTGACTATTTGACCCAAGTAGATAATGGAATAAAATATAAAAATAAAAAGGTACCTAAACAAAACTGATGCAATTATTTAGAGTAATTATTCAAATCAGACGCGTTTCTCTGTGCACTCGAGATGAAATTCGAGAAACCTAGTTATTATTTGTCAAAATGTTGTGAAAATGTTTATGTCGAATATTTTTACACAAGTGCTGACACAGCGCTGAACTCGCTGGACCAGTTCCTCGGGCATGGTGTGTAGTGTCATGTCCAAAACTCTCAGTCAACGTGTTAAAATTTTGTAGTGTAGCCCCAGCTAGCGTAGAAACAGTTGTTTTTTATAACAAGTTCATAAAAGTGTTAAACATAATCCCTACCTCAATTGTTGTATAATAAGCGTTTACATTTTTAGAGATGAAAAAAGCCTCTGAAATATACGGGACACATATTCAGTTGATCCCAAACTAGGCAGAGTACCTACAGCATGTTCCTGGCTAACAGAAACTGATAGATATAGGTACTCCACACAATTATTTTTCCTGGGTGGAGATCGAACCCGTGACCGTTAGCGCAGAAGGCAGAGTTGCTACCAACTTACTATGAGGCCAGTCAAACATACCCACGTACACCAACACAACAATAATAACAGATTTTACAACATACGTGAAGATCACATTCCCAACTTTTTAACTTAACCTTTTTATTGAATGATCCTCATTGAGTTTAATAAAATGATATTCTTGTAAGCTAAGCTAGAAATGGCAACGCGCTTCGCGCACAGAAATTTGCAACCTGCCTTTTCGAAGAATAAGAAAAGAAAACGAACAAAACAGCTACCCAATATAAGGTAAGGGGTGAGCCGCAAAAGTGATCTATCATTTTTATGAGCCAGCCATAAGAGCACTAAGCCGGCAAGCCGAGTGTGTGTAACAGCCTATATAAAACTATTCTGATGCGGAATTCACTAAACTTTTTGTAATATCCTCTATATTTGGGAAGACTGTGATAATATATATGCTTCTTAGTTACCAGTTCATTTGGAATGCTCTTGTAATGGACAAAAAATTTTTTGCTTCAATAAAAATACATTTGTATTGTAAAAAAAACAATAACTTTTTTAGACCTTCAAAATATACGTAATACATTTTTGTTATTTTTTTGTTGCGTTGCGAACTCAACTGAGACTGAGAGTACAAATTTTGTTTCGTCGCGGGAGGATATTAATTACCTAATGAGTTGCAATGAAAATCCTATACCTATTTGACCCAAGTGTTCATCTATTAATATCTATAGTCTCCATTAATATATAAAATAAAAACTGTCAAAAACCGTTTCATTGGTCGTTGAGTCGATAACTATTAAAATGCCACAATTTTGCACAAATTTAGGCCTTATGTCGCTTATTAAGTGTTCAATATAGGCGCAATAGGCAGCTTGCGCAGATTTGGTGCCGGTCAGATATATATAAAAAAGAACTGAGAACCTTCCTATTTTTTCTGAAGTCGGCTTATGATAGAATTTTTGTGTTTTATTTAGTACGTGGCTTCGCTCGCGTGGTTCCCTATAAAAAGAATCCTAGTATTATTTTTGTTCTAGAACTAAATAAATACTATATATATATAAAAACTGCCTATTTATAATAATAATAAATTCAAATGTATGTAAAATGTTAACATGATGATATGTGAAAGGTATGTTTGTTCCTATACTACCTAAACTTATAAGTTTAAAGAGGAATAATTAATGTGTATAATTTCAATATGTTCTATATATAACAAGTAAGTATAACAATAACAACAACAAACACAAAAAACAAACACAAAACAAACAAAGAACAAAGAAGAACAAGTAAGTATAAGTTTAAAGAGGAATAATTAATTAAAATTATACACATTTATAAGTATCTTTAAACTTATAAGTTTAAAGAGGAACAAACATACCTTTCACATATCATCATGTTCACATTTTACATACATTCGAATTTATTATTATTATAAGTAGGCAGTTTTTGAGAGGCATAATCTAAAGGAGGCCTGAATTACCCAGCAATTTACCCAAAATGGCTAAAATGATGATGATGATTAATAGGTCGAATATAATTTATTCATTCATACTATTTAAATATTGTCAACGAATTGCGATGAATAAATAATAATTACTATTTACGTTTATGTTACACGCTGTATACATATGTAAGGAGGTACTACATAAGGTACGTTAGGTACTTTGCCTTCCTTTCACGTGCGTCGCGAGACGCTGGTAACGCCGCGGTTAATCGCGATAAACAAGGTCGGGTACGAAATGGCTTACTTACACGTACCTATTCGCTAAAGTACTTTATGAATATTTTATGAAGTGAGTCAATTTTATCATTAGATGAGTTATTTTTGCGGAGTTGATTTCATACAGCAAAATACTTTTTATACAAGATCATGATGGTTCGATGTGTATAAATTTTTTTTGCAAACTTAGAATTGGACATTATTTTTATTCCAATTTATATACTTAGTTACCCAGAGAGGATTATTTTAATACTCACATAGACCGAGATAAAGAAAACGAGTGTCTCTTTCTTTATTGTGCCAAAAGGGCTGATTGAAGTGAAAATAAAAACAAATGTGTTTTCATCATTGACTTAAACATCATTAGTAAAGTTTTTCATACAATTCTATGAAACGTCACGCCATAACATTGAGTTCACGCATTCAATTTGACGCAAAGTGGTAGTCGTTGGTACATCATTCTGCCAACACATTATGAAAGATCTATTTGATATAAGAACAGAGAATTTCCCGGCAAGTGTTCGAATTGCATACTTACATACCTAAACTCAATGTTGTCGCGAATGGCGCTTCATAGAAATTGTATAGAAAACTTTTTTTGTAATTTTCGTGAACTTATACGAATTCATTTGGTAAGCTAAAACAACAATAAAATTGGGAAAAGTGTGTTCTTGTTGGGAAATAGAGTCCAGAGATCAACTAGTTTTTTTTGACCATGTCAATGTCATTTTCTAGGCTGACTTTACATTAAAAAAATCGAAACTACGGGCTGCCCTCAATGAGGTAAAATTTTGCCCCACATTTAATATAATAAATGCGAATATGAGTTAGTTGTTTGTTTGTTATGCTTTCACGCCTTATCTAATCTTAATAAGTTAAGGGTTAATACCAATCATCATTAAATTTTGTGTCATATTATTGGTACACGTTTTCGGGGGTACATAAAAGACATAGGGTACCGTGCAACCAGAAAAAAAGTAAGAGATAACTTACTTTTTCTCCGAAGTGTTTTTGAAGTGAATTTGAATAAATTAGTTCCAACTACACCAAAAATTGTTAACACTATTTCTACTAAGATTTTTTGCAACTTTTGCCACTGTATTAAAAGTTTAACAAAAACTGCAGCATTTTCTGCGCCAACATAGTTGTTTAACATTAAATTAGGGAAGTTTCAGCTTGATAACCCATAGCTTTCCTTCGTGGTCGTTATGGCAGCTCTATGGAGAAACTTTTCGCATTACATCACCTAAGGTATTTTGGTCTGCCTAATGTGTACCGCAGTCTATAAAGCGGTTAAGGTTTGCTGTAATTTAATTTGCTCAAATTGGAGTAACGTATTAGGGGCCTTGTAAGGTGATTTCACGTTATCATCAAGTAGTAAAAGTCATTAGGAGCTTTATGTTTTCTTTCTGGTAGGGAGGTAACAATTATACAGATTACACAAATATTTTTCAGGCAACAAAAATTGAACCTGCAATAACTAACCTTTGAATTAAAATATACAAAACAATATGAGTGTGCAAGTAAATAAAACAAATAAATACAGTAGGAAATATATAATATCTATGTTATAATTCTTTGATTGGTGTGCAATAGAGTTATTAAATATACAAAAATATCTATTTAATAATAAGTCTTGTAAACAAAGTGAACGACGCTAAGCATATAATCAGTTATTAAAAATAATTTTGAACTTTCGTTTCAAAGGGTGGGTAATTATATTATATTATATTATATTGAGTATATAGCACGATTGCTACCAGACTACTTAGAAATAAATTTAAAGTAAAAAATAAAATATTGATATTACCTATAACTGCAAACAGCTATGCTTTTGACCACGGGGGTAAACGAATTGACATTCACTGCCCCCCGAACTAGTAGGTATACTGTGTCATGAAGACCAGTGTTTGCCTTCAACGCTAAAGGAACAAGTTCGTAGCCAACTCATAGAGCTGCAGCAGGCGACATGTCGCTGCGACACTACTGGTTTATAATTATGTATTTTTATGAATACCTTTCGCGTGGTTAGCGACACGTCGACTGGTACTATGAGCCGAACGTCCGACGACACTATCGCCCGACCGCAGATCGCATGCGACGACACGTCGTGGCGTCATGTCGCTTGCTGCTGCTGTCTATAGTCAGCTACGAACTTATAACTTTAGCCTCTTATCACATAAGCATAGCTATAAATTCAAACATTTATTAATTTACTAGCTTGCGTTTGCGACTTCACTCACGTTGAAGTTATTTTTCTATCCTTCGGGATGATCGATCCTTAACAAAGTGTATGCGAATGCATGATGATGGGCTGAGTAGGCACGTTAGGCAAAAAAATAAAATAATATTCTCACTTTCGTATTTTTGTTGTTAGTTATAATAGGATTCTAACAAAGGAGAACTATTATGGTATGTAGATACAACATAATGATATGTTGGACTTATGTTACGTTTACACTTTTTAGTTTAAGAACTTTCTTAATTTTGAAATAAAATATTGCTAGCCTTTGAATAATGCTGCAATTATTATAATAATATTCTGAACTAAGGTACCTGGGTACCTTCGTACAACAAAACCGAGGCAAAGAAGCCAGTGTAAACTTTTTTCATTTGTTCGTTTACGTTGTTTTGTATTGTAAACATAATAAAAAGTCCCAAGTGAAAAGTCATGACCGAACAAGAATGCCTGGTTTTATTTGCTTTTAGTAATTGTTTTGAAAAACTTTTAATCATTTTTGTATTTCAATAGAGTTTGTTAATTAACAAAATATGCGTGGCTCAAAGCTTTAACACTTTAAATGCTGAAAACACACATGCTCTTACACGTGTTCCTCCTCGACCACAGTCAATGTTTTAAGGGACTCGATCGACATCGCATACTGTTTGCCATGCATAGTCCTAGAATGTTATTATTATTAGAAATATTATTTACTACATTTAAGATTATTTATTACTTTTGGCTTTCCAGTTTTTATACGATTATTATAATTACATTTTCTGCCACATTTTGACAAAAAGATTTCAGCTGACACACCTCTTATTTTAATTGTTACACTGCTCGGGCGCATGAAACAATGTTTATTGGGTTTAGATCACTTCCGTCAGATTCCACTTTCGTCAGATCACTTCTTTTTTCCGTATAGGTCAGGATTTTGAACCTGGTGACGAAACAGCATTTCTCGTGATTCCTCGTCCGTCAGATTCCGCTTTCGTCAGATTTTTTTCCCGTATAGGTCAGAATTTATTTATGTATCTCGTGGATGCTAAAACAGCATGTATACATTATACAACTGTGCACGTGACTTCTTCCGCGTATACTACAGATCTTGTTTTAATATTGAAATATCGTTCAATTTAAAATTATGCTATGTCTTTGTCATGGCCTATCTGTTTGCAAAATTTAGCCGAATTCGTTCAGATGATTCGGCATGATTGTAGTATAAACAAACTTTCACATTTATAATATTAGTGGGATATACCCAGCATCTGGGAGAACAAAAATATATAGTTCCTAGTTTATCTGCGAATAGACTAGTTTAGGTCACATCCGTCAGATTCCGCTTTCGTCGGAAGATGACGAAAGCGGAATCTGACGAAAGGGTCATTAGAGTTTTCCTTTTTTGTCATTCATGACGAAACTGAACTGAAATTATAAAAAAAACGGCTTCTGACGAAAGAGGAATCTGACGGATGTGATCTAAACCGTTTATTGTATTTTACTCGAAAAAAATTTTCTTCTAATTTTTTTATTACCCTTTATTGAAGTGGTTAAAAATACTTCAAATTTTATTTTACTAGTCAATGGAATGGCACTGGTCCGGACCACCAGTTTAATGTACAAAATGAGCTAATCCTTCCCTAAAAGTTATTATTTATCACAGTAACAAAAAAACCACCATACATGTTACGGATCACTTGAGCATGATTCAAAGCGATAAAAAGGTTACCACTCAAAAATTCACTATTCTTTAAGCACGAAGGATAATAATTATATCTCACAAGTTTCAATGTTTCGTTAGAAAAAAGTAGTATTGCTATAGCGACGTATACGTCAGCTTTCCGCACGTTAGTAGTTTTTAACCGACTTCAAAAAAAAGGAGGAGGTTCTCAATTCGGTTGTATTTTTTTTGTAGAAACTATTTTTATTTGCTGCAAAATGTAGCAGAAATAGAGCCATACACGATAGAAATCTGAAGAATTATTAAATCACTCAACGTCAATGACTAATCCATTCGTACTCGTACTCTGTACTCTCTCTTAAATGCATAATAAAAACTTGAAGATATCTTTATTTTGTTTGAATTACTTAAAAATGGCGTAAGGTACAAGGCATCCTATAAACTTACACTTACATACAAAGATATGAAAATAATAAGCGTCTCTATTTCTCACACTATTGCCAAAATTTTCTTGGTTTACTTTATAAATTGCAATAGGAAGTGTGTTTCGCCAAAATTGCGTTTGGGTACAATCAATACTTAATCACAAAAACACACAGTGTTTCCTATAAGAACACAATAAGTCACACGTGACCCGTTCCCAATTAAAACTTATTATCTACGGACGAATAGCAAAAACTTAGTTCTAAATACGCAAAATTATTAGAAGAACTATTTCATGTTAACAGAATAGAAGGTTCCAAAATGTATTTATTTCCAAAAAAGGCCGTCTCATGGGAAATATTGCGTGCTAAAAATAAATATAAGTGGGTAGTTTAACACGCTGACTGAGGGCCTCAAATGATGTCGTCCAGCAGGCACGCCGTTGTGTTTTCAGCATTCAAAGCAATAATTTGCTAAGGAAATAAGATCAAAGTTCAGTAGCTTAAAATAACTTTTTAACAAAACGATATTTTTTTCAAAGATCGGACTTCTCCGCCCACGCGCTATGAATTAATTATGTCCAAACGATTTTTGTCTACAACAATCAATTTATAAGTGACTCGAAATTTATCGTTTTTAAAAAAGGTTCACGTGTTTTTCAAATTTTACAAATGTATGTTTGTTCTTTGTATTCGATTTGTATTTCCAAGCCCTATTTCAACAAGAAACGATATTAATAAACAAAAAGCGTTGCCTCTGGTCGATCTACTGTACAAATACTATCGACAGGAGAGATAAATGAGAATAAGTTTTAATTACTTTTATAGGTTCGTGGCGAGCGCGGCTTCGGTAAATTAGCTTCACATATGTTTTGCAGGTCGCAACTTCTACAAACAACCTGCAAACAACGACATAGCACAAAACTAGCGAGTCATAATGACTATGAGTGCGTTAAGGAATTTTAGCTCTTTTATGAAAAAAAATCAAAAGAGAAAGAAGCCTAAATCTTTGAAAACTGTTTTAAAACTATTCTTCTGGTCTTTTTTTGAATTATGATGCAGTTTTTTTATAATTATTCATCATCATTATCATCAGTGTATTTTAGTCTACTTCTAGATATAGGCCTCCCTAGTGAGCGCCATTGCAACCTGTCCTCAGCATGTCCTGTCCAACGTATCCAGCTTCTACCACCCTGCAACCCTTCGCAAATCGTCACTCCACCTGGCCGAAGCCACCCAATACAACGTTTGCCAAGCTGAAACATGAATAGATAGATAAAATAAATATATAAATATTAAAATAAATATTAATCATTTTTTAACTTATTTGGATACAAAGAAAAAAAAACCGCTATAAATTAAGTGATATTGTTCACAGAAATCTGGCATCCCACGAGATGAGCTACTCCGACTTCGCAAATAATTATTCAGGCATTCAGAAAGAAAGAAAGAACATCTATTTATTTGAAGACAGTTCAGACTTCAGAGGCTCGTGTCACAGTAAAATAGTGAACTTACAGTACTAATAATAATACTTATGCGTTCTACGCTACTTTTACCTAAATGCGGTCTTCAATCGAGTACCCACACGTTTAGTCCAACGGTCAGTTCCGTGACTTAGGGTGACGAGAAGACTTGACAGAACTTACCAAATGCTGGCCAGCCCAGTTGATTTCTTCGATTTAGCTTTCTCTCGGAATCGTTTCCACGTAATTGCAAGATATGCGATAAACAGACATATTCCTGCACACCTTCGAATGCATTTTGAGTTTTTATTCAACATGGATCAATATTGAGTTAAAAATATTGGGAGTCAGTTTTACGTTATTTCCAAGAATACTTTATTGAAATATATACCTAAATACGCCAACCATTTCAGCGTGAAATTCATAAATTAAATCAATTTCGCATACAATAGCACCGGTACCAGTTAGCCAATTTTATTCCTGTAATTTTCTTTCGTTTATATTGGTTTATGTAGATTATACGAAGTTGTTTAGTGTGAAATGAATAATTTCAATTTGTATTTTTCTGTGGTAAAATTTCATCCAATTTTACAGTGTTTTTAATGAAAGAAATGATAAACAAGACCCAAGACCGCTGAAGTACGAGTTGACTCGCCCACTGCGGGTGTTGTCAATGGCGTGCAATACTAATCAGGAAGTTTTCTTCGTAATTAAAAACTGTACATCCTATACAAAAGTAGAAACCGGATTCAGAATGAACGAATTAAGACCTTTCAGATAACACTATATTTGACTATGTAACAGAAATCAGCCTAAACTCTTTTGCCAGAATAATGTCATGATTATTTTAATATTTTAACTATGTTTTTAAGTTCAGGAATATGAAAATAGTTTCTAGAGTTACATCATTATTTTACTCAAACGCTTTTGCCTAGCATAGCTGGTTTTGTTGAACTTGTCCTTGTCATAATTTAAGTATTGTTTTTTATAATACTCGAAGATGGAATCTGCACATGGCCCATCATAGGTATGTTAAGTAATTACCATTACGTATGACAAAGCATTGCATTTAGGTCACGCATGTTAGCCTCATCTGCCTGGAACTTCACGAGCCACCGCCACCTTTAAAACTAAGTAAAATAAAAAAAAGTGAAAATTAAGTGAAGTGGCAGTGGGCTAGCCATATCTGTCGAAGAACCGATATCCGTTGGGGTAAAGGAGTTCTTGAGTGGAAAGGAGACCGCGGCTTGGCAAAAGTACTGTAGGACGCCCTCCGGCCAGGTGGAGTGACGATCTGGGTAAGGCTGTTGGTAGACCCTGAGCACAATGGAGATCATTAGGGGAGGCATCTCTCCAGAAGTGGATGGCTTTAGGCTTATGATGAAAATATAACAATCAATATTTTTTGGAAAATTTATACTCCACCAAGCCAAAGATTACAAAAATAAATTTTAATAAAAGTATCCTCATTTGTCAACAAAATATCATAATGATTCGTTTAAAAACAACAGGACAGCGTGATTTCACTTAAAATGTTTTGATTCATTTTTCCTGGTCTCATACATCACGAGACCATTAGTGGGCCAACGTTAACAGTAACGTTATATTCTACGTGACGATAAGCGGTGTCACGTCGTGGCTATAATCGCCGGGTGTTATTGTAACCGTCGCGAATATTACATTTAAAAGCAGTTTAAGTTAATGATCGCAGTTATTTTTGGGCTTTTGTTGTTTTGACACGGTCTTTACGGCGCGTACCTACAGGGTTAGTTGGCTAAATAAGAGTTTGTTTTTATAGGCACTCAAGCTAGTTTTTACGGGTGCTCGAGCTAGGCTTACATTTTATGATAATGATTATCGTAAATATGTTTGGTTTAAGTATTTTCTTACAATCTTAGAACCAAAAATACACAATGTTCTTTTAAAGAAAATGATTTTTATTTTTACTCATACGAATTCATAATCACTTTGCGATGCTAACTGGGTAATAAAAGACATTAGCTTTTTATTATCTGCTAAACTTTATTATACCTACATATGTATTACTTGCAAGTTACAAAAGACTAGTGTAGACGCGGCCATAATGACGAGACGGGCACGAATTACGCTCGGGAGCGACAAACGTTTCACTTCGGACATCGAATTTGACGCTACATTTATTCTGAACGCGCGACTGACGCGCAATCCTCGTTCGGGGCGCTTCATATAACACCACCATTCACAACTATGAATATCACCGCGACATCAAAAAAATAAAAATATTCCATTATTTATCTTTCAAAAGGCAGGAAGTAGCGATTGCGTAAAATTGTAATGCGATTGGTGCTTTTTATTAATTGCGAGGATGTTGTTTTCATTTATATCATCACTGTTTATTATTATTTTAAAATAGAGTATTTAATATTGGCTAGAACTTTCTTACAGAAAATAATCTATCCTTGTTTTTTAAAACGAGCTAAACATTGAGTATGGTGCTATTTATCAAAACTTAGTTGCTGCTGATAAATTGTGTACCTAGGCATATAAATCGAGTTAGATTTCACCCTGGTCGAAGTTTATCTCAAAACTTTGTAACGAGATAGTTTAGTGGTACGGTTCTTGCTTAGATCTGTATTTATCTGACAAGTTATATCTAACATAGATTCAACGAATCAGAGACTATTACAGATTCAAAAAACATGTTCTATACTCTTTATAAACTTACATACGGAAAATAATGTACATATATTTTATATATGTTTGCTCTTTCACCGAACTGACAAGAGCTCTTTAATCCTAACTCCTAACTAATCCTACTAATATTAAAAATGTGAAAGTTGGGTGGATATTTGTTATTTATTGATGCGAGAACGGTTGATCGGATTTGTATTAAACTTGGAATATACAAAGATTGTGACATAATATACATAGGCTACTTATCCGTGTGCCACGCGAGCGAAGCCGAGCGAAAAAAAGTATTTTAAAATCGAAAGTCAGTTTGTTTTTTACACTTTCTCGCCATGCACGTTATCAGGGGTTCAAAAAAATATTAGTCAGTTTTCACCAGAAAAAGCACTATTCCTGAGGGAAACATATTTCAACACGAGCGAATCCACGGGCAAAAGCAATTTTTTATAAAAGGTATAGGTACAGAATATAACATAAAAAACTGTACATCATACAGAAATATGCCCTGCCGCGGATATGAAACCCATACCGCGGTTCCGTTTCAGTCGGTTACTCAACAACCATTTCATCATCGGGGTCTTCCGCCATTTGCACTTCTCCAGTGTGAAAACGCTTTGAGCATTGAAACTGCTCTCGATATCGAATGGATCGTCCTCATCATCGTGCTTCAACACCCACAGTCTACGTGTTAAAATACCATTCAAAATTTCCGAACCGGACGGGACTCGAACCTGAATCCTTAAAACCTACTAACCAATTTTACAATAATTGTAGGAGTCCGCGTGTTATAAGCAAGATGAGTTCGATTTCGTATGATATCCCAAAAAGGCTTATTTCTACTGATAAAAGTCAAGAACATTTAATTTTGTTCAAAGACTTTTCGAATTTGGTACTTTTTCATCATAATTATTTATGTCAAGAACTTGTGAGGCAGCAATCAATAGCTGATTTTGTTGAACTTTGTCCTTTTCTTAATGATGATGATGAAAAACTTCATTGAAATAACAAAATAGAGGTAATGTCGTCACGTGAAAGGCGATGAAACGATAGACCATTCAAAGGCTTTCCATGAACAGTAAAATCAATGGCCTGTGACAAGATATGTTCAAGAGTTGAAGGTATCAAAATAAATACATCAAGGTATTGTACATTAAATTGCATGGACCAGTAAACACACACCAAGGAGTTTTTATAGGCGAGTGCGCACTTTGAACAAAGATCTGTCCTTGATTTTTTTCAATAAAATTGCCTCTTTTGTGTAACACTAAAGAGGAAACGAGACACAACCCCTTTATGGGAGAATACATTAGGCATTTTGACTAAAGCGTGCACTCCCATTATAAAAACTCCAAAACATAAACATGTACATAAAAACGTGTATTTATTCTTGGTTAATTAAAATCTATATTTTAACCAAATGACGTCCTGATACATAAAGATCCTGTAAATATAATTTTAATATAATTTTATAAGGGCAGATATTGCAATTGGGTAGAAACAACTTCGGGAAGGAGGCCAAGAGGAGGATTCAGCTGGGTTGGGCAGCATTTGGAAAACTACGTCGAGTTTTCTCGTCACCCATACCGCAATGTTTGAAACGAAAGTTTTCAATCAGTGCGTCCTACCCGTCATGACATATGGAGCCGAAACGTGGACTCTCACAGTACGGCTAGTCCACCAGTTTAAAGTCGCTCAGCGAGCTATGGAACGAGCTATGCTCGGGGTTTCTCTGAAGGATAAAATCCGCATTGGGTTATCCGACATAGAACTAAAGTTGTCGACATAGCTCAGAGAATTAGCGAGCTGAAGTGGCAGTGGGCTGGCCATATCTGCCGAAGAACCGATAACCGTTGGGGTAAACGAGTTCTTGAGTGGAGACCGCGGCTCGGCAAACGTAGTGTAGGACGCCCTCCGGCCAGGTGGGGTGACGATCTGCGAAAGGTTGCTGGTGGAAGCTGGATGAATCGAGCTCAGGACAGGGCGCAGTGGCGCTCATTAGGGGAGGCCTGTGTCCAGCAGTGGACTGCTATAGGCTGATGATGATGATGATATACATATTATGTAAAAAATATTCGTAACAAAATATTTATTTGATGGTGATCTTCGAGAAAACATTTTGACAGTTTTTAATTTTATAATAGTACTGGGCCCTTATTCTCTATGACCAAACGCAAACATAACGCGCCTCGTTACGGTATCTGCGTGGAAACTGCATGTAATCGTCTATCTACACTAATATTATAAAGAGGAAAAATTGGTATTTTTGTGTGTGTATGTTTGTAATGAATAAACTCAAAAACTATTGTGCCGATTTCAAAAATTATGTCACCTTGAGTAACATAGGCTATATTTAAATATAAAAAAAATCTTATGTCCACGCGTGCGAAACCGAGACGGGCGGCTCGTCAAAAATACAATAACAAATTGGAGATTCGTTCCAGAACTAGTCTTGCTAGTGACAACTCTTCATGTATTTTACTAACTCTGTTCTTTGATATTTACTGGCAATGAACTTTGGAAACAAATACTTTAAATCTTAAAAACAACTGCAATTCTGCGGATAGATCGGAAGTAAGATTTTGAAATTTGAATTTGAAGATTGATTAACGCGGCCATTGTCGAGTCATGCGGAATCCTGTTTTTCGATTCCACGCCAGCCATAGCATGTTTAGGTAACACGTTTGTGTTTGAACCATGTTATGGCGTCATACGTTATCGACAAGGAATCTTTAGTGTCATAGAGGATAAGTGTTGATAGCTTGTTAGTAGAGGAATAAAACCAATTTCAACAAAAGCGCAAAGTCTCCCAGTTTCTGAGATGTCTAAAAATACTGTCATCCTGAAATCCTCCTCATCATCAGATCATCTGACACGTTTTAGTACATTATTAATAACATGACTTCATTGTATTTGATATCTTAACATTATTTATTTTAACTCTTTAGACGATTTTATTGAAAAATATTTTAGAATAAAAAGCCATTTCTTAATTACTGTGACATATCTAAACTCCTACCAATTATCCTACCTAATACGGTCCTCTTGATGGTAAGAAGTTCCCGAAGCCTATGGACGCCTGAAACATCAAGAGATATTACATGCGCGTAACTGACCCCAAAAATGTTGAAAAGCAGAATCTAAATGCACTACAACTACTTATAACTACACGCACACACACACACACACACACACGCACACGAACACGCAGGCACGCACGCGCACACGCACATACACACACACACACACACACACACACACACTCTCTCTCTCTCTCTCTCTCACACACACACACACACAAACACACACACATACACACACACACGCATATGTACACAATCTTTCCGAAAGTCCTTCTTGGAAGAGTATTCTGCCCAACTCCACGACTATCCCGAAAAAAATATGGCACTATTTTAGTTGCACGAGTTTATTTCAGCTCTGTTCGTGGTCCGTGATTCGCAACGCTAACGAACCAGAAGGAAGCTGTGTTTACATGCCATTGTTTGCTTCATAACTAGTGGGGTTTGACGACTAAGGACCAATTTTTTTACTAACTGTTAGATAATTTGTTAATATGAATTCGTATACATTTTCAATATACACACATACACTGTAACATGAATATATTTTTGAATTTTATTCAATGCATAATCTACATTTTTTATTTGATCTTCAGGCAATTGAAAAATAAGTCCTTAAGAATAGAAAATTGATTTAAAACCATTGCATAATCAAGTATTTGTTAATGCTTCTAAAACCGTCAACTGACGACCTCTGTGCAATGTAAAAGTAGTCGGCTGGCTACTTAAACAAGCGGAGGTGCAAATTCCCTGAGCGCCAACGGGCAGCAGCATTGCGAAAAGCTGTGCCCGGATGCTGAAGTAGCTGTGCTTTTTGTTTTCAAGAACATTCCAGATACTTTGAAAAGTGTAGGATTTTTAAAATTATTTAATCTTATAAATATATTTTTTATTAATAATTTAATGAAATAACGAATCAAAGTGGCATTGGAGGACAAAAAGCTTTACTATTATGCTAAGTATAAAAGAAAAAAATAAGCGCTTACCTAACTTTGGCTTCTTTTGACCTCCAGCCCAAAATCGGATTTTATCCAAAGTTTCCAAAAAATCTGATTATCATATATCGGGAAATATATTTATACCCGCGCGGTCTGAAAATGTTTATCAGTTTTCAAATTAGATTCTTTAGCACACTGTGTGCAGTAAAGTCTAAAATGCTGTATCTAGGTACATATTACTTTTTAATAGTTGTAGCATCGATTCTAATAAAAAGAGTATTCATGACGTTTTGATCCACAAAATTGCCCGACTGAATTTTGCGAGAGAATATCTTGATTTTGATTGGTCTAATGTTATATTTGCCGACGAAAAATTTTAAATCCAGTCAAATCGGAAGATTGAGTTTATGGCGCTATAATCGAACTCGGTATGATGAAGCTCATATCGTGCCTCAAAATGAATCTGGTTGCATAACAGTCAACTTATGGGGGTGGATGAGCCACGACGACGTCGGAGAAGTGACGTCGTTAGAAAGTAGAGCTACTGCGAATAATTATGTGTCGTTTTTGGAAGAAGTGATGCTGCCTACTGTGCGCGTTGTGTATCTTGCAGCAGAATTCCCACAAATTGACTACGTTCAGGATAATGCCCCGATACACACGGCCCGGGCTACTAGGGCGTGGTTCAACTTGCACCGTGACATTTGTCTCATTCAATGGCCTGCTCGGTCAGCAGATATGAACCCGATTGAAACTCTGTGGGGCATTATGGTTCAACGCTGGGACTGTCATAACGAATAAAACCCTGAAGCTCTTAGATCACATTGTGCACGGGTTTGGGGTGACATCAGGGGGACTGATTTATGCGCGCGCCTTGTTGCATCTATACAAGATAGACTACGTGCCGTCATAGCTGCTGATGGAGGCTATACTAGTTATTAAAACAATATTATAGTTTCCTTAAAAAAATAAAGACAATTATTTACAATTTCTACTTGATTATTTCTTCCTTTTTTAAATTTTAGTAACAAGTTCGATCTCGCTTGGGTGAATCTCTATTGTTTCTTCTATGCTCTATGCCTAATCTATGCTCTATGATCTATGCCTAATCAAATCACATAATATCATCGACCTAGTGGCATAGATTTGTAAATGCAATTACGAACCTAAAGATGGTAAACATTTTCAGACCGCGAGTGTACATGAGGGTTCATCGATAGGCATTGAGATCCCTCAACACCCCTGCCACTGTTTATCGAGTTTTTAATATGAAAACCTCATTTAAGTATGTTCAAAAGAAAGTTGAAAGTTTGTTTAAAAAAATAGCGAAAAATATAGTGTTACAACAAGAATTAAGACAAACTTACTTTTATAACAATAAAGCTCCATAATGTTAGTAAATCTTTAAAAAGTTATACGTACGTAAATGTAATAATACGTTTTTTTTATAAAATCCCAAAAAATGTTGTTAAAACCTCCAACCCATTTTATGTGTTAGTCAATTGAGATCATATTGAAGTCGCATAACTTATCGGTTAACAATGTTGGATAAAATGTCAACATATCGTTTGAAAGACTTTCTAAAACAAGGTATTGTGAAATGAAATACTGAGAATTTCTAAGTACGACTTAATAGCAAGATGCCTACTATAGAGCTTGGAAGTTCCTGACTTTTTGTTCTAATCGCTATTGCTTTAACAGAACAGGACCTGACTGAAGACTGGATGACTGGACTTAGGCATATAACGTACTGCGTTACCTCATATTATTATGAACAATATCCGTGGTATTGGCAAAATTGTGGAAATTATAATATCCCAGGTGCCATTGAATAAAAAATGAACGAATGTTTATTGTGGAGTTGTGAAAATGTAGGGTTGTGTAAAAATGCTCTCTGAGTTTCGTCATAAACAAGACAACAACTTCATTTCATACACTAACTCTACACTTGGATTTCGTATATCAAGGGTAGCTAAAAGTGGTAAGCATCAAGTTTAGTTGATTTTAATCGATTATCATAGTTATAAAATTTAAAAAGGGTTGTCACAAAACTTGTCAAGATGTAAGCTTGAAACTTTGTCTGAGGCTCTTAATGATTCCTACCCGTGGTTATGTACCATACATAAATTATATACTTGTACGGTTGTCTGATCCACGGCTAAATTTCATATAATTAATTGTGTATACGATGTGGTACAGACAAATTTTAAATGCGTATTTTGCGCCTGTATTTTCATATTTTCGCATCAATGATAATAAAAAAATATTTATTTGCAGAAAAAAAACAAAAGCTATAACATATCGGTACATAAATCTAATAATAAAAAAAAAACAATAACAAACAAACATCTTCACGACTTTTTCCCCATTATGGATATCTTCAGATATTGCTCAGTATGCAAATCTATTGAGGATACCTTAACGGGGGTAGTCAGAGGCAAGTCCAAACATTACGTTCGATACATGCCCACTTTTTGCAAGCAGCTAGCATTCCACGTGACAGGTAATAATATAACAATTGTAGAAGTAGATACTAATATGATTATTATCATAGTAACAATCAATGACTAAACTTTATTAGGCAAACAAGGCCATCAAACAGTTCAGGAAGCGAGTCATAGATTCATCAAAATCTGAGATACACTAAAAACGTACATGAATTTGAGTTCTCAATCGAAGGATAAAATATTCCATGAATAATTCACATGCCATACTTCGGGAAATCTGAATATGATCTAAGTAGGTATTCGTTTCGTTGTCAGTGCAGAAAAAGCGTGAATGAAAATAATAATATAAAAGAATAGATAATTATGCATTTATATTGCTTTATTTTTATAGCGATGAACGGAGTTTGAAAGTTCTTGAGCTTTTTACACTTTTTTTTTACAAATATATTTAATTATATTAAACCGCACTGAACTTTAACGATCTACGAAATGCTGCTGCTAGAAGTTTGATCCATCGAGATGACAGGCGCTATTATTGGTAAAGACCTCCTGGACATAGGTTCAGCAGTAGACTGCTATAATATGATGACCATCATCATCAAACTATCATTTCATGTACATAAGTAATGTAATTTTAATGTAGGTAGTAGGTAGAAGCCAAGGTACATACTTTGGCATTATTTTTTTTTACATGTGAAAGTCCTTCAATTGCGGACAGGGTAGCCCATATTTCACCTATGTATGAGCTACCCTGTATGCAATTGAAGTACGGGTGCAAACTATTGTTTAATATTACTCTCAAAAATCTTGTCGGATTCATTACTCTACCAAATGCTGTTTGTTAGGGCAAAGAACAAGAAATTATGTAAGTATTCATATTATTGAAGCTTATTAACTAAGGTTATACTTATACATAAAAATACGGAAGTTTCAACAAGATTTAAATCTTCACCTTTTATTTTAACGTCAAGCTTAACCTGTTTAACACTGCAGTTCTTGTCAAAGACGGCAAGATGTCAATAAGGCAAGTATACCTCAAGCAAATAAGTTAAAAGCTGCATCAAACTGGAAAACTAACTGGTCAAATAAAATACGAAACTAGGTATGCAATTGAATAGAAAATGTACAAAGGATTCCATATAACATAAATACATACATACATAAAGACACACCTACATATCATTAATATTATACATAACGGGTGAAAAAGACGTCTACCAAAAACGAAAGGTCCAGGTCAGCTAAGATGATTATTATTAATTGGATTAAACGGTGTACAGCACACCAAAACCCAGGTAAATAAAAAATCTGATGTCTGTTAAAAATATTAACGTAGAAAACAATGTTTCAAGATTTTTCAAGGGTTCGATTCCCGCTGCGGGACAAATGTTTGCAAGTTCTGTAGATATTTGTCTCTGGTCTGGGTGTTTTCTATGTATGTTATGTATGTATAAAAAAATATATGTGTAGTATATCAATCATGTGGTTCCCATAATACAAGCTCTGCTTAGTTTGGGGCTACATGATGCTGTGTGATTACATCCCGCCTTATTTATTTATTTCAACACTGTACGGGTGGACTGCTTGCTCCATGCATACATTGATTTTTTTTTCGCTAAATATTATAAGAATCATGGTCTGATTGCAACCTCCGTGTTTTCGGTGGTAATCTTTTTACACCATGTATATCAGTTATAAAAAAAGGACCAACATTTATTTGTTGCCTTAATACACACAAATGGTAGAAAAGGAATCAATGAAAAGAAAGTAAAATTAATTCCATAAAAATCAAGATTTAAAAATGACTTACGCTCGTTTATACACCAAACTTCATGATAAATGTACCCATGTAAACCGACAATGTGCTGCAAGAACATTATAACCCAAACGGCCTGTGGTTCGCGAATACATTCACACCAGTTTTACCTTCGCCGTACACCAGAGCTTTTACCTTAATTACGAATGTAATTACTGTGCCTCGGTAAGCAGGTAACTTTCACGCGTTTGCCTTATACCTTTACTTTGTATTTTAGTACCTACTGTTTAATGTTTTCAATTCTTTGAGTGGTTCCTTTCTTCTAATGTTTTAGTTTTAGATCGAATACAAAGTAATAGTACCTACCCAACAAGTAGATAGATTTATTTATTTATAAGAAAAGAGATATTTTCCAGGCAACCTTTTGAATGAAAGAAACTTTCAGAAAAAACAGAACCGGGGCTGTGTGCCCAGTCCAATATTTATAATACAATAGACTACATCTAAATACATAATAGGAACATCTTAGGTGCTATAAATAAGCAAATTTGTAATAAATTTGAGCGTAATAATGATACGTAGTGTGGGGTGCATTGTTGAACAATGAATCAGGTAAATTTTGAAGGTCTGCAGTCTACTCATTATTCGTCTTTTGCGGTTTTTTGACATTTCGTTGGAATAATTATGTAGATAGACATAATTTGGCGTTTGAGTTTTTAAAAGTTACTTGTACCTTTGTAGTCATATAAGTTTCAAATAAGATCTTTTTAAAGTACACTTGTTCGGAGTATTTTTTTCAATACACGTATTTAATAAAAATGTAAGAGCACGAAAAATAAATGAAACTAGGAGGTGATGGTTTGCTTTTATCATTGGACTTTAACTGTCCACTGCTGGACATATGCCTCCCCTAATAAGTGCCATTGCGCCCTGCCTGTCCTCAGCTCGACGCATCCAGCTTTTACCAGTCTTTCACAGATCGTCACTCCACTGGGCCGGGGGATCTGTTTTAGAGTCTCTACATTTAATGAGTAAGACGTAAACTTAGGTATTTTCTGTTTAATTTGGTACATTACAGTATAGTTTAGACTTCACACTCTGTATTGCAGTTACCAGAGTACCTACCGTTATAACAGACGCAGACCAAATAACTACCTACTACAGATGAGTAGATTGGGAAACCTCAATTTAACTCTAGAAAACCAGGAAAACCCTAGAATAATCAGAATAATCATTTTATTGGTAATTAACACAAATTACACGTCACAAATAAATAACATTTTTTTTTTATATTGCATAGGCTTGCGTTTGACTACAACTGGCCTGATGTTAAGCGAAGATGCAGTCTACGATGGATCACGCTTGCCTAGAAGAAACCTGTTCACTCGTGCCTTGAAGATGCCCATGTATGCAATTATTTAAAATCAATTAATTAAGTAATGAGAATAAATAAAAATTAAATTACCATTTATACAAACATTAAAATAAAACTTGGTAGTAATTAATATAATCATTAATTATAAACTATTCTATCCATAAAAAATAATATGATGCGATTTTGCAATTTTGAAAATCTTTGACATAGTAGAACGCCATCTCGACCAGCTATGACTTTACTTTAGTTTTAAAGGAGGGCAAGCTAGGTGCGACAAGAAAAGCATAGCAAATATAATAAATTTAATCAATAACTTGCATATAACAGTTTTTTGTCCTCTTGACCTTGAAGACAAGGTGGTTGAAGTCGATGATGGAGCAAGCTTTCCCCGGAGATGCTTATTATCTCTTATTACGGAAGTCAATGGAAAAACTGACACTGGCAGCTGATTCCAAGTTTTAGCTGTGCGCATTTTAAATTATTATGTTTAGAAGTGCTTTGATACAGGTGGAATATCCAGATGTGCATGGTAGTTAATGATGTGCCTGAAGTTCCTGTGGAAGAATGGTGATGGTGAGTTTATAAATAGATCTTGCTATAAAAGCGATGCTGTCATTGAAATTTTTTATATGAGATGAATAAAACTTTACGCCACGGGCCTCTAGACCCTTATGATTTTTATAATCTGAATAGCTTTTACCCACACCTCCGCTCGCTATTTTTTTACTGGCCTCATAGCTAAGTTGGTAGTAACTCTGCCTTCTGATCTGCGGGTCGCGGGTTCGATCCCCGCCCAGGACAAACATTTGAGTGGCGAACATGGATGTTTGTTCTGTATCTGGGTGTTTTATAAGTATCTATGTATGTTTATCAGTCTCTGGTACCCATAGTACAGGCGCTGATTAGTTTAAGATCAGTTGACTGTGTGAGAGATGTATTTATTTTATCCCTCGGGAAAAGTATTTTGTTTTTGTTTGAAATCAATGCCCACTTTGCCTTATTCTCTAGATGACTACAGAACTGGACGTCGCTAGAGATGTCCATACCTAAGATCCCAATACTCTTGCTAATGGATAAAGGTGTTTTGTTGAATTGCGGAGCTACAGAGAAGCAGGTTTATTAGGCAGCAAAAATAGCATCGGAGACGACACGGAGCCTTGTGGGACACCGGCATTGATGTTCAAACAATCAGAGCTACTACCATCAACAACAGCTCCTACGCTTCTGTCGGACAAAAAGCTGGCAACCCACTTGCACAATGCTTCAGGCAGTCCGTAAGAAGGTAATTTGGAAAGAAGACCGCGGTGCCAGACCCGATCAAAGGCCTTTGCTATATCTAGGCTAACAGCGAAAGCCTCACCTTGACTCTTCAATAGCCTGAGCCTATCGATGCGTTACTTATACTACGAGGTCACCAGTCGAGCGACCGTGGCGGAAACCGTATTGGTTGGTGATGATCTATGTAATATATTATGTACCTAAGTATACTACAAGAAACATAGCAGTCATGTGGTTCCAAAATGTTGTTGTTGTTGGTAAAAGATATGCTTAGTTTGGGGCTATATCGCGTTATGCTGGACATCTGTTGAGTAGTTAATGCCTGAAAACGTAACTAAAACTCACTTTTGCTTTTATAATAAAATAGGATAGGATATATTAAATTATAGATGAGGACGGCTAGGATTATGAATATGGGTTAAAATTACTTGAAATTACATAAAAGGCATAAAGCGTTATAATTATTCAGGTTTAAAATAACACACGGAGCATTACTTTCCAAAACCCACAGAAAAAGGCCCGACAAAACAACTGTTTAATTTAGACAGGAAATGTTTATTATCTTTAGGGAAATTTAACAGAAGCGTGACTGGAATGGCGAGCGGTTCATCAAATGTTTCACCAGCCAAGTCTGCTTAGCAGAATTTTGGTATAGATGTGAAACTTTATTTATTTCTTGTTTATATATTTATATAAATGGCAAACAAAAATGAATCAATACTTAATTAGAGTTAGATGACATTCCTAAATATGCATGATTACAATAATAATAACAAGTAGTGAATAAATTAATTTTACAATTATACACAAAAACAGCATTATAGCTACTCTCACCTCTGAATGACAGCTAAAATGCATTTCTTACCTAGGCAATCTGTTATCAAACATTTCTACTGAATCGCTATTGTCTATCAATAACACATTGTAAAGACGGCACGTCCTGACTAGAAGCTTAGATTAGGTCGATAGTTATCATAAATAATATATTTTTTTACTTAATCCTTTTCGCCCACAGCTTGGCAAAGGATCCCCCTTAGAACAAAACATCTCAATTCCGAGCTTACCTCCCACCGCCCACCATAGAGTAATACTTTGTAAAAAATAAATTATAAATAATTCCGGATTTTATCATACAACAACATGTAGCCCCAAAGTAAGTAGAGCTGTGTCTTGACTAATATACTATTTATACACTGTTTGGAAATACATGGATATAATATTCTTATACATGGAACATACCCAGTCAATTATCAGGCCTCTCCTAATTAGCGTCATTGCGCCTTGTCCCCAGCTCGACAAAAAACTGCATAAAATCTTAATAATTAAAATTATATGATTTATTATATAGTTGCAAACGATTGAGCCTTTTAAAAAACAAAGGCCATCCTCTAAAGATTTCCACGAGCAATAATCTTATTTACGTCATGGTCGTCATTTTGATCAATAAACTTCTGTATTTTGACTATTTAGTCGTTCATCTGATGGAAGATCTGTTTAGAACCCAAATTCCTTGATAAGTTATTGATAAATACCGAACTAAAAATAAAAGTATATAATTATCATAAGATTATGAAATGAGTTATACTTCTATACATTGTACTATTAATTATTTTGGTTTCACCTCGCCCACATCGAGAGGGGAGACATTACCGGTTTTTTATTGTAATCGCCCAATAAAACTGCAGTTTATATAAACTGCCCCCGAAATTAGGCTTTGTTTTGGTTAACGTGTTCCGATGAAGTATTTTTATTGAGTTTTTTTATGATTATGACACTTTCGACTTCCCGAAAGGAAAATATCAGAAGAAAACGATACAATATACTGTGTTTACTTTATTTTTACTTTTAAAGACCATTATTTTATTTCATGCTGAAATTAATTTTGTGTACTCACTAAAAACATTATAATAGGTATAATTATGCAGTAATTATTGCTAAACTGTACGAGTATTTATTACAAAATTTAACCTGGTTCAAAATTCAAAACGTCAATTTGCATGCTTTACTTTTATTAAGCCTTCGTTATAATATTAACCTTTGATTCACATTGTTTTATGAGTGCCCCGATAAATGCGCGACAATGTTGGTAAAACCATATAGTAATAGTATATTTCGATGGTCAAAACATACCATACTGTATGATTCGATGTAATTTTTCTATGAATCAAAACTGTCATCGCCTAATCAAAAAATGGTTCAAAAGCAAAAATGCATTTACACTTTTAGCAAAATCCACGAAGCCTACCAATCAACTAACAAACTAGACTAAATCTGATTCACGTTTGAAACAGCCACAGTAACAAACTGGATAGTCAATAAAACTATTGGTGAACTCTATTTATTTCGTAAATTACTTGAGTTGCAACGCCATATCTGCACCGAGGAAAATACGGCCTCTCCACTACAGTGTCAGGTCAGATATATTTTTACTGGAAGTAACTAAGTACTTAGTTTAGATAACTTAGATTACTAAAAACATGCATACTTGTATCTAAAGTAAGCAAAACTCTATATCTTATCAGAAATGTGGATCTATTTTTGCCAAGAAATTCACGCTTCGCGAATGATAGGTCTCGGCATGAATTTGGACAAGACCAAAGTCATGGTCAATGATCGAATTGATCCGAGTCCTATCGTCGTTAATGGACACCTTCTTGAAGTTGTTTCGGAGTATACAAACCTCGGGCAGATATTGCAGTTCGGTAGAAACAGCTTCGAGAAGGAGGCCAAGAAGAGGATTCAGCTGGGTTGGGCAGCATTTGGAAAACTACTTCGAGTTTTCTCGTCACCCATAGCGCAATGTTTGAAAACGAAAGTATTCAATCAGTGCGTCCTACGCGTCATGACATACGGAGCCGAAACGTGGACACTCACAGTACGGCTAGTCCACCAGTTTAAATGGTGTAAATAGTTCGGTGATTCAATCGGCCTGTGTAGCTATAAGCGAACCAAGTTAAAAAAAAGTATGGTATGTACTGTAATCGTTATCTCGTGTCTACGATAGGTTGATAGGACAGGGCGCAATGGTGCTCGTTAGGGGAGGCCTATGTTCAGCAGTGAACTGCTAATAGGCTAATGATGATGATAATACTTTGATATCTATAAATCCTAGACAATATGGTCACACAACAGGTACAATGGTGCTCATTAGAGGAGGTCTATGTTTAGCAGTGGATTCTGATGATGATGAATGATAATAATAATAAATAAATAAATAATAAATAATCCTGGACGTTATCACACAGCATCATGTAGCCCCAAACTAAGCAGAGCTTGTATTATGGGAACCACATGATTGATATACTACATAGATACATATTTTTTTTGTAAATACAAACATATCATACATAGAAAACACCCAGACCCGAGACAAATATCTGCAGAACATGCAAGCGGGAATCGAACCCGCAACCTTCTGCGTCACAGGCGGACCTTCGCCCACTGCGCCACAGAGGTCGTCAAATGATGATAGTCTGCTATTTTTAAATCCTAGACAATATGGTCACACAGCAGGTGTAATGGTGTTCATTAGAGGAGGCCTATGTTCAGCAGTGGACTGCTATATAGGCTAATTATGATGATGATACTCTGATATCTGTATATCCTAGATAATATGGTCAGACAAAGCTTTCGTATGATTTTCAAAAAAAACTTTAAAAACTAGGTCATTGATTTAACAGTAAATAAGACTAACACGATTAGAGTTGATCCGTTCCAAATTCCGTACATCTAGGTAAGCAGCCATGCATTTTGTATACTACCCACGTAGTTGCACCAGCTACAGCGGCTGAAGGCAAATAAATTCCACGATTTGTGGTTGGAAGCCTTCCAGGGCGGTGTTGTGTTCTACTCGGGATGTCGGATACTCAAACAGGGGTGCCGAGAGAAGCTGTAACTCAGATCACTTTGCTGCAGCCTGTACATTGTACAACATTTCAATCACCAGAATTACGTCGCCATTCCCTAAAAGTTGGTGTCACTATACAGAGTGGGACAAAATTTTACCTCATGGAGGGCAGGTAGCTTTTCTTTTGTAGTTAGGTTTTGTTCTTAAGAAACTATAGATTTATTTAGAAGATAAAAATAATGGCATTTTCAGATTTTTGATAAAATGTATAGTCCGCCCAGAAAATGTTATTTGTCAAAAAAAAAGCAAGTTGGTCTCACTCGACTCTATTTACCAACAGAAACACTTTTCTAAGTAACTTTCCAAATCAAATTATAAGATTTCGTGAAAATTTCAAAAATAAGTTTTCCATACAATTTCTTTGAAGCGCCATTCGCCTACTACATTTAAGCCATTTATGCCTTTTGATAATTTGCCAGGAAATACTCTGTTCTTAATTATTTAAAATGATTGATTCACATTTCACCATCACAATTTTTTTTTAAATAAATAAATAAAATAAATAAATAATGCGGGACGTAATCACACAGCATCATGTAGCCCCAAACTAAGCACGTAGTAAAAAACATTCACACACATTTTCACATTATATATTATACTAGTGGACGACCCGCGACTTTGTCTGCGAAAGAAGTTTTTTCTTATCATACCGCTGCCGCCTGGAAGGTTTTCCCCGTTTAGAAATGTATAAAAAAATCTCAAAATGCTTCGATATAATTTTTTCGAAAAAGTAGTCGATTTTGAACAAAACTCTTCCGCTTGTTTGGTCGACACTCAATTATAAAGATGTTATTTAACAAAAATTATTACTGCCATCTGCTACGTAACAAATCTATAATTATGGATATTTAACAATTTTCCAATGTCGTGAGTTAAGTTCACAAAACAATTCAGGTCAAATTCTATGCAAATCGCACCACACCTTAATAAGTTTTAGTATTTAATAACCACAACCTATTACACTCCGTTTGAGGATAGTATTTATAAAATATCGTATTAATATTTTACGAAATGTAGGTACTGAAGAATATTTGAGCCAACTTTCAAGCAAATCCCATCAAGCCTTCAAAAGTACATCAACACTGCACCCTGTTTAAACGGTAGATCCTTAGCCTATTTGTAGTGAATAAAAAAAAAGGTAATTAGTTTTTATAAAAACTTTAACAAACTATGTCCCCCTCTGAAAAGGGTAGTTTTAATCGTCGTTCAGTTATTGTTCGTTTAGTTTAGTTATTGTGTAGTGTTTTTTTTTCGAAGTAATGACTGGACTAGTTGGCATTCTTGGCCAAGACGCGTGTAATCCTACATAGCTATTATTACTCTCCAATCGATACCAATATCGAGTTAATTTCCATTTAATTGAACTTTACTCCTTCCAACCGTCTTTAGGGCATATCTGTAACACTGTTAATCACCCGATCGCACCCAAGAGGCGAGATATTACTATCAAGGTAATAGAACCCTTTTAATGAATTACGAGCCAGTCTCAAACGTTATTCCCTTCTTAGAATATAAATTGTCTACGTAGAAGATACAAATTGACCTTTATTTGTTAAGAGATAGTAGTTTTGTATTTGTTTTTTGGACTGATTATTTTGTCTGCTCTACCTACCCTAGATAATTTATGAGTTATGTACCTACTTTATGAGCACTGTGAAAAAATAATCATTGTTTATTATTATTATGTACAACGTATTAAGAACACAGGAGTGTTCTTAAAATTAAATGGATGATTGACATCGTGATAATCGAGAATCATATTTCATTTTTATTTACACCAATTCGTATCGCGCCAAACAAAAAGGAATTTCAAGAAACTCAGCTTGGCTTATATTTTTTACATCTTTGTTGCAATTCTAATTACCTTTATTTATTACATTGTTATTAAAGTGGATTGTCGTTATAGTTTCATCCCAAGCTTTTTTATCATCTAAACTAGCTTTCCCCCGCGGCTTTGCTCGCGTTAATGTGGATTTAGTCAAATATATTCACCCTCTTTTTAACACTTCGGGGATGGAATTATTGATAACGCTGTGATACCTATTAATTTTTTATCGTCTGCATTAAAACACAACTTTAAGATGCTAACTTCGAAAATAACGGACTTTCATACAAGCTTTCATAGTCTTTCTGTATAGTAATTCTCCCTTAGGGGTGGAATTTTTAAAATTCCCTACACTACATAAGGTGGGGCATAATTTTACCTCATTGAGGGAAGTTTCTTTTTCTTTTGTAGTCAGAAGGTTTTGTTCCGAGAAAACTATATGCTTATTTGAAAGGAAATAGAAAATAATTATCAGATTTTCTAAAAAGATATACATAAATGCCTAGAAAATGTCATTTGTCAAAAAAAACAAGTTGGTCTTTTTTTCCTAACCGAAAAACTTTTCCAAACTTTTTTTCAACTTACCAAATCAAATCGTGAGATTTTGATAATCTTTAAAAAGAATTCCATACAATTTCTATTTAACGTTATTCGCCATAACATTGAGTTCATGCATGTAATTCCACGCAAAGTGGTAATCAATAGTATCATCATTCTGCCAATATACCATGAAATATCAATAATAATTAGAAATAAGAACAGAGTATTTCCCGGGAAGTGTTCGAAATTGGTAACCTACCATAAATCACTAAAATTTAGCCCTTGAAGGGGTGCATTGGGGAAAAACTTCTACTCGGATGAAGACCGAGGCCGCCCGCAGGCTTGGTAGAATACCCACACTTGGCAGGCTAGTTGGTCTTCTTTTCGTATGAGCTGGTGGCTAATTCTAGTGTCGGAATACCTCCCACGTGGTTTTACTACAGAAAAACTGAGACATCATATCGTGCCTTCTAAAGCACTAAACAGTCACTGTCCATATAGTGACCAGGCGAAGTTATGCTAAACAAAGTTTATCTGTTAAGAACACTGAAGTGAGTGGGAGTTGGTGGTTACACTTGAAATTTACATGATTGTGAACGTTGAAGATGGATCAACAAAAAGTTGCAACGTTGTTACGAAACGTTGCCGAAACTTGCAACTAATGGTCTGCTTATTTACTATGCAGAACTATGGGATGTTTACTGCGAGCGGGAAAGGTGGATGCTCGCTTCATGATGCAGCTATGTGATCTTGTTGCTCAACAATTCTTCAAAGGTAGGCAGTGCAGTTAAATTTTTTGAAAAAAAATAAAAAGAAACAACGGTACTTATTGGTAAAGTAAAGAGGTGGATATTGGTATAACTTTTCACTTTTCACACAACGAAAATGGAGATACCTATTATTTGCTGGAGCGGCTCTGATCACCACTTTTAGATAGACTATCGCAGTAGTAAATGCAGGTGTTAAAGCCTATAACAAAACCAATTAGCGATACCAACACGTGGGGAGTAGAGATCTTGGTAAATTGGCCAGTGGTTTCAAACTTCATAATTCAATTTAAATTAATGATACTCCGTACACAGTTATAGCACAAACTATCCTGGTGACCCGCCATTATAATGGAATCATAAATTATGTACGCTGAATTTGATCTAACAACAGGGCCTATTTAATAGGCTATGCAAGAATTTATAAGTGCTAAAGTAACGAGTAAGTGTTGAATTGTTAACAAACTTATTCATGCTGTATCGATGTAGTGGAGCACATTGCTGAGCAAGAACATATTTTCTAAACACACTCACCACCTCACATCACGCTTTTAACATGCATAGATGATGTAAAAAAAGTTATTAGGCTATTTAAGTTTTATTATAATTATTTAGTTTATTGTTCAACTTACAACTACCATTACGGGATATACCTAATACAATAGTGCAGTCTTACAATCAAAAAACATACATAATAACACTTCTATTCTTAATAATAACATAATATAAATAACGTTTCTTTACTAATTCGTCCAGCGAAGCTTGGAATATATATATATTTTTTCCGCGACCAGATTGAGTGTAATAATGGTGCTTGCCCAAGAGGTTGGTTCTGCTGCGAGGCACCACAAACAAACGTGGTCATCTGCGCCGCACAGAGCACATACTCTCTAATATAAGTTATCTAGTCCTAACATCGGATTTAAATTTCTTAAACTGCTAATTTAAATTAAACCTACTTTGTGCCTAGCCTTCTAGTAATTGTTGGAAATAAATGTTATATCTACGTGTATCTATCTGCTCCTGAGCCCCGTCTATAAACTGTTCTCAAGGGTTATTACAAATCGTCTCGCCAGAAGACTCGATGAGTTCCAGTCACCGGAGCAGGCCGGGTTTCGCGGAGGATATGGCACCATAGACCACATTCACACAGTGTTGCAGATTATACAGAAGTCCGAAGGTATACAGGATATGTTTAAGACGCTAGACTGGAAAGGGCATAAACATAAACGGCGAGCACATCTCACACTTGCGATTCGCTGATGACATAGTCCTAATGGCGGTGTCGCTGGAGGAGCTGCAACAGATGCTGGACGGCCTAGCATCAGCCTCGCGAAAGTTAGGTCTCAGCATGAATTTGGACAAGACCAAAGTTATGGTCAAGTACCGAATGGATCCGAGTCCTGTCGTCGTTAATGGACTCCTTCTTAAAGTTGTTTCGGAGTATACATACCGCGGGCAGATATTGTAGTTGGGTAGAAACAACTTCGAGAAGGAGGCCAAGAGGAGGATTCAGCTGGGTTGGGCAGCATTTGGAAAACTACGTCGAGTTTTCTCGTCACCCATACCACAATGTTTGAATACGAAAGTTTTCAATCAGTGCGTCCTACCCGTCATGACATACGGAGCCGAAACGTGGACTCTCACAGTACGGCTAGTCCACCAGTTTAAAGTCGCTCAGCGAGCTATGGAACGAGCTATGCTCGGGGTTTCTCTGACGGATAAAATCCGTAACGAGTTTATCCGACATAGAACTAAAGTTGTCGACATAGCTCAAAGACTTAGCAAGCTGAAGTGGCAGTGGGCTGGCCATATCTGCCGAAGAACCGATAACCGTTGGGGTAAACGAGTTCTTGAGTGGAGACCGCGGCTCGGCAAACGTAGTGTAGGACGCCCTCCAGCCAGGTGGGGTGACGATCTGTGAAAGGCTGCTGGTAGAAGTTGGATGCGTCGAGCTCAGGACAGGGCGCAATGGCGATGATCTATCTGCATTTATTATAGGTGGAAGTTATGCTATTTTACTCTAAGAGGTAAATAGAAGGACATAAAATACGCTTCTATCAATTCGACTACACATACTGCTGAAAACACACCGCTCTACATACCTACAGCTCACACTCCCCCTCGTCAAAGATGTTGTTCTCGGCTATTTCACTTACAGGAGGCCTCCGAGCTGCCTAAAATCTTCATTGGCCATTATTTTTTCACTATTTTGACGCTGCTGGGTCATAAGCAGAAGACAATGATAACTGTGCTCTACCCAAAGCTTTGATGGTCTCTTATTAATAAAGATGTACCTACCCATAGCTCGGATCGTTTTAAAATAATAATGTTAAGCGTTAAATAGTTTTCGCTTTCATAACAACATAGAAAACTTTTGATTTAAAACGCAACAACCTAGCAGCTTATACAGCTCGGTAACAAGCCTTAGGGCCTCTTTCACCATCCTAAAATAATGTTAAAGTAAGTGATAAGTGATAAATTTTCTCTGAGATTTGCCACTTTAAGCAGCAAATAGTTTACCTTGACGTTACTTGAAAATGGTTTAAATGGTAAAATAAAAACAACTTCATCATCAGCCTCATCCACAGCCCGATTTCACCCACTGCTGGGTATAGGCCTCCCTCAACTTGTGCCATCCACCACGATCCTGATAAAAACAACTTAACTTATCTTAATTGTTAGTAGTTGCTTGATGTCAGGACTTTTTTACTTCACCAATAAACATAAAACTATATTTTTCATTTTGTAAAACAAAATCTGGTTTTTCTTGTGAATGAATATGTTTTTTTTTTATATTTTATAAAATCATTTTATATATCAATTTAATTTTGTTTAATACTACAGAAAGTGCGTTGAAACTCAAATACATCCCAAAATTATTTGAGCAAAGTCAAAGTTGCTACCAATTTGTTCAAAACTTTTGATGAATCTGAACAAATAACGAAGCAAGTCTGTTTGTTTGGAGGCATTTGATCGGATGTTTTGATTAATTTTGAATTGAGCAAAGCTGAAAGGTTAAAATAGGCGATTCACTTTTTTGTTCATTTTGCCTCTTTCTTTGGGAAATAAATAAAATCACTTAGTACTTATAGGTACAAATTGTCATTAACACACAAGTTTTCGTTGTTGCTATTTTATTATTATGACCTTTTTATTTTAAAACTCATCACAAATACATTTTTACCACAAAGTTTATTACATTATTAATCTAATATATATAAAAATAATATAAAATACATGATAACATATGTAAGAAATATATCCAAAATGGTGACCACCGACCGTGGGGCAAGGTTCAAACGGTCGATGGCTAGGGCTGCAGAAAGAGAAACCTCCGCATAATGCGTGCCGGGTCTTGGAGAGCCGCCTTCAGTATCTGACCCTTGATCTAGCCGCCTAGCGAGAGCCTCTATTATTATTATAATTATTAATTGTTTATACACAGGCAGCTTAAATCTGATAGTATACCTATCGGGACAAATTCCAAGTATACTTGATTTTTTTATGGTGGCTATTTTTGAAGGAGTTAATGCGGAGTACTAACTACTGTCTTTGGTAGCCTATTCCAGTCCTTTAGGGTTGGACAAAATGAGCTTTCTTTGCTTGTACCTGGCCGATGCAGCTTAAGCGAGTGCCCTCTTAATTTTTGATTATTATCCAGGTTGGTATCGTTTAGTGCTGAAATATCAATAAACACAATAATTTAACAAGTAATCAATAATTGTGGACTAGGAATCTTACTTCCAGCTAATATTAAAAATGCAAGGAAATGAAAATGCAAATGAGATATGAAATGTCAGCTATGTATGTTCCCCCCTCACGCCAAAAATACTGAATGGATGAATGTACTTATACAACATCTATAGGTATACATTCAAATATCCAAACGTTTTATAAATCATCCGAAATGCTAAAAATAATATGGGGTGATCTAGATCAAGTGGGGTAAAGGAAAGGGCATGATTATGAAGCACAGCTTAATTTTTTTTTTTAAAATATTGTATAGTTTTCGATTAAAGATAAAGTATTTCCAAAAATAACCTTACCTTCTTGTTTTTGAAGTTTGCTAAGCGCAAAACCTAAAATGAATATTGAAGGATATGTACATTTTACATGAAAAATAATGACGAGGTCTAAAGCTAATACAAGTATAGGACCAAACTTCCCGTTAAATAAACCTAATTGTAGACCATTTTTCATGTGATGCTTTCATGAGAGCATTAGAACAATTCTACACGACCAGCATTTTTGTGTCACGGCTTATATAAATCATAATCAACCAATATAAGAAATTGATAAAATTAAATAAATAAATAATGCTGGACACTATCACACAGCATCATGTAGCCACAAACTAAGCAGAGCTTGTATTATGGAAACCACATGACTGATAAACTACATAGATATTTTTTTAATATATACTTATTATACATAAAAAACACCCAGACCCGAAACAAATATTTGCAGAACGTACCAACATTTGTCTCACGGCGGGAATCGAACCCTTGCGTCTCAAATCGCTGCAGTTTATAAATCACTATATGTATCACTAAATACATACGAGAAGGACATTTTTATGGGATTCACACAACTATTTGTTACAACGCATCAGCTGATCGAAGTGGATAGGTAAAATGCTGTCGAATTTTGCAATTTTTCAAGCCAAGAAAATACTTCGGTGGCTTTCGGGCAGGGTAATTTCTCAATTCGGGGCTTGAAATATCTACTGTATTGCAAATTATATTAACGTAATTTCTTGCTACAATGTAACTTGGCTTAATTTCTGCACGCCAGTATTCCCTAAATAATTGTAATTATCAACAGACATAAATTTTTCAAAAATGTTATCTTTTCTCAATTTAGTGGTTCTCAAATCCGCGGTTTATTGGATACCAAATTGAGAAAACATAAATACTGAATTGAGTTTTGTGTCAAAAAGTAACAATTCCTTAAAGAAAAACATGTCCAAAGATCATTTTACACATTATTCATGTTACTCATGCTACATACATAAAAGACGCAAAAAAGAGATGGCCCCCAGTTCCCGGCCGTCCCGCTATTCCTGGCCGTAAAGGTAGCGGCCATGGTAACGGCGGGACGGGGAGTGCTAGGAATCCCCGGGTTACCTCTGGCTACCTGCAAAATCTGACCCTGGCTACGTTTAACGGACGCACTCTGAGGCTCGACGAACATCTAGCGCAGTTGGAAGTGGAGCTGGAGAACATTAGGTGGCATATTCTAGGGTTGTGTGAAGTCCGTAGAGATGGAGAGGACACCATAACCCTAGACTCGGGCCACCTTCTGTACTTCCACGAGGATAACCAAACATCCCAGGGTGGCGTAGGGTTTCTCGTCTATAAGGCCCTCTCTAACAACGTTGAAGAAATCTCCAGTGTGTCGATCAGGGTAGCGTACCTGTTTCTTCGACTATCCAAGAGGTATATAGCATGAAGATCATTCAGGTTTACGAACCGACCTCGGCACACTTGGTAGATGAAGTGGAGCATATGTACGAGGACATATCAAAAGCCTTGCACAACACCACGAAGGCTCACTTCAACGTTGTTGTGGGGGACTTTAACGACAAAGTGGGAGTGCGAATTGGCGACGAATCCAGAGTGGGCCCCCATGGTTTTGGATGTAGAAATCACAGGGGGCAAATGCTGGTCAACTTCCTAGAGCAGGAGGGGCCTTGATGAACTCGTTCTTCGAGAAGAAGCCCCACAGGAAGTGGACATGGCGTAGCGCCGACACTGTGACCAAAAATGAAATCGACTTCATTATGACGGATAAAAAGCACATATTCAGAGACGTCTCCGTGATCAACAGGTTCAATACCGGATCTGATCACAGACTTGTCCGAGGCTCTCTGAATATCAATCTTAAGCTTGAAAGAAACCGTCTGATGAAGTTCACGCTCCGACCCAATCTATTCCAGATCATGGCGGGCACCGAGAAGTTCCAGAAGCTTCTCGGTGACAGATTCGTTGCTGTGGAACCTACCGATGACGTTGATGAGGCTCTACAGAACGTGGTTGGAAGGGACGAGGGCAGCAAATTCTGCCAAATGCAGCCTAAAGGCAAGAAGTCCAAACTATCGGATGAGACTCATCGGCTGATGACAAAAAGATGGGAAACCACTCAGGCCACTTCGTCAGAGAGGTCAGACCTGAACAAGCGAATTGCGAAGATGATACGGTGCGACCTTCGGAGTTCCAACTCACGCCTTATTGGAGAGGCAATAGAGCGAAACCGAGGGTCCAAAGTATTCATTCAGCAGCTTGGCAGGAGCCACCTGACGAAGTTAACGACACACGCTGGCCGGACCGTATTGTCAAAGCCGGAGATATTATCTGAGATAGAGGACTTTTATGGCCGACTGTACGCGGCACATGCTCCTTGCCCCTGTGGCGTTCGGTTTCCGAACGACATCGGTGCCGCGCGGGAAAGCGGTTTTTGACAGGTTCAAGTTGGGACTTGTCAGATGGAACAGAAGATTTTCCTTACGCGGTCGCGAGGTTTTTTCCGGAGTTTATAAAAGTCTACCAAACTCCTTCATTCTCGATTACCATACTATGCCGCGGATCTGTGAATCTTAGACTGTGTCCTGGTGTGTTATCTTATGTGTAAAGACATTGTTTACATGTACAATAAACGTTTTCATTCTTGAACAGTTCTTGTTTTCGTTTTCAGTTCCCTGCCTGATCTGAGGTGTTCTAGATCCTCCAAACCCCCAACGTAACAGCCACGATTCTAGAGCCACCCTCACCCGCCACTATACCGACGACCTGCCGGAAATCAGCCAAGAGAATGCTTAAAAATGGAAAAGCCCCCGGTGAAGACGGTGTTACTTCAGAAGTTCTTCTGAAGTTTGGAAGAGCTCCTGTTGTGCAGGAGCTGCGGAACCTTTTCAACTCCGTCCTTCACAGTGGGTTCTCTCAATAAGGCGTGGAACGAGAGCATGGTGGTTCTATTTTTCAAGAAGGGAGATAGGACACTTCTTAAAAATTACAGACCCATCTCGCTCTTGAGCGACATCTATAAGCTGTTCTCTCGGGTTATTACAAATCGTCTCGCCAGAAGACTCGACGAATTTTAGCCACCGGAGCAGGCCATGTTTCGCGGAGGATATGGCAACATAGACCACATTCACATAGTGAGGCAGATTATACAGAAGTCCGAAGAGTATAATCAACCCTTGTGTCTGGCGTTTGTGGACTATGAGAAGGCCTTTGACTCTGTAAAAACCTGGGCTGTCCTGGAATCCTTGCAGCGATGCTAAGTGGACTATCGTTATATCGAAGTGTTGAGATGTCTGTACGAAGCCGCCACTATGAGTGTCCGAGTACAAGACCAGCAGTCTAAACCCATCCAACTGCGCCGCGGAGTGAGACAGGGAGATCACATCTCCAAAACTGTTCACAAGCTCGTTGGAGGATATGTTTAAGACGCTGGACTGGAAAGGTATGGGCATAAACATAAACGACGAGCACTTCTCACACTTACGATTCGCTGATGACATAGTCCTAATGGCGGAGTCACTGGAGGAGCTGCAACAGATGCTGGACGGCCTAGCATCAGCCTCGCGAAAGATAGGTCTTGGCATGAATTTGGACAAGACCAAAGTCATGGTCAATGGACGAATTGATCCGAGTCCTGTCGTCTTTAATGGACACCTTCATGAAGTTGTTTCGGAGTACACATACCTCGGGCAGATATTGCAGTTGGGTAAATACAACTTCGAGAAGGAGGCCAAGAATAGGATTCAGCTGGGTTGGGCAGCATTTGGAAAACTACGTCGAGTTTTCTCGTCACCCATAAAACAATGTTTGAAAACGAAAGTTTTCAATCAGTGCGTCCTACTCGTCATGACATACGGAGCCGAAACGTGGACACTCACAGTACGGCTAGTCCACCAGTTTAAAGTCGCTCAGCGAGCTATGGAACGAGCAATGCTCGGAGTTTCTCTGAAGGATAGAATCCGAAACGAGTTTATCCGCTATAGAACTAAAGTTGTTGACATAGCTTAGAGAATTAGTAAGCTGAAGTGGCAGTGGGCTGGCCATATCTGCCGAAGAACCGATAACCGTTAGGGTAAACGAGTTCTTGAGTGGAAACCGCGGCTCGGCAAACGTAGTGTTGGACGCTCTCCGGCCAGGTGGAGTGACGATCTGCGAAAGGCTGCTAGTAGAAGCTGGATGCGTCGAGCTCAGGACAGGGCGCAATGGCGCTCATTAGGGAAGGCCTATGTCCAGCAGTGGACTGCTATAGGCTGATGATGATGATGATGATGAGGATGATGATGATAATGATGATGCGACATATAACTGGGCAGAAATAACTGCATGTCAATATTATTATCTGTTACAAAAGTAATTTATATTAGCTTTACTGACTGAACATTCTTAGCAGAACTTGATTCTTTTATGTGAAAAATATATTAGATAGATGATTTGTACCCATAGTTTTTAGTTCACAAACTGTTCTCATCAAAAATCTTAATTTTTATACTTATTTCTCAAAAAAGTGGATCCATTTCTCAATTCAGTGGCGGGTTTAAAAATAAAAATCCATATCTCTCAAAATTTAATAAGTCAATTAGTTTTCCTTTTATATATACTATTAAATTCAGAGAGCTATCCTCTTTTAGATTTCTGACACAAAGCTTAAAAACAAAACAGAAAATCGGCCTCCGAAATGATAAAAATTAGCCTAAAGCGTAGAATCGCCCATGATTTGTGGGTAAGCCCACCGAAAAGATTATAAAAATATTCAAAAAACTTCTGTAAATTAATCTCATTATGGAAAAAAAATATTTCCATAAAAGTATAGCCTTCCATATGAATAAATTATTATTATTATCTTTGATAATGATGCTATATGCACAATATACTTTTTGATAACAATAAATTAAATTAACTGAATCACTATTGACGTTATATTAATTGGCAACATTTTGTATTAATAATAGGTAATGCTTAATTTTATAGCATTTTTTGGACCTTGTTACACGGAATGCTCTCAACATTTTTAAATAAAAGTATTAATGTTTAAGATACAGTTGGTTCAACTTTGAAAATAAATAAATCGCAAACAATGGAGTATTGGCGCCTTGGACGTGCAGGCAAGCCTTGGAGCCTGCCGTGGCCGCGTGGGCGCAACAAGCTTATTACTTTATGTTGAAGTATACTTAATGTGCTGTTTTGTGGAAATAAACTGAACGAAAAAGCGTAACTTATTATTGTATTGTACAACAAAAATTGAACTGAAGGTCTATTCAGCAACTCAGTTGCTCACTGAAATCATTATCATTGGACCTGTATTTTGTAAACTTTGACAATGACGTTGTTTAAATTGCGAAAGATGAAATTTTAAAGCTTGCAAATACAGGTCCAGCACTAATCATTTCAGTGGGTAGCCCGTAACAGACCCTCTGGTTTATCCGAACTCCAAACATATTCGACGCTGGTTACATTTCTAAATTGAATTGTCAACTAGTGATTGATGCCTTCAAGCTGTGGCAAAACAAAACTTACTTTTCCTGGGTTAAAAAGTAGGCACCTAACTCTCGTTTGGGTTTAGATCAATTCAGCTACCCTGTGGTTACATAGTCTACTGAATATTCACTAAATAATAACTGAATAACACATGCACCCTCCATGTTCACTAGCATCGGCACGCTACGCACCATGCCCGAGGCCAGCAATCAACGTGAAACTAACGCTTTGAGTGCTAAATAACACAACCCTTCATGTTCAGTCAGTCAACGTGTTGCCAAAATTTATTCTACTAATTTTAAAATATATACTCTTGTGAAATCTATAGATGTGAAAAAGCTTGTTCTTTCTTCACCCTATCTGTGATATTACTAAATAAATAGATTGGCCTGATGTTGTGCATACGTGTAGATAACCACATCACTTATAGGCTATTTATAAACCGAGTACCATCCAAGCGAAGCCGCGGGCGGAAGCTAGTGCTTCAATAAATGGAGAACTGAATTATTAACAAAATTTGATCGTCCAACCATCCCCTGAAAATGAAAACGTTAATGTTGCCAAATGACGCCATAGACCGAGAGCTAGGTAGATATTTTTCAAACTGTAACATTTCCCAGAATGCCTGCTGGTATTTATATCTAGTATTGATAGTTGTCTATTTCAATAGTGAGACTCAGGTACAAAACGCAATGATTTTGATTTTGGTACATTATTGTGAACGACATCATCATCATCATCATCTTCATCATCAGCTTATAGCAGTCCACTGCTGGACATAGGCCTCTCCTTATGAGCGCCATTGTCCCTGTTCTGAGTTCGACGCATCCAGCTTCTACCAGCAGCCTTTCGCAAATCGTCACTCTAGCTGGCCGGAGGGCGATCTACACTACGTTTTCCGAGCCCCGGTCTCCACTCAAGAACTCGTTTACCCCAACGGTTATCAGTTCTTCGACAGATATGGCCAGCCCACTTATTCTCTGAGCTATACCAACAAGTTTAGTTTAATGTCGGATACGGAATTTATCCTTGAAAGAAACTCCGAGCATAGCGTGATTTTTGAACTAGCCGTACTATGAGTGTCCACGTTTCCACAGGTAGGACGCACTAATTGAAAACTTTCGTTTTCAAACATTGCGGTATAGGTGACGAGAAAACAGGACACAGCTTCTCGCACCACCAACGCTGCTGCTCGTTAGCGGCCAGAGGATTTAGCTGTGCCGATGTAGGCTGCGCTATGCCGTAATCTAATACTAGCCGCCAGGCCGGCCAGCGCCGCATGTACCGCGGGCAGGTGAGGTTGGCTTGGATCCAGAAGATGAAGATTGGAACCCCTCACTCCCCTTGCTTACGTTTTCCGAGCCCCGGTCTCCACTCAAGAACTCGTTTACCCCAACGGTTATCAGTTCTTCGACAGATATGGCCAGCCCACTTATTCTCTGAGCTATACCAACAAGTTTAGTTTAATGTCGGATACGGAATTTATCCTTGAAAGAAACTCCGAGCATAGCGTGATTTTTGAACTAGCCGTACTATGAGTGTCCACGTTTCCACAGGTAGGACGCACTAATTGAAAACTTTCGTTTTCAAACATTGCGGTATAGGTGACGAGAAAACTCGACGTAGTTTTCCAAATGCTGCCCAACCCAACTGAATCCTCATCTTGGCATCTTTCTCAAAGTTTTCTGCAAAATCTGCCCCTGGTATGTGTACTGCGAAACAGCTTCAGGAAGGTGACCATTAACAACGACAGGTCTCGGATCGATTCGGTCGTTGAGGATGACTTTGGTCAATCCAGTGACTTAAACATATCCTCCAAAGCGCTTGTAAACAGTTTCGTAAATACGACATCTCCCTGTCTCACTCCTCGGCGCAGTTGGATGGGTTTAGACTGCTGGTCCTGTACTCGGACACTCGCAGTGGCGGCTTCGTATATATCGCACCCCTAGAACAACACGGAATTATGTCGAAAAACTACTTTTTTCAGAATCGTTGAAAAACCGTTATCTGCTTATGTATCGGATTCGAATATGCAATAAAGTCGATTTTGAGATTTTTCGACTTAATTCTGTCGAAAAACTACTTTTTTCAGAATCGTTGAAAAACCGTTATCTGCTTATGTATCGGATTCGAATATGCAATAAAGTCGATTTTGAGATTTTTCGACATAATTCCGTGTTGTTCTAGGGGTGCGATATATCTGAACACTTCGATATAACGTTAGTTCACTCGGCAACGCTATTAGGATTTTAAGACAGCCCAGGTTTCGACAGAGTCAAAGGCCTTTTCATAATCCACAAAAGCCCGACACAGGGGCTGATTATATTCTTCGGACTTCTGTATTATCTGCCTTACTGCATGAATGTGGTCTATAGTGCCTTATCAAAGTCAAAGTCAAGTCAAAATTCATTTATTCAGTAGGAACTGTATAGTACAGTTTGAAACGTAATTTTTTTTAATTTACCACCAATTCGTAACGTGACCAAACAGAGAAGAATTGGCAAGAAACTCTGCTTGGCTTATTTTTTTTTAACGTCATTGTTCTTAATAACTATTACATTGTTTTTGATTGATCAAATAAATGATTATATTCCGTGTAAGCTGGCCAGCTCCGGTTTGTCGTCGAGTCTTCTGGCGAGACGATTTGTAATTACCCTAGAAAACAGCTTATAGATGTGGCTTAGGAGCGAAATAGGTTTGTAGTTTTTAAGAAGAGCCTTATCAGTATCACCCTTCTTAAAAAAACAGAACCACCAAGCTCTTGTTCCACGCCTTTTTAGTTCCCTGAACACGAGAAACCCTACGCCACCCTAGGACGTTTTATCACACTCGCTATCGCTGGGCATGCGGGTTGGGGATCGCAGGACACAGCTTCTCGCACCACCAACGCTGCTGCTCGTTAGCGGCCAGAGGATTTAGCTGTGCCGATGTAGGCTGCGCTATGCCGTAATCTAATACTAGCCGCCAGGCCGGCCAGCGCCGCATGTACCGCGGGCAGGTGAGGTTGGCTTGGATCCAGAAGATGAAGATTGGAACCCCTCACTCCCCTTGCTATCTATTAAAACTAAATCAAATATCCTAATAATATAAAGAATCACAGTTACATACAGATTTTATAATATAATTTATCGCCAGGAAACAGAACTAAAGTCGACACAAGTTTTTGTCTCGACAGTCAGAGCGGATAGTGAGTCCGGTCAGCGCCGCTGCCCGTTGCGCTCGGCCCAATCACCTGGTTTTTTCTACGCACCACCCCAGCGCACAAGCGCGCCTGTCGCAACTTTCAGGCTAATAAAGGAATTTTATAAGTTGCCAAAACGACCTACAACGCATAAGGTTTAATCAACTGAACCACTCTCACTCCTGCTCCCGTTACCGTGCCCGTTCCCGTACCCGTTCCCGTAAAAAAAACTACGAAATCAGTCAATCCGGTCTCTAAATATCTACAGCCATTCCATGCGAAATGTATTGTAAAATTAATTTACTTTCTAATTTTTTTTTCATGTGTGTTATGTTGTTATTCGGGGTGGAAACAAATCCAAAAAAATATGAAAATCAGTTTAGCCGTTTTTGAGTAATGTCGTAACTTACCCAATTAAAAAAACTTTATTTTGAACTTAGATCTAAGTTACTCATCTAAGATATAAGTTACTTAACTTAGGTATAGGTATATGACACACCCATCGATATAATAATAGATTAATGGGTGTAGGACGGGGTACCAAAAAAGTCATTCCGGATGTGGTACCTAGCTTTCAGACTACGTGGCAGCACGGGGTTTTAATATCTACCTCCAATCTTTTCGGAGCGATTATCTGCCAATGGAATTATTCTTTCTACGATAAAAAAGTGACTTCATTTCCATGGAAAGCGATCCTGGCCCGATCCGATCGTTTATTGAATTTAAATCACGTCGACGGGGACAAAGAACTTTGCAACACCGGTTGACTTCCGGTTGAGTTCGTTACTCGTATGACGGAAAAAATAAAAGTAAGTAACGATACTCACTTTCAATGCCTCGCTAACGTATCGCTACATAATATTATTTGTGAGATTTTTGGACTCTGGGCATGGTTACTCAATTCGGTACTTAAAACTCGGCATTAAGAGGGTTTAGTTCTTTTTCAACTTCAGTTGGTCTTGTAATATGGATTATTGCAGCAGCAAGTTAGGCTAAGGGAGAGTGCTAAGTCCTGCATTCAAACAGAAGTTGTTAATAATAACGATGCAAAAAGAATATCAGTCTACGGTGAAACGGTTGCAGCTATGACCGTCCCACCGTGAACCGATATTTTAACATCACAGCATTTCACATTTTCAGTAAAAATAAACCAAGCGCCAACTCACCCGCAACAAACTACTGACGAGGTGCGAGCTGCGGTCTCGGTTTAATCAAAGCCTAACTTGTTTCAACATAGTCCCTTGTTAATTGTTTTACTGAAACTAGCTTGAAATTTGCTGCCAGATTGGAGTAAACGGGTAATATTATCGATGGGCTTAAAGTGTCAGCCACGCTTAAAGTGATGCCACACGGGCGTTGCCGCTGCCTTGCGTCGTCACAGTTCGCAATGCATCATGTGGTACGTTGTGATATAAATATAATTGTTAAACGACGCAGTGTCACCGCTCAGATGATGCAGCATATTGGCAACACACTGTGTGGCCTCACTCTTAATCATCTTTTCATTGCATCGCATGAGCACGCTACGTATGTGAACTTAGCTTTTCTTTGTATGAAAACATTATGATTATGACTACTCCATTATGCGCATATGTTTTGTATTAATTTATGTGGTTGAGTCATTGAGGTAGGCGTAGCCTATTCGTACATTGGTCTCGATTCTTCACCAGTGATTGCCAGTGATCATAAATATTATTTTCACATAAGCAAAGATAAAGCTAAGCAAATCCCCGAGTGAGTAAAGTGGATATACGTAGCAGTGGGTGGGCTTATAAGTACAAAACTTTTACGGGGTATTTACTGCGGATGACAGCGGGTTCACAAACTATGAACATGCAAACCGAAGTGCCAAATTGTTCCAGTTAATTCGTTATTGGCTACCCATTTAAGCAAGCCCTATAGTTTTAACAGTGATTAGGTTTATTAATTATTGATGCGTTCTTATTTTTATTTTAACACATATCTTATGTGGGTATAACTATGAAATATTTATTAAGAACTTGTTATAGTATATACTTTTGTGAATTTTATGTTGTTATAAATTAACTATACCATATACCCTTAACCCATTTTGAAATAAATCTGACTCAATAACCAATCTCAAATGTTGCTCATCCTGTAAGTGTAGTTGTAAATTTGTTGAAAACGTCCTAATTTAAATTTTAGCGGTGTTTTGGCAGACCACGATAAATCCTGTCCAGGGTTCGGACAGATTCAAGGTCGCTTAATTAAAAGGCTGACCCTTCCCTCTGCATGAATCTTGATATTAAAGCCACAGCCAGTACCCGAGTTAGTATGATGGAGCTAATAAACCCGCATAGTTTGATGACGCGTAGCGTGAGTCCTAGGGTATTTAGGATATTAGGCGTATCAAACTACAAACGAAAACTAAATACCAAGTCAAGCAAAAAAACTTGTTCTACATAAGTTTAAACATTATTAATTATTATTATTGGGGTGAAGAATTTCTTTAGCTATTTAGATCCGGGAAACGGGTGTACACGAGCCAATACTAAGTATACACCAGTGGTTGGTTGACGGTGGACACTAGAGTATATTTGCAAATCAGTAAATTTGTTCGTTTGTAAAAACTTGCGAACAAATCTGTAGGCATTTAGAATGAATGCCGCGCTGTGTGGCTGTTTTGGCGAATGTTGGCGGCTTTGGTGTGTATAAGTACTCCATATTAAACTGTTAAGCTGGGAACACCATTTTGACATTTGACCAATTTGAGCATATTACATTTTATAAGACAAGCAGGAATTACAAACCAATTCAAGTATTAAATAGCATTTTTACTTCACAAAACTCGGGAACTTTCCTTTAATTATATTTAAGTATAAAAATCCCTAAAAAAAAAGACCAAGGAAAGCGCCTTATACAGTGGTAGGGTTTCCCCGGGCGGGCCCTTCACAAAGAGCCCTTCCGTTAAGTACTAAAATAATCGTAATGGAAATATTAAAAATACTTATGAATAATAGACCATAAAAAATATATTAATCAATTGTGATTAAAACTTAGTCCTTTCCACCGGTTCTTGGGAATCAGCCTGAAAACTTTGAAGTCGATTCAGAATTATGTTCAGAAGTTGTACAATAAGTTCTGTATAAACTAATCTTGCTTGACTGGATCTTTGATATAAAGTTTTTATTGCGAAGTCTGATTGTGGTATTGTGTATATTTAAAAAAAGTTATATCTTCAGTATTCTAATAAATTTAACGTTATTCTTATAATTATTATTAGTTTTACTGGACTTTTGTCATTATATTTAATTTTAATGGATTTTTCGTTTCGGCTCGGCAAACGTAATAAAGATAGAGATAAAGATAAAGATATTTTTATTTAAATTTAAATTTAACAAATTCTTTGTAACAACTAAGCATTATTACATACTAAGTAGACAAACCTGAGACAAAATAGAGGACAGCTCAGAAAAAAAATTATAATATAAAGGTTAGTTTACTTATTAGAATGTTACAAAACCGTACCCTCCGTGGTAGATTTAACTGTGTTACGGCAGGGTACATGCTTCAACCTCCTATGTAGTAAGTACCTATTTAATATGTGGTCAGTGGACCAATTAGAGCAGCAGTTATACATAAAAACAAGGAAAATTTGATAATTTAAATTACAATACACACAAACCCTAACATAAAAAAAATATTGAAAAGAAGAAATAGTATAAGTAGAAGTAGAAGTATAAGTAGTTTAACCTAAGTATAAACAATTAGATTAGATTAGTATTTTAAGCCAAAAATAAATTTGCCAATAATACAACATTTTACATATAGTTAAGAATCAACCCGTGAAAAATCAAACAGTGCAGCTATTTTATAATGTATAATAAATTTTCTGTTTCCTGATAATTTTTTTGGCGTAAAAAGGTATCAATAGATTTTGTGCGAATAAATTTAGTTTTGTCCTTTAGAGAAATGGCTTTGTTGATGCGGTTGTATAGGAAAGGTGCCAGGAAGTTGAATGAACGTTGTGCAAAGGATGTTCTGCAAGCCGAAACCGTCAAAAACATCATGGGCTCTTCTACTAGTTACGTTATCAATACGCCCAGGAAGCTTATGTTGTTTTAGGATTATGTTTTTTATGAACAGCTGGCGCACATTTAGCACTTGAGTTTCGTTGTAGAGCTCATATGTTGGGAATCGGAACGGTTTATAATTGAGGACTTTTAAAATTGCGCGCTGAGTTCTTTCAAGTTTTAACATGTTTGACTTGGTAGCACCACCCCAGGCTGAGATCCCATAAGTTAATAAAGACTGGCATAGAGTAAGATAAACCGTTTTACTTGTATTATTTTCCCTCAAGTGTCGAATTTTCTTGTATATAGGGATAAGTTTTCTAATACGTAGCTTCAGGTGTTCAATATGTTTGTTCCAGCTTAAGTTACTATCGATTGTTATTCCTAGGTATTTGATGTTGTCTGTGGCAGATAGAGAATAGCAGTTGCAATTAGGGGAATCGCTGAGTGAGCAAGTGTGAGCTTTGATTCTGAATGTCGCTTTTGGATGACTATTTTTATAAATAGAAAACGGTATATATTTAGTTTTATCCAGATTTAGTGTGAGTAAGTTGTTGTGTAGCCAATTTACGACTATTCGCATACCATTTTCAGTTGAGTCACGCACTTCGTCCCAAGTCTTGCCTTTGAAGACGATTGCAGTATCATCAGCGAATGTTATGATTTTAGCGTTGGATAATATGCAATTACAAAGGCTGTTTATATAAACTAGAAAAAGGGTCGGTCCAAGAACGGATCCCTGGGGAACACCGAAATCAATTGGTTGTTTAGAACTCAGTGTGTCACCAATCTTTACTGCCTGAGTACGATCACTTAGATAGCTCTTAAAAAGCTCTAACGGGATTCCACGGATTCCAATAAATTCCAGTTTACACAGGAGAAGCGGTATAGAAACGGTATCGAAAGCCTTGGCCAAATCTAGAAAAACCCCGACACATTTAAATTTTTCGTCTAAGTTATTTGTGATTTCGGTTACAAGGCTTTCGATAGCATCAGAAGTCGATCGTTTGCTTCTAAATCCAAATTGGTTTGCAGAGAGTAACTTGTGACTTTCTAAGAAATTTACGAGTCGGTTGTTTATCACCTTCTCTAGTATTTTAGTTAGAGTTGGCAGAAGGGAAATGGGACGATAATTGGTAACTTTATCCTGTTCCCCTGACTTAAATATTGGGACTACAACAGATTCTTTCAGTACTTTAGGGAATACTCCATTCGAGAGGCAGGTGTTACATAGATAAACTAGTGGTTCACAAAGCACACTCAGACACTTTTTGAAGAATATTGAAGTGATGCCATCCCATCCAGATGAAGATGTGTTCTTAAGTGATATTACTATTTTGTTTATTTCATATATATCTGTATCTAGAAGCATTAGGGAATTTAATTGTATTTTGTCTGGTTTATAATTTTGTACTAGGTTTTGCTGAGAAGAGTTTAGACTGTGAAGTATTTTATCGGCTAAGTTATGTCCTACACGGGCAAAATAGTCATTAACGTGATTGACAGATTCTTTTTGCGAGGGTTTCAGTGCTAAAAGTTTTGTATGGGATTCTTTTTTCTTTTGGTTAAAACCACCAACACGTTTTATTACGTTCCAAGTTTTTTTAATATTATACTTAGCATTTTGTAGTTCATCTAAATCGTATTTATTTTTAACATTATGTAGAGTGCGGTTACAATAATTTCTGTAGCGTTTATATGTTTTTTCTAAATCTTTGTTTTTAGGCGATTTCTTATGGCGGCGGTGAAGCGTATCTCTAAACCTCATGCAGCGTAACAGACCAGGAGTCACCCATGGTTGGAGTGTCTGTTTTCTATTTGAAACATTATAAGTAGTTGTACATTGAGTGACAACAGATGACAAGGTAGAAATAAACTTTTCTGTTAATAAATTTGGGTCTTTTAGTGCATAGAGGGGGCTCCAGTCCACTTGAGCTAGGAGATTCAATGCTTTTTCATAATTTATTCTATTTGTAGTTTTTTTGGTCTGTTCAAGTGGTTGAGCCATCGATATGGCGAGGTAGAGACAGCTGTGATCAGTTATAGATGGGGTACAAATCATTGTCGAGACTTGTGTCTTCGTCTTAACAACGATGTGATCATAACATTTCAGTGCACGAGTTGGGAATTGGTGGCTAGGTAGTAGGCCATGAGTAGCGAGAAGGTCAAGGTAATCATCGGCTCTTTTATCTGAGGTACTCTCACCGATGTCGATGTTAAAGTCTCCTAGAAGATAGATATTTGGTATACATTTTAGTTTTGTCAATAAGTTGTCTAGAGAGCTTTGGAACTTATTTATTGAGTCAAATGAGGGTGACCTGTATATGCAAATGAAAGCATAATTTTGACCAATTTTAACGACTAAACAGTCAGCATCATAAAAGTCTGGTTCATATACAGTTATATTATTAATGCTATTTTTAACGTAAACAATGACTCCGCTATTTTTATTGATATGATTACAAGTGTTAAAGGTCGTGTATTGATTAAAGCCAGGGATAGTACCGCATCCCTGTAGCCAACATTCCGTTAGTACTATAAGATCAAAATCTATCTTCGTTCTTGTTATGAATAGTCCGAATTCATCCAGGTTCTTATTTACACTTCGGATATTTTGACATATAACCTTTAGAGAGAGTGTCTTGCATTCAATTTTGTAAAAGGCACTAGGGTCGTCTACCAGGTGTGATTCACCAACGCTTATATCTCGATCCACGCTAATATTGACTTCTTCAATGTCATTTAACATTTCAATGTTTACCTATTTTTCTATGTATTTAAGAGTGAATATACACAATAAAACAATATGACGTTTAAATACCTTATAAGAGATATTTCAACAAAAATAAGTATAACAGTAAGGTAGAGTTTTGTGAGAAGATAATAATTAAAATACCTGAGTAGAATGTAGTATACAGATTTAACAAGGAAAAAAAGTAAAAATAAAAATCAAGACGGTAACAAAATGTACCTAATAATCTAATCTTATATCTAGGGTTTACAGCATTACATAGAATTGACCCAGACTATGTTAGAAATGGGATTATTTAGTTGAGTCCAGATTAATAATATCACTCTCGCACCTAATGCGAATCTGATCACTACCTTCCGCTTTGCGAAGGAATATTCTTCCGAAGGATACCCAGCAGAATGAATAACCGTTCTGTTTTGCGAATTGGCGGGCTTGGAAATATAGACGCCGGTCACTGCTAGTTAGGTTCTCTGAGATGTACACCGGCTTTGCCTGGCCGGTAATGCCCAGGCATTCCGTATTGAACTTATTAGCCCGGTGTTCCTTATTGTATTTCCTTATCGACGTCAAGTAATTGTCTCTCATAGATACTGTGGTAAAGTCGACTATAATTGGTTGTACAGTAGCCTTCGTATTAATTCTGTAGACGTCTTTAATCTCCGAAGGGTTCACTGTGAGGTTAAGTTGTTTTGCTGTTTTGTAGACGATATTTTTAAGGTCCTCTTTATTTTCCTTTCCAATCTGTGGGATATTTCGAAACTCCACACTAGTTCCCTTGGCGTGACGTTCCAATAACTCTATCTTATTCTCTAGTTGCTGTATCTTAATGCAATTCTGTTTCCTATCTTCTTCTAAAAAGTCCAGCCTTTGCAAAGCCGTATCATATTTATGATTCATATGATCTAAAGATGCTAACTAACTAAGATAACTAACTAAGATAACTTAAAAAAACTAAGAAAGACTAAGATAACTTCATTAAGGGAGCTCAAAACGGTTTCAAATTTAGAATCTTGATCCAGCTTCCATTGAGTGAACAAGTCCAGGATTTCCGCCTTAGAAATGTCGTCGTCTCGTTTACGTTTGAGACCTCCTGGGACGTTACTAAAAGATAGAGTTTTATCCGCTAATCCTGAATGATCTGCAGTTTGCGTGATATTAGGATCAGACGCATAATGCTGTAGAGGTGACTTAAAATCATCAGGAGCCGGCGAATTGTTTCTTGGTGGTGTGCGTTTTAAAGGCATCACTTATAAGCGGCGTAGACAAGAGTATGCAGTGCGCAACCAGTATGTAGGTGTAAGCTTGTAGAAATAAGCCGTAAGCGGGACCACACGTTGGCTGTAGTTGGGAGTAGACTGGGATTTTTGCCAATAGTGGCGTAGCTTAGCGTAAGATCTGTGCGTAGCCGTAGTACTAAACAAGCTCGTAGCAGCGCGTAGCACGACTCGTAGCACAAAGACATGTACTAAACCGTAATTTCGTCGCGGCTGTTCAATGACCTCTGGCGCAGTGGTAGCCCGCACGGCTGAGACGCAGCAGACCCAAGTTCGAGTCCGACAGAAAGCAAAAAGCGGCAACTCACGGCAACGATGACGCAATGAATGAGGCCGTCACTGGAGGCTCCGGGCGCAGCACCAGATCCAATCAGCCAGTGGCGAAGTCCGGGGGCGTAGTCCCAGCGACAACAACAAAAATCCTAGCACAAATCGACACACGTCCGCTCTGTTCAAAGGCCGGAGGCAGAAGGGGGACAGTAATGTGGGACACCTCTGACCAGGTGGAGGCGATCTACAATGTGGGCTGCTGGTATAGGCTGGATGCATCCAACTGAGGAACATTTAACGCAAACAGGGTGCAATAATGCTCATTAGGGACAGCCTTTGCCCAGCACATTGAAGGCTTATAATAAATAAATCATCAATCAATCGCAAAAAATCCATTGTAAGGATTGTAAACAGTGATTAGTACGGTTAAAAATAATTTCTCAATTACAATGTTTTTATAAAGTTAACTTTGTCTTTGATTATGTAATCTTTAACTTAAATATTACTGCCATGTGTCGCTGGTATCAACGCCCACCTCTGAAATTAGTGCACCTACATGGTTCCATAATATACACTTGAATGAATTAGGAACAAAACTTATTATTATAAATCTACCTATTTCTCAAACAAAGAAAACAACTTTTCCATTTTTTCATTTATTTTAGATAACAAACACGAGGCAAATATTTGAAACAACTCATTACCATACCAAAGACGGGATAACTGTAACACAAAGTCGATGTTTTGATGTTGGTGAGTAAAACTAAATTCACATCGCGGGAATTCCTGATGGTTTATAAACATTTACTTTGTACACAAAGACCCTTATCAAACCCGCGACACGCCGCGTTTAGATAATCTGCTGCTTATGTCATCATTCAAAGCCTACAATTATCATGCATCCAAGATAGATAGATACCATGACGTCATTAGAATAGGTGGCACAGATACCAGTGCGTGGTAAAGCTGCGGGTTCAATCCCCGACCATATCGATAATTTACGTATTTTGTTTTATTCATATACCTAATGATATTGATAACCTTACATTAAATAAATAAATAAAGCATGCTGAACACAGCATAATGTAACCCCAAACTAAGAAGAGCTTGTATTATGGGAACCACTTGACTGATAAACTGCTTATATAAATTTATTTTTGTAAATACATACATAAAAAACATTCAGCCATGACAACAAATATCTGCAAATAATACAAACATTTGTTCCACGGCGGGAATCGAACCCTACCAAATCCTGCGCCTCAGAGGCCGCCATGTAAATATATATTTCTTAATGTGCTCGCTAATTCAACTTTAATAAGGAACTATGTACTGCAGATCGAAGTTGATGGTCAAATGTGTAAATCTTAGCTTAGGTGTGTTTTGAAAAAACTGAAATTATCTATTCTCTTAATAACAGCAGTTTTGCTTTTATTATGAGAAATGATTTGATATTTGTATGTTTGTTTGTTTGTATTGGATAAAGTCAAAAGAAAAAATTTAAATTAAAAATTATTTTAACTATTCTTCTTCTTCTTCGTATGAGCTAGTGACCAACTCTGGTGTCGGAGTTTTTAGCCGCCCGAAGGCCTCCGACATGGCTTAACGACTGAGAAGCCGGGACCAACATCTTAACGTGCCTTCCGAAGCACGGAAGCGCTCAAATATAAATGTCACTAAACGGTCACCCATCCAAGTAATGACCGGGCGGAGTGTTGCTTAACCAAGGTGATCTGCTGAGAACAACAAAGTCAACTACGCCACGAGCGCTTCGAAAGAAAGAAAGAAGAACTATAGAAAGCTACATTATCAGCATTAAACATAAGCTGTATTTTTTTCAATTATGATACTTACGTAAATTGCAATAATGTTAATCGAGGGTATTAAAAAAATGCCCGATTTAGCGTGCTTGAAATTGTCAGGTAATACATGCTCAAAATTCCAAAGGTTGCCTCAGCGTACAGGTGGTACAGGGTACTTTTTGTATTCTACACAAAGCTTATCCTGCATCTCGAGTTCTACTTGCTCAATTTTAATAAAAGTATGGTTATCTTTTGACAAGTTTGTCAGTAACTCAGATTCGTTAGTTTTATTTATCTTTGATCATTTTATCCAGAAGTTTAGGGGTGAAACTTTTGACATTTTTTACATTACGAAAGAAAGAAAGAAAGAAAGAAAATAAATTTATGATGGTTTGCTTGTAACAATTCAGGATTTTATCATAGTAAAGACTGAAGATATTGGTGGAGTATTTTTGATTAAAGGTTAAAGATTAATTTATTTACTTCGACATAATGTAGGTTACAGTCATTGTAGGTCTTAATTATATTTGTTGTTTCAATTAAGTTCTACCTTTAAATTAAACATGCAATTATTTAAGATTATATAATAGTAATATTAATTATATTAATACGTAAATTGTCAAAAAAAAATTAAATGGTCAAAATTTCAGATCGTCAACTAAAAAGTCATAAATATTATAATAGCACTTACTTACTAATAATTGTTTTAATTTAGCTTTAAACATATTTACACTACAGATTAAAAAAATACTTCGGTATCTTATTATAAATTTTAGGTGCCATATACAGGATGGTTTATTGAGAAGGGCGGTGATGGCCGAGTTCGAAGAAACGAGTGTTAGTGTAAAGTCGTGAGAGGAGTCATGGCCTGGATTTTTAAGAAAATTATTTTTTCTAACATATTTTACTTTGACGGAAATGGAACCGAATGATTTTACAAAAAAAATATATCCTGTATTATTGAACCAATGGATTCTGTTGCTGATGAGGATAAATCTTTGCAAATAAATGTGTTACTAAAAATTAATGGAATAGCAAATTTTCTCTATTTTATATTTTTACTTGGAAGAAAACTCACTTCCTATTCAAACTTTTTGGTCGTTATGTGTGAAACTCATTTGTCTTATTAGCGGGATACTGTGGTGATACAAAAAATATACGTATTAAGTAACGTACGTTATGTTACGTAAATTTATTACTTAATAGGTATATGTATTTAGTTGCCAGTAAGATCAGTTTGAAATACTCATTTCGCTTCAGTTGGATGAATATTGACAACAATGTAAGCTGCTTTTCTATAAAGTAAATTCAAATTCAAACTCAAATTCAAAATCAAATTCTTTAATTCAATTAAATCGGAACTTATTTTACTTAACTCCCTATTATTATAATTAATTATTATAAGAATATATCATAAAATTTGTATTATTATAAGAACCTACGGAATATGAATAGTTTCATCCAACTAACATTATTTTTCTTTTGTCAGAGACGTTGAACAGACAAAATCGGTTAACTTTGGTTAAATAATGCGGCATGGCCAAAAGCGTCTCTTATTTATAGCAAAACATTAATATCCCTGGCGTGTAGACAGTGTAATTATTTTGTTTAAATTTTGAACACCGTCTTGAAGTATTTAGAAATAATTTCCAATTAAATAAAAATAAACCAAATAGATGGAAGTCTAAATTGCGCAGTTATTAAAATTGGTTTCAACAGTGTATAAAACTAGGTACATTGGAAATTGTATTTGAAACAATAAACTTTTAACAATATTTATTTTTCCAATAGTAATAGTTTACTATGTAAATAAGTTGGTAATCCCTAATAACTAATACAAATTATAGTTAACCACTAATAATTTACTAAATAAGGAATTAGATAAACCTTTTGACTAAGTCCTTAATCAGGATGAGATCCATTTCCTCATTTCGTATCATTCGCTAGTATTATTCCACTCGACGTTCTATTTTCAATCTGACAGGATATCGGGACTTTATTGACGGACCAAATCTCTATTTCCTGGTTAGCAACCCCGTGAATAGTTGACATCCAAACAAGGATTCCGCTCAGTTGCTCACAAATGAGCGCGTGACCGAATAGCAATCAGTCCGACACTCTCGCAAAAAGGAACAAATCGCTTGCCCGCATGCGATACTGTTGAAATATTGATGACGGATCCACCCAAGGGGACGATTATTTGAATCGGATCGCATCTCGTTGTATCGAGAACAGTTTGCCGGCGACGATACCCGACTGACAATTGCAAGAGTTTTTATTGCGTACCAATATAGGAGACTTTTTCAAAGTGATTTTTACGTTTTTATAATAGAACTCAAATTCGCGTAACACGTAGTTCCTAATAATTTATACGCTAAGTATACCACATGATTTTTTGTATGTAGGTAAACTACGGCTTTTTATGGCGCGTAACAGAGTGGAATACTTACATAAAAAATCATTCATTAAAAAATGAAATGGATGTAAAATATAAAAATTCTATTATAATGTTGTTGTAATATGTATGTGTATATTAGGTCCGTATACTAATGATGATGTAGATTTATCTACTGTATTCTATCCTGCCGCAGGATTATACAAATCATTATGGTCTGATTTTCGAAAAGAATCTCTAGATATCGTATCAAGCTTTTTCATAATGAAATGTTATATTTTCCCATCTGGGTCCTCCACTCGAGTCGGCGACATAATTTCCCAAATCCCATCCGTAATCTTCAAAGTTAAACTCTCTTGTTTGGTTTTTTTTCTTTGCTATTTCCACGGCACTTCATAAAATTGGACACCGGACTAGCAACGGAACACTTCGGTCTAATTGGCAGCGTTCCAGTTTCCTGTGCCCTCTCAAATTATTTATGACGAATTTCTGGCCAGCTCCAAACGTTCACCTTAACTTTGGCAACTTTGGCTTTTTGAGCACCTACCTAGTTTCTACGCTTGCTTCCATTACGCTTTGAATATATGTGTATTTGGAAAAGACATCATTTAAGGTGATCTTTATCTTTTTAGGACTTGTTTGTAATTTTCTTCATTACGTAGGTAGGTGTATACCTACCAGTTGCTAAGTGACAGCTTGTACAAAGGAGAATGCCGTCTGATGTATGGCGCTCGGTACCAAGTACCAAGACTAAAGTGAGTGCGTCAAAAAAATCTCCAATAAGTTTTTAGTCGATTCTACTGTCAAAATAATTTAAAATGAGGGTTATTGCCATTGTAACACTTTACATCAATGTTTGTTGCCATAGTAACGTATATATCATTTGTTGTTGCAGTCTAATGGCGGCGTGCGGTGGAAACCAAATCAAAAAAATATTTTTTTACTTGATTTTTATTAACCCCGTTGGTGTGTTAAAAAAAAATGCAAATGTAATTTATAAAATATAATAAATTTTGTGGGATACGTTCGGTTTTGACGCAATTGGTAAGGGTTCTCAGCATTCTCCTTTGCCGTATGTATGAAAGATCGCACGAAATCTAGGCATACGGCAAATTCGTTTACTAAAAAAGACATTAATTGGAGAACTAGCTTCCGCCCGTGGCTTCGCTCGCGGTAAAGTTATTTTTTTATCCCTCTGGATCTTGTTTCTGGACGAAATTAATAATGTTCCATAGTAACTTTACCGCCCTTTCTAACGCCCTCAGACGTTATTTTTTCAAAATTAGATTAGCCTATGTGTTATTCTAGAACCTAAACTATCTATGTACCAAATTCTGTTATCAAACATTCACACAGACTCAAATATAAGTAAGATAGGATTGGATGGTATTTTGTATATGTATACATTTCAACAAACAAAATGTGTCGTGGCTACTTAATAAGGCCCAGGTCACACATATCGGGCAAGGACATGGCGCGGACATGGCGCGGACGTGGCACGGACGTGGCGAGGACATGGCACGGGCATGGCGCGGACATGGCTCGGACAAGACGCAGAAATGACGTGACAGAGGCACAAGTGTAGTGCAGTCTGTTGTCCGGTATCGATGTGTCAGCATGTCATCCTCAGAAGACGAAGATGATCTTGCTCTCGTGCATACAATTAATAAATATACAGATCAGGGCCCGTACAACCCCGATTTCGAGTTAGTTGCTTCGAAAGTGAAACCCCTTCATTGGGTTATACAGTTGACGGGATTACCCTTTCGTTTGGGTATTCTCCTCCTAACACAAGCGAAAGTGTAACCCGTTCCTTTTGGTTTTCAGTCGATAGGGTTAACCTCTTATGAGGTTAAACGAATAAATGGAGTTACCTCTTGATAGGTTTTTTTGAATGTTACACAATGGTTATCATTACGCCTGACACTGGGTGGGGGAATTTAGATTTTGACTCTTGATTTATGTCGTCAATCATTAGGTATAAGTTCGGATCGCTTTATTTGGTTGAAGGAAGAGCGTCACTGCATTAAAGAAAAGTTTTGAAAACATAAGGAAAGTGCTGTGTTTCAGTCAGTTTTCATTGGTCATCATCGCAGAGTATGCGTGGTCATATACGAGACCCGCAGTCAACAAATTAAAAAGAAAAAAAATGGTGTTTCAGTTTTCAAAAGTCATCAGTTATGTCATGACTGAGGCCCGCAGCCAACATGTTAAAAAGAAAAAAATGTGTTTCAGTCAGTTTTCATAGGGCATCATCGCAGAGTACTCTGCGTAGCGTTATTTTTTATTTTTATTGTATTTATTAGGCAAAGCCGACAGTACACATAATGAGTATTTTGTAAAGCGTTATGTCCGAGACCCGCAGTCAACGTGTTAAAAAGAAAAATATGACCTCTAAACTATTTTGAATAATAATTTTTGATTGTCACTGTCACTGTCACTCTAAAACTCAAACTCAAAACTCAACTCAAAGCTCCACTCGAAACTCATTCTACAAATTCATCTATAAATGGTTATATCTCAGGAACTACTCATCCTAGACTAGCCGTTAATTGCTCAAAAGATAGCTATTGACAAGATCTTTATTTTCAATGACATATGTCAAACTTGAATTTGCCATATCTCGAGAAGTACTCATCCTAGACTTGCCGTTACTAGCTCAAATGAGAGCTACTAATAAAATCTTAATTTTCGATGACAGCTGTCAAACTAAAAACTGTCATCGAAAATTAAGATCTTAACAATAGCTATCATGTAAGCTAGTAACGGCAAGTAAAGGATGAGTAGTTCTCGAGATATGGTCGATTTAAGTTTGACAGCTGTCATCGAAAATTAAGGTCTTGTCAATAGCTATCATTTGAGCTACTAAAGGCAAGTCTAAGATGAGTAGTTATCGAGATATGGTCGATTTAAGTTTGACAGCTGTCATTGAAAATTAAGGTCTTGTCAAAAGCTATCATTTGAGCTACTAAAGGCAAGTCTAAGATGAGTAGTTATCGAGATATGGTTGATTTAAGTTTGACAGCTGTCATCGAAAATTAAGGTCTTGTCAATAGCTATCATTTGAGCTAGTAAAAGCAAGTCTAAGATAAGTAGTTCTCGAGATATGGTCGATTTAAGTTTGACAGCTGTCATCGAAAATTAAGTTCATGTCAATAGCAATAATTTGAGCTAGTAAAAGCAAGTCTAGGATGAGTAGTTCTCGAGATATGGTCGATTTAAGTTTGACAGCTGTCATTGAAAATTAAGGTCTTGTCAATAGCTATCATTTGAGCTAGTAAAAGCAAGTCTAGGATGAGTAGTTCTCGAGATATGGTCGATTTAAGTTTGACAGCTGTCATCGAAAATTAAGGTCTTGTCAATAGCTATCATTTGAGCTACTAAAGGCAAGTCTAAGATGAGTAGTTATCGAGATATGGTCGATTTAAGTTTGACAGCTGTCATCGAAAATTAAGGTCTTGTCAATAGCTATCATTTGAGCTAGTAAAGGCAAGTCTAAGATGAGTAGTTCTCGTGATATGGTCGATTTAAGTTTGACAGCTGTCATCGAAAATTAAGGTCTTGTCAATAGCTATCATTTGAGCTAGTAAAAGCAAGTCTAAGATAAGTAGTTCTCGAGATATGGTCGATTTAAGTTTGACAGCTGTCATCGAAAATTAAGTTCATGTCAATAGCAATAATTTGAGCTAGTAAAAGCAAGTCTAGGATGAGTAGTTCTCGAGATATGGTCGATTTAAGTTTGACAGCTGTCATTGAAAATTAAGGTCTTGTCAATAGCTATCATTTGAGCTAGTAAAAGCAAGTCTAGGATGAGTAGTTCTCGAGATATGGTCGATTTAAGTTTGACAGCTGTCATCGAAAATTAAGGTCTTGTCAATAGCTATCATTTGAGCTACTAAAGGCAAGTCTAAGATGAGTAGTTATCGAGATATGGTCGATTTAAGTTTGACAGCTGTCATCGAAAATTAAGGTCTTGTCAATAGCTATCATTTGAGCTAGTAAAGGCAAGTCTAAGATGAGTAGTTCTCGAGATATGGTCGATTTAAGTTTGACAGCTGTCATCGAAAATTAAGGTCTTGTCAATAGCTATCATTTGAGCTAGTAAAAGCAAGTCTAAGATAAGTAGTTCTCGAGATATGGTCGATTTAAGTTTGACAGCTGTCATCGAAAATTAAGTTCATGTCAATAGCAATCATTTGAGCTAGTAAAGGCAAGTCTATGATAAGTAGTTCTCGAGATATGGTCGATTTAAGTTTGACAGCTGTCATTGAAAATTTATTCCAATTTTATTATAATATAATTATTATTGCGTAAAATAAACAATTAGTATTCTGCATTTCCACCCTTAATGCTTAGAACACAATTACCGCAATTATTTTTAATCTTTTGACCGAAATTCTTTTCTCCATTATCTCCTATAACCCACTTATAACCCGTGTTACAATGATAAAAAGGGTAACCCTAAGGAATGGGTTTTGGAATAATACCAAAACCCAATACTATTGATAACCCTCATGATCAGATAACCTAATCAAAAGGGTTTTGAATTGTTTAACCTATCAAATAATAGTGTAAACCATACGGAGAGGGTTAACTAAACTTTTGGAAAAACCCTGCCGAAAACCTCTTCATCGGGTTACCAAATCGGGCCCTGATACAGTTGAAGAAAATACGCGCAAACGAATTTGCACAAGGATCAGCTAGTATTACCATGGGTATTACATAAAAAAAAATTAATACCGGTTTAGTTTAATCTCTTTCGGATTTCCAGCCACAATTTATCTTGAACATTTCAGTTACAATAATGGAACGACAATGATCATAAAGCGTTGCATATTTTACAATCAATTCAAAAAATTCAATATTAAATTCGATATCGTCATTCGTCACGCATTTTTACATCACTAACGGACATATGTCGCAAGCAAGTACATACTACGAACTGGCGGCCATCTGACGCCCATCTGGCGGCGATCGGGCGCGGGCGCCGAAATGGCGCGTCATACGTCCGATCAACGACATACCGTGTGTCCTAAATTGTGCTTTATTTCCATGCATTTTGTATGAAATTTGAATGGAATAGGAAACCGCCTGTGCCATGTCTGCGCCATGTCCGTGCCCGATGAATGTGACCTCGTCGGACGCAGACAAGGCACTGGCGGTTTCTTATTCCATTCAAATTTCATACAAAATGCATGGAAATAAAGCACAATTTAGGACACATGGTATGTCGTTGATCGGACGTGCTTATGACGCGAAGTCGTCCGAGCTAAATTGTGCTTTATTTCCATGAATTTTGTATTAAATTTGAATGGAATAGGAAGGCGCCCGTGCCATGCCCGCGCCAGGTCAGACAAGTGGGGCCTATACCTAAGGAATTTGTTGTTGTTGTTAGTTAACAACAACTACAAATTCCGCACCCATTGAACATTGTCATTAGAGTACTATGTCCTTGCATTTTGTGAAAAAGAATTGTAATTGAAAACTAGGTCAACTTCCCAGCAAATTAATACGGGAAAAAACAAAATAAATGCGGGATAAACTGTTAATTATTTTCAATGGGATTTTTACTTTTATTTGAACATTGGGTTGTTAAGCTATGTCAGAGGCCTTCGAGCGGCCTAAAAACTCCGACACTAGAGTTAGTCACTACCTCATCTGAAGAATAAGAACATCGGGTCAGCTTGTAAAGAGTAAATAAAGAAAAACTTTTAAAATATATTTTAATACATAGTGAAACAAAACTGCAATGGCAGTTTATTGAAAAATATTGTGGCGACAAGATGCATAAAAAATTATATAGTCGGAATTTAAAAAAATAGAGAAGCAATAAAAATAATTATAGTAGAAAATTAAAAAAAAAATAGCTTTAACTAATTTCTTGTGGGTAGAAGAAATTCATTTTGAAAATCCATTTGAAAATGATTTTTATCCACAAGAAACTGAATTAAATCACTGAGGATTAGCTTTTGCATTATCATTATAGATAGATAGATAGATAACGTTTATTGATAAAAAAACTAGATGTTTTATGTTTATAGTGCCTTATCGCATATTTGAATTGAATATCCACCACCACACCACACCAGCCTATATCAGTCCACTGCTGGACATAGGCCTCCCCTAATAAAGGGGGATATGCCCATAATCCCCACGCTGGGCATGCGGGTTGGGGATCGCAGGGCACAGCTTCTCGCACCACAGACGCTGCTGCCCGTCGGTGGCCAGGGGATTTAGCTGTGCCGATGTAGACTGTGCTATGCCGCAATCAGCCGGCCGTCAGAGCCCCGTTCGTTGTTTAGCAGGGTGCACCACGTGCAGGTGGGTTTGGCTTGGGTTCCGAAGATAAGGGTTGGAACCCCTTACACCCCAATTGAATTGAATATGATGAGAGTGAATGAAGCAAAAGAGGAATCCCAGGATCATAGCAAGTGGAGATCCGTGGTCTCTGTCTACTCCTCTGGGAAAAAGGCGTGACTGTATATACATACACTATATATACATACGTAATATCGATATATACATATGTAATATCGCTTCTTTTTGTTGTACCTATTGCAATACCTATCTGTTATGAGGAATATTTGCTATAATCTCCAAGCCTGAAGTTCTAAGTGAATTACGTCCATTTTGCCATTCTACGAGTATGTTGCTGGATTAGTTCGACGTAACTAACTTGCTCAAGTGATTTGTTTGACATTAATTTCATATCAAGCTAGGTAGTTCAATAAATATTGGGTTTTATTTTAGAACTTTTTCTATACTTAGTTAGTACCTATTATTGAATTATGTTAATATCTCAAATGCGAAAGTGAGTTTGGTTGTTTGTTCACCGATCATCATAAAATTTCGCATACAAGAGATGGATACCTAATTACTTTTACAAGCTATAAAGCTGGCAAAACCTTAGTCAGCTTATCATCATCATCATTATTAATCATCAGCCTACACACAGCAGTCCACTGCTGGACATAGACCTCCCCTAATGAGCGCCATTACGCCCTGTCTTGAGCTCGACTCATATAGCAGTAGTAATCGTCACTCCACCTATCCAGAGGACGTCCTATACTACGTTTGACGAGCCGCGGTCTCCACTCAAGTTTACCCCAACGGTTATCGGTTCTTCGGCAGATATGTCCAGCCCACTGTCACTCCAGCCTGCTAAATATATCTATGCTGGATAGAACCTACACCAAGGTTTTAATAACAATTATTTATGCAACACTAGCTTCCTCCCATGGCTTCGCTCGCGTGGATACTTAATAAGTAATTCCAGGTATAGATCTAATTTATGTGCAAAACAGCAGCTTAATCAGCTTAGTAATTTTGGCGTGACGGAGGGAGAAACATTTCACATCTCACATGTTCACATATTCACCTTGTTTTACAAACATTCACATATTTTTTAAATGAGCAGGAAGGATATATGGTAGGAAATTACATTGGTGAATGATCTATCTCTGTAACAAACAGGAGTTCATTAGTCTGTGAATTGGCCGAGAAAATTGAACTGTTTGGTAAGCCAGTAAGCCACCCATCCTCCCAAGATCGTTTATACCAAAACCTCACCACGCTATCTTCTAACTTGACTTCATTCCAACAATTACTCTTCATTACCCACAATACCCAGCGAATCCGCGAAGGTGAGTTATCCTTTTGTCAGGGTCTGTGATAAATACACACGTAAGCCGGTGAGATTAATGTCGGTGGAACCACGGCTCGCGGACGTACTTTACAGCTTAGCCCGAAGTAAATTATTGTAATCTGCAGGATTGAGGTATTTTGCGCTCGTTTATAACCATGTGGATATGATCAAAATCAACTAGGAACGTTTATGTTGTTAGTTTTTGAGAGCCTGTTATCTGGAATAACATTTCTATAATTATTTTGACTGAGTCACGTTTTATTACATTAGTATCATAAATGTGAAAGTTTGTGAGTACCGAAATGTGTGTATTAGATATTATTTATTGTACACCAAAAAAATTAACAATTTACAGGAAAAATTACAATTAAAAAAAGGTACAATAGGCGGTCTTATGGCTAAAAGCGATCTCTTCCAGACATTGGATGGTCAGGATAGCACGATAAACAAAAGACGGCGGTGTACATACGAAAGTAGCTACATAAATAATATCATACACATACCTAACTAACTACGAAATACATTCGATAAATTATAAAATATACCTACCTACTACATAAAATATGTATGTGTTTGTATGTTTGCTCCCACTCAAAACCTGACTGGATAGATTTGGATGAAACATAAAAAGTAACATATTTAATTATTCCAAGTATCATATAGACTTATTTAGCCGTTACGGAGATGAGTGGGAACAATCATACAAACACACAAACTTTCGCATCCCTGTTATATAGGGTGTAAGGGGTCCAACTGCCATCTTCGGAACTCGGGCCAACCTCACCTAACCGAGGTGCACACTGCTAACCAACAAACGAGGCTCTGGCGGCCGGCTGGTTGCGGCATTGCAGCCATTGGCACAACAAAATTGTCTGACCAACGCTGGCAGCAACCCGGGGCATATCCCCTAACTAATGCAAAAAGCTGGTGTTATTGTTTTTGTTGTTAGTGCGAGAGTGTAAAGATCACGTTAGATATAAATCGCAAGAATTGTCAAAACAAAGAATTTTGTCTAATGTGATATTTTGACGACCTCTGTGGCGCAGTGGGCGAAGGTCCGCCTGTGACGCAGAAGGTGCGGGTTCGATTCCCGCTGCGGGACAAATGTTTGCATGTTCTGCAGATATTTGTCTCGGGTCTGGGTGTTTTCTATGTATGATATGTATGTATTTACAAAAAAAAATATGTATCTATGTAGTATATCAATCATGTGGTTCCCATAATACAAGCGCTCTGCTTAGTTTGGGGCTACATGATGCTGTGTGATAACGTCCAGGATTATTTGATTATTTATTTATGTCTATTCCTGAGAATTAGGGCCGAGAGGTGAGTAACAGTTAATCCGATGGGGCAATTTACGCGAGAGTTGCGCGTAGCCAATCAACCTTGCGAAATGTCACGTGAAATGCGAATTACATCCCTATGATTTGTTACGCGCAACTCGACTAGTTGCGTAAATCGCCCATCTGGGCTAGCTGTAAAGTCATCCTGCAGGGTGATCACGAATATTTCAACCTGACGTATCGTAGGCACGAATTGAAAAAAATTGCCCAATGATAAAGCGTCAATAACGTTTTCTTATTTGCCAAAATGTTAAAGTCTACTATACTAATACCTTTTCACTTTTACCAGTCTTCGTAATTGGGCCTCTGATAAAGCAATAGTGGCTATAATCAATAAACTGTGAAGTGCGAGCGAGCAACGCGCCATGAGGCTTCCGTACAGCTTTACAGCTGAAGGAATTCACTGAAAATTGTTTCGCTGCCGAAGCAGCTTAGGAAGTTCGTAATCATGAAATATCAAACACGTATTATTAGTTTTTATAATCCTAACACTGATTTACCGTGTGCCGAAATACCTTCTTCTTCCTCCCTTTTTTAGTTTCAATTATTATTCGCACAACGAATGCCAACAAATATACTTCGTAATGGTTACAATTTTGTCTAAAATACTTTTGATAAGTAAATCTTGCCGCCTAAGCGTATGTATGGGCGCAATGGCGCTCATTAGGGGAGGCCTATGTCCAGCAGTGGACTGCATAGGCTGATGATGATGATGATGAAGCTTGTATCCTTTGATAATGGCCTTAGGCATCATGAACACTATTATCCTCTGAACATTTAGATAAACAAAAGAATAGAAAATAACTGGTCGAGTGCGAGTTGGAATCGCACACAAAGTGTTCCGTACAAGACATATATATCTTCTTTTTCAATACATACATTTATTAGATATTTAGTTATTATAGTGAGTTTAGAAATACTTATCACTTGAATACCTGCACTAAATAATTTAAAGTCCCTTTCTATTATGGTTGAATAAAATATAGCAGGTAGGTACGCTGATCAGCAAACGGACGCACAGCGGAGGCTTAGTAATAGGGTCCCGTTGGGCACCTTTCGGGTACGTAGATCTGAAAACCAGAAACAGACTGGACTCGTTGGTCGTAGGGTCCCGTTGGAATATATTCAGTGCGTTAAAACCTTAAAAATTATTCCAACGGATCCCTACGTGTCAGACTGTCTCTGGAAATGTTTATTAATGTTTTGAAGTAATTTCTACGAAAATGAAATCTGAAGAAAACATAATTATTAAATTGCTGTAAGAAGATAAAACATTATCGATTGTCTGCCACAACAGATCGGTATTGCGTGAATCTGAGCTCTCCCAGTTAAATTCATCAATGCCCGGTTTGAATAATCGGGCCGGTCACCTGCCAATTATCCAAGCTAGGCTGGACGCAATTTATTGTGAGGCCTTTGGGTGTATCTATTAAACGCCTATTTTTCCAATATCTACCATGTTTGGGTTAATGAGGGACTGTATTTGGATTCCGAACTTAATGGAAAATGGTGATGAGGATGGAGGCATTTTGGATAAAACATTCACTTTGGATAACAATACAATTTAACATGGATATAAACTGCGACATATTCTAATCACTTCTCCTGTTTGTCCTATTTATTGCATACCTATAAGTACCTACATTGGTTTTTACATCTAGGGGCGTATCTATTAAACGCCTATTTTTTTTTTTTTGTTTGGGTTAATGAGGGACTGTATTCGGAATCCGGACATAATGGAAAATGGTGATGAGGATGGAGGCATTTTGGATGAAACATTCACTTTGGATAACAATACAATTTAACATGGATATAAACTGCGACATCTTCAAATCACTTCAAACGTTGTAATGTTTGTCCTGAAATGTTAATATTCATATTCATAATAATATTTATTGCATACTTATAAGTACCTACATTGTTTTTTTACATCTAAGTAACAAATTACATAGTATATGTACACAGTATATGTTACATAGCATAATACGTGTACCCTGTCAGGGCGCTGAAAAATAGTTTGAGTTTGTAATTTATTACAAAATAATGTACCAAAATTATCTAATTAAGTTAATTAATTAAACATATTCAAATTAGCCACGTTAAATATTGCTTGTTTATAAGTTACTTATAATTTAATAAAAACCGTTCTAGGCTAAGTATTTCTGTCATCTAAGAATTCATTAACGGAGTAATAACATTTTGCTTTTAAAAAGTCTTTAGGCTTAATGCGAAAGGTTGATTTTTTTTTAGGGCTTCAATATTATAAGGGATTGTGTTATAGATATTAATCAATTTGACATAAGTGTTTTTGTTATATGTCTCTATTTCGTTTGTTATAATTATTATCAGCTTCAAACTTCAATTGAAATAAACTTCTATATTTTCTTACAAATAGGGTAATTTGCATAATTTAATGTAAAATGCGACAGTGAACGCGAAAATCATATTCAGAAGAATATAATTAATGAGTATAGAAGCAATAGATTAAAATATATAGAAAAACCCAAATGTTCAGCCAAAATATTTAATAAAAGGAAGTTGCAAAAGTTGCTCTGCTACCTATGGAACGAGGTACCCTCGGATTTTCTCTGAATAGGATCCGCAAAGAGATTATATGACTTAGAACACAAGTTGTCAACCTAGCTAAGAGAATTAGCAACCTGAACTGGCAATGGCCATCTTTGCCGAAGAACCGATAACCGTAGGGGTAAACGAGTTCTTTCGAAAGGCTGCTGGAAGAAACTGGATGTGTCGAGCTGAGTACAGGGCGCAATGGCACTCATTAGGCCTATGAGGCCTATGCCCAGTAGTGGACAGCTATAGGCTATTGATGATGATGTATAAGTAATAACGGTGTATTGAAGAGTGACTATTTGCGAAAGGCTGCGAAACTGGCTGTTTCGAGCTGAGAACAGAGCACAATGGAACTCATTAGGGGAGACCTATGTCCTGGACTGCTATAGGCTGATGGTGATGATGATGATGATGAAGTATAATAAACGAGGAATAGGAATTGAAGTTTGATTGTATTATAAGTAGTCAAAAGCTTTGCAAACGGTTTTACCCGATGCTATTACCCGGCTCATAATACTCTGACTTATTTATTTCTCTAAGTCCATAGAAGTTTAATGGGGTTAATAGCCGAGGTAAACACTTGAGTGCACTCAGCGGAGGAAGGCTATTTCCAGTTAAAATATTACCCTTTTAGGACTACACGTAAGTCTTGCCAACCGCGGCCGAGTGATGTTACAACGGCGGGTTTATCTTAGCTTAAACGTTTGTATTTCACTGTACCTTTACTTTTCTCTTACGTAACTTTCTAGAATGTTCACTTTGTAACTATAGTGAAAAAAATAACATTGAAATGTTTTTTTTTCCCATAGTAAAAACTTTATCTCGTCAAAGTAGCAAACTGATGTAAAACTACGATTTGAACGTTCCTCCTTCCGATTACATCAATGGATTTTGCAGTACCTTATACGCTTAACACGTTGGCTGCTGGCTGGGAGGATGACGACGTGCAGAATCACATTTGTGTTTTCAGCACTCAAAGCGTTAAGTACCTACCTAGATAAGACTTATTATCATGAACTATGTAAATTATTATTAGTTACTAGTAATTAATTTACTAGTAGTTACACCTGGTAGGTACAATATTCCATGTACAGTCAGCATTAAAAGTAAATGATGAACAATCAATATTCCAAAACCAGTAAGTGAATTCTAAAACAAACCAATTTTAAGTTGAAAGTATGGCACTGAGAGATACAGATTTAGATTCTGATTAATTTTGGTGATCTTATCGAAACCTTTATAGTCCTTGGTGATCATTAAAACTTCCCAGATATTCAGGAAATCTTCTGCAAGAATGAATCCCTAAGTCCATCTAGTGGCCACCACCTACGACGAATGAGCCCCTACCAACACCATGGTTGCTCACCACTACCACCACCTTAGTAACCGAGTGGTCCATAATTGGAACTTGCTACCTGAAGATGTTGTATCGGCTGCATCAGTAAACAACTTCAAAAATAAGCTCGACATCTGGCTCCGACTAAATAAATAAATGATAAAAAAGTGACAGAAACAATAGACTTAATTTTATTTTTAACACTATGAAATGAACACATCAGCGTCAAGCTGCTCGTCCTTAATTTAAAAGTAATAATAATAATAATAATATGATTACTTTTTCGGAGACCTCTTTGGGGAAACCGAAGGTTTTATCTGTGCGATTATGGATGAGGTAATAAAGACGAACAACTACCGAAAGTATATCATGAAGGATGGAACCGTTGACATTTGCAGAGCTTGTCATCGTCCCAGTGAATCCCTCAGACATGTACTTTCGGGTTGCTCGCACCTCGCTAACACTGAATACTTGCACACACACAACCAAGTAGCAAAGATCATCCATCAGCAGCTTGCTCTCCAATACGACCTTGTCGGCCCAGAGGTTCCGTACTATAAGTACGCACCGGTGCCAGTTCTCGAAAATGGTCGTGCTACGCTCTACTGGGACCGCTCTATCATCACGGACAGGACTATTCTAGCGAATAAACCTGATATCGTCCTGGTAGACCGGTCGGAACGCCGGGCGATACTTGTTGACATCACCATCCCACACGATGCTAATCTCGTGAAGGCCGAGAAGGACAAGCTTAGCAAGTACCTTGACTTAGCCCACGAGATTACCGCTATGTGGGATGTCGACTCAACAATTATCGTTCCGATAGTCGTTTCAGTGAACGGTCTGATAGCGAAGAGCCTTGACCAATATCTTAAGAGGCTTTCGCTAGGCAGCTGGATCAAGGGTCAGATACAGAAGGCGGCTCTCCTGGACTCGGCACGCATTGTGCGGAGGTTCCTCTCTCTGCAGCCCTAGCCACCAACCGTTTGAGCCCTGCCCCGCGGTCGATGGTCTACCGTTTTGATACATTTTTTACTATAATGTTTTTGATATTTATTTATGTACATAAGTAGTATTAAGTATAATAGTAAAAAATGTATTTTAGACGAGTTTACAATTAAATAAAGTGTCATAATAATATATAATTTATGGTACCGAACTTAAAATGATTAATCAGCATTATAAAATTAAAACTTTGCATGCAAATCAGCAATGGAACAACTTAGATATTCAGTGACATGGTAAAACGGATGATTTGCACAGATTTTTTTAATTTTTTTTAATGGATTGAAGGGAGCTGTTAGATGTTATACTATTTCCATCTTATATGTATTTATGTCAAAGTCCAGAACTAGTGATTGCTGCCACATAACATTGAACGATTTTTGAATCGATTATTGACACCATCGTCGAATAAAAAAACTGATATCATTATTTTGTCTTTATCATTGTTGGGTTAGGTTAGTAACATCGTAGGTTAGTTAATCTCAACAAATTAATTATTTCATCAAGAACTATAGTTGTTTTTATTTTAATCACAATTTGGTATTGTCCGAATTGTATAGCTAATATTGTAGAAGAAAATGGTATAATTAAATGGCGTAAAAAGTTTTGAATGAAAAAGACATGAAAACTCTTTTGTCAAATAACTTAGGTTTGAACATAGGTACGTCAAAATGATGTTCCTGAAAACTGTGACAAGCACGCGTCAAAGGAAAAATGCTATTCACGATTGCTGGCATTCTGCCTACAATCAAGTGACACCTGAAAATTGGGCAAGTGTGGTGAAAAAGACCAAACGATTAATATTATCTGATTGGGGAAGGGATGTGGCTTTCGATAACATAAGAGAGCAAGAACCAATCGCAATAAATTTAGGCGAAGACTCACCATCGGACGCCAGTTTGATGTCGGTCGACGATTAATAAATTTTATTGATAAAGGTAGGTAGCTGGTACTATTTACGCATAACAGAAGAAAATAAAGATCAAACATCATCATAAATTTTCCCAGTATGAATATCCTCAGATATTGCTTAGTACGCCAGTCTATATGAGAATTAATCATAATAGATTGAGGAATCCGTAAAATGGAGTATTATAGTCAGAGGGAAGTCCAAAGATTATATTTGACAGACGATCAAGCAGTTACTATGCCACGTGACATACCTGCTTTGTAAATCCTACTATATTGTAAATACCTATTTTTAAATATTTTCATTTTTAAATATAATAGTAACATAAAATTGAAAATACTTATTTTATGTCAAACAACTAAAACCGAGAAGTATAATCGATTATCGATTTTACGTTGTCAAATCGCTAATCCAAGTAATTAGATAGCTGCAATCACTACTTCCATCAGTGTTTCTGAATGGAGACTTTTGTTCCGTTTTCTGACTTCATTTGATTTTGGCGGACTTATATTAGCACTTGGCAACGCATTTGGTAACATTTTTATACAAAATATTTTTTTCCTAATCATCCTGTCATTTTATTAAAAAGTGTTTTTAGCTTTGGGTTCGGACTATTTTAGATAAGAACGTTGGCAGCATTAAGTTTCAAATGTCAAAAAACCATTATTATGATGCAAGAACTATAGGTACTTGCAATGTATTAAAGTTGACAACTTTTATACATTGCAAGTTTTAAGCTAAACTTTGTTACTTTAGTATTAGAAAATTGTAATTTACGTTAACTAACAAGCTGTATTAGGTATTTGTGTAGGTAATATAATAAACTTTTATTATTATCACATTTTAATTAAAATGTCTAACTTTTTTTACGCTAGATCGTTAGAAAGAAGGATAGAAAAAAATATTTCCTTTATGAGGCTCTTATTTAGAAGAAAACCTATAATAAGGTCTTCGATTTATAGTTCAAGGTTTGATGTATCGATATCTAAAAATAGCAGGTAACGTTTGTCGGAACATTTTTTTTCAATTGTGATACAGTATCAGTATAAATTAGTATTATTTAGTAATGGTACGTAGAAACTTATTTAAGATAAATTATAACAACTGAGCAAAAACATTCTGATTTCCATTTGTTACTACTTGCCTTACTTAATTATTTGTAACATAATTAATCAACCTGTAAAAGGGCGCAATGGCGCTCATTAGGGGAGGCCTATGTCCAGCAGTGGACTGCTATAGGCTGATGATGATGATAATGATGATGAAAAGGGTAAATTTATTTTCTATTATGTCAAAATTTATACTTCTTTGGACATAAAAATATCAAGACTGAAAAACGTTAAAGTAAACTTTAGCATAGTAATGTTTATTAAAAGTATTTCTAAAAATGATTCCTTAGTGGATGCCTACACAAATATCATCGGTTTGGGCTGTGCGTTCATATGTCAGTCAGTTTACTATTTTTTTATATATTCAGAGATAATAATTATCAGTTAAGTAGTTTATGTCAGAAGAAATTCCAAATATTACGTACATCCCACAATGCCAAGTAAAAAAACTCATTTTGCCATGCTGTACTCCTTGCCTCTTAACTTACTAAGTATTCCATTGAGGGTACTTAGCTACCTACTTGAAAACTTACTGTAGATCCTCTTACTCACCCTGCATAGCAAGTTTTAATCATAACAGAATATTCAAGGCACTCCTTTCTGTAAACGATGTTCCTGAAGACGTTTGGAATTGTAAATTGAATGTGTCACCAAGAGGTGAAATTATATAAGTGCCTATTCAGTTTTGCGCTTATATTATTAAGTCTTAAGAGAGGTTTGGTTGAAAGCTTTGTCTTTGATCATTTTAGCAATACTCAGTACTCATGATTGCTTTCATTATTTATCACATTACATTTATCATGATTCTCTTTATGACGTTTGAGTTTAATAGCAATAGGAAGGCAGACAGGGGATTTTTTTATTAATTTAAAATGAACAAACATTATAGAAATATACAACATATTTATGTAGGTAGTCGTATAATAGGTATTGTACTATTTTATGTCTATTTATTTATTTATTATCCATTATGGACATATTCCTTTTATGTACGTTTTTTGTAATATTTTATGTAGGTTTATTCTCAATTTCTCTTCATTTATATGTACACTTTATTTATCTATCATTTTCATTGTAACTTCTCTTTATACCCAAATGTTTGCTGTAATAATACTATTTCAGGGTTAAGCTCGCCTTTGTACATACTTTTTAAGTAAACTTTTTCTGTATTTATTTTACCGTGTACAATAAAGAATTAAACATAGGTGGAAATGAAAAAGAAACTCCTTTTGTAAATTATAATAACATATTCTTTAATTCCTTTAATAACCATTTTATTTACAGTTATTAGCTAAACTCATACTAAAATCAGTGTCAAATAAGCGTTTCTTTGCACGTTTAGGCATGCATTTACACTGGAGCCTCATTTTGCACTTCAAAAAACAGGACGCGCTTCTCGGCGTGTTAGCTTGAACCAGGGCAGGTCATTCTTGCGCCTTATTCGAGCATCCCTCATACATGTTGTGCGTTTTTAGACGTGCTTCCAAAAACAAGGTACGTACCAAAAAAAACATTAATCTAAAACCGCTCATTAACATCGCATTGATTGGTCTTCATCTTCTTTAGACTTGAAAGTCCAAAAACAAGATCTAGGCCTTTCTCACTGTTCGGGAGGCCATAATTACGACACTTGACAGGTGGGTGATCATGATCACAGTTATGAGTTAAGCCATATGAAACGAATGTTTAATTAGGCCTTTTTTTAAACTTATTTGGAGGTGAATACCATCCACTATATAAGAAACAAAACGTTATTTTACAGCGATAAAATACTTTTGATTTTCGTTCGTAACTACTTACGGTAATAACCTATTTGATTGTACTTATTTCAAAACCTTTGAAGGTTAGTAAAAATATCTTTTGAAATAGAGCCGTTGATAATTATATTATGAAGTTCTGTCGAAAGTTGTGAACTTTCGAATTTGTTCTCCGTTGTATAGAGGGGGAATAACCCAAGAGGATAGCTTATTTCATATCTTATTACTAAGAAAGTATTGTGAGAAGCGAGGAGTGCTCTTCCCGTGGGATCATGCCTCGAAGCTGCTAGGAGGTAGAAATTTGTACGTACTTATGATAATGCAGTGTTTTTATAATATACATTTTTAATACCACCTGCTCGATAATGTCACATTATGTCATGCAGCCGATAGTAACAGTATTATATAAATGCATGCAGCCTTCACGAAAAGTATCTAAGTAATGCCTTTTATTTTATAAATCAATAAATTACAAAGAGTTTGGATTTTTGGCCAGCATCATCTAGCCCCTAACTAAGCAGAGCTTGTACTATGGGAACCATGACTGATATGCAACTTGTTTTTTTTTTGTAAATACATACATCACCCAAACCCGAGACAAATGTCGCAAATAATTTTGTTAACACGAAAACTTTTATGTTTGAAACTTTTTGACGCTTCATTATAGTGACATCAGCTCGCACTGTGTGTATACCGCTGAAATTTTTGATTTCAGGCACAGAAAATCAGTTTTATTGGCATTTTGCGCCTGAAACCGAATTTTCTTAGGAAATAACACCTACTTAGTGCATTTTTTAATTTTTCCTGCCGAAATCGAGCACTCTTGCAGCTGGAACATCTTCGTACGGTCCTCCCGCGCGAACCTGCAACAGAAAAACAAAGAAATTAGGCAAAAAATTGAAAAATCGCCTATATCGTAGTGCAAAAAGTTGATATACCTGCGTTCGATCTGCATACAAATTTGTCGCAAATAATTTTGTTAACACGAAAACTTTTATGTTTGAAACTTTTTGACGCTTCATTATAGTGACATCAGCTCGCACTGTGTGTATACCGCTGAAATTTTTGATTTCAGGCACAGAAAATCAGTTTTATTGGCATTTTGCGCCTGAAACCGAATTTTCTTAGGAAATAACACCTACTTAGTGCATTTTTTAATTTTTCCTGCCGAAATCGAGCACTCTTGCAGCTGGAACATCTTCGTACGGTCCTCCCGCGCGAACCTGCAACAGAAAAACAAAGAAATTAGGCAAAAAATTGAAAAAATCGCCCGCCTGCCCTCCCAAGTGTTGATCACTAAGGTGGATTTTCTGCATTTTGGTCGAGGGTGGAAAACACTAACTTCGGAACTAGAGGTCCGATTGAGTAGCGGTTTAAAGCGTCAATTAGAGCGACTTCTAGCAATTAAATTAGTATAGCTTAATAGACCATAATTAGGGAAACTTATATTCTATAAGGTGACTATTGTTTACAATTTGTCGAGCAACTAAAACAGTTGATTATTTTTCATTTTTGTTATTTTAAGTAGTTTTAAGCCTTAGATTTATAAATACTCACGGTTCTTCCAGTGTCCTGCAGTCCTTCCGATACGGGATACGCCACCTGAAACCAAAATCATCATCATCATTAGCTAAACACATACAAATTTTTCTTTTTAAGTATTTAGGCGCGCCGTTTCTAGTTCACGGTTGGGACGACATCTGGAACAAAAGAACATAAAAATTAGTATAAGTTTTAGAAATAAGACACATAAAGGAAATTTTTACAACTTTTACAATTATAAATCCTTACAAACTACTTGACTGTTATAACTATATATTGTATTTTTGTATCGGTTTAAATATACACTGACTGACGAGTCCCTCTGACAAATTCATCATGTATTTGCATCGCACCCCTGTCAAACCCACTAACACCATGGAACAGGAACCCCAAAACCCACAGAAGAATGGAAAAAGCCCGTCTCCGATTGCTCAGACGAGCAATGCTACGAGCGTTAGGCGGAGCATTGGGGAGTGGGAGTCTGCGAAATTGGTCACACAATCAAAGACCCCCACAACGCCGAAGAAGACCAAACCGGCAGAACCCGCAAAGCCGAAACCAAAACCCGCTTTTCCGCAAGTGGAAATCAGAGTCCCGACTCGAAGAACGTCAACGGAGGCAACGGGCTTTCCATTATCTCTGGAAAAAAGGAGCCAAAAGTACACAGATCGGTTGGCGGAAGCCAAAGCATGTCTGGATACAGCCCTAGAATATCTTGGGCTCTCCCGGAATACAAAAACGGACATCAAGAGAGAAGTCACGTACGCCCTAAACCGGCTGTACCAATTGATAAAAGAAGGGGAAAGTAGCAAACGACAAACGAAAAACATAGAACTAGAAAAGGAAAAGGAACCTGTAGGCGGAAAAGAAACAGAGAATGAAAATGAAGGAAAAAGCGCGCTTATTCAGAAGCTAGAAGAACACACAAGACTCCCAAGAGAACAACGAGAGAATGGAAAAACTTAAGGTCAGTCTAGACAAACAAGAAGAGGTACAGCAGAGACAGACTTACGCAAGTGTAGCAGCGGTGCACACTAAAAGACCAGAGCAGACCGCATTACACTTTGTCGTTGTAACTGCTGTAGACGAAACAGAAACTGGAGAGGAAGTCCTAGACAGAATAAGGAAAGCTGTAAACGCAAAGGAGAGTGGTATAGCCGTGGAAAGAATAAGGAAAGCTAAGGACCGGAAGGTAATAGTGGGATGCAGGACCGATGAAGATAGACAGAGAGTAAAAGAGAGACTAAAAGGAGCTAGAGAGCTGAACGTAGAAGAGATGAAGAATAAGGACCCCCTGGTAATTCTCAAAGATGTCCTCAAATACAACACGGACGAAGACGTCCTGAGCGCATTGAGAAACCAGAACAAAGGCCTCAAAGAACTATCTGATCAGAAAATGGAAATAGCATACAAGAAACGCACAAGAAATCCTCACACGCATCACATTGTCATGAGGGTGTCCCCCAGAGTGTGGCAGCTTATGGTCGATGCAGGATCCGTCCAAATAGATCTCCAGCGAGTGAGAGCGGCAGACCAATCGCCGCTCGTGCAGTGTTCACTCTGTCTGGGATATGGCCACGGGCGACGATTCTGCAAGGAGACGGTAGAAAGGTGCTGTCACTGTGGGGGACCCCACATGAAGACGGAGTGTGCAGATTTGTTGGCGGACGTGGCTCCCTCATGCACAAATTGTATGCAGGCGAAGCTTGACCGGACAGATCACAACACCTTCAGCGGAGAATGTCCAATCCGCCGAAAATGGGACGCGTTAGCGCGTGCCACGATAGCTTATTGCTAAGGTGGTCCCAAGCTCAACTCCCTCCCCGACAGATGCGAAAGCTTACCTCGTTGCTCAAGCAAATCTGCAAAGAAAGGCGCTAGCCACAAATGAAATCATGCTGGAGGCAGACAAAAAGAAGATTTCTTTTGCACTTCTACAGGAGCCGTATGTTGGAAGTATAGGTAGAATGAAGAACTACGGGAGCACCAGGATCTTCCAGAGCACGGGCCAAGGAGACGGCATCGTAAAAGCAGCAGTCGTTGTGTTTGACAACGACATAGATGCCTCCATTGACCTAGAAGTCTCAAATAACAACATTGTAGCAGTAAAACTCAGAACAAGGGCCTGGGAGATCATGGTGGTCTCATTCTACTTCGAGCCTACGGAACCGATACAGCCATACCTAGAACAACTATGCAGGATCAAGCAAAGAGTGGGGGCAGGAAAAATCCTAATAGGAGACGACGCAAACGCAAAAAATCCCTGGTGGGGAAGTCTTAAGACCGATGACAGAGGAGAGGATATGGCTGGAACTATCGAAGAAATGGACCTACAGGTGTTAAATGAAGGAGACACTCCCACGTTCGACACAGTCAGGGGCGATAAAAATTACACCAGCTTCATTGATATTACGGCCTGCGCGACGGAGCTATTGCAACTGATCGATGACTGGAGAGTTGAAGTAGGCATAACAAGTTCCGACCACAATGTGCTGACCTTTAAAATAAGGCTAAGAAAATCAAAAGGAGTGAGCATAAGTAGAACCACTAGAATATACAATAGCAGGAAAGCAGATTGGAACCAATTTCATGAGAAATTGGCCCAATTGCTCGAGTCAAAAAACATAAATATGAACAAAATAGAAAACATAAATGACATAATAAAATTAGAACAAACAATTGAATCTTACACAAATATAATAATAGAAACATGCAAAAGTAGTATCCCTAAAAAGAAACAAAACAGCACACTTACCTTACCATGGTGGTCGGAGGAACTTGCCAGGCTGAAGAAGAAGGTCACCACGATGAAACGACGTATCCGATGCGCAGCGCCGATCCGCAGACTGAAGGTTATCGCAGAGTACCTGAAATCAAAAGAAGAATATGAGTACACAGCCAAAAAAGCCCAAACAGAAAGCTGGAAGGGGTTCTGCGAAAAACAAGACAAGGAAGGTGTCTGGGAGGGAATATATCGCGTAATAGGCAGGACAGCAAAAAGGCAGGAGGACCTACCCCTGAAGAAGGATGGAAAAGTGCTTGAAGGCAGTGAATCAGCAAGGCTGTTAGCATATACCTTTTACCCAGAGGACCTGGAGAGGGAAGATAGCATTGAACACAGTCGAATTAGAGAAACTGCTGAACAAGTAAATGGATCGGGTCATCATGAACGGCATGATCCACCATTTACCAAAGAAGAGCTGAAATTCGCACTGGGAAGCTTCAACCCAAAGAAGGCTCCGGGATCAGATGGACTAACAGCCGACATCTGCAGCCATGCCATAAACCACAACAGCGACCTTTTCCTTGCCCTGAGCAACAAATGCCTCACTCTTAGCCACTTCCCAACCATCTGGAAGGAAGCCACTGTGGTAGTCCTAAGGAAGCCGGGAAAAGACGATTATACCAACCCGAAATCGTACAGACCCATAGGACTGCTACCAGTGATGGGCAAGATACTGGAGAAGATGTTGGTAGGTCGACTTAAATGGCATCTTATCCCAAAAATGAGCACCCGTCAATATGGCTTTATGCCCCAAAAGAGCACCGAAGACTCCCTCTATGACCTAATTCAACACATCCAAGGCAAACTGCGAGAAAAGAAGCTCTTAGTTATGATATCATTGGACATAGAGGGAGCCTTCGACAGCGCGTGGTGGCCGGCCATAAAGATGAGGTTAGCCGAAGCTGGATGCCCTATAAACCTCCGAAGGGTCATTGACAGTTACCTCAGAGACCGAAGAGTGAAAGTCCGATACGCAGGGCATGAACATCTTAAGCACACGAACAAAGGCTGCGTCCAGGGATCCATAGGTGGTCCCATACTCTGGAACCTTCTTCTGGACCCTCTCCTCCAAGGTCTCGAAAAACGAGGTGACTACGGTCAGGCCTTCGCCGATGATGTGGTGATGATCTTTGATGGTGACACCGCTCTGGAGGTGCAAAGACAGGCCAATGCCGCCCTCGCCTATGTCCGGGAGTGGGGTATCATAAATAAGCTAAAATTTGCTCCACAGAAAACAAACGCAATGATTATCACGCGGAAACTAAAATATGATACACCACTCCTGATGATGGGCGGGGTCGACATCGGCATGTCCAGCGAGATTAAGATTCTGGGAGTCACCATCGATGACAAACTGACCTACAACAAGCACACGGCGAACACATGTAGGAAGGCACTAAACATCTTCAAACAACTGTCGAGAGCCGCAAAAAACAGTTGGGGCCTAAACCCGGAAGTAATCCGCATTATATACACAGCCACAGTGGAGCCGGTAATGACGTATGCGGCAAGTATCTGGGCACCTGCCACAAAAAAACATAAGATACGTAAGCAACTTAATGCTGTCCAAAGACTCTTCGCCCAAAAGCTCACTAAAGCGTACCGCACCGTATCCCTCAACTCAGCCTTAGTGCTGGCTGGGCTCATACCACTGGATCTCAGAATCCAAGAAGCCGCTGCCTTGTATGAAGCTAAGCGGGGGGTCCCTCAGCCCATCTTGGGTGACAGGGACGTCGAAAAAATGGCTGCGTACAGTCTCACCCCGCATCCGGCGAGCCATATGACCGTGGAGTTCATAAGCCTGTTGGACCAACACGATGTCGACCAACACAATAGCCAGTCCATCCGCATATTTACTGATGGCAGCAAGATTGAGGGCAAAGTCGGAGCTGCGCTATCCATATGGAACTGCGAAGCCGAGACCAAGACCCTCAAGTTAAAGCTGCCACAATATTGCACGGTCTACCAGGCAGAACTCTACGCCATATGCAGAGCGACGTGGGAGATACTGAAACGCAAGGAAGTCAGTTTCGGCATCTACAGCGACTCACGGTCGGCTCTAGAGACAGTCACGAACAACAGCTCCGTTCATCCCCTGGCAATAGAGACACGAAGAAACTTAAAAACCATCTCTCTCCAAAACAAAGATCTATCTCTGTTCTGGATAAAATCACATGCGGGGATGCAAGGAAACGAAAGAGCCGACGAGCTAGCAAAAGAAGCAGCATTACATCTCAAGCGGAAACCCGACTACGAAGCATGTCCGGTCTCATACATCAAGCGGCACATTCGTAAGGAGTCACTCGATGTATGGAACTGTAGATACAAAACCGAAAACAAAGCCGCGGTTACCAAAATCTTCTTCCCCGACGCTGTTGAGGCCTATGCGACTGTCAAAAAAATAGAACTCTCGAACGTGCTGACCCAGGTAATGACCGGACACGGTGGGTTTTCAGAATACTTAAATCGATTTAAGTGTAAGGAAGACCCATCGTGTATCTGCGAACCTGGCGTTCAGGAGACAATACAACATATCCTGTTTGAGTGCCCAGTGTTTGGCCGCGAAAGATTTGATGCGGAGATTTGTCTGGACCATAAAATAAGCGTTGACACCGCAAAATACATAATAGCGGACAAATACAGAAGAACTACATTTTTAAACTATTGTGTAAAGTTAGTATATAAAGTGATAAATAGAAATAAGGATAGATAAACTATGATATATATATATTATGAGAATATATATATAATGCATATAAACAAATAAAGTAACAAAATAGACACGAAAATATACAATAGGAAGTAAGAATTTAGTAATGTAAGAAAACTGTCAAAAATATTAGGAAGTAAGCGATAAATAAGTACATGTCAGCTCAGCCTGTAGCTTTAAGACCAATAAATACATATAAACTGCTAGAATAAGATCTCTTTATACAACATTTCATACTTTAGATAGGAACTTGAAAACTCTCAAGAGTGAGAATCACATATAAACATTATATTTAAATAAAAATAAAAAGAAAAGAAAAAATCTCTGACTCATGTCAGAGGGACGGAGAAAAAAAAGAAAAAAAAAAAAAAAAAAAAAAAAACCCGAGACAAATATTTGCAGACCATACAAACATTTTTCTCACTGTGGGAGTTGAACTTCCGCGTCTCAGACGGGCCCAATGTGCCGCCACAGATGTCGTCCAAAGTATTAAGTAGGGGATGTTATAAGATTTCATTAAATTGGTATGTAAAACATATTTGTTTAACATCGACCTTGGCACCAAAGAGACCACAACAAAACGAATTGACTGATTTGAAATTAGAATTAACCTTCTTGGAGAACGCAGGTTATGGTTTACCGAAAGAGGTTGAATCTTTTTCTTTTTCATTTTACCATAGAAATCCACACCAAAAAGAATATACTTAGGTACATATTCGAAATCAAACTTACTTCGGAAGATTTTAGCAAGTAGTTATATACATCAAATGCAAAAAAACTCTGCTTCAAAGACAGATAAAAATTCCCAAAGAGAAGTCTTCAGATTAAACAAGCATTTGATATCGTTTTACAATGGGCTTATTATGTGCTTGTGTCTTATTATGTTTGTTCCCACTAAACTCTGTAACGGCTGAACGGATTTAGATAAAATTGAGATAAGTATATATACATAGTTTGTGACCTTAATTGACATAATCTTTGGCATATTTTTATCCTGGTACAACGCGAGCGAAGTCGCGAGCAGTCTTCTATATCTACTTAACCGAAATCACCGTTATCTAAGTATTCAAATGTTTTTTTTTTGTATTTTAAGTACATATACTACAACTAACTATTGTAGATACATAATATATAAAAATACGTAAATATACAATACAGATGAATAATATTAAACATAAGCCATTGTATTAGGTATTCGAGTATTATAGTTATTATAACATTTAGCTATTTAAAATACTGTAAACTAATGTATAATTTTAAGAATTTCTTCAGTATCATCATAACTTAATTTAGGCAACCAATTTAATATGATTTTTTTGCTTCAGACACTGTCTTATCTCTAATGTCACAGTGTTTGATCACAGAATTATAAACATGTGCTCTCACAAAAAGTCCGAAACGTTGAGCAAAAGTTGAGTTTACTAATGGAGTACTAATGTATTTAAATTCGTTAGTTTAGTTATGGTTAAATCCCACTTCCTATTTTCAATCATAGTTTGTAGTAGTGATATAGTTTATTTTCTACCAGGACTGAAAAGAAAATTTATAGATTTTGACAATTTTCAAACTTTGGTTCCTTTATTGACCAATACATCATCCGAAAACAGCGCTGGTCAGACCCAATACGAAGAGGAGCAGATAGGAGCGTGAGATTTTTAAATGGCCACACAAAATGTATTGAAACGTGGGATACAAAGCATACTTAGTACTACTATTCAGTCAATAAGACTAAAGGGCCTCTTCTATGTCACGCCACTCCTGGCGGTCTCGTGCCGGCTGGATCCACTGCTTTCCTACTGCCTTCAAAACATCTTCTGACCATCGGGCGGGATATGTTCAACGTGGTGGAAACCTAGGATGGCCCACTCTATGGCTCTGTCATACCCACTAAGGACCATTTTATGGGAAAATAATAAAAAACATCTATGGATATAAAGAGCCTGAACGGAAACATGCCAGAGTCATACAGCACGGACGTGAGGTATCGTGTCTTTCGCGTCTTACTTTATCCGTATATTTGCTTCACGGATCAGTTAGCTCAATATATTCTAGCTTGAAAGATAAACCATATCATAACCTATTAATATCAAGGGATATTTACCATGATTTAGGAACTATTCCTCCCGTGATTAATGAAACTGCGTTGTAATATCTATTATAATTCATATAGTCATATAGTCGAAACGCCGTCGGTGCCTTCACCGACGTAACGGTACGTGAAAATCCCGTTTTTCAATATGAATGAGTTAATACACGCTAGTTTCATGAGTAAAATCTAGTATAATATTTAGTAGTAATCTAAAGTAAATAATAACAATTGAGCTCACAGATCATGGTTAATATGCCGTTGATAATATTATTCATGTTGACAACCATGATAGTTAGTTTAGCAAAAGTGAGTACGAAGTCGCAGCAATCGCATTGAGATAAAGTATGCATCCCTGTCTAGCAGATTATATATGGACATAAGAAAGTAGAGATCAGACGTATGAGTTGACGTTCAGAACATGGTGACTTTTAAGACTTCATCACAGATATAGGAAGACAACTAGATAAAGCCTTAAAATTCAATACGGCTGATATCTACTTTCTAATGTCCAATATCATCAGATAGAAAGGGAAGCATACATATATCAATGCGACTTCAAAAAGTTAATCGTACCAGGGCGCTCTAACAAATTTCTATGCAGGTTCATACGAATGCCTGGTACGAAGTCGTACGAAGTCGTAGAAATCGCATTGAGATAAAGTATGCATCTTTTTCTAGCTAACATATATGGACATAAGAAAGTAGAGATGAGCCGTATGAGTTAATGTTCAGAGCATAAATGAATTTTAAGACTTCTTCTATTCTTTAGTCCTATTTCTTTGGACTTCACCTAGTTCTCTTCTATATTTGTGCGGAATCTGTTCTAAATTTATCTTTTGAATATCATTTAATGAATTTCCGCAAAGTCAAGCCTGTGCAAAATTTGGGATCCTGGATCTCCTAGGCACACGATCTACATTATTATTAGGTTGCAGGCTAGACATAACATTAAAATATTCAACAGTAAATTGTCGATTATTAAAATCGTTGTTAATAATAATAAACATAGCTCTTCCTACTCATTGAAATAGCACTTTGTGCTAACTTTAAAATATTATTTGAGCACGCTTGCCTTTTTAAAAATAATTGATAGAACAACGTGAGGCAATAAACAGAACAATAATATTTCTGAAATACGATTTTCGATACAAGTGTTCTTGAAGTGAAAATAAAGTGAACTCAATGAGGTGCTTCTATTATAGGTACGTTATTTAAGGAATGTAAATTTATTATTCTACCTAGAAACATCCGCCCGCAGCTTCACTCCCGTGGTATCGACACAAACTTGTGTATTATTAGTACAATGATACAACAATTCATTGAAATAATGCTTCTTCTTCTTCATTTCACTCTTGACAGAGCAGTCGTGGTCTTCATGTAGTAATAGGGTAGTTATTAGGGGCTGATGTGGCTCGCCTCACGATAATTATTATCTCGCCCCTTTTGTCTATTGGTGGACTTTCGGGTACACACAGATTGTCGCCCACTGCAGATTTGATCTGATCAGTCCATCGCATCGCTTTGGTGACCTTCCTCGCGGCCTGGTGCCCTCCACGCGTCCTTGCACGACCAAGTGCTCAATGGAGTCAGTGTCTCGCGTCGAGACGTCGCCAAACGAGTTTGTACTAAAGCTGATTTAAATAATATGATACTTCTAATTACCATTCTTATTTCATTAAGAGTCCAAATATACATTTTATTTTTGTTTTCAGAAATATTTAGCAAACTTTTCTAATGCTCTTTTCCAATAGTATGTAGCGTAGTATGTATTATGTAGCGTAGCACTTATTCTAATACTATGCACGTTTTAAAAAGTAGATCTTTTAACTCTGCAACTTCCATGTAACGGTGTATGGTGCAAAGATTCGTAGAATAGAATATCAAAATAGCTCTCTTCAAATAATTGAACTATAAAAATTTGGTGAGTGCTTCTTAAAATAATAATTAATTCGTCTAAACGAACAAACTTACCAATATAAATACCAGTAATAGATATCTTCCTATCTACTTTGCTATGGACTCAAGCGTTGCTTAAAAGCTTAGTAAATCTTACTATGATTTTACCTACGATGTCTTTTCATGGAACGGAATTTATCAAAAACTAGCTGCACCCCGCGGCTTTGCCCGCGTGTAAATTTATTTATCAAAACGTGTTTCATTATTTACGTTAAGGTTTATTTTTTACCATTTTTTGAACGGAATCAAAAGAACCAACATATTACTTCATTACCTACCTAGCCATACCCGTTCCCGTTCCCACTCTCACTTCCTTTTGTACTCCCGTTCTCGCTGGTCCCGGTCCTGTTCGCGTTGGTCACCAATTCAACAGCCGTTTAAGTATGATGATTTTGTATAAACCTACCGAACTTAAGAACGGATTGGATCCCCATGCAAACTTTCGTCCCCTCTCTTCCAGTTTTATTTTGATAGTCCAGTATTATTCATTTAAAGATTTTTTTGTCCCCCAAACAAACGTTACCATTTGGTTTGAATTGAAAAAAAAATGTGGAAATAAATGTTTATTTATTTTCAGTAGAGAGTCTCTATGCAAAATTTCATGTCGATAATGTTTTTTCTACCCTTAATACAAAATTTGCCACCCTTTTTACCCCCTTGGTGGTTAATTTTTCAATATTAGATTAGCCTTAGAATCTAAAATAAGATAGTTTAGATACAATATTTCATCTAAAAAAGTTTCGTATTTACGGAGATACGTGGCAAAAAACATTCACACAGACTTTTGTTTCCCATACTAATTTTGCCACATACCACAACATGCTGAAACAAGTGTTTATTTATTTTCAGTAAAGCCTGTGCAAAATTTTAAGTCGATGGGTAAAGATTTTTTTTTTGTTCCCCATACAAACTTTGCCACCCCCATTTCAAAGGTTCATTTTTCAAAATAAGATTAGAGAGACTAGAACTATCTACATACCTTTCATCTAAATATGTTCAGTGGTTACGGAGATACGTGGTAACAAACATTCACACAGACTTTCTCATTTATAATATTACCCGTGCCCAGGCTTCGCTCGCGTGGCACCTGGATAAAAAGTATCCTATGTGATAATCCAGGTCACAAACTATGAATAAGTATTGTATGTTCCAAGTTTCATCCAAATCCGTTCAGTAGTTTTTGCGTGAAAGAGTAACAAACATTCATCCATTCATCGATACATCCATACTCACAAACTTCCGCATTTATAATATTAGTAGGAAGGATTAGAATAGGATTAGGAGGCCGGATGTCATAATTTTTTAAAATTCCTTTTGTACGACTTGTAATAAGCAGTCCGATACAAAACAAATACAATTACCTACTAATCTAATACAAAACATCGGCAACGTCCATTTTTTACGAAGTATTTTGAGATTGAGATTGGAAAAGGTACGTTTATAATAACAATAGTGTTTTTTCTATTTCCCCGCAGCATTTAGTAAATTGTACCCTGAGAGGAACCATGTTGGGGAACCAGCCGAGAAGGATCGTCACGTCTCAAAGTCTACGTGATAAGGAAACTAGATCTACCTCGGAAATATGAGATGCTATATTGCTGTATGGGCCTTGAATAAATATCGATCACTTAGTATGGGTGATAAGTCGAAAAGCAAGTGAAAATTCTAATGGTATCCCAGGTTAACAAAATATTTGACGTAAACTTTAACTGATTCATTATTAACTGCGACTGGATGGTTGCAGAATTTTATGGGGATTCGACTTGAAATTCATGCCAGTTCTATTAAAAATCTTGTAAATCCTTAGTATATGATGCCTCAAATGTTTTGATTTCAAACTTCTGTTTATTATATAGGTACTTACAGATAGCGAGAAAGAAAGAAAAACTGTTTATTGACCCAAACACAAAATACCAAAAAATAATAAAATTTGAAAAATGAAAATAAACTTTAAAAACTAAGTAAAGAACGTAAATAAATATGCAGTCGTGTGGTCAAAAGGCCCTGCATTTTGCTGCACTCTGTTTCCGTAAATGGAAAATTATGCAGCGCTGGTAATTCTGACAGTGCCTTTTGTGTGGGTTGTCACAAAATACTAAAATATAACACAAAAGGGAGCTGTTACATGCAACTATTGCATCACACTTAATAAATATTTAAGTACACTGGTAAAATAAAGTAAAAATAGAATTATGTACCTACATAAAAATATAGATATATAAATTTCAGTAAATGATAGGTACAAATAGTTAGAATTCTTTTGTTACAAAGTTCTTTTAGTAGTATAATGTTTTTTAAAGAAGAGAACAAAATATTCACAGCACAATCTAAGCCTAATCACACAATGTTCTGTAAAATTAAAATCTACCAAGCATCACGTAACGTTGAAAAGGTCCAAAAAGGATTCCATAATACTATAAAATTCAAGTTAAATCATGAAAAGCGGTACTTCATATATTCTCATAGCGTTGAAATTACTCCATTCATTTCCATTCTGCTTTAATATGTATGAGAACATGGAAGTTTTGTAAGAGAACTGAACTGAACGTTCTAAGTTCAGTATCAAAAGGTGTGGTGAATAGAGTTGACTGTGTAATACGTAATAGATATTCCAAGTGTCCATACGATTTGACTTTGTCAGAAGTTTAAGAACTACTTTTGGTTTGATAAAGTCAGAATTCGCTATGAATTTATTTTACCATATTGAACTATTTTCTTTCTATGTTTTGTTAGGTATTACGGTTCATGAGAAACAGCCTGGTAAACAGACAGACGGACAGACGGAGAGTGGAGTAATAGGGTCCCGTTTTAACCTTTTTGGGTACGGAACCCTAAAAAAGATTCCTTATCGTTGAAGATTAGAATAGATAATGTTACAGTCACTAGATACCTAATAATTGAAATCCTTAAAAATATTGATGTGATTACATCACACTAATATTATAAATTAAAAAGTTTGTGTGTGTGTGAGTTTGTTTGTTGCCACTCAACTCCGTAACGGCTGAATGGATATGGATAAAACTTTGAATACTTATAGATAGTTCATGACCTGGATTAACACATAGGCTTTTATTTGGGTAGCACACGAGCGAAGCTGCGGGCAGAACCTAGTACAAAATAAACTCTCCATTTAAAGCAAAAACGTTAAGTACAGGACCATCTACCTCAAATCTCAGTCTCAGTCAAGTCAAATACAATATTCAGGAAAAGCTATTGTACGAGAAAATGTTTCATTGTTCGCCAGCCATTGTTGGTGGTGTTCGGTACTCACTAATGGAGACTGCATTGTCTTGAGACTGCTAAGACTGGTTTGATTTAGTCGCAGCTTAATTGTATTGCACTTTAGACAACGGCGATCGATGACCACTCTTGCGATTGGATTAATACATTTATACCTACAGTAGTGAATACGATCGTATTGGACAGAGTTAGTAAGCGCGCATTAGCAGGAATTGCAACTTCACACATGCCCAGGTGCCATCACAGTTCATCGCATTCATCATTGCAATTTACAGTACACCACACCAGCCTATATCAGTCCACTGCTGGACATAGGCCTCCCCTAATAAAGGGGATATACCCATAATTCCCACGCTGGGCATGCGGGTTGGGGATCGCAGGGCACAGCTTCTCGCACCACCGACGCTGCTGCCCGTCGGTGGCCAGGGGATTTAGATGTGCCGATGTAGGCTGTGCTATGCCGCAATCAGCCGGCCGCCAGAGCCCCGTTCGTCGTTTAGCAGGATGCACCACGTGCAGGTGAGGTTGGCTTGGGTTCCGAAGATGGGTGTTGGAACCCCTTACACCCCATTTACAGTATTTGCAGTACATCCCGTGGTAATTTGAGTACTAACTGATCCGCCCGCAACTTCATTTTCGTGTACTTGTGCTTTGATTTACGTAAGTTTCTCGAATATGGTTAGTTTTCTTGTGTCTAGTGAGTTGAGAAGTTACTTCTTCAAAGACTCTGCCAAATTTTGGGCCAGTTGACCACCAATCAGATGTTTAGTATGTCAAATACCTTAAAGCACTAGGGTCAACTTTTTTATTTCGTATACCTATTTAGTTTGCAATTTTGAACCTAGTCTTTGTTTGCCTGTAATTTCGATGGTGTCGTCAAGTATGTAGAGGGAGATTAATAACGCAACGGAATGTGAGGTAACATTCCAAGGTAAGGTTCCAGTTTACTAACAAGATAACAATATAATAATAATCCTTTAAATACCTACATACAACAAGCCAAAGAGATATTGCCATTTGAAGTTTGGCTGCTGTCATCAAAAATAATAATAAATACGTAGATAATTTATCATTCAAGTTAGTAACGAAATATGTAGGATGAGTAGTTCTCGGGATATGACAATTTCAATTTAATATGTCATCGAAAAGAAACTATAATACTGACCAATATTTAAGCAATGACCCATCGTAATACCCCTTCATTTCCTATCGTACGTAAATGAAATGTCCAACTGTATTTATAACTGCACTTGTTATCAGTTTGCTGATGACACGTGTCTCGTAGTAGCTGACAAAGACCCACAAAAAGCTTGCGTTCTTCTACAACAGGACCTAGACGCCCTTACCAGATGGTGCCACGATGTAGGCCTGGTAATTAATGCTAATAAAACCAAAATACTTATTATAAAATCGCCCTTTAATAAACATTCACCACCCTTAAATATAACTGCCCACAATCACAACTGCTTACACGCCTCTAATATAAAAAAATGCAAATGTCCTCTTATAGAAGTCGTAAATAGTATCAAGTATCTTGGTATGATAATCGACAGTAAATTCAATTGGTTACAGCATATTGAACATGTCTCAAATAAATTAAGACAATTTTTAGCAAACATCGCAATACTTAAAGATCGTATTCCCTACAAGGTTAAGCTAATGTTATATAATTCGTTGGCTGAATCCTACATTCAGTATTTAATCAGTAGCTATGGTCGTACATATATTACGTACCTTAATCATATATACAAACTTCAATTAAAAATATTAAAAAATATTGTTTCTTATAAAATTAAACATCAATTCCATGGAAATGACTTGGGACTTTTTAAGCATTGCAAAATCTTACCTATCCATTCACTAGTTAAATATTCGTTACTTAAAGATCTCTTCTTTAATCATTCACTTCAAAACAAAATTAGCCACCCTGTATACACGCGGGCTGTTGCCCATAACCGGTTATGCACGACTCGAGCTAGCAATGCTTACGGCGAGCGTACAGGTAGGTACATGGTTCCTCGCCTAATAAATGATTTACCCATTAACGTGCGTGATAGTATTACTAGAAGTAATATAAAATACAAATTAAAATCTTATTTCTTAGATGCTCTTACCTAGCTCCTTTGTTAAAGTGAACTGGAACCTACCAGATAGGTACATATTTTAAGTACCCAGTCTACGTAACTTAGCCTAAGTACCTAATCAAAACTATTAATTTATGTATTTTGAGACTATTCAAATAGCAAGTATGTTTAAACCTCAGTGTTTTTGGTTGCTATTTATAATTAAAAACATTTATTATGTAAAACTTTTAAATGATAAATAAATTTAAAAAAAAAATAGATATAGAGAAATAATTCCTATGTACTGGCAGTATTAAGACTTGTAGTTTCCGACATGGTCGAGTTCGCGCACGGATCGTCATAGGTAATATTCTCCAGTAGGGTCCTAAACACATTATGCCGAAAATTACGCGACGTAAGTTCCGTAGCTGATTTTGACAAGTTCGGCTGTATGCCTTAACGCAATATAATCTCAGCATAATGTCTCATCAGGGTGTCTAGTGCGAGTTTTTTACCAGCTCGACCGCGTTTGCTTTTACGCAAAGAAGATCGGCCAATTTCATACAACCTGTGACCTGAACATAAAATATCGCAACTAGAAATAACCTATGTCCTAATTGATAGTTCTTAGTGCAGAATATCATGTGCAATTAATAGTTTTTTTTATTAAAGCCGGAGAATTTTGGTGAATATTTATTTTATACTTTTAGGTTAAGAACGATTAGGACAGTCTCAGTTACTCAATTATTCTAAAGTCACAAGTCACTACGTATTATATACTGGTGGTTACTATATGAAAACCATTTATATAAGATATAGACGTCACCAATAACAGCTGAATTGTATCGGCCTAAAATGGCAACACCGCAAATAAACGCGTGCTTTGTTAGTAACAAGAGATGCACAATGTTGGTAGGCCATTAATAAAAGAAGAAGAGAGAGCGTTCAATAACTATGATACAATACGGTAAAGCGTAATGCGATCAATATTTAATATTGATTTTCTGAGTGTTCCGGCTTTATTAAATAAAGTTATTAGTTATAATTTCAATATTCCATTATCAAGAATATTTTTACATAATTCGCATTTTTAGTCGTTTCCATTTATGGTCAGGTCTGAAATGACCGGCCTTCTTTATATGAACGAACTTGCGTCGCGTAATTTCGGCTATAGTGTGTTTAGACACTTATCCTTTAATCCAGACTAATTAAAAAATACTTTGTCAAACCGCTAAGTAATCAATTATTTTGAATTCATTGATGCTAAAATGGTTTCTTACAGTTCTTATATCCACCGTATTTGAATTTCAACAATTTATGTAGACTACATGTCAATTTAATGACCTATACGAATCAAATGACATCCTGTTTATAGAAATCGATCAATTTTCGATATCTTTATAACTGACCGTAAATTTAAAATGGCTTCTCTCAGTCGCCATATTGGATTTTTGATATTTCATGTCACAATTCTGATCTAGCAAATTCAACAACACCTCATCAGTCAAAATCCGTCCACCTGTTTGGGCTACAGTAATAGCCAAAGGAACTCACATACATGCATAATAATATATGTATGATATTATCATACAAACTCCCTTGAATACATTACCCTTCCCAGTCGGTAAAAAGGACCATTAATTATTGAAACTGTAAATCAATTCAAGATCATTAACACCTAGATATTTTAAAAATACGTACCAATTTAAAACAAAATTCTGCTGGCTAAATGGTAACCCCCTTTCACGAATACGGTTCAATACATTCTCGTCTAGTATTCGTCATTGCATGCAAAATTGAATTACGTAATTCATTGTAAATAGGCTTTGAATCTGAAAAAAACAGACGATCAGACTAAAATGACAGACTAATATTATCAATGAAACTAAAAAACTTAGAAACTGTAACTTCTTACGAACGACACTAACGACACGTGCTTACGAGCTTACAAAATTACTTATAATTATTACTTTCTTCCTGCTCAGTTCATAACTTTGGTTACTTCTGTTTTCATTAAAAGTCAGGAGACCCGCAAAAAGTGAAATCGTGCAACGATTGCTGAATACCAAAACGTAAAACAATTTGCAATCAGAGTTGCCTTCAGCGAATAAATTAAAAGTTGCCAGTACTAAATTAGAGGTTTCCGAATAATTGAGATTGTTACTTTCCAGGTGCCTGTAAATCGTACTCAGATACGAAATTTGGCGTTGCGTAAGTTGTTATTTTTTTTCTGTAATAAAGAACAAACTTTGTGTAACAAATGTTGGGTGTTTTGTTAGAAATGACCAAGTTTTGATGCCTGTAGCATTCATTTTAACATAAAAAAGCCCTTGCTTGAAGAACTTTGTATCTTGACGTAATCAAATCTCTTGTTACGGAATCCCGTGGAAAGATTAGGTACCTTGTGTTCACGTACCTACTATAAGCGTTACCTAGTAGACATCTAACTTTGATGCATTTAGCTTCAATTCCTTTTGAAACGAAGCTTTGTAATAGGCATACTGAATAATCTTATTTGTACGTCAGCTTAGATTAAGTTCCTACCACATAGTGGCCTCTGTGGCGCAGTGGGCGAAGGTCCGCCTGAGACACAGTAGGTTGCTTGTTCTCGCCGCGGGATAAATGTTTGCGTGTTCTGCAGAATAGATATTTGTCTCGGGTCTGGGTGTTTTCTATGTATGATAAGTATTTATTTACAAAAAAACTGTATATATGTAATATATCAATCATGTGGTTCCCATAATACAAGCTCTGATTAGTTTGGGACTGAACGATTCTGTGTGATAACGTTCAGCAGTATTTATTTATTTATTCATTTATTTATTTATTGATAGACTGGTCGGAGTTTTTAGGCATTCGTCATTTTTGTTGACTAATAAACAGTAATAATACCTACTTGGATTTTTAGATAGCAAAACAAAAACATTTCTACCTAGGGTTGACTGTTTACTGTTTTGTGTTTCGCGACCATATTATCGTCCCGATAATGAATCGAGGTGATGCACTCGCTCGTGGACGTGGCACGTCTCAAATCAACAATCATGACACAAACAAGTTTGCGTGCAATTCATCACCATCATCAGCCTATAGCAGTCCACTGCTGGACATGGGAAATGGATTCGGTTAGTGTTATTTAAAAAACAAATCTGAAACTTTCTTCCGAAGCACCGTTGAAACGTCAGTTCAAACAGTTAATGAACAAGAGATTGAACACGTTGTAACTTCGTCTGATAAAAGAGTTTTGTCGAACAGGGGCGAGCACTGAACTTTTCAATATCGCTGCGCTACATATTTTAGTGGGAACTGGTTACTTGTCAAACTTTCTCCGGAGTGCGGCAGGGTTGTGCATTTGTCGATAGAGAGTTACGATGGAATTATTTTGCTCAATAACAGGTGTACCTATGTTAGATTTATTTGTTTTATAGTAGTTAAAATCATAAAAATACTCTTGACTAGCTTCCGCCCGCGGCTTTGCATGCATGGTACCTGGATAAAAGTAGTCTAAGTATATGTAATGTGCAAAATTTCAGCCGTTCAATCAATTAAAATTTCTTCCATTCGGTAGTTGTGATGCGAAGGAATTATTTTACATTTTCACCTTTCAGAAACATTCGCCGTTATTAAAGTAGGATGATTTTCAATATTATGTAGGTACCTAAGTACCTAATAATATAACTACTATAAATTCATTGAAGCTTTAAATTTTCTGACATTCATTTAATTTTATCTACGTATAGATACAACAATGTAAAATAAACATTCAAACAAGAAAATCAGGTCCGAAACAACGTAGAATACATTTTATCTTCGTATAGATACAACAATATAAAATAAACATTCAAACAAGAAAATCAGGTCCGAAACAACGTAGTGTACAACATGTACATCGATATTTAACCCTTTTCACAAAATCTACTCACCATCTCGTGTTCGAAACGAGTCAAAGTTAAACTAAACTTCACTTAAATCTGCTAAAATAAACTCACTTATCCGGAATATAGGTAGGTACGTGAACTAAATTTATTAGACAATCTCAAGGCCTTTTTGATCCTCGCATAATCACTTGCCGTGATTATTGGTTATCTCTCTATATATTGTTCAAGTGATGTACCTACCTATATAAGTGTAGTTCAGTATGATATACAGGAAACACTCTAGTTTAAAGTAAGATGTGGCTTACTTCAGTGTTCCAAGCAGACCATCAGTGTTAAGCAACGTTCCACCAGGTCACTATATAAATGGGTGATCGTTTAGTGGCACTAAGATTTGAACGTTGGGAAGTTGGGCTTGGGAAGGCACGTTAAGATGTTGGTCCCGGCTTAACATTCCGCCGGGTGACTATATAAATGGGTGACCCTTTAGTGGCACTAAGATTTGGGCGCGTATTTGATTGGGAAGGCACGTTGAGATGTTTTTTTCCGGCTTTTTCAATCGCTAAGCCATGCCGGAGGCTTTCAGGCGGCCTTAAAACCTAGACACCAGAGCTGGCCAATATCTCATACGAAAAAGGAAGAAAGGAATTAAGTATAAGAAGCCGGTGCGTTGGCATCAGTCTTAAAAATTATGTCTTTATAATTTTCGCCTATAGTAGTCCCCTGCTGGACATAGGCCTCCCCTAATGAGCGCCATTACACGCACAATGGACCAACTGGAGTCCAATTGCGGAAAAGGGAGTCTATATATATGAGCGCCATTGCGACCTGTCCTGAGCTCGACTTATCCAGCTTCTACCAGCAGCCTTTTTTTGCAAATCGTCACTCCACCTGGTCGAAGGGCAAAATCAAGAAGAATATTCAGTACAAATTCCGTCAACCTTTCTAAAATATGTTTAGCGTAATTTGAACTTAATATTTTGCCTTGTTGAATAATGTTGTAATGGATTTCCGCAGTCAATTCAGTCCGGGTCAATTAAATCAAATATCAGTACTAGTACAGAACAGAAAGACAATCTAGTGCAAACGCGACATAATCATCTATGAGCTATATGAATTGTGTCTTTTAACATGTTGACTGGCCTGCAGAAGGCACGGCAGTGTATTATTCACATATTTATGTCATTGAAATTCATTGCTTTTTAATTTAAATTACATTCAGTTAATTCAGTTTATAATTTATGAAATCATCCCATTTATGGATATGTACTGATTTATGATTATTAAATTTTATTATAATTCATATTTAGTAATGCAATCCTTTTTTTTTGTTAATTTAAACAATATTATAATGATTACTTTCCATAGCACACTAGTAACTTACATTATTATTAACACCATACGAGTGCGTTCTCACAGGGTGTTGTGGCTGAACACAATGGTCTCGGCAGAAAAACAGCGTCCACTATTAACGCACACAAACAATACCTATGAATAAAAGTGTTTTTTTTTTTCGAACTAGTAAATTTGTAGTTTTAGACTTAATTCTGTTCTATTTTGTAGTAAATAAAGCTATGTCTATGTCTATGTCTATTCAGCACTGAAAGCGTAAGTTTTTGCTACGCGTTCATCACAGTAAATATTATAAATGCGAAAATTTTTGGAGTATAAGTAGTAAGTACTTCTGGCAAAAGCTGGATGCGTCAAGCGCTCATCAGGGGAGGCCTATGTTTAGCAGACTACTACATATATCCGGTGATGTTACTAAACAATGTGTAACATAATATCCGAGTTCATTGTTATTTAGAACAACGTCGATGCAAACAACCATCAATAAATATGTTAAAAATTATATATAACTAGCTTGCTTCCAAGGCTACATTCGCGTGGTACCGAAATAAAGAGTCTGTGTATTAATCCAGCTCTTAAACTATGTATATTCCAAGTTTCATCAAAATACGTTCAACCGTTACGGAGTAGAGCGGGAATAAATTATATAATACTTTCGTATATATTATTAGTATGTTATTAAATTGTATTAACTAATGCCGACTTATATACATCATAGTGTACCAAACTGGAATAACCCCTTGAATGCTGAACTTCTATATATTGTTTTCGATATACTTTCATGATTTTTAGTCCTTTTTGTACGGTATGTTTATATTGTTAATTTTGAAATACAATAGAATTAAATTAATATAGTTATTAATTTTATCACACTACTCTTTAGAAAACATCGAGCTCTATACTAGGTTGTACCCCGCGAGTCTGTCCGCAAAGGATTTTTTTCCCCGCTGCACTTCTTCAGGGGTTGTTCCTATTTAGGGAAATACTTTAGTAGCGCACCTTGAGGAACAAAACCTCCAAACAAGTCTCTGGGCGTTCATTCGTGACCATTTGTTTTCATCATTTCATGACTAAAGAGTTCTTTCAGAGACTTGGATTCGTTCTGAGAAACTCCCGAGACTTTTGCAGTGATGGTGTAATGCGGTTTTTGTTCGGAGCCCTAGTACGTAGCAAGCTTGAGTCAAGTTGTTGCGTCTGGAATCCGTATGAAAGTACGTACGCTCTGTTACTGGAAAAAGTTCAGAAGGCGTTTCTTAGGTTTCTTTACAAATGGTTTTTTGGGAATTTATGATATAAGTTTGAAATAATGTGCATTTATAGAAACCGTATGAAAAAAATAAAAATAAAGTATAGTGTTATATATTGAATTAATTATAATTCAATAAGTTATAGAAGGTATAACTTATTGAATTTATTTAGAACGATTTATAAAAACATAAAATAAAACGTGCATGTGTGTATTAAGTGGTGTGTAAGTGTTTTGTGACGCAGAAGTGTGTCTTTATTGTGCGTTTGCGGATAGGTGATGTGTTAATATATAAGGTGTACAAAGGTATAGTAGTGTAGTATGTAGTGTTTAATATGTGTATAGGAGGGTATATTATTATCATTTGACAGTGCTTAAAAGATTTTCCGTATCCGTATAGTTAAGATTAAGTAGGTAAGACGATAGCAAAAATTTATGCTTGTTGTAGTTTGCTGAGGCAAGAGATATATTTTTACTTAATCGATTGTTTAAGCGAGGACCTATAATTGTAAATGATTTATATGAGAATTTGGGGTGTACGGGGTTCCAACCCCTATCTTCGGAACCCAAGCCAACTCCACCTGCCCGTGGTGCACCCTGCTAAACAACAAACGGGGCTCTGGCAGCCGGCTGATTGCGGCATAGCACAGCCTACATCGGCACAGCTAAATCCCCTGGCTACCGACGGGCAGCAGCGTCGGTGGTGCGAGAAACTGTGCCCTGCGATCCCCAACCCGCATGCCCAGCGTGGGGATTATGGGCATCTCCCCCTTTATTAGGGCAGGCTTATGTCCAGAAGTGGACTTATAAAGGCTGGAGTGGTGGTGGTAGATGAGAATTTTGTACGTGAGTCATTTACTTGAAATAATTTGTTTTGTCTCCGTTTGGTTTGTACTCTTTCTTAAATATCTGGGCTTATTAGACAACGTTGTTTAGTAACAGATGCTTTTATAAAAAGCTGTCGCACATTTAAAACGTTACATTCTTTGTAAAGTGCTACGGTCGGGTGACGTCTGGGTTTCAAAGTGAGTACTTTTAAAAGAGCTCTTATAAAAGTATATGCTATAAGGAAGTGCTATAGCAATAAAGTGACTTTTGGAAGCTGATCCCCAAGCTATGTTACAATATGTAAGTAAAGATTGGGCAAGGCAATAATATACTCTTATAGCTGATTTGAAGTTGAGGACGTGTCGAAGTTGTTTAAATATAAATATTAATTTCCTAATGCGGACTGACAGTTGTTTTAATTGGTTTGTCCATGCCAAATTCTGGTCAATAATCGCCCCAAGATATTTGATACTGTTAGTATTTACAAGGCTAGGACAGAGACAAGAGTCAGAGGGCTTACCACAGACCACAGAAAGATACCGAAACTTTTAAAGTTTTCGAAAACTATCAAAACCTGTGGTAAGCCCTCAGTTCTATCACACGCTAAGTCATGGATTTTTATTTGCAGTGGTGGATTTGGTTGTGCTTTATTGTTTATAGTAAAATTTATAAATTTCGTTTTCGTAACATTAAGCGTTAGAAGGTTGTTGGCTAACCACGAAGAGACAGTGTTGTGTTCTTTATTAGCAATACATTCTACTTCGTAGAGTGTGATCTCTTTGCCGATGAGGGGAATCGATTATGTTGGTGTGCCTGAGGTTTTGTGAGACTGATGAATGAAAGAGTGCTCATTATTGTTTTTTTTTTTTTTTGGAAGTTATACATTTTTTTTGTACATAATATAATCCACATAAAAATTTATTTAGTCATACTAAATTTAAATTGTTCAGTATTATTTTTTGTTATTGTTTTTGTTATAATTGTAATAATTTTAATTAATTAGTGTAGATGGTTTTGTGATCGTACTCATTAATAATTAATAAATAAATGACATTCCGTTAGTTTTATTACAGTTTCTTCAACAATAACAACGACAACACCAGCCAATACCATACCATAGTATGGGGATATGCCCATAATCCTCCCGCTGGGCATGCGGTTTGGGAATCGCAGGACACAGCTTTCCGCACTGCCAATGGTTCTGCCTGTTGACGGCCAGGGATGTAGCTGTGCCAGTGTTATGCTGCGCTATGCCGCAATCAGCCGGCCGCCAGAGCTTCGTTTGTTTTTTAGCAGGGTGAAATATGGATGGCTTAGGTTCCGAAGATGGAGGTTGGAGACCCATACATCCCTTATTATCCCACCTCCTTTTTTACATTCCAGGTTTTTTTTAATTTAGATATTTTTTGCATGACTATTTGAGTTTATAAGCAAAGTAACTACATGGTTGCGGTCTAGAACTAGGTAAGTATAGTTACATATCGGCGCAGCCTGTGTCACCAGCAAGGTCCGCCCATTTCATGTTACCGTCTCGAGCTTCGAGGTAAATCTAAGCGTAATCGGTGGTGGCCGGAGCTTGAACCAATTTGACTAAAATAGATCTATTGACTTTGCTTTACCCAATAACCGGACATATTATAGCTGGTAATTTGAACTGTTGTGGCAGATAGAAGCTCCGACAATGTATTTATATCACCACCATAACTATTAGGTACCTACAAGCATAAAAAAGGGGGGTCATGTAGTGAGAGTCGTCATATTGTCGAACGTTGTGTTGACCCAATCTATTAAATGGCATTGCTCAATGAAAGGGCTAATTGAACGTCTACTTTAACCAGTTGGGTGTGACATTATGGATAGTGCATATTTAAGTACCTACTACATGATTAAGATTTTTGATTGGCGTGGGGTACCCCACGCCAACCCATCATAATGTAATATCAATAAATGTACGCTCTATTGAGAAGAGTGGAAAGACGGAAGGGAGGCCTTTGCTCTGCAGTGGGACATTTCAGGCTCATAATAAAATAAATAATAATAATTTACATTATGGATTTTTCTAGTATTCCACATCCTTTATGAACGTAGCATTATGCTCACAGTTATCATCAAAAGTAGGTACTGATTTATATATTTACTTTCTTTGTTAAATATGTACAAGATACAAGATAGGCGGTACTTAGTCAAAATTTACATGCACACAAGGTAAATAAAATTAAAACTTTTAACTAACTAACCAACTTGAAACTTTTTAGGCGCCACGACTACGAAACAAAGAATAGATCTAGAAGCAAAACTTTAAACGATACCTGCTCTATTGAAAGTAGGCTAGGTTATGATAGTTAACTTACATATTGGAGGGCTCGTCCGGGGAAGTACTGCCACCTATTTCTGCCGTGAAGCAGCGTTGCTGTGTTTCGGTTTGAAAGGTGTGGGTGCCGGTGAAATTACTGGCATAAGAGGCTTATCATCTTCATGCCTCAAGTTGTGATGGACGCAGGACGTTGTATCGTAGAAACAAGTTCCAAAAAAACGTGATCTAAGATGCAATGCTTTGTTGATAGGTAACGATTACCACTTCACATCAGGTGGGTCATGTGCTTGTTCGATCTTTAAGTACTTAAATAAATGTTTTTTTCTATTCTTCTTCTTAACATGAAAGAACTAAACATCTTCTGGTAGAGGAACAAAGAAAACCAAAACAAAATTCAGTCCGATCGCTAACAAACTTCACAGGATTACTCACTGGGCTAATCTGAAGATTGCCTGAAAAGTTCATCACAATCGGTACAGCTGCTTTGGAGTCCATAAGAAAAATATGTGTAGGTAGCACATAGTTGTATATTTATATGAAGTATCTCAATGCTTGTTTAATTTAACCACATAATGATGTTAAGCCAAAAATATTAAATTTATCAATGATCGGACAATCCCCAGTTGCGGCTGTTAAAGCCTGGATTATGTCAATACCGGTTTGAACCAGTTCCGACTGGATGCTGTTACGTAACGTACAAATTATTAATTAATTCCATAATCTGAGCCGTGATTAAAATGAATGGCTTCGAAGAATAAAATGTCATAGTGGAAACACTGCGCGAGATCATTTGCGCGTTAGGTTTTTAATATCACTTTTTGCACATTGCGATGAATGGAATTACAACTTCTTGCTAAAAAAATCATCATAATTTGCCTGCGCATAATTCATGTTGAGTCAGCACATTTTTACTACTTCTAATTCCTTCTATCAGTTGTCATCTCAAAAGTAACCCCTTTCGAACTCTTAATAATCATCTTTCACGAGTTGGTCCAAAAAAAGATCCATGTTTTTTTGGCTCTAGACTACTATACTTCTCACTCTACATACACTCCACAATCACCAGACATAACTAAAACTCTTCTCATTAGATTCCTTATCTTATCATGTTTATAATATACCAACTAACTTAGGTAGGTATACATAGATGTCGATTCTGTTGTGCATTTTCCTAAACTAAACTTAATTTGACATCCATAAAAGTGATACTATCCCTTTCTTTTAGGTGTAAATGACAATGATAGCTATAACTTTAAAGCTGCCAAATTTAGTTAAGTTTAGAAAAGTGAACAACAGAATCGACACTATTGATGTACCACTACGTACAGCGCCAATACTATTTGGCAAAATGCACTGTAGAATGTCATATTGTCAAAATAGATTGTTTACATATGTGTGCTATTTAGTTAGATAAGTAGATATGTACGCAAAAAATAGGCTGTTTTAGTAACCAACATGTAGAGTTATTTAGCTCGAGTCATGGCTTAGAAACGCAAGTAAGTAACTGGTTTTATGGTGTTTTTGTATAAATAAACGTTATTGTAGCTTTTTGATGAATAAATAAAATCTAAATATGCAAATAGTTCCTCAGAAAATAAGTAGGTACTTCTCGTTACTTTCATCCTGTTAACAGCCCTGAAAACTCCAAAAAGATTTTGAGAAATACATCAGAGAAGCGATACTCAATCTAATTTATCATCTCGGCCCGCATTCCCGTTTACGCAGCAATAATTTTCATGAGTTTACCAAACTTGACCCTTCCAGTATGGTTGAAAAAAGTTATCACAGTAGATGAAGGGTCCGCATCAAATCAAGTCTTTCCCTGGAGATTTTGTAGTAAAATCAGGCGACCGACATATCGGCAGCCGCGGCGGTTAAAAAACCCAAGTATTCAAAGCAAATGTTCTGCCAAATGGAAGAATATAGTATTCTCCTTTCTATAAATGCCTAAAAGGATAAAAAAGACTACCTACCTGCTAAAAACTTTTAAAGATCAGTCCATTATATACTTAAAAAGTATTTCACTGATATTCAAAGGCAATGAGCCATGCAGATCGTTATTAAAAGCATAAATCATACTGGCTGTAAAATAGGTAAATTTTTTTGTTTGGCGTTGAGTTTCATGTTTCATTTCGTTTGCGCTATCCACTGCATATAAACCTCATGGCAGTTTGAATGTGCAAAAGTCATACAAAACGAATCACACAGTGTCGGGCAACCACTGGCGCTATCTCAGAAGAACTCAGAAATGTCGACGAAATGAAAATCTAATAAGGGAAACACCTCATGCAGTTTGAATTAGAGGTGGATTTACATGGTTTTAGCCATGCAGTAAGTCACCAGTCGAATCGCATTGAGAACAGTAACAGTTGGTATATATATCGGTCGACTCACTTGTATAATAGAATAGAATATAAGTCGATAAAAAAAACAATTGATTGACAAGTGATCACCTGCAACAGAGCATCATGAAATTTATTAATAGTACTTCGGTAAACCTCCTTGCTGAGCATTTACTCGGTTGATTTTAGTCAACAGCCAGACAGAAATCATTGTCAAAGTCACCGCACCATCATATCGATATCTATTAATAATTATTCTCTGATGAAGAAAATTGTGCGCCGATCGTTTTTTGTTATATTCGCCATGGCTATAGCAGAAAATAGGACCTGACTGAAGACTGGACGACTGGACTTATAAACCGTACTACGTTGCCTCATATTATTATGAACATTATACTTGATACTGGCGAAATCGTGGAAACTATCCCAGAAGACAATTAATAAAGAAGTGAAGTGAAGTAGGATCGTTGTAATGGTTTAAAGAAGGTTATTTAATAAAACATTGCGACCCTGCAAGTAAACGTTGATTAAATTGATAATATATTTACAGATTAGAACTATGTAGTAGGGATTTGTATGTTTTTTTTGTGGTGACTTATTTCAACAAAACTGATTTCATCTCTGCGGTTCCATGGAAATAAGTTAAACAAAAATATTATTGCATTTTATGTATTTATTCACATTTTCAAACGATAGGTACAGATAGTAAGCCCGTGTATTTATGAAAAAAAGGCGTGTGTAAATTCTATAAAAAGAAAGACAGAACCAGGTTTGTTTTTTTTTACATTTCTCATGTCGCTGCATCCTAGCCTAGTTCTTCTGGCAGCCGGATGGTACGCTTTTACAGACAAGTGGAGCATTGTACGTTTGATGCGAGACATGCCTTATAAAGCGAGCTGCGTTGCTCGTGTTTATTTATTGCTACGTTGCTGCACTTGAATGTCGGTATGTTACGAATTCTGACGGAATTCAGCTGAATTTCATCCTGCCGAAAGGATTCAAAACGACCGTTTGACAACCAACTGATTGACCAAATGCCACTACCAAAGATTTTAGTAGACTAAACTAAAATATCGAGAAAACCATGTATAGGTACCGATCTAATCTTAGTTAAATCTTTTAAAATAAGATAACTTAAATGAGTGTTTTGGTGCAAACTGTTGAAAATAAATCTTTTATATCTAACGTTCCAATTCATAATAGTTCTGTAAACCTTAGATAACTATCTACAATGGCGTATAAAATATCATATCACTTCCTTTTGTTAAATGACAGGGACAAGCTTACTTTATATAAAATATCATTTAATTATAAAAAAAGGAGGTAATCTATTAAACCTAAATCTACTTAGATTGATAACTTACCTATTATTGTAACATAAAGAACAATGTGCATTTTGATATAAGAATGGAATTATAATTATTTGGATGGAACCGAGATATTTAACAACTTACTTACCAGGAGAGATCAAGGACGGTGCCTGGGACATGTTTCGATCAAACTTCGCCAAGCTTGTCTAGTATCATTATGTCATAATAAAAATAACAAAGCTTGACACCGTCACAAGGCATCATGTAGCCACTTATTTTTTTTATCTATACATATCATACATAGAAAACGCCAAGACTTAAGACAAATATCTGCATTATATGCAAACATTTGTCCCGCGGCGGTACTCGAACCCGCAACCTTCTGCACCTCGGGCGGGCCTTCACCCATTGTGCCACACAGGTTTTCGATGTAGGTATCTCTCAGCCCAGTAACCTTAACTAAAAGGGACAACAGTTTTGTAAAAATAAGATAAATCCGTATTTCTGAACGCAGACGAAAACTTTTCAGTGAAAAATTGAAAATGACAATGAACGACCTCTTCGGTTCGTTGGACCGGGCCTGACGTCACATGTCCACTCTCGTACCATGTCACGAGCTCTCTTCGTTCCGAATATTTTTGCTAGTGGAAAATCGAACGATCCTTTTACGGTGGCTCAGGAAATATAAAGAACACTTTAGCTCTTGAAGTTACAGCGTGTTTCAGACTATAAAGTCTCCCTGCAGTGCTTGTGATCAATACCACCGAATACATAATAAATAGTACTGGGCCATTACATTATTAGAAAATATACAATTTTTTACACAGTAACTCTACTCACAGCTACTTATAGTAAGTACTTAGAGAATAAAAAACGGCCCCTTCAATTATATGATCCATTGATCATATCTGACTATTATATCCTACTTCCTACTAATAATAGAAATGCTTTGTGAGTATGGATGTATGGATGGATTAATGGATGAATTTTTGTTACTCTTTCACGCAAAAACTACTGAACGAATTTGGATGAAACTTGGAAAATACATACTTACCACGGTACTACGCAAACGAAACCGCAGGCGGAAGCTAGTTTTCAAATATTAACGCGTCAAGCAAACTGAATGTAATAAGCCATACCCACTTAGTAAAAATATCTCCTATTCCAAAAACATTTAGCCGACTTTGAAAAGGGGGAGTTTGTGCAGTTCATCGGAATATTTTTTTATGCATGTTCCCCGATTACTTGAAGACGGATGGGCCGAGGGAGTTTTTTTCCCATTACTACCATCAGGTCAGGATCTGATAATGGTCTGAATGATCCATGAGAAATCGAGGAAACTCTTCAAATATTATAATAGCGAGTTGGATCTGTTTTCTTCTTCTTCTTCGTATGAGCAAGTGACCAACTCTGGTGTCGGAGTTTTTAGGCCGCCCAAAGGCCTCTGAGATGATTAACGACTAATAACACTAACTAATACACTAACTCGTAGTGCATTTTCTCTCGGCAAGCACCATTAGGTGAAGTAGAACTGAAATAAAGACCACAGTAACCAACCAAGAATTTTTAAGTTTTTAGTGTAAAATTAAGTCGTATTTGAAATCAGCTTTAAGTTTTTTGTAAAAAATATTTACTTGTAATTTTTTACGGCTACTTTTTACACAGCTAACTTTTTTTCATGGTACCTGAAGATGGAGCAAGCGCATGTACCACCCGATGTTAAGTGGTAACCATTACAGCTATCACAAAGCATTGCATCGTAGATAACGCTTGTTTGGAACATTAATGAAGGTGATAAGCCTCATGTGCCTGTAATTTCACACCTTTCAAACCGAAACACAGCAATGCTGCTTCACGGTAGAAATAGGCAACCTAAACTAACATTATTTGTTATGTTATTACTTATTATTATTACGCTTGTAAACATTATGAACCATTAGCTTCCACACGGGGTCCGCCAAAAATATATATATATATACATATATTATATATTATTATAATAATCTATTACAATAATATAATTATTAATGACGTAGCCCTTAACTAAACAAAGATGATATGGGAACCATTTTAAGACTGGTAATACTACATATTAATATTATTATTATAATAAGTGAATTATTATTAATACAATAGTAAATGACTGATAATACTACTTATTTTGTAAAAACACAGATATCATACACAGAAAACACCCAGACCTGAGACAAATATCTGCAAATAATGCAAACATTTCTCCCGCATTGTCCAGCATAACACAGGGTGTTTGGCAGTGCGTTTTCAAAACGAAACAGGCAAACCAAGGAGACCTTTGGCTACCTACTTCAGCCTTAACCATAAATTTGCCTAAGGCACGAACTTTTCTTTCAAAAAACTATCTGTATACTCAAAGAAAAACTGTTTGGTGTATTTACATAAATTTTTTTTTCCTTGTAATGTTAAATGAATTAGTGCTCAGATAAAAATGATAATGAAAGCAATTTCAGAAATAAAAAAACAATCAATCTAAATTTTACAATAAAATAACAAAAAATTGTGCCTTAAAGGTCTCCTTGGCTCACCTATTTCGTTTTGACAACGCTCTGCCAAACATCCTGTGTATCCAGGTCACAAACTATGTATATCCCAAGTTTTATCTAAATCGGTTCATCTGTTATGGAGTTGAGTTCAAACAAGCAAACAAACACACACTTTGTACTACTACTAAGTGTGTACTAGGTACTTATTAGTGTAATATGATGTGATGTAATGTTCACAATGTAAAGGGGTTCCATACTCCAACTTTAGAATCCAAGCCCGCCTCACCTGCACGTGGTGCACCCTGCTCTATAACAAACGGGGCTCTGGCGGCGCCGGCTGAATTCGCAGGCATAGCGTCTCCTAACACCAGCACAGCTAAATTATCTGACCACCAATGGGCAGCAACGTCGGCGGTGCGACAAGCTGTACCCGCGATCCCTAACCCTCATGCCCAGCGCGGTGATTATGGGCACTATCCCCCTTTATTAGGAAATACCTTTGTCCAGCAGTGGACTGATATAGGCTGATGGGGTGTGGATTTGATGTGACGATTAGGGACTATCCCTAGAGCACCCCTGGGTAGTAATCTGAACTGAAAAAAAGGCCAATTGCAAGTTGGACTCACGCACCGACCCCCGACGGGTTCCATACAAACTTGTAGGTATACTACAAATTTACGTGTTTCCGGTTTTTCCTTTACTTGTGCTATAAGACATTTCTTCTTGACAAAAAAATAGGGGAAAACCCCTATTGGTTTTCATGCCCTTGCGACTTGCGACGCGATCACGCGAGTATCAAAATATGCGGCATAAATGGACGAATCTTTTGTTTGCATTGACTTGAGTATTTTCACATCACCATGGGCTTGCAGACCTATTTGATATTTATCTCAACTTGATACCTGTACACGTCCCAGAGAAAAGAGTCTTGACAGACAGACAGACAGACGGAAACCAAATTGATTCTAGAAGGGTATACCTTTTTCTTTTTGAGGTAGCCCTAAAAAATGATCAAAAAATCTGTGCTCGAATCAAAATTCAGTTTGAACTTTGTTGCTACTTACAACAAGCCTAGTTCTGCCATTGAAATGTTTACGATTCAACGAGTGCCCCAAATAAGCATAATTATGTACCTACTAGCATATAGTTGTTGCAAATTCAGGGAATAATAATAGCCGCCAGGTGTAATAATAATAACAAAAGCAAAGACCGGAAAAGCGAATAATCTTGTATACTAATCTAACACAATAGAATTTGCAATAACTTAGAAATAACTTCTTATTTTTATTGTTACACGCGCTATGGACTTACACGAAATAAATTGCTTTTTAATTATAAGTAAGGTAAGTACTTACTAGTAGATATAAACAGTGGACGATTTCTAGTTATTATTGTAGTACTTCTATTAAAACCAAGGCTATTATTTTGATTAAAAAATAATTATACCTTCTTTAAGCTCTTTAGAACCTCTAACTTCCAAATAGGGAAGAGCCTGTAGTGAACTCAGTTTAAGTTATTAAAAGCATAACATAGTATCTTAGGTTTTGTAATTCGAGATTCGATACATCGAGATTTAAGGCGACGATACATGTCAAACCTCCCTCTCGCTCGCACTATTCAACATTTATGAATATATAAAGTCACTGAATGTAGCTATGCAAAATAGCAAACCTTCACGGCCTAGAAAATAGCAATACAAAGGTTCAGCAAGAATATCATGTTGAATTTGCACCAAAATTTATCACAATGGTACCAGTTTTTTGGTAAGAAAACGTGATAGAATGTAATGATATTATTTAAAAAACTTTTTTTTAGTCTCGAGCTCAACTTAAATAAACTCAAAATAAAGTCAAGTGTATGCTGATTTTGTTTTGAATTTGAATGGTAACTCCAATTTCACGGACGGTTACACATTCCTGTAAAATCGAAGAAACCGGACCTGCCACCAGACTAAGTACCTAAAGCCATAGTTTATTAATGAATGTTGAAAATTACATACAGCAAATTAAACACCCGCCACAAAAAAAAACAAATTAACTGCAGGACATAGATCTCCCCTTATAAGAAGGGGGCCCCATAATTTCCACGCTGTGCATGTGGGTTGGGATTTGCAGGGCACAGCTTCTCGCACCGCTGATGCTGCTGCCTGTCGGTGGCCAGGGGATGTACCTGTGCCAGTGATAGGCTGCGCTATGCCGCTATCAGCCAGCCGCTAGAGTCCCGTTTCTTATTGCATAAAACTATTCAATTGAAGCAGCGAGCTAGAGGCTAAGCCTTGAGAGAACACTGCACTGACGACTGGGGGACCAGTGTAGATCTCTCCTTAATTCTTAACGAAGAGGTCAGCACAGTAAGACACGCGTGTGAGAGCCCCCAGGCGTCTTCGCAAAACGATTAGCGATATATCAGGTCAATAACCGTGTCGAACCCTACTCTAAATTTCATCGTTCCAACACGGTGGAACGATCGATATTAGTTTGACAATGAAAATCGCGTACATATTTAAGAGTAGGGAACGAACGGAAACGGACTGTCGGCTATCGTAGTTTCGAATATAGGCATATACTTATCAAAATCGTATTTTGGAATAGACTCCCAGGAGGGAGTACTGTGACATGCGCATTTTATTGGGCAGGTTGCATACTTCTTTGTCACCAAAAAGTTTAACGCGAGATTATAAAACTCTACAAAAAATAAATGTTTGTTTGAGCAGCACCTAAAAAATACTGAATCATTTTTATGAGACTTCTTTAATTTAAAAGTGTATTTTGTTTTATAAATTTCAGGTATGTAGGACCCGAGAACTTTCCAAAGTATCCGCAAACGTCCATAAATAACAGGGGTCTATGACAGCCAATGTCAGAAATTTTTTAAAAATAAATAAAATAAAGTAAATAAGTAAATAAAAAAAACAAACAGAGTTTGCAGAAAGTCAGCAAATATAAAAATAATTTTAAAGATTTTCAATAGATCGGGTAACTTTCGTCTAGACTACATGTTTCGCTGAAATGATCTCATAAGCAAAACTAATGCTTACTTTGACTTTCAAGTTGACTTTATGTTTTAATACTCATTTATTCATAAATTCAAGGTAATGTAAATATGTGTCTGTCTTTCGAATATCGATAAAAAAGAAATATAAACATAAATATAAATAGGTTTATTTTTGGCCTGAAGTATGAAAGCGTTCTATTACCTTTAATTTTTATCACTTACTTTGACTAAGTACAGTATGTAATATGTATACAGATAGGCTTTATAAAATGAAATAAACTATTATTTTTTAGTTACAAAAATAGAAAAACTGATTCACTGTGAGTTTGACTCGCGCACGAAGGGTTCCGTACCGTTGTATGGGAGCGGCAACAGAAATAGAACATCTGTAAAAAATTAAATTGTCTAACTATCACTGCTCATGAGATACAGCCTGTGACAGTCAGACAGAAATACAGATGGACAGTGGAGTCTTAGTAATAGGACCCATTGGGCACGGAACCCTAAAAAGTATATATAATTATAAAACTTAATAAAATAATGTGTAAAAATATATAATTTAAAAATAATCAGTAAATAATATCAATGTTTAAAATTTCATCATCATCATCATGAGCTTATAGCAATCCACTGCTGGACTAGGCCTCCCCTAATGAGCACCATAGCGCCCTGTTCTGAGCTCGACGCATCCAGAAAAAAAGTAAATTTCATAGAGGCCCTTTATAAGGCTCAGATTTTATACATTCAGAATAAGCACAGAACTTATCTAATTCGAATAGATAGGCAGAGCTTAAGATAAATGAAATAAGAGGATTCGTATTTAAATTCTATATATAGGTAACTAAGTTTTTATATTATATTATTTAACTATACTGACTTCAGTTTTATAATTTTATATGCCTACATACAAGTTAACAAAAGAATTATAAGATAATTTTAACCCCTGACGAAACGAGGGGTGTTATTAAGCTCTGAACACCCAGAGGGAACTCAGTTCTTCATTACTTAAGTTTAAAAGATAATCATACTTATGTTCGAAAGTTCTTCGTGATATCGGCGGAAAATCGACTTCACGTCATTCGCCTCCGACTGACCAATAAGTTCAGCATCCGTACTCGCTGGCAGCGGAAATTTGATTCCTTCGTTCGACATCGAGAATTCTTTCTTTTGATTGATTGAGCTTTCTACTGTGTTATCGGATATTGCGAAATTGCAACACACCAAAAATGAGGATAGATAACTCACGATGTAGAGTATAAGCGTAACTATCCATCTTTGTCGTGAAGCAATATTGAAAGCTATTCTTGCTATTTTCACTTATTGGCAATAATGTACCTTTGTAGCGGTAACTAAATAATATTCTCGTTCAGATAACTATTAAGGTATTAAGGTAAAATGAAGAAACATTTTCTAATATTACTTGATTACAAGATATTTTTTTGAGTTTATACTAGTCTATATATCATTTATTTAACGTCAAGGGGTAACTTCGTGACACTGTAGTGCCTGGGTCATAGTTTGATGGAGTACGTTTGTACAGCACCTTATCTCAGCCTGGTTGGCCTTACCCACAAGAAAAGCATGGTCAATTCGTGTGGAGCTGACTACGCCGTGGGATTCCACACTATATCTTCCTTCACTGTTTTAAGCACATAAGTCATTCGAGATGAAAATTTTTATGGTGCACGGCCGAGATTTGAACCTCCTGATCAGAAGTCGGGGTGCACTAGGCCACCATGGTTCCAATTTCTGAATTTATATGAATAGTCACTTACCTAAATACAATTAAACAGAACCACCTAAAAGTCAGTGACAAGGTATAATCGCAGAAGAGAGAGGTTAACGTGTTTGTTTTTATTTCGTGAAAATGTATGAAGATGGTTGCATTTAATAGTTGCTTGTTTGCTTGTTCTTTTTCTAATTTGCATGTGAATCTGTGGGTGGAAGGCGGTGCACACGTATGCACCGTTTGTACTAAATAATTTACCTTGTAAAAATACCTTTTTCATACAATTAGGACACTGTTTTGCTGTTTTCGATGTGCCCAAATTTATTAACAAGTTACTAGCTTTTGCCCGTGGCTACGCTCGCGTGGCCTACCCGGATGAAAAGTAGCTTAGGTATGTGCTATTCATGCTGTATTAGAACTACACATGTGCAGAATCTTGGCAGGATTCACCCGTTTTAACGTGACGTAGGACACATTCACATTTCATATCACATAACACTTTTTCATTCACATCTTTTAAAATATTAGTAGGTATGTTGTCACAAGCATATTTCATCACAGACGCAATTACATAAGCAAATTCCAACGTCTGTTAAGATCCTTGTGCTTTTCACCTTCATACGTATAAATACTTACATCTTCTTTGTATGATATCCGTAGCTACACCATCGGCTTATTCGTAACCCTATCACTCACTTTTTACCTTACCTTATTTCCCGTGTTTAAGAAACGCACGAGTACATTTTGGTCTCGTTATTTTTATTTATCCCCGACGCAAACAGAAGGGTATTATGTACCAACGTATAAGATTAAAGTGTTTATTTGGTGTTTATGTGTGTATTTCTGGGGCGTGGTAGCTCCCAAAGAGATGAATTGATCGACAGCATCTAAGCTAAGATTACAAAAAAATCTGCTCAGCCGTTTGTAGATCATCATTTCTTGTTAATGAAGGGATGTGAGCAACTGCCACTTGTCTGATTCGATCGTATTGTGGTATCTCGTTACTTCACTTATCTGTAAGATACCGAAATTCCTCACCAACTTAAAGCAGAGGTTTCAAGAGATTTAAAAGATAAAATATTTAGTACAAATTCCGCCAACTCTCTCTGACGAGTTTCATAAACACTCAGCAGAAATTCGATAATAATACTACGCTTTCCCCGTAAGGCGTCATCAGGAAACGATAGACTCGCTGTCCACCTTTGGCACTCCGCAGAACTCCGCAGACGTGTTGCTTCTGGATGCTCGGCACCGGATTTCCGCAGTCACACCTGGTTTGATTCATTATTATAGCAGAGGTTTCGTTAAGCTAACTGGAATGGTCCCAATGAATAAGTTCTAGATTGATTAGGATCAGTATGTAGAACTAAAGAGAAAAGAGGCTTTTGTTTCGGGGGTTGTTAAACTTTTTATTTGTACTTGTTCTACTGGCCTTTTGCACTCAATTAAACAATAAAACAAGCCTATGTCTGTCCACTACTGGACATAGGCCTCCAAATAAGAAGGAGACATTCGGCTGTTGCCTGTTGGGTTTTGCCCCAGGGGATGTAGCAGCCGGTGTAAGGATGTGCTATGCTGCAATAAACCTATAATATATATATTTTTTTAATAATTATAATAGGGTGCCAAGTGAGGTTGGCTTGGGTTTCAAAGATGGAGGTTGCAAGTGTTACAACCTCACCATCCCCGAAGTAGAAAAAGGTGATAATTTAATTCCCCTAACTATAAGTGTGAGGTTTATATAGTAGTTCGTATGTCAAACGTTTGTAGTGACAAACGGTCAAGATGCATAAAAAACCGGCCAAGTGCGAGATGTACTCGCGCACCGAGAATTCCGTACAAGCTTGGAGGTATGAAATATTTTTGTAATGTTACTTACATTACCGGTACCGGTAGGTAATGGTAGGTAATGTTGCAGTTTTTGGATTTTTCCTTATTCTATAATACATTTCTTGCAAATTTCATGATTCTAGGTCATAACTACTACAACGATCTATACTAACGGGAAGTACGCTATGTTTGGATTTCCTTGCGAGTATCAAAATATGCGTCATAAATAGTCGTATCATTTGAATCTGTTGATTTAGGGGTTTCGTTTTTTCACAGCTTCAAGGTCTTTTAAACTTGAATATTTGATGCTAATTTCATCTTAATTCCTCCACGAGTTCCTGAGAAAAAGATTGCAGACAGACAGACCAGGAAAGGGTTCTTTTTTTTCATTAGGACGGAACCCTAAACACAAAAGTGCGAGCTCATGGGTAGGTAAATTGTGAATTCATAGGAAAAAATATTTATTTATTTAGATACAACATAACATCATAACAGGTTTTTTCAACCCTAAAGCGATGGAATATATATTACTGCATACAGCATCATGTAGCCCAAACTAAGTAGAACTTGCACTATGGGAACCACATGACTGGTATATATTTTTATATAAATACGCCACAAAGGTCGTCAGAAAAGAGAAAGACCTGAATAAATCAATCTGCTCATCAATGTAATTTTTATCTAAACCTTCCGCAGTCTCCTGGGACGTTTTCCCCTTTTCAGTGTTTTATTCAAAATCCTGAAATAACAAACCAAGTTTCAAACAAATCGTACCTCGCGTACTAAAAACTTCCAAGTTTTTGAATAACTTCGTGTAAGTATTTAATTATTTATACCAAGAAATAATAATGCCAAGTCTCAAACCATTCTAAGTGTTAATAAGTTTTAATACTTACAAACTTACACACCATCACACCCACTCTTCTGAGTATAGTTTTTGAAAAACCTTGTAAGTATTAGTCTTTTACCATTTGTACTGGTAAAAATTCATGCCAAGTTTCATAATATAATATATAATAAATATGGCATATTATATATAAATAATAAAACCATTCAACGGTTTTTAGGGGGCAGCCCGGGCCTTGGAAGGTTGTATGCGTAATTTTGAAATGTGTTTTTGTTTTGTATGTATATGGTACGTGTATATATATATATATATATATATATATATATATATATATAACTTCATATACATATATATATATATATATGTGTATATGAAGTTATATTTACTAGTTAAATAATATTTACTAAACTTAAAAATATCAAGATTCAAAGCATAAACATAGAAACATAAAAATGACCATGTATTATTATGAAGGTAAATATATTTTATAAAAAGATGCAATGAGCACTGAGCGGTTAACTCTGGTTGCTATGTGCCCGAGTTGGGCTGGCCCGTATCGCGCGGTGCACAACTACGAGCCGACCGTCATGATTTTATTGCTGGATCTGCGGGTAGTGTGTCGCGTATGCCGTTCGCATAGATCTTCTACCAGAACCGTCGACACAAAATAGATAACTATCAACCATATTGTTCCAAAATTAGTAGGTATATAAACACAACAAAAAAATGAGCAGTAGGGATGCTTAATATTTTCGTTTCTTTCATAGTTAAAAATTGTGGGCTCTCAAAGTTCGTCTACCGGTTAAATGTTATTAGTGCTGAATGTTATATCTTAGATTCAACAAGTAGGTATAAGTACTCATAAATAGTAATTTTATTAAAAGACTTTTAAAGGCCATGTGTAGCCTGTGCTGTCACTCAAACATATCATGTTGCAATGTGTTAGACCGTGTCTAACTTACATTTTGTTGTAAAGTTTATTGTTAAATAAAGACCTTTTAAAAACAAAACAAACATGCCAAGTTTCAAGCAAATCGCACCACTAAAAGTTTCAATACAAACTTTCATAAAATCCCCTCTTTAGAACAGAATTTGATTTTTATGATTCGTTTCGTACACACGTTAACGAAGTTGCGAATGGGTCAGCTAGTTAATTTATATTTTTATTGACAACAATATTGATTAATTTCACTAAAATATTTTTTTTTTCGAAGTTTCAAGTCACTAACTTCAAAGAATACTTTTTTTCGTACAAATTGTTATAACTCCTTTTACTTGCTTAGTGGTTGCACTTCTAAAAAACTCTTTTTACCCTTGTCGGATTCTATCCCGTACCCCTACGCACTAAAAGGAACACCCTCTAAAGAAATCTTTACCACTAGCGGTTGCACGTTGTCATTAGTTAATTAGTCTAATTGAGAGGTTGCCAAATTTTTAAAATATATTTCAACAATGCCTTTATCCTCAAAAAGAGGCTAAATATTCAATGAATGAGTCTCGATAAGTCATAAAGTTATAGCTACCTAGATAGGCGCTATTATACATTCATGACTGCATTAAAACTTTATGAAACGTAAATTCATTAAGTATTCGCCGAAAGGAGGGGCAATAAGGTGTTTCTTCTCGCATTTTCTCTCAAGACTTGAGTCGTTTGGTTTAATTAATATATTTTTATGAGATACGTTGTTAAAATACCATTATTTTTCCAGGTTCGTAATGGAAGGCTTTTGAATTAAGGAAGGAAAAATTTGTGATTGAAATTTCACTCAACTTTATGATAAAGTTAAGAGGCAATCTTTGGCCGTGTTTATTGTTTATGATTTATGAACTTAGCATTTTGACTTATAGAAATATATGTACATAAATTACGCATGTTAATATTTAAAATTGAATACACACCTAGCATACACACCTAGCCTACACACCTGGCCTACACACCCGCGACTTTGCTGGTGGAAGATCAAGAACAGCCCTTGTCGAGACATTCCTGCCTGCTTAGCATGGCGAGCACAAGGGTTTTCTCTACCAACGTCTAGAGAAAAGTGCCAAAGCCCCGTTAATACACGGGTGCACTGGGTGCACGAGCACTCTGCTGATAACCCACGGGCAGTTGAGGTTAGCTTGAGATCCAAAGATGGAGGTTGGAACCCCTTACACCCCTGTTGTTTTATTATAAAGCTCGTAAAAATATTAATCTAAGTACTAAGATTTATTTACGTAGGTACCTACATAATGAAAAACAATAATTTGGAAAAAATATCATTAAATTATTTGACATCTTCCAAATATTCGCCTTTTTTAACACGCTTATTGTTTATACATTAACAACCGAAAAATAAAACAACCTACTCAAATGTTTGTGGTTCTACATACATAATTACCACATATTACTCAAAATTCTTTCGTCTACGAACGTTCGTTTTTTGAACGTTTGTTTTTCGTTATTCGTTTAAAAAAAAGTTTAAAAAAAGAAAAGATTTGCCTTGGTACGTTCTTACCTACTTATACTTATCCTAATATTGCGAAGGTTGCACACGTAAGAATGCTACATCTGCTAGTTTCTATTCGAAAGCTCACCTCTTTCCCAAAGTTTCCTAACCCCGCGGCTACATTATCGGTATACGATAAAGTATCGCGTTGTGTGACGAAGATGCACAATGAAAAATGATATACGAATGACAGAGAAGACGCGAACCCACACGCGAACCCTTTTCTAAGGTCGGTTAATGCATCCACAGGGTGAGGAGTAATATTCCGGCTATTGAGCCGGAAGCAGGTTGCTACCTTCATAAAATCTAATGAGGTTGTCTCAATCTGTTCAAGTTGTAATTATCGTAAATAACAAGATCCCATATCTCGAAGGATTATACCTCGTATCTGAGTTTGGAACTTCATAATTTGATTTCCAATTATAAAATTCGAAGTATCTTCGTTGTCATGTAATTCTACGTTGTCATGGCTTTTCAAAGATTAGGACAAATCACTAACTTGATAAGAATAAATGAGCGCCTTTGGAGCAGTCCTCGTTAGTCATATAGCACAGATTGAGGCACCAAACTATAATAACGTAGTTGCTACTTGAATATGTATAGTTTGCTTGAACCTTGCTTAGATATAAAAACATAAACAATATTTCAACAGGAAAGGGAAATTACAATAACTAAATTTGACCCAAGTAACAAATATGGTAAGCTAAATAATAGTAGATTGTTTTACAAGGGACTAAACCATCCCATTATATACGAGGTTGTTATACTCCCGAGCGTAGCGAGGGAGGATGACAAGACCGAGTTATAATGGGTGGTTTTGGCCCGAGTAAAACACTCTACTTTTCACTTCGATTGCGAGAAAATAAAACAATTCAAAATTAGACAATTTTCAGAAATTTTATTAAAAATTAATCAATCTTCATAAAACATCACCAAGACGGTTCTATTTTCAAAAAAAAAGGATTGACGGAGCACCAAGAAGTCGAGTGTTTATGTAAGAGAACGAATGCTTTGTACGGGCTGATGATTTTAGACAAAAATTAAAAAGAAAAAATACTTTTTAGCCCGAGGTATTAAACTCGAGTTTTAGGCCCGATAAGCTACACTATTATAATACACTTTTTGAGCAAGAGAAGTGAAAAATCTATTAAATCGCGTTAAAAGCTCATCGTTGAATTGATAGAAGACCTACAGAATCACCAGACTTAATAATTGGCTTCTTATTATGAGTGAGTGAGAGACTTATTGTGAGTTGCCAGCTCCAAAAATTAAGATGTTAGATGCTCAAAATTTTCTTAATGTTCGAGTGAACGGAACCTTCCTATATTATGCTGGAACCAACAAAGATAACAGTGTCAACCAGGTGGTACCTGGTTACCTACCTATGTTGATATGTATGTATGCCTGAGGATAACTGGCGAGTAGATTATCCGATTTTCATGAAATTAACTCAAATATAACATATTGATATAGGGATTGACCGAAAAAGAGATGGATGGATTGTGTCAAGGGAATATGAGAATGAAAAGAGTGGGCACATATTTGAGGTCTGATAGAAGTAAGTAGAAGAAAACATATTGTATCATGGCACTTAGCGTGGGACAGGGCAGGAGGCTGATGAAAGTAAAGGGATAGGTAACATACATTAATAATGTTTTCGATAAGTGATTTTGTTTTGGAAGGGATGCAAATAGTATGACTAAAATAAATAATAGTGCCAAGTTACACAACGTCATCTAGCCCCACTACCTACTATATATTGTTGGCAACCCCTGACTAGCCTAAAAGTTGCAACAGGCGCCCGGCTGGCGCGTGGAAAGAAACAGGGTGATTGCGTCAAGCGCAACGGGCGGCGGCCGCGCCGGCCGGGGATTCATTCTTGTTTCGACTCTCAATGCAAAAACTTGTGCAGACTGTAGTTCTGTAACCTGGCGCTTAAATTATATTAAATAACTGTGATTCTTTGTATTACTAGAATATTATATCGTAATACACTGAATTTGACGACCTCTTCTTTGAATCGCCAAAGTCTTTTTGTGCATAGTAATCTACCTTTCTCAATCCTAGACAACATTTATATTCATTCACTGCATTAACTGCATACCGTTATCTCTTTCGTAATGAATGTCGGTACCTACACTCCTGTATATAGGTGTTAGGTACCTATATTGTTCTGTTAGTCGTGCCTTTGAGACGGCTGCTCCTAACAGCATGCAATTCCGCATTCACTCGATTGCCATTCATGACTCTCCTTTCAATAAAGCTTAATTTTGATGAATAATTATGATGGAAGTTTACCATTATAGGCTACTTCATAATTCCTTCAATTACTCACCCTCACATTACGTCACCCTCGGTGGGCGAGTCGACTCACACTTTACTTTCGTCTTGATTTTTTATGAAAGCTACAGGCGAACAAAAGAACTAAAGAAAATCAAAACTGAAACCCACCCTTTATGAAACATCGCTAGAACTCAATTTGAAGCGAACATTAGATCATCATGTGAAAAAAAAACAGATATTTTATTTTTTTAGACTGGCCTCATACAGCCGGAATCCCTCTCCTACAAGTACTATTTAGTTCCAGTTTTTAGTAGTAAAATTAGGAAACTTATAAAGTCAAGACAACCCAATATGAATTCAAGTTCACTCCAACCAGTTGTCAAATCACCGCGGCTGTATAAGAACTAAAGTAATTAGTTAAACAAAAGCGTTGACTTCAGATTTCTACGAATAAAGGTCGTTACTTTGATCCACTACCAATGAGAGCACTCACTGTTGCTAAGCAACTAAAAATAATAGCAGTCATTTAAATATTTTAAATAATCTTCTTAACACGTTGATAGCAAACTCGCACATGGGCGACCCGTGCCTGCCGTACAGTTGTGTTTTCAGCACTCAAAGTGTTAAGTAAGTTTTATTCTTCGTCGTACTCAGTTCAGTATGTTCATCAGTGAACACCATTTCTTAAACTAACGTCTAATTGTAGAACTTCTGTGATGAACACGGATAAAAATGTAGACACTTCATTTCCATAAGTGGAAGTTGTATTATGATTATTAGATTGACCGATGAATGGGTAGCACAATCCTTGTGTTAACTTCAACACGAACGGATATGGCAAATCATCGTATTGTTTTAAATTACTAGCTTTTACCAAAAATATATTTTTCTACCCCTAGGAACCTAAAGTACCTACCTAGTTTTTTTCTGGACGACTGTTTGCGAAGATTAGATACAAGCTCGCGTCTTTTCTCATGGATAAAAAGTAGCTGAATAAAATTTCTAGTTTAGAACTGTTTACGGCCATATTTTCAGGTCAATCCGTTCAGTAGATTTAGAAGAAGGAATATGTTCTCATTTTCACGTTTACTCACAAACAGGAGGTTAAAATAGGAAGAGTTCAGTGTCGTTTTCTATCAAATCAATGAAAAGTATAAATATGGCCTATTCATATATATAATAATTTTATATTATGTATATTATTTTTTTCTTTAAGTGTTTCATGCCGATGGACTCAGTCCAATAAAAAATTGAGTAGAATTTTATTTTGTTTACTGTTTATAAATATGAAGATAAGTAGAAGTTAAGAGTGCAGAATGGTTTAGAGTCTATGAAAACAAGCGAAAATAAATAACTAAGTACATAAATCAAACTTAAACTGACTTACTCAGTAAATTTACAGTTCTTCCTAATATTATTCTTTGCTGAAGGTTGTACCCATCCTGAAAGACTTTTATTGAGGTATGAGCAGCTTCTATTCTGTCTTTGGCTCTTTGGCAGTCAGCGGAAGCCCCGTCAAGTCCTTGACTTGGTCAGACCAGCCGGTCGTGATCGTCCGTGAAGTTTTTCCCACTACAACCAGTTGGTAAAGATTGAATGGCTAAATTTACAGTATGACATACCAATCGGCCCTGCAGGTTCAACTAGAAAATTGTATCTAAATTGTACTATAGTTTTTTGCTGGTTATCTTAAACCCTCGTAACAGTCATTGCGAAACAACCTACTACACACCACCTGTTCCGTACCGGAATAGCTTCCTCATTATATATTAAATAGGTATCTGCCTAAATTTGTGACATCTTACCCTGGAGACAACCAGATATCATAAGGGTCGTGAGAGTTTGAGGCATATCCTGATTTCAAATTTCGCGCGCTGAGCAATCCTCAAACTCAGGCAATTTCTATGTGCATGACGCGACGCAGGCGCACTCTGTGTTGTCGTTTTATTCGAAAGCGCGAGCTTCGTCCCGGCTCCTTACAACAAAATTCAAAAACCCTAGCTAATTGTGTGATAACTGCGAGTGTTTGTGACCACCATAAACTGGGGATCAGCACCAAGCGTCCTGTGTCATATTTCATTTCTGTCGTGCCCAAAAATAAGGATTTTCAACCAAAACCCTGATCCATCGCCGAACAACCTCGGACGGAACGCGAGGCCGTGGAAGGAGATCCAGGTGAGCCTTATACGGCTCAGCTTTCCTTTATGTGTAGTGAGCTAGGCGGCTGAAACTTTTGTCACAGGTAGGGCTACACCTAGGAAGCCTAAATCTGAAATGGCGTAGTGCGGAAACGAATAGTTTTTGAGATATGAATTTTTGAAAATTCCAATTTTTCACGTAATTTCGTCAAACTTGATGTTATTGTTTGCTATTGATTGCAAATTATTTGGTAATCTGACAATGACAATGACATTTCTCGTGGTTTTTGTGGCAATTTTTTGGTAATCTGACAATGACAATGACATCTTTTTTGTTTTCCCGCCGGTTTTTGTTGATTGTTTGATTGATTGAATTGAATTGTAAAAAATGACTCAGATAAACAGTAGGTTATTAGGTTTTTTTTTTATAACCACCCGGAAATCCTTCTCACAAAAGTAGGTTCTAGGACACCCTGACTTGAGTAGATTAGGTTCGAAATCTAACACAGACCGACACAGAGCACCCCGATGCTACCTAGTGTTGTGGTCCCTACCCCTAGAGTGTGTATAAAAAATGCGTGAGTGAGAGTTCTGGCGAGAGCCCATACCGGAGTCAAATATCCATTTTTATGATTCGAAACGGGATTTTAGAGTGCTCATAGATCCTAGGTTCCCCTTCCCTAACACTACCGCATCCCCCCCTCTCCCGATAGTGTGTTTTGGTGTATATTGTTTACGTTTTTTCCATACTTAACCTCAAAACTAAATTATTATTTTTCTCGGAAACTATGAGTTTCCGTACTTCACCCTTTTAGGGGGAGGGTCTTCCCCCCCTCCCCCACCCCTCCCACCCCCTTACCCCCCAAAAGCTCACTACACATAAAGGAAAGTCCTTCCCCTTATACTCTTCACGACATAAATTTGGTCCATTCGAGCTGGATCGGTGTTGTTTCCCAGTGTTTAGTTGTCACAAGTTTCCTTGTCCCCGTAGAAATCGTTGCGACGTAACACGTCCCGATCAAAATGGCGGAACAAGATTTATTTGAGCGCGTTGTCATACTTGACGAGTTAAAACGAACTTTGGAATTCTTTCCATCAGATGAACAAAAGTTCCTAGCAAGATCCAAAGATATTGTAGTCTCTCAAAGAAAGTTTCTCAAATTGCAATCAAAAATTGAGAAAGTTCTCATGAAGAATGGTACTTTCGATAAAGATAAACAATTAAGTAATCGAAACATTTTCAATGATTATTATTATACGATAGTAGGTCACGTTGAAAATATTAGACGAAGCCAGAATGAAGTGAGACGCATGAGTAGCTCGTTTTCCACTCCTGCACCCGTACCTACGGTATGTAGTCATGAGAAATTACCTACTCTGCCATTGCCATCCTTCTCAGGCGAGCCGACTGATTGGCAGTCGTATTTTGATTTATTCATGTCTCTTGTCCATAGGAATACCAAGTACTCGGATATTGAGAAGTTTAGGTACTTATTGTTGACATTAAAAGATGAGCCACTCAATCTCATTAAATCAATCCCAATCACGGACGAAAACTATTCAGTCGCGTTTGATATTCTTATTTCTCGTTACCAAAACAAACGAGCAATTGCATCCAAGCACATAGATCGCATCATGGATATCGAAACTTGTTCAGAATCCATTCAAAGTTTACGTAAATTACTGAACACGTACCAAGAAAATATTCTAGCATTAGAAAGGTTGCAATTTCCCGTTGATCAGTGGAGTTTCTTACTTTTAAGTATTTTATTGCGTAAAATACCTAACGCATTGCGTAAACGTTTCGAGTTGTCTTTAGCAAAACCGACGGACATTCCGAATGTCAAGACATTGGTGAACTTTCTCGAACGCGAACTGGCAGCTAGCGAGATTTCAGATCCCGGCAGCATCGGTAGTAAAAAAGTTGGTAATGTGGGTAGCGGCAGGGTTTCTGGGCGCTTCGGTAGCACTACTGCGCCAGCGCAAGCACCCCCGCAGCACCGGCGTGTTTTCGCGGCTAACGTTCAACCCGAGAATAACGCGACCAAATCTCAACCTTATACTAACGGTAATAAGGACAAAAATTGTTTGTGTTGTGATGCCACTCACTATTTAACGAAGTGTAGCAAGTTTTTAAATCTATCTCCGTCCGATAGGTACAACTTACTGAAGGGCAAAGATGTGTGTTATAACTGTTTAAGCGTAGGTCATGATGTACGACAGTGCAAGTCAAACTTTGTGTGCCGTTCTTGTTTCAAACGGCATCATTCGTTGATTCATTTCGATAACGTAGATAGTCACGCTATCTCGCTCTCTCCCGCTGCGCAGGAGGTCGAAGGTCTCGCTTGCACTTCAACCCCGGACCTTGCTAACACACAGCTAGTGATGACATCGTCGATAAACCATACGGCGCCGGCGCCCGATATTTGCGCGACATCCGAGGCTCCGTCTACACATACGCAAACCGTACTGCTATCTACGGCTCTCGTCAACGTATACGTAGGTTCGGAAAAGCGATCGACTGTGCGCTGTTTAATTGATACTGGTAGCCAGGGAACCTTCATTACGGAGGCCTGTGTGCAGCGCCTAGGCTTAGAGCGACGTAGGACGAATGTACCTGTGTACGGAATAGGTGATAGTAAGCCGGTACTACCAAGGGGCGTTATTTCATGTTCTATCACGCCGACGGATACTAACCAACCTTCTGTCCCAGTTGAGGCGCTTATCCTACCCAAACTTACACGTAAAATTCCCAGTATGCCATTGCCACATATAGGGTGGTCACACATAAAAAATCTAAAGTTAGCGGATCCTTCGTTCCATGAGCCTCAAGAGGTTGAAATGTTAGTAGGAGCGGACATACTATCCCACATACTGTTGGGCAACATTGTTACTGGTTCACCAGGCTCTCCAATCGCGATGAATAGTATTTTTGGGTACTTACTACTAGGTACAATTTCGTTCGAGTCTTCGACATCCGTTCCGATTCAAGCATGTTTCAGCTCATTTAACATTGACGACGGCTTGAAAAGGTTTTGGGAGCTGGAGTCAATGCCTGAAGAAAGGGTACTTACTCCAGAAGAAAGTTTGTGTGAGCAAATATTTGAAAATTCACATACCCGTGACGATAGCGGGCGTTACGTAGTAGCACTGCCCTTCAGGCCGGACGCCCAGCCCTTAGGTGAATCTAGGGATTCGGCCCTCGCTCGGTTTCATAAGTTAGAGCGTAGATTAGAACATAACCCTAAACTTAAGGCTAATTATCAAGCTTGTTTACAAGAATACCTCGACCTCCACCATATGGAACCGATCGAGGGCGCCCCACTGTCGGGCCATGCCTATTATATTCCGCACCACTGCGTGGTCAAGGAGTCGAGTGAGACCACGAAAACTCGCGTTGTCTTTGACGCAGGAAGTAAAACATCGAATGGAAACTCACTCAACGATATTTTGTTGACAGGCCCTAAACTACATCAGGATATCGTAGATATTTTACTAAAGTTTCGTATACATCGCATCGCGATTACGACCGACGTCAAACACATGTACCGAAATATTCTTATCCGGGAATCAGATAGGGACTTCCAACGCATTCTATGGCGAACATCGCCGGAAGAACCTATCCGCGACTTTCGCCTTCTCACAGTCACGTTCGGTGTAAGCTCGTCCCCCTACTTAGCCCTTCGTACCATACGGCAGTTGGCTCTTGACGAGGCGTCTCGGTTCGGCCAAGCCTCGGCTGTTCTATTAGACCAGGTTTTTGTCGATGACGTCATCACTGGAGAGTCCGATGAAGATAAGGCCCTTTCCCTCGCCCACGAGTTAATAGGTATTTGTGCGACGGCCGGCTTCGAGCTACGTAAATGGCATAGCAACTCGCCAGCGATACGGGCTGCAGTGCAAACGCCAGTGGTTCAGGGTGAGCGCACTGATAATGTACCATTCGCACCTATGGAGAACGATCATCAAACTAAGGTCCTAGGGCTTCAGTGGAACCCAGAGACTGACCAGTTCACCTTCAGCGTGCAATGCGTGTCAGACAAAATCACCAAACGTACTATTCTTTCACAAATTGCTAAGATTTACGATCCGATGGGTTGGTTGTCCCCCGTAACCGTGTACGCGAAGCACTTAATGCAGTTACTGTGGATTTCCGGCGTCAGCTGGGATGATCGCCCCCCCATAAACATCGTGAATGCTTGGGTAGCCTTTGTTGAAGAATTACCACTCTTGTCGCATGTTTCCATTCCTCGACAGGTTTTTTTCGATGCGTGTACGTTTCAGCTGCACGGCTTCTCTGACGCATCGGAGAAAGCCTACGCTGCTTGTGTTTACGTACGTCTAACAGACAGTAACGGAGTATCTAGTGCTTATCTCGTACTTGCGAAAACACGCGTCGCTCCTATATCACCTTGTCTATCCATACCACGCCTGGAGCTTATGGCAGCAGTGTTGTTAGCGTGGCTCATTGATAAGGTGATACGTACATACCGCGGTCGCATAGGTAGGGATAAGGTATATGCCTGGTCGGACTCGTCTATAGTGCTAGCGTGGCTTCGATCTCCTCCGTATGAGTGGAAAATCTTTATTTCAAATCGTACGAGTGAAATACTTACTCTCGTACCTACTGATCGGTGGAGACATGTCCCATCCGCGGACAATCCGGCGGACGCACCGTCACGTGGAATGTTACCTTCCACCTTTTTACAAAATGACATGTGGTTTCACGGCCCTAAGTGGCTATCCCAAGACTCTTCGTTGTGGCCTGTACAAAAGGAAATACCTTGTACGAGCGAAGAAAAGCGTAGCGTCCCCCTAACTTCAGTAATATCAGCTCTGCCCGTGTCAGTGCAGGACATTGACCTAATTAGCAGGTTCTCGACCTTGAATAAATTAGTTCGAGTCACAGCGCTCGTTTTCCGATTTTATAATCGTCTTAGGCGTAAGGTTATTAAGTTATTTCCAGCTTACATTACCGTCCCTGAGTATAATTTTGCACTAAATCGACTGATCTATTTAGTGCAACAGTCCACATTTCCTGACGATATTAAAGGTATATCTCAGAACAAAAGTGTTTCCAACCAATTACAACGACTTAGTCCATTCATCGATGAAAATAAGTTTTTACGTGTCGGAGGGCGCATACATAAATCACTGTTACCGTTTCATTCAAAACATCAATTAATTTTACCCAAACGGCATCATTTAACTAATTTAATTATTGATGACGCTCATGTAACTCATTTGCACGCGGGTATACAAACCGTCCAATACCTACTCTTACAGAAGTTCTGGATATTGTCTAGTCGCGACATCATTCGTCAACGCATTCATCGTTGTGTGCGTTGCTTTCGTATGCGTCCCGTGAACGTACAGCCGAGTATGGCTCCTCTGCCTGCTGTGCGCGTGCGACCAGAGCGCCCATTCCTAAAGACTGCCGTGGACTATGCTGGCCCATTTTACGTTCGAGCGAATAAAGTTCGCAATGCCAAGGTAGTTAAATGCTACGTGTCTGTCTTCATGTGTATGAGCGTAAAGGCCATACATCTCGAACTTGTGTCGGAACTAACAAGTGACGCTTTTCTAGCTGCTTTACGTCGATTTACATCGCGCCGTGGTTTGTGCACGGATATTTACTCCGACTGCGGAAAAAACTTTGTTGGCTGTAACAATCAATTAAAAGAATTATACGAATTCTTAAAAGCTGACTCCGTTCAAAATGAGTTGAATTCCCAAACATTGCAGCAGGGTATTACCTGGCACTTTCAACCACCATATGCTTCACATTTTGGTGGCCTTTTTGAGGCGGGCGTTAAAAGTTTCAAACACCACCTACTGCGGGTTGTAGGAACTCAAACTTTAACATATGACGAGATACATACATTATTGTACCAAATAGAGGCGGTATTAAACTCTCGGCCCCTATGTTTGGTAAGTTTTTATTTTATTTTTATTTTTATTTTTATTTATTCAGGAATAACAGACAGCTACAATATGTATAGTAAAATTTACATTAGGTAGGTACATAATGATAAAAAACTAAATATATTTTATGTAACAATACTGCAGCCCACGGCGTTATCCACAATTTAAATCAAAAAAAGTACTGAAAATGCGCCACTAGAGGCAAAATCATACATAAATAGAAAGTAAATACATTATATTAAATCTAAAACTAAAATTAAGCTAAACGTCATTAAATTATTATCATAGTTTTATCCTACTGCTAGACATAAGCCTCCCTTTGATTTTTATTGAATTATTAATTATTGAATATTGCCTAAGTTATTGAAGATTAACTTCCTGAATTTCCACCTTGAGCATGCAAAAATATCAATGTCTATAAATTTTGAATTATATGACTCAACCATTCGACGCACCGGACCACGCAAACCAGAATTAGTTCGACAGGTGTTGGTGGAGAAGAGGGTACCTGCGCGTACTTGACGCCTGTGAACAGTACGAGGCACTGAGTAACATAATTTACTAGTGAGGTCAATAGCATCAAAGTTATTGTGAACAATATCGTAAAGAACATTGCATTCTAAATAAGTACGTCTAGCCTCTAGAGTGGGAAGTTTATAATTTAGCAACAATTGCGAATATGACATCCGTGAACCATGACATCTGTAGTGCAAAGAGCGAAGAAACTTACGCTGGACTTTTTCGATCTCGTTTATGTATTTTTGATAGAACGGGTTCCAAACAGTTACAGCATACTCTAGTTGAGACCGAATTAAAGTATAATATAAGTATAGGTAAGTGGTGGGTCGCTTGAATTCGGTAGAGGATCTCATAACAAACCCATACATTTTAAACGCCTTACTTACAATCTTCTCCACATGCTGGTCTAAGTGAAGTTTACTGTCAAACAATACGCCAAGGTCCCGAACTGAAGTAATATTACAGAGAGTGGCATTGCAAAGATTATAGTTATAGTCGATGACGTTAATATTTTTTGTATAGTGTATGTAGCTACATTTAGGTATACTAAGGTGTAGCTTGTTATTTACACAGTATAACGTTAATCTATCGAGGTCCTCCTGAAACATCCGACAATCCTCAAAAGTCTTTATAGATTTATACACCTTTAGGTCATCTGCATACAAAACAAATTTAGAGTTTCTAAAGCACAAGTCAATGTCATTGATATAAAGAACGAATAAAAGTGGCCCCAGGATTGAGCCCTGAGGCACTCCAGATGTAATGCGGATGGTAGTAGATTGGAAACCGTTGACAACGACCTTCTGTGTTCGATTTTGTACATATGAAGAGAACCAGCGCAGTAGGTTTCCTCGTATACCATTAAAGGCAATTTTACTCAAAAGTATCTCATGATCAACCTTGTCGAATGCTTTTTTGAAATCTGTGTATACTGCATCCACCTGTACACCTTTATCAAGATTTTCGAATAAGTAGTCTGCAAAGATTAACAGATTAGTAGTGGTAGAACGCCGCTTAACAAAGCCGTGCTGCTCCTGAATTATGATGTTATGCAGAGATGGATAGATTTGATTGTGTACTAGTCTTTCAAAGAGCTTCGACAAGGTTGACAAGATTGAAATGGGTCTATACTGTTCGACATCATGCACTGAACCACCCTTATGTACAGGGGTAATGTTAGCCCTTTTCCAAACTTCAGGGAATACACCTTCTTGCAAACATTTATTATAGATAATATGGAGCGGTCTATAAATGCTAACTGCTGTGTATTTGAAGAACGATGAAGGAAAACCATCAGGACCAGCTCCTTTAGAAGCATCGAGTTGTTTAAGCTCTTTTTTTAGATCCTTATCATCGATATATAAATTAGTAATTAAGTTATCATGAGTAGCAAAATGAGGCGGTGGACTCCAGCTGGGCAACGCCGGCGATGCGGGCTCAAACACAGATAAAAACTAGTCAGAGAACATGTTACAGACTGCATCTGGGTTCTCCGTCCTTCGATTCTGGTAATGCATAAGAGATGGGATACCTTTTCTACTTTTACGATTAGAAACATACGACCAGAAATGCTTAATATTATAGATAACATTGTCCTCAACTGAATTAATATATGTAGCGTAGCAAGCCTTGCACATAACTTTAAATGTTTTCCGACATTCAGAAAATTTATGGTAATCATGACCGTTTTTTGACTTCTTCCATTTAATCCAAAGATGTTGTTTTTTTCTAAATATTTTAATTAGTTCAGAAGAGAACCAGACAGGGAAATCAAACGACCGAGGCTTGGATAGGGGAATGTAAGGTTTAATTATGTCATGCAGCATGTTATAGAAGATGTCCAAGGCTTCTTCTGCCGGAAGGTGATCCAGCAAGTGGTACCAATCGGTCTCGTTAATTTTTTGATTTATAAGAGTATAATTTGCCTTTCGAAAATTATATTTTGTCATTGGCTTTCTTTTCATAACAAGAACGGATAAACTTACTGGAGCATTCACAAAAAATGGGGTGTGATGTGGGACAGCTGGAAGGAGAGGATCAACTACAGTACCCACTATGCATGGCGTATTGGAGATAAACAAATCCAAGATGACACCATTACTATTAGGAGTATTGTGAAATTGAAGTGCGTTTAAAGTTGACATGAACTGTTGGAGCTGTGCGCATATAGGTTCCATTCCTGTACATACTAAACCATCGCCGGCTTCAGAGGCCAAGCTCCACTTTATAAGTGGGAGATTATAATCGCCAACAACATAAACATTAAATACATTAGGCTCAATAAGCATATCCTGGAGAGAATCCAAATGGGAAGCATATACGTTGGTAGAAACCCAGCCCGGTATATATGCAGCACTAATTAAGTGTATTTTTGACTTGTCGCTGCTAGGAAGAGCCACCATTAGATGCTCAATACATGGTATGGGAACATAATGCGGACTTCTAGTCATGTCATATAAAGATGGACGCAGTTCTCGAAGCACCGCGATAAGAACTCCACCACCGTCATTTTTATTTGTAGCAATTCGATCTCGATCACACCTAAAGACTACATAGCGAGGGTCAATGAACTCACTGTTATCAATATCTGGTATTAGCCAAGTCTCTGTTATAACAATAACGTCATAAGAAAATGACAAAACATTCATAAAAAGAGTATGCAATTTCGTTCTCATACCTCCGCAGTTTTGGTAATATACCGTTAATTGTTTTGGTGTACTATCCATAAGAGTCCCGGAACACAACAAACTCATGTGAATATAACAATATTGTGTGCTTACCGTTAACGAGACCAAAACTTATGAAACCCAAGAATCCTGGTTCCTCACTCAGTTCACTGACAGGTAAAAGTTTAATACGAACTATTAAATTTAGCTTTTTGCATAATAAACTATAGCCTATCATGTTCACCCTAGTAGTAGGTACAGCGTAAATTGAAAAAGTTTGATCGAAAAAGCCCAACGTGTTCATCATAATAGCATATAGAAAGTCACAATATTCGCCGAAAAGACAACAGAAAACTAGTTGATTCACTAACATAATAATAATTATAACCGAACCGAGATACATGCGAATGACTGAGTCATACAAAAATAATAGATTGTAGTGAAGTTTGCTGAATAAAATTAAAATGACATGACGTATTATTGCAATAGCAAAATAGTAGCTTTTTCGGTCCTGATTTATAAAATAAATTGATACACAGGTATTTTTGCTTTTGTTACGCAAAAACTTGCGTAATAATAATATTATGTGCATTAAATAATTGATATAAAAATAAATACGACTATTAAAATTAATGTACAACAAATCAAATTTTAGATTATCTAAAAATGCGTTGTATATAAAGTAAATTTCATAAAATACATGCGATAACTTGTACACAAAAAGAGTTAATTGTTCATATAACAGGAAGTACATTTTTCTCAATAAAATTAACTCGATATAATAAATTATTACGTGATCCAAAAAAACTATCTTTACAAGACTCGAATAAAAAAATAACAAAATAATAATTACACAAATATTGAAATCAACTGAATGGTTTTTTACTGGCAAAAATAAGTGAAGTAATGAAATAAAATAATTATTAATCGAACTAAATACAAAAAATAATTTAAATTCATTTATAACATGCAAGGCTTTGTACTTATAAAGCGTAATAGGCCTAAATGTAAATATTTCTTTAAAATAAAAATTAATTATTGGAAGGTTTAATCCTCTTGAGGTCACTTTGTCCTCGAATTGCAAACGCAGTAGTGTCATCCCGCTCGCGTACCAGGATAGTCGCGTTTTTGACCCACGCATATTTATAGTTGTGTTTCTTGGCGGCTTCGCGTGTCTCACGAAATAATTGTTTCTTCTTCAGTGTTAGGTGTTCATTAATGTAGATCGACGTGGAAGTGCCTGAGATGCCGACCTGGTCAGTTTTTAGTGTTTTAGCTTTCCGGAATGCACTCAGTAGGTTATCGCGCTGTAAGCGTGAAGTGAATTTAACAATAACATTCTTAGGTCTGTTGTTTTGTTGATGTGCGTGCGGCACCCTGTGCACGGAAACGATGCTACTAGGCAAAATCTGACTTTTTAGTGCAGTTCCTATGGTCTCAATGAGAGATGGAAGGTGTTCATTTCGCTTCTCAGGTAAGTTGCCTATCTCGACATTACACTGACGTGCCTGCTGCTCCAATATGTCGAGTTTGGACTCAAGAATCTGGACTGTTGATTCTAGCTCCGCCGACCCAGTGCTGTTCATTTCCTCCACACGACTCTTTAGAAGTTCGTGCTCTTCAGATTGGCTTTGAGCACTGGTCTGTAAGCAGATAATATCGTCACGAAGGCCAGAGACGCGTTGCTTCAGAAGGGTTTGCTCAGAACGTAGACTTCTTATCTCATTTTGGACATCAGTTAGTGTGGATTTTATGTCGTCACGTATCTGGTGCATATCTTTATTCATTTCATCACGCCATGAGCTGAGAGTTCTGTGCAAATTTTTTGTAAATGATTCAAAATCGGCGTTTGTTAAGGAATTTACGCACTTTTGCTGACGTTGGGCCTCGCGAGGCTGATTCATTGCATCAGTGTAAGTAGTGCTACATGCTATCAGGGCGCTGTGGTCCAGGAGATTGTCACAAGACATGTCCATGGAAGTATCACTAAGTTCGGACTCAAGCGATCCCTTACCATTAACACCCGCCCACTTTCTTATAGGTGGCCCACTGACGGCTATTCCAGACGTCCTTCTGACAGAGTCTAATCCAAGCCGACTACTTAGATGGCGGTGGGTACAACAGTGTCTGCAACATTTCTGGAAGCGTTGGAGTCAGGAATATCTCCATGAAATCCAACAACGAAACAAATGGTATCGCGATCAGGGTTCCCCTATTCGTGAAGGTAGCATCGTAGTGGTGCGTGATGATAACCTTCCACCCCTTCAATGGAAGTTAGCTCGCGTGCATGCACTTCATCCTGGCTCGGATAATATTACGCGAGTAGTTACCCTACAGTCGGGAAATACCTTCTTCAAGAGAGCAGTTGTTAAAATTTGCCCTCTTCCGCTTGAATAAATTCTAATATGCACTTTCTAGACGAAATTCCTCACTTTTACTTAGCGTTATAATAAATGAGGGATTTTATTTATTACTTTTCATTTTGTTTAAACTTTTATAAATTTCATTTTATTTATTATATATTATTTAGTGTTCGTTAAAATAATTGCATTATTTCAAGGTGAGCGGCATGTTCCGTACCGGAATAGCTTCCTCATTATATATTAAATAGGTATCTGCCTAAATTTGTGACATCTTACCCTGGAGACAACCAGATATCATAAGGGTCGTGAGAGTTTGAGGCATATCCTGATTTCAAATTTCGCGCGCTGAGCAATCCTCAAACTCAGGCAATTTCTATGTGCATGACGCGACGCAGGCGCACTCTGTGTTGTCGTTTTATTCGAAAGCGCGAGCTTCGTCCCGGCTCCTTACAACAAAATTCAAAAACCCTAGCTAATTGTGTGATAACTGCGAGTGTTTGTGACCACCATAAACTGGGGATCAGCACCAAGCGTCCTGTGTCATATTTCATTTCTGTCGTGCCCAAAAATAAGGATTTTCAACCAAAACCCTGATCCATCGCCGAACAACCTCGGACGGAACGCGAGGCCGTGGAAGGAGATCCAGGTGAGCCTTATACTCTTCACGACACCACCTTAATTTATAAACAGTTCGAAACACTACATCTAACTTAAAAAGTCTTTCTTAAGTGAAATGTATTTTCTTTTTGAGAAAACATACCTTCCCTAACCATAATTTACGATTCACACTTACCGGCACGCGTCGGAAAGCATCGGAGCATTTTAAAACGAGAAGAAGAAATTGAATCGTCCACAAAGTAGTTAAGTTCCTTATTTGCATGCAATTTACGCAGATTTGAGCTTTGTCAAACTCAGACATAAATAGATCCGTAAGTAGATAAAGTTGTAATAGATGCGTAAATTGCAAGCAAATAAGGAATTTACTGCTTTACGGATGTTTCAATTTCCTTTAGCATGTTATAAAATGTGCTCCGACGAGCTTTGAGGCGCGCCGGTACGTGAGAATCGTACATTAATCCCTACCAACTAATTGGACAATGTGTGAAAATTCTTTCAATCGTAATTCCCCATGAGTCAGCCTGAATGCTCAGGGGCTATGACTACTTAACTATAATAGTGGTTGTCCATAAAAGTACTTAGATTTTATCGCATCCACGTAAAAAAGCTCATAAAAGGCACGTGAGCTTTTAGACTTTGTATGATCAAAAGTAAGTCAAAATCTCTTTATGATAAAGATATTAAGAGATAAAGAGACCACTTTAAGTTCTTTAGGTTGTGATTTTTTGCTTCTGATTATACACTGTTTCTAATATGACCAAGCTCGAGAAAAACAGCTTACTTTATGTCTATAAAAGCATAATAATAATATTAAGTATAGTTTTTTATAGTGATCCTATAACAATATTAATTTCTGATTTGCTATAATTTTATTCCAATATTGTTGTCTTATTTGGACTAATTCGTATCATAAAAAAATAAAAATAAGGTGTATATTATCGTTCATAGTAGAAAAAGTTTTTTTTTTTTTTCAACAGTAAGTTATCGAACATTTAACATTAGCTCATTGATTAAATTCTTATTTAAATAAAGTAAATAAATAATAAATAAATAAATAATGCAGGACGAAATCACACAGCATCATGTAGCCCCAAACTAAGCAGAGCTTGTATCATGGGAACCACATGATTGATATATTACACATATATATATATATATATATGTGTAATATATATACATACATATCATACATAGAAACACCCAGACCCGAGACAAATATCTACAGAACATGCAAACATTTGTCCCGCAGCGGGAATCGAACCCGCAACCTTCTGTGTCTCAGGCGGACCTTCGCCCACTGCGCCACAGAGGCCGTCAAAGTACACCAGGCGTCCTTATTTTTACATATCCTGTCCTGTTTTAATTATCTATCCAAAGGTTGTCTGGAAGCGATAAGACCGCCCATTGTACCTTTTATTTATGTTTAGTTACTATCTGTTGTTTCTAAAATTAAAGTGTACAATACAATAAAGAATTTTCATTTCAGAAGGTTGCGGGTTCGATTCCCGCTGCGGGACAAATATTTGCATGTTCTGCGGATATTTGTCTCGGGTCTGGGTGTTTTCTATGTATGATATGTATGTATTTACAAAAAAAATAATGTATCTATGTAGTATATCAATCATGTTGTTCCCATAATACAAGCTCTGCTTAGTTTGGGGCTACATGGTGCTGTGTGATAACGTCCAGGATTATTTATTATTATTTTTTTTTTTTTTATTCATTCATTTATGCATTAGCAGATAACAAGTACTTATTGGGTATTATTTATAATTATTTATAACTAGCTGTGCCCGCGACTTTGTCCGCGTGGAATAATGACTTTGGGCAGCATTTTTGGACATCTTTTGGTTTATTTTGGGTTATAAACAGTCTTTTAAGTATTTAAAAAAAATCTACAGTAACCCTTCTCTATATTAGATATTAGACGTATAGCCATCGGGGATCAAAGCATACAGGGTGCCTAGTGCGAGTTTTTTACCAGCTCGATCGCGTTTGCGTTTACGCAAATTTATATGAAATCGAGGTAGCGCCATCTAGTGAAAAACTCGTGGCACTGACTCCTTTCCATACAATTTCCCGTAAACGCAAACCCGATCGAGCTGGTAACAAAACTCACACTAGGCACCCTGGCTGCTCGAATTGCTAACACGTGACAGAGCCTTATATAGCTGACGTATAATGAGAAAGCTTACCTACTATCCAACTTACTAAATAGGCTACATTTTATTTCTCTACAATGTCTAAAAGCAGAATTATGAACGAAAAACTAATCATTCGCTTACCCTTGATACCATAACAGTATACAAGGTGGGAAAAATCAATGGACCCTGAAGGGAAACCACTTTAAATCCTTATGATAGATTATTTTACTAAAAGGAAACATTCCTTTATTTTTAAAAAGAAACAAAACTACATTAAAAGCTTTTCTAAAATTTGCTTGCTTCACCCGGGAATCCAACAAACTAAAACTTTTAAAATAAACTTCGCTATTTTATTTTATTAATCGATAGGATCAATGTTCAGAATAAAATCTCTCGAATAAATATTTGGTTTTGGAATAAAAAAGATCATGAAATCAAGCATTAATTGTATTTCATCATCAATTCTGATTCGTTAGACACGTAAACAAGAAAGAACATTATTACCTAGCAAGACATTGATACTTGAACTATTTACAAAATTACTTTAAACAAAAGTCCCTATCTTTTTTATTATATCTTCCACGTACAGACAGCGATCGGTTACGTTTTTATTACATGTATATAGATGACAAGCTCCATCGGGCCAAGTGATTAATTAATATCTTTACTTCATTACTTATCACAAGGTCATTATGAATATCTATTGCTACTTGATCATCGGGCAATCTGTAATCAGCAATTGGCAATAATATGGATGCTTAGTTACCAAAGATTTAATCAGGTAATTAATCACATTTCAAACCTAACTTAACCAACAGATTTCAATTTGAGAAGAGGGTGTGAGAGGGTTAAGAAAAAATAAAATATATAAAATAAATATTTATCTGCTCAATAAGCGATAGACATTATTAATATAATATATCTGAGTTGTTCATTTTCTGTTCTGCATGCAGAGTAGCATACTTTGAAATGTTATAAAATTGTTAGGTAATTATTTCAAGTTACCATAACCTTCTTTATCTATAAAAATATTTTAAAAAAATCTAAATTTATTGATTGAATGTATCAATTTGACATGCCTATTTTAATGTGTATAATCCGAAGCTGAATCTTATAATGTTTTTTTATGATAACTGAAGATGGAGTCCATAACATCAGATGGACCATGTGGCTCACCTGATGTTAAGTGGTGACGATTACTTATAACAAAGTATTGCTTCAAAGGTCATGCATGATTGGAACATGACCTACGATCAAACGTTCTGCATCAATCAACTTGAAGCATCGCGCCTGTTATTTCACCAGCATCCACACTCTTCAAACCGAAACACAGCAATGCAGCTTCGCTGCAGAAATATAGGCATAGTGGTTGCACTTCCTCGGATGAGCCACAAAGAACTCTATTATTACTAAAAATAGAATATGTCCGGGTTATTTAATTATTTCAATAGTTATTATCATATTGCCCTCTCATATTGTTCATTTTTTTTAATACGCCGAGTCCATAATGTCCAATTAATCACTTGATTGGATTATATATTTGTCATGGACAACTAATATATAATCCAATCAATAAAGACGTATTTCAATCATATTAAATTTACTTATAAATACATTTGAAACGAATTAATCTATATATTTATAACTAGGTGGGTATTTAATGTTTCTCGATATACATTTGGATAGGTATGAATGCTTAATTGCAGATTAATTCGTTTGGCATTAGATTTTTAGATTTGATTCGATTTTTAGAATTTGACATGGCCGTGGCCGTATGGCATTACACTTTGCAAAAAACTTAGCAACGCTTAATCTATCTTTAATTTACCTCTAAACTAGCAATTCTTGTATATATGTATGGGTATATATATAAACTGAATCGATCTAGCTAGGTTTTATTTTTAGAAAACGAAAAAAAAAACAATAAAATCTTGGTCATTCAGCCTGCGCACATTGGACGACAAACGTCAGCGATTAAACGCTACGATAAGCAGCGGGGGACAATTTTCATACATGTTCAAAGCTCCGCACACACGGCGACAATCGCGACAGCAAGATGTGACAAACGCTCGCGACTAAGCGCGACGACAAAGCGTCGTGTTTGCGAGGTCTGTAATATTTTTCATTGTGTGTGACGCTTTGATATTGAATAGAATCGCACAATAAAAAATATTAAATTTGCTTCGGCCCGCTATAATAGTCTGTATTAATCCGATCACAAACGGATTAGAATGAATCTTGGAATATACAGATTCCATCATCATCATCATCAGCCTATAGCAGTCCACTGCTGGACATAGGCCTCCCCTAATGAGCGCCATTGCGCCCTGTCCTGAGCTCGACGCATCCAGCTTCTACCAGCAGCCTTTCGCAGATCGTCATCCCACCTGGCCGGAGGGCGTCCTACACTACGTTTGCCGAGCCGCGGTCTCCACTCAATACACATTCCATGTTATATCTATATTGGTTCAGCCGTTACAGAGTTGAGTGGGAATAAACATACAACACACACACACACAAATTTTTGTATTTACAATATTACAGTATAAACATATTCCAAGTGATATCCAAATTGGTTCAGCTGTTGCAGAGTTCCACACCATTGCGATAAATAGTAACAGTATATATCAATGGAATAAACATACAAACACACAAACTTTTGTATTTATAACATAACTAAAACACATACTTACACACACACACACACACACACACACACACACACACACACAAATGCGATTGAAATAGAACAGTCGTTGTAATATTTAAAATTCTTTATAAAATTACCATTGCTGCTTTGTTGTTGTTACCTACCTATCTTTTTACTCTTTATTGTTTAGTTTTTGTGATTAGTAACATACTCATCTTCTAACTTATCGTCCTAACGCATATTACGAGCTGTTTACAAAATGTGGATTCAAATTGGTTTATGTACAAATTATGTTTAACTAGCCTATAACTTAACATTGTAAAACTGTAAATCCTTATTTAAATAAAATAAAATAAATAAATAAACATTAAACTTTCTGTTTAGCGCTCGGCGGAGCAACACGTCTGCGGAGTTCTGCGTCGTTGTTGTTTTTTAGCGACGTCGACGTTGGTGGACAGCGAGTCGATCATTCCTGAGGATGCCTTATGGGGAAGGCGAAACATTGTCGAATTTCTGTTGAGTTTCTTGTGTATTTATGTGTGTGTCGTTTCTCCAAGCTAAATACAGGTTAACGTGTTGTTTTTATTGGTGGAAGAGTAAGTAGACGGTTGCATTTATTAATGATTGCATGTTTGCTTGTTCTTTCTCTGATTTGCATGTGAATCTGCGGGCGGGAGGGCGGTGCATGCGTATGCATTTTGTGGAACTTGTCAGAGAAAGTTAGCGGAATTTGTACTAAATATCTTGTCTTATAGAATATCTTGTAATGGATTTCCGCAAAGTCACGCCTGAGTCAATTAAATAAACATTACTTTGAAAAACACACAGCCCACTTAGACACCAATATATTTCATACAAAATAATATCGAAGTAACAGTGAATATCCAATGTGTTGTGACACGTACTTAAAAACTCCCAATCATTACTGTTGCGTCGCTGCTCGCTGTTCTCATCAATAATTCAGTGACGGAACTCTATCTGTGCCACCGTACCGCCGCTAACGAGATTATGTGGACACCGAACGCAATGACGCTTTAAAGCCTGAAAAGGAGGTGAAATTAAAAGCGGTAACATTTCGGAACTTAAAATAGTTGTCACTCAATGCGTTCTGTAGTGAAATATATACTGAATGAAATAGAATAGAATGTAACTTTATTCAACCCACACAAAACACAGACACACAGGTAAACGTAAATGCACAGCTTAAAATACATACAAACATAATATAACGATCGATAACAATAGACAAACATTATATAGAACAACGACTGCAAAAGGCAGATAGGTAGGCAGGTTACCACACTGGAATAAAATATATAAAAATAGGTAAGTAGCTACCTATGCAGAACAGATACCTACCAACCGACCTGCCGCCAATTGCTAGTGCACCAATCAGGTACCTCCGCAGGACCTGCGGAGGTACATGATTCCTGCAAAAATACTAATTCTTAAAATAAGTATACCTACCTCTAATGTGAGAAATACCTATTTAAGTATGCGAAATAACTATAAATATATGAGATTTATAGTTATTTCGCATACTTAAATAGATGATAAATATAAATAAAATTAATAAATAATATTTCATAGACAATAAATATATGAGATTTTTAGTTATTTCGCATATTTCGCTTATAGGTATTTCTCACATTAGAGGTAGGTATACTTATTTTAAGAATTAGTATTTTTGCGTGCGTGATGCATGCGCAATGTCGCCAGCGCTGCTCACATCATTAATGGGTTTAGTAGCTTTTAAGAAATTACAAATTATTGAGTTGGTTTATGGCAATCCTGTTCACGTTAGCGGTACGCCGGCTAACATGAACGGTTTGTCGGCCGCCGGTAAGGTTTTCTTATTTTATTGTTGGAACTTCTATTAACCACTTACCCCCTTGCTTATAAACGCTACATAAATATGACCATTGCTTAAAGTTATTCCGATCACAGTTAATCATTATCCAATGGTAAGAGATGGCAATAGTTTAAGCATCGTTTATCTTTTGACAGATTTTTTGAACAAGTATATGGTCATCTGATGTACAGGTTTGGACCCATGGGGCATGAAGGTGGTAAGCCTCACGTGCCTCACCGGCACCCATACCTTTCAAACGGAACTATAGCAATGCTTCAACTAGAAATGGTGGTAGTACTTCTTTAGACGAGGATTGGACAAAAATTTTAAAAATTATTTATTTAGATGAAATGTGTAAAAACCCAGAACTGAACTTTCTGAACAGAAAATGTGTGAATCTGTTCAGAACTGTGTCCACTATACCCCAAACAACGTTAGCCAGCAGAACTACTAAACCAGCGAAGTCGTGTGTTCAAGCAAGTGATTTTTTAAGTAACAGAAATATCAAAACAACCTAAGTTACTGCAATCTCCAAATGGAAGCTATACTTAGGTTTAGAGCTGAAAATTGGGATGCATGTGTCACCTTAAGTACAAAGTTTGTGTCGGTCTCAAAACTATTCCACCTTGGGAATAAAGGGAAGTGCACATCTTCTTGTAACTGTGTAGGTTCCAGATTTTCTATTCAACTTAATATGCATGTCATATTTCCTGGCAAAGTATGTGAAACCAATTGTAAGGGCTAAGGGCTGCTTGTTTCCACCCTCCGACCTTACATGGAGAAGATGCTACGTAGGTTGATAGTTGTTTCCCTTACACGGCACCAACGCTTCACTGATAGTTCATAGAGGGTTAGCTAGTTAGATTGAGCACGTAAACACCAGATTCACAAGTAAAGTTAGTGTATTCAAAGTTATGTTAATTACAAGGTAAAGGTGGCAAATCTTTCCTTGGTAGTGTCTCTGGCGCGAGTAGGTCACGTACTCAATGTTAAATGCTCTAAATTATTTGTTTCCGTAAAAGATGCAGCGCGTGCGATGCAAAGTAAATCGCAGCGCGCGCAAATTACCAAAATGTATGGTGAAACCGTACATGTTGGCAACCCCAAAAGAAGTTACTTAAAGTTAAAGTTAAATGACTACCAAGAGAAGATAAGCCAGTACAAAGCCAAGAAAGATTATTCATCGAAGTTAAACGCGACGTTGTCTCCGCCCTTGGTAGGCGACGGTTGGCGCTCTCGCCGTGCCCGTGGAGCCTCCATTGCCAGGGATGCTGCCTGGTCGTGCGCGGTCGGTTCGACCCTACCTTGCTTGGAGCATGGTTGAAGCTCTATGACTTCGATGCGTGGCTCTCTCGAGCGTTCTTGTTTGCTCTTGGCCTGTTTGTTGGATTGGTATTTCGTGACTACCCAGACGATGATGATGATGATTACGATTACAAGTAGAAGGTAGCAAATCGCATATTGATGTATGTCATGAGTAGTTATTTTTTGAGGGAGGATTTCTCTTTCCCTTTGATACAGGAGTCGTCTGTCAATGTCCTGGGTACCCTCCGCTTGTTCTAAAATATCCCATGGCACCTTGTGGTAGGTCAGGTTAACGATGTTATTGACCGTTGAGTTTAACAGTGGGATATTGATGTTAGACTCCATCTTCATGTTTGTGTTGTACTCGTTGCGTGAGTAGATTGTGAAGTCGTTGGATTGCAACAAGCATCCTTGCTTTAGAGTTACAAGGCCAGATGAAGTCATGACAAAAGAACTAACGTCATTCTCGCATATTGTGCGCAAAGTGCAAGCTCCGCAACAAATAGCCAGCCAGGTGTTAGGCGAATGTAACTCGACCCATACGTCACTGCATGACGTTTTTCTGATGTCACAGGGGGCGTTTGACCTATGACTAAGAAGTTTTGCCTCACATGAAGCGTTCTTGCTTTCGAAGCTGTAAATTGGCATGTTTTCATTACATACCAAATAATCTTGTTTCATAACAGTACACTGCTTTATCTCCTCTTCAGTTGGTGAGATGTAGGAGTTCTTCTTAAAGTTTACCGCAATGTACTGAGACTGAAGTTGTATGATGGCGAATTCTGTCTGGTTTCTCATGGGTATTGGAGTAACTTTGTATAACAGGAAATCTTCATCGGTTGTTAGTGGGATGTGGACTTCAAATAAAAAGTAGTTAGATGTAACTCGAGCCTTCACATAGAGTATCTTGTAAATATCTAAGATATCTTTCTTGACGTTTTCTAATGGCAGTGCTAATCTCTTTGGAAGGCTTCCAGCTATGATACTTAGTTGTTCCACTAGGTTCACCGGCGTCAGTAAATGTACATCCATGTGTCCTTTGTAGACATTGGTTAGTGTATCAAACAGTAGTTCTTGCATTTCTCTCAAGTTTTTGAGTAGTAGATAAGTGGATAATGATGCAGAATTGAAATAGCTCGATGCCATAATGATCTCCATGGTTGACTCAACCTTTGCTAGATTAGAGTTAGTTTCGTTCATGAACCTTTCAACTATGTTGAGCTGGTTGTGAATGTTTTCTTCCGTTTTCTTTAGTACCTTGTTTTCCAGTTCCACAATAGATGTTTGGTTTTTTATTAGACCAAGCATGTAGTTCTGGTTATTTTGGATGTTTTGGATGTCTTGGTGGTACTTGTCGGCAAAGTCTTGATCAAGAACACCGAAAAGGCTGTTGGCGATGGAGCCGATGCCGTTGATCAGCCCTCTCTTCTTGCGGCCGCTCATGTGTTGATGAGGAGTTAGTAAAATGCTGTTGTAGTGTCGCAGAAGTTCCATTTCATGAGATAATTGTCCAAGTGTCGTTTCACAATATCTCGGGTCAGTTTTGTGACAAAGGTCAATTAAGTTCTGAAGATAGTTTTCTACACGTTGTATACTATCCCAATAGTTAGTTAAGTTATAGTACATAAGAAGTGTCCACTCATCATGTATTGTTTGCATTTTGCCGAGCGCATCATAATAAACTGGCCGGTCGGACTCAAAGCTTGTAATATGAGCGCTTGGTCGCGTGCCACTACCGGCGCTATGTACTCCGGTTACTAATGTAAACAATGTTACCAATAGGGTTATAAATGTGTTACTGGCGGTCTTTTTTGTTTTGTAAGAGTTTGACGCGTTTTGTTTTGGTTCAGTCGACGACGTTTCGCCCTCTTCATCTCTCAGTTGTTGTGGATTCTCCGTTTCTATAGGGAGGGGTGAAAGTTTCACGACGGGACGTTGACGACTTCCTTTGTTCAGTTTGACTTCCACATGGCCTGTGAAGTCGACGCCAGAATGCGTAAAAGGTCTGGAAGGTTGTGCTCTTTGTTGTGGTAGGTCGCCTAGGAGTTGGTAAGTTTCGGTTGGCTTATGACGGTGACAGCGGATGCATTGACGAAGTCTTGTTTTAACTGCTCTGTTGCCGCCAACGATCCAGTACCGCTGTCTTATGTAGGCTAACGTCAGTCGCGCGCCTCCATGTAGTACCCTGTCATGTGCTTGTTCTATGACTAGTTGCGTCAGTCTTCCATTTCTTGACAAAATTATAGGATTTTTCATCTGGAAAGGCAAGCTGGAGTTTTTAAGGCGACCACCAACACGAATGATGCCCCTTTCGTCCAAATAAGGGTTAAGTTTGCATAAAGGACTTTTATTACAAACCGTTTGTTTTTTAAAAAGTTGTTTGTATTCTTGTTCGAAGTCTATTTGTTGAAAATGTTTTAATATAAGTTCATTCGCAGTAGTCAATTCGCTGGTAGTTAGGTAGTTAGTGTCAAATTTCGAGCCATTGAGTACACTTATACTAAAGCGTCGTATCCATGCCGTCACACGTATTATGCGAGATAATGAACTGCATTTGTTTATAAGTTCGTCGATAAAATGTGTCTCGTGAGTTTTGCGTAGGGCTGTCACCGTTGGCTTGAGTCCTTTGTTAGTTGTATGTAGACACATTGGTACTTTCTGGTTTTCAAAAGTCTGTATAAAGTCAGGTCCTTTCCACCAAAGGTCGAAATTAAATAGTTTTGTTGCGTACATTCCTCGTGATGCACAGTCAGCGGGGTTGAGCTCCGATTTCACGTAGCGCCAGTTTTCAGCCGGAATGACCTGTTTGATCTTACTCACCCTGTTGGCAATGTATCTTTCCCATCTTGTAATATCTCCCTGCAGCCAGGCGATCACAACTTGGGAGTCACTCCAAGCCTGTATAGTTACGGTGTGTCCTTTAAAAGCTAAAACCGCTTTTTCTGCTAGTTGTGACAATAGAAGGGCACCACAGAGTTCCATACGAGGCAGCGTAATCTTTTGCGCCAGCGGGGCAACCCTAGTCTTAGCTGCAAGTAGATTTATTGTAGGTACGCCTTCGTTAGTAACACGGCTGTAGATTACGCACGAGTATGCTTTTTCGCTTGCGTCGCAAAAACATAGTAGGTCAATAGGCCCGTGCGTCCAGCCCAGCCATCTGTTTAGTTTAATTGTTTTGATTTGATGAAGGTCGGTTTTCAGTTTGACCCACTCTTGCTGTAACTCAGTAGGTAAAGTTTCATCCCAAGCAAGTTTACTTGTCCAGACCCTCTGAAATAGCAGTTTGGCAGCCACAGTTATTGGCGCCAACCACCCCAACGGGTCATACAGCTTCGAGATCTCAGATAGAAGATGGCGTTTAGTTAGTTGTTGCCGCGGTTTTTCTTCTAAGTCCCAGTAGAATGTAAATTTATCATTTGTAGTGTTCCAACCGAGTCCAAGAGTCTTTTTTGTATCTTCATGTTTAAAGTCAAATATTTGTTCTGTTGATATTTGATCATTACTCAAGTTTTTTAGTAAAGCCTTATTATTAGACGACCATTTCCGCAAGTTCATACCGGCGCCTTTAAGTAAGTTAATGAGCGACGATTGTAGTTGTTGAGCTTCGGAGATAGTGTTGTGGCCGCTAATTAAATCATCAACATAGAACTCCTCTTGTAGCGTTTGAGCAGCTTCGGGGTGCATGTGACCGTCGTCTATGGCAAGCTGTTTCAATGTTCTCATCGCGAGCCATGGTGCACTCTTCATGCCATATGTCACTGTACATAGGACATAATCTTTCAGTTTTTCTGAGGGCGCGTTTCGCCAGATGATCTTTTGCAGTTGCTGTTGTTCATCTGTGATCCAGATACAGCGGTACATTTTCTCTATGTCTGCAGTGTAGGCGTATCTGTAGGACCGCCATTTCAGAATAAGAGCTTGAATGTTTTTCTGCATGTTAGGGCCCTTCTCTTGTAAGTGATTGAGACTAAGACCGGTTGATGTTTTTTGAGAAGCGTTGAACACCACTCTAAGTTTTGTTGTAGTTGAATGCTCCCGTAGAACGCCGTGATGTGGTAGATAGCATTCTGGTTTAGTTGTGATTAAGGGCGCTGGTGCCATATGCTTAAGTTCTGTGTACTCTTTTATAAAGTCTCTGTACATACGAGCGAGTTTCGCGTTTCTTTCGAGCCGTTTTTCAAGCTGTAAAAATTGTGAGACGGCAATAGATCGGGAATTGCCTATATTTTCTTCGTAATTTGGAACAAAAGGCATTTTCACAATATATTTTCCATCTGAACTTCGCTGTACTGTTTTTGAATAGTATTCTTCGCACTGATCGTCCTTGGAGATGTCGTCCTTGCTGTCCTGAGTGATATCCTCGTGTTCCCAGAACTTGCTAATGCTGTTGAGGTCCACTAGAACGGCATGACAATTGAAAGTTTTCATTTTGCCACACAGAATCCATCCTAAGTGCGTTTGTTGTGCAACAGGAGCATGTTGACTTCCTTTCAGGACTCCCTCAAGGATAACATTCGAGTATACATCAGCTCCAAGCAGTAGATCGACCGGGCGAGATTTGTTGAAGTCAGGGTCAGCGAGCTTTAAGTTTTCTAAGTGTGGCCAGTTTGGCGTATTAAAGGATGAGTTAGGTAAGTTATTTGTAAGTTTTTTCAAAATGAGCGCTTGAGTTTCAAACGCATAGTCGGAATGTATCGACTGGCAGTTTAGTTGCAGACGTCCTTTGCAGTCTCCTGAAAGCGCTCCAACTCCCGATATTGTGGCGCTCATCCGTTTTCTAGGCAATCGAAGTAGTTGAGCGGCTTGTTCAGTGATCAAGTTCACTTGTGAACCTTGATCTAGGAGAGCACGAAGTGTGACGTAAGTTCCACTTGCAGATTTTATCTTAAGTTGAACCGTTGTAAGAAGTATCTCCAAGTCATTATTAGCGAGATGATTGGAGCTTTGTTGAGATGAAGTTGATGCCGAAGGAGTTACCTTATTATTATGTAACATAGTGTGGTGTCTCTTGTTGCATTCTTTGCAAGTTTTTGCTGACGAGCAGTCTGCGTCGCCGTGACTAAATAAACAATTTTTACATAAATGCAATTTTGATACAAGGTTGTTTCGTTGTGTTGTATCCATGTCGATGAATCTAGGACAATGCATCAGCACATGTCTTTTTTCACAGTGAGGGCACGTAATAAAAGCAGTATGTAATGTTTTTGAATGTTTTCTCTGAAACTCATAGTTATTTTTCTTGTGGGAATAATGTTGGTTGGTAGATTTTTGGGAAGCAGATGTTAGTTTTGGTACTTCTTTCTTAGCAGTTTTCATGCCTTCGTAAGCCATGAATTTGCTTTCTATAAAGAAAAGAAACTGATCCAAATGTGGTAGCTCTCTATGATCTTGTAGATCTTTCATGTAGTCTGTGTATGTGGTGGCGTCAAGTTTCTGCGACATGAGATGGACGATAAGTGGGTCCCAAGTAGATGTGTTCAATCCAATGTTCGTTAATCCGTTCATACATTCAGTGATGACATCATGCAACTTCTTCAAGGCTTGGCTATCAGGTTGGCTGATAACGGGTGAATTGAGCATTATGTTAACAAAAGAGGTGAACTGAAGACGATGGTTATCGTAGCGTTGAGACAGTATGTCCCAACAAGAGCTATAGTTTTCAGCACTGATGTGAAGATGTTGTACCAATCGCTCAGCCTCTCCGCGCAATTTCGTCTTAAGGTGTTGCATTTTCTGAGCCTTGTTGATCATTGGGTTGTTATGGATGGTTTCTAGAAAGAGATCTTTGAAAGAAATCCACTTTGAGTAACTGCCGGAAAATTCGGGAACCTCAATTCTTGGTGCAGATTGTTGATAATGCACTGTCGACCAAATCTTAGAGTTTATGTTTCTCTTCAGTTCATCGTACTTATCCTCTATCGACACAAATATATTGTAGTAGGTGATGTCAGAGCCTTTCAGTACGGCCTCCAACTCCCAATGAAGTTTGTCGATCACGTCCCACTTAGACTTCAAAATAGACAGATGATCATCCAACTCCCATTTCTCTGTCATAGTGTTTAAGTTAACTTTAGACATCGCACGATCAAGCGCCTTGAAGTTACACTCTTGTCGTGTTAATAAAGTTTTCAAATGTTCATCGGTGGTTTCTTCAACGGTACCGCTTAAGTCAAATTTTACAGTTTTGCATTCATGTAGTTGATTCAATAAGCCATCCATATCATTCTTCGTTTTCTGATAGAGTTTCTGAGTTTTGGTGAAAACATCTTCCGTAAAGTAACTATGAGTCTTATCCTCAATAGCTTCAAGGAGAGTCATATGACGCCTCTCGAAGTCCCGCCATTGATTTTCGAGGGACTGGAGTCGAATACGAAGATAATCTTCCGTCTTCCTAGATTTACTATCTTTGGCATAGTTAGAACAAAGATTTTTGATGTTGTTGAAGCACTCCTCTTGTAATTTTAGTACTTCCATGTTATCGAAAGTCTTATTTATGTAATAAAGAGATTAGAGAGTTAGATCGCTTCGGCACGTAGTTGATGGTGACGGAACAATGGATGTTAATGTTAGGTAGTTTCTAGATTGGCCACGTAGCTGACGGTGACAGAACAATCTATGTTGTTAGTTAGCTTCTAGCTCGGCCACGTAGTTTACGGTGACAGAGGAGAGCAGTGCTGGTTCACGACGAGAAGACGACAGAGTTTCCGTGGACTTCTGGTCGGTATAGGTATTCAGCTTCCCGTACTTATATGACAATATGTGCGCCTTCTCAATTTTACTGGTGATTCCCGCTGGTGGGAGGCCAATTCAACCGATTCGCTATCGTCAAGAAATACAAAAAAGCATAAATACCTTGTTTCCTCGAAGGACCAAAATGTAAGGGCTAAGGGCTGCTTGTTTCCACCCTCCGACCTTACATGGAGAAGATGCTACGTAGGTTGATAGTTGTTTCCCTTACACGGCACCAACGATTCACTGATAGTTCATAGAGGGTTAGCTAGTTAGATTGAGCACGTAAACACCAGATTCACAAGTAAAGTTAGTGTATTCAAAGTTATGTTAATTACAAGGTAAAGGTGGCAAATCTTTCCTTGGTAGTGTCTCTGGCGCGAGTAGGTCACGTACTCAATGTTAAATGCTCTAAATTATTTGTTTCCGTAAAAGATGCAGCGCGTGCGATGCAAAGTAAATCGCAGCGCGCGCAAATTACCAAAATGTATGGTGAAACCGTACACCAATTGTACTTTTTTTTTTAAACTACTACGCTAAAAACCAATTTAGTTTCATTTAAAGATAGATACAGATAGATAAAGATATAAAGATGAGTAGATAAAGAAATAATAAACATTAATAATAAACAGTACAACTAACGTGTTTGTGGTATATACACCATAATTTGTAACAGCTCTTTTTTATTTTTAAAATAAATAAAAGTTTAGTGAATTAATCTCCACAATATTAGTTAGTCTGTAATTTATCAGGGCTACAGAGCCACCACCACACCAACCTATTTCAGTCCACTGCTGAACATAGGCTTCCCCTTATAAAGGGGGATATGCCCATAATCCCCATGCATCATGCGGGTTGTGGATCGCAGACGTTACTGCCTGTCGGCTACAGATCGCCAACAACATTTATGCCCATTTTTAAAACTCAAGAAAATATACTTACAGAGTATCAAAAGAGATTAGATTAAAGTTAAGAGGAGCCGGCTACTGAAACTCGCTGCAAAGCAAGACCCCCTTTTGCTTTGCAGCGCAGTGCTGCAGTGCAAAGGCTTTGCTTGCGCACCAGACGAATAGCAGTATCTCTTTGTGGCATTTAAAGTTGAATTTACATAGCAACAGAGAAAAAAAAAACTTGGCAGGAACGATGCCATAAATACATTCTGAATTTTAATCAAACGACCCTTGTCAAATACTGGCTCAAATAAGGCACTGATGGGAGTGAACGATGGATTCTCGCCACAAGTGCCTGCGACTGATGACTGCGTCTAGTGGTTTGACATAACCACCAGTGGTCGCGTATAATGCCGTCACTAACCCAGTAGGCGGTAACTCTTGATGGCTCACAAGTTGATTTTTGTTGGGAGATTATTCGTTTAGTCCTCCATCTAAATCATAAATATTATTATTATAAATACCTCAACTTTTTTTTAAAAAACCTTCATGCTGACTTCAATTACTATTATAAAATAGTTACCTACCAAATCTGTAAATCGTATTTACCTCACACAACTCAGAACTATTTAATTTTATTTTTGTTTGAAACTCGTTGTTATACTTATACTTCACTCAAAGTCAAAGACAAAGTTATTTATTGCGTTCATGTGTAGGTACAAAAAGTTCTTATATATATATATATATATATATATATATGTATCAACATGAGCCCAGGAAGGGCATGGCAACATTTAGATTTACCTATGTAATAGGTACTTTTATACAGCTTTTTATGCAAGTATTAAATTTAGTTTTAAACTTTTATTATAAATGTTATTTACAGCTTATTCCTTTAATACTAATAATAATATATATATATATATATATATATATATACTTTTTTACTTTTATTATACAACTTTTATTATAAATGTTATTTACAGCTTATTATTGTTAGCTGTAAATAACATTAAAACTAAATTTTATAACTCGTTATATAGTCATTAGTTAAAAATTATTCATTGTTCTTTTTTACCAATAACCCTGTATAAAACTGCGTTTGGGAGGTTTGTGTCCAGCAGGGAAGTAATTTAGGCTGCTGCCGATGATGATGATGATGATGATAAAAATATTGGTAACCTAAGTACCTTTATTTAAAGAAGTACGTCCCAAGTACGATCATTATCATTTTTCAGTAGGTACGTATCTATTGGACAAATTGAGGAAAAAATAACAACGGTCCAGTAGACCATTTTAGAACTCAAGTAGCACTGCTTTATAATATATATAATCTTTAAAAATAGTAACTTTAAATAACAGGTTTGGCTTGTCGAAAATGCTCGTAGCATTCAGCCCACCTTTTTGTTTCATTTATTGTGCAATAAAGTATAAATAAAATAACTGTAAATAACGTATATATATGAAGCATAGTACCTAATTATTACGCCACATATACATTGATGACATGTATCAGGAATACCGATATCAATCACTTTAACCGCCAACTGACTAATCCAAATACGCCAAGCATTACAGACATAGGTAAGTAAGCAAAGTATATAATATTATATATCCTACTTACTCACCATTTAATGGATTTGATGATATAGGTACCTATTGAGAAAATTAGTTGATTAAATGATGTTAGTGTGAACTATGGACAGAGATTAGCCTTAAAACGATGGGTGTAATTATGTGAAAGATGACTTGGCTAATGATTAGCGAGATTTGGCCACCTGTTCATTGAGATACTTTTGAGTATAATTATCTCCATGCTCCTGTTACATATTTTTTTATAGACAAGATAATGGCAATTATTATTGATCAATTTCAACATCACCGCAAATATCTATATAAACAAGTGCCTGTCTACATTAAAAACGAATTATACAGTACCTACCAAATTTACGATTTGGGTACGACCGTTTCATAAACCCCGCAAGTACTTTCACACGACGAACTTTTTAAATAAACGTCTTTGGTCGATAAATCTTCGATGTGACCGCAGCTTTACTCCAGCTGTGCACGTTTTCGCCTTTATTGCACTGTATTGAGCCTCCGTGAAATGTGTAAAATTGCCAGTGGCATTCTAGAAAAACTTTTGCAAAGAGCGCTAAGAGAACTCCCCCTACTACGTTTAGGCTGTATAAATAATGCTAGAACGCACTAAAATAACCTTTGTTGTTTTAAACTAAACATTGAAAAATACAGCCTCTTCGGATGCTTCGTTTGCGTTTTCAGTGAATTTACGTTACTGTACGACAAGTAAATTAGTACCTACCTAATTTTTTTATAAATCTTATACATAGTTTGCCTATTTCAGTTTTACTAAAATAGGCACACTTGGTACCTACCTACTACCTACTCTGTACTTTACCTACCTACTCAATACTTATCCTACCTACTCTCTACTTTACCTTCATATCAATGGTACTTATCGCTCGGAGTTGGAGTCAATATTCACTCATAATTTTAACAAAATTATTCGAGAAATTAGAGACACAAACAAATTTTTCTAGAGATTAGTATTAGTATAATATCATAGCATTTAGTAGGTATTATTTCTTGCCTATGGCAAGTAGACATAGTCTCCAATCCCCTCGGAATCGCGAGCAGTAACACAGAATTGATATTATGAGAAATAATTATTAATTAACCTGAGATTATGAAAAGCAGTAATACGAATTTACACTCAACTTGTATCCTTATAAGTAGCTATCTCCATTTGCTCTAAGATCTAGAATTTTAATACAAATGAGCATACAACAAAGCAAACTCGTTAGCGAGTTCACAAATGCCTAGTTACGGCTGAAAACCAAACAGTAAAGGAATTCTCCATCTTGGAAAGTTCCCGTGGAATTGGAGTCTTATTGTTACCAACTGTTGGCGTTTTAAGAGCAATACCTGGCTAAATAGTGAGTTTGGCTTTACTTTTATGCGGGAAAGAAGAGTTTCTAAAGAAGCGTCTTGTTATTTAAGAGGCGAGACGTCGCGTCGGGTGATTAGCAAAATAACGAACCTGTCCTTCTTAAGGTTGTATAACTCGTGATTGACCTATCAGGGCATATACAACCTAGGGCAAATTAATCATAGGACAGCTGTCAAAAATGCCCAATGAAATAATTATAATCACAAAGCGTAACCCACTCGGGGCTGCAAGCAATAAATTTTGTGAAACGTTTCTGCTATCTATTAATTAAAATAAATAAAGCAAACTGACATGAATAAAGGTTCCAATCGAAACACGTGAACCCGAATCTGATATGATCCATCAATGAATAAGCGCTGATTTAAAACCAAAATTATTCTTTGTATTTTAATATTGGTAGGTAAGTATTATGCTTATCAGGACGATTATACAGCTGAACGGTAATATTTCTGATTGAATAAATTTGTAATTTATATAAATAACATTAACAAGAGGTAAGTGCTTCAAAAAAATAAGTTAAGGTATTACTTTCATCGTTATCCACAGCTGTAGGGTGTAAGGGGTTGCAACCTCCATCTTCGGAACCCAAGCCTACTTCACCAGCCCGTGGTGCACCCAGCTAACTAACAAACGGGGCTCCGGCTGATGGTGGTACAGCGCAACCAACACCGGCACAGCTACATCCCCTGGCCGCCCTGATGGGCAGCATCGTCGTTGGCGGTACGAAAAGCTGTGCCCTGCTATCCCCAAGCCGTATGCCCAGCTTGGGGATTATGGGCATAACCCCCATCTTATAAGGGGACGCCTTTGTCTAGCAGTGGACTGATATAGGCTGGTGTGTGTATCCACTCATTGGCGCTCATTTGGGGATGCCTATGTCCAGCAGAGGACTGCTATAGGCCGATGATGATGTTTATCCACTGCTTGCCTACATGTTTTTTTAATTTTTTTTGTCAATAATGTTGTGTTGTGATTTTTATGAATAAATACTTGGTTTCTAAAAGAAACGAATGAGTCGAGTGTCAGCACCGTTTTTCTCATTTAAATCTGTGTACCAACACGAAACCGCTGCTAACGATTTCCATCTCGTTCGCAAAAAAACATTTCATCGTTTGCTAAAGTTTAAAATCAAACTGGGATGTTTGAAATTCCAGCGAGTAAATAAATCGTGGTTTTGGCGAACGTACGTCCAGATTCCAGTGTCAGAACAAATAGCGGGCGATTCAATCAGAATACCAACCACTTCAGTTTCGAAAGCATGGACTGAATTACTTTGAACGTTTTAACGGAAACCAATTCACCGAGAATTAAGCTATTAGTTCAAACTCTATTTATTTAAGTTATAGGTTCTTACCAGTGTTCCTCTATTACGACCACGAGTGTAAAAGCCTACATCAAGTCGGCCCAACGGCAAGTAATTGCTTTTTCTGGGCCAAAGTTTGGGAGAATCCTGTTAAGATGTTTTCAGTGTAAGTAAAGCAAAAAAAGCGACAAATACTTTTATCAGGTAAGGTTTATGGCATAAAAACCAAGCAAAACAGTGTGTGTAGGCACTAATAACTTTCCCTTGGCTTTTCTTTCGTGTGACTGGGATAAATAGTGTTAATAGAGGTCACAACCTATGTATTTTACAAAAAAAAAATCCGTTTAGCCGTTACGGAGTTGAGGAGGAACGAACAAACTCACACACACAAACTTTCGCTTTTTATATTATATAAATTATAGATAAGATAAGATAAGATATTTATTTGCTGTGAACATGGTAAGTGGACATACAATTTACAATGTTGCATATTACAGATGTTTACAAAAAATCAGGTCTGTTCATATTCAGTCATTTATGTCTGTATGACGCACAAATAATTGAAATTTGACTAAAATAAAATAAAATATATATAAGTCAAAATTTACATGTCAAAATACTCATTAATGGAATAGAAACTGTTTACTGTCAGCCAGTCTTTTATAGCCTTATTGAAAATGTTACCTTGTTTTTCTAGTATTGCTTTCGGCAAGTGATTATAAATTTTATATGACATGAAAACGCAGTTCCTTTTATAAAGTTCGAATTTAGGTTTAGGCATCACTAAGGGTTTATGCGTAATCTTACGTTTATTGGTATTGTCTTGATGTTCAAATAGGTCATAGTGTTTCTTTACAAATACAGCTACTTCAAAAATATATAAGGAAGGAAGAGTCAAGATTTTGTACTCTTTAAAAATAGGCCTACACGATTCAAATAATATATTAACAAAAGAACAAACAAAACAAAAGCAACATCATAGACAAAGTAATACACAAGTAATAAGAATACCAATAGATTGGTGTGAAGATAGCTTTAATTATTTAAATCAGAATAATATATATAATATATATAAATATAAATTGATTGACTATTAGTCAATCAATTTATAATAGTTATTTATCTAAATAATACGTTATCATGTTAATCTACATAACTAAAAGTTAAATCTAATTTTTTTTGCAATAAATTTGATTAGAACTTGATTTGATCTAAAAAAGTGGCAATAAATGCCGACTACGGTCACGTTTTTCCTAACTTATGTTACGGGGTTGTATTTTCGGAGTCCTATCAATGTCAAAACAACCTTTTTATTGTAAAATGCATTCGAGCCATAAACAATAAAAGAACTGAATCACTTCGTCAAGTACATATAAATAAAGAAAACTTATACTTGTAGAAGAAATATGTCACTTTGTTAAAAATAAAGTTGGAAAATCAAACCGTAATTTAAGGACTAAATTCAATTTCTAGATGAGAATACCACAGGTAAATAACAAAGTGTTTTTTAGTTCCAATAGTAGGTACACATATAAAGAGCATATTGGAAACATTTTTAAATATAAATTAAGAAGTACATTATAACCTTAGCACATTTATTTAGTATTATGTAATTTAGTATGTATTTTTATATATATTTATGTTTTGTATGTGTTTTTATCATATCATTTAGGTATTAGGTATATACTTACTCCAACTAAATAAAGGTTTAGCATAAACTGTCTTCATTCAGTTATATCATTCAAAAAAAGACGGAACGAATTTAAATTACTTAAATCAAAATATTCTGCCGCTCCACGTGTCAACCACGGCGAAAATAGAGTGATAAATGTAGGTATGTGCATAAATTAAAACGAGTCTAAATTTTACCCGGTTATTCATTATGCCTCAATACTAGGTCAAAATGAATAAGAAGATGGAACTGGATGTTAAAAACGTTCACTAAATAGAAGTAATTGAATGAGTTTACCCCAACACTATGTTTATGTTCGTAAAAACGTGGTCTCACAAGATATTTCAACATAGGTACTACGTTTTCATCATCATCATCATTAATAATTATTATTAGTATTTATTTTATTACTACTTATAAATACTACACATACTACTAGGTACCTGTAGTGTTAGGTATTTGTCGTTATCAAAATTAGACCAACAATCATCAACGCCTTCTGAAACATAAAACAAGAATATAATAACTTTTGCGGACTAAAAGCAAAGTTTTTCATGTCGGTATCTTGTCGCAACGTATTTGTAGCGTTGTCAACTTGGCCGCGTGCGGTGGACGGCGATCCAGAAACGAGAAATCTTGGCGCAAGTAACGAGTTTTCTGGACCTACAATTTATCTAAAAGGAAACTGGGAAATGTATGAGCGACTGTCCAAAAATACACACAAAACTGCCAACAAATTATAGGAAATCTGCTGATATCGTTTGAATTAAAGTAACGTAGTAGAGTAAAGTAAAGTAAAGTAAAGTAAAGTAGGAATAAAACATTATATCAGGCTTATCTGTGGTACTTATTACTATTTATAGAGTGGTGATAAATAAATTCGAAACATTTTATTTTTTTATGGACGGTACCATTCTTACCATGCCCACACCTCAGACTAACATAAAGCCCACACTTAGTCTGTAAGTACAATCGTGTTAGCTTTTAGCTTTATAAATATACTTTAGTTGGTTCATAATCTTTATGGACTCTCCCCTCGATATAGCTGTACCTTAAAGTAATATTTTAGAGTAGGTACGCTTTTTTAGTATTTATTCAAAACTTCCCAGCCAGGGGTTCCGTATCTTCTTTGATAGTCTGTTATTACATCCCATTTTCTCCTTTCCCTTGTTGTGGAAAGCGTAAAGATTGTAAAGATGAATGGCGTGTCATGAAAAATCCCAATGTTTTATTCCTTGCACCCTTTAGTAGCATAATTTTATACCGAATATAAAAATACGCTCAAACTGAGGTTACAACAAAAGAATAAGTTTTTTCGGCATGGTGGTTGGTTTTATGACTTTGTACTGGGCATTATTCTAGAAAAGGATGATCGTGTTATCATGAATCGCATTTCATTATGCATATTGAGTACCTACCCACTAGAATTACTTAGATTACTTATGTACTTATCTCTAAAATTCAAGTCTGTAGTTTGCACCACACAACGGAGTTGCCAATCAGTGCCGGAAGCAATCAAAGCCTTTTCTCTAGAGTTGCTTTTATTTATTGTTTTGCGACTATTTTCTCTACCTACACTTCTTTATTTTTAACTGATGGATGAGTTTAGAAAACTGCTTTGCTTGGGTCCACTATCTGTTGCGATTACAGATACAATATAAAATTTGTCATGTCATGTTAAGATCTATGTTAAAGCTGGTGTAACACAAGCAGACCACACGTGAGACGAAAGATGTTACGTATGGTGGTCAGTTATTTAGCATTCAAATCGTTAAAACATACATAGAGCTAGCATATTAACTAAAGGCCTACCACATGGTGCATAGTAAGAGCAGTACCTTATATGTTAATATGTTCTATATTGAGTGTTTTCAGCACTCGTTTTAATAAAACGATCTTAAATTCAAAGAATTATGTAAAACCTACTTAATAACTAGGTTTATTTTTGAACATTTGAAAAGTTTCTGAATCGAATTCGACAGTTTTTGTTCAATAATATTTTTATCCCGACCAATTTTTAGGCTTCTGATGGAGATTTTGAAGAACGGATACGATAGCGCGTTACGACACAATAATATAACTCCAGCTCAATTGTCACTATCGGGGATAGGATTTGGAAACGTTTCGAACGTTTGAAAATATCTAAGAAAGAAGTAGGTAGGTTGAAGTAGGTAGAGTTAATTCAATTTGTCGAGTAATCACAATTGTAAATAATTTCAGTTGTGATTGAACATTGTAACGAAATTCTTTCTCATATAATCAAGTTCACAAACGAATTCAGGTCGAATAAAATGTGGAATCAAAGTAAAAGAACGCCATAAAAAAACTTCATGAAAAGACTGATTCAATGAAAAAGGATGAAATCACGGTATTCCATTTATGACTTTGCCCTGTTGGGTCAAAACCCCTGAACAAAGGTGTACGGGCCCATCCAGATCTTAAATGAGCATCAGGGCTGGCATCTAAACTGTTTACTCAACATGGTGCTGTATTCTGTAGATATTCGACATAGGAGGTTATCTAGTGCGTTACCACGATTGTTTTATACCTATTCATAAAATAAAACGTCAGGGTTTAAAAATCAGGCAAAAGTACCTACATTTAATTTTTAATTTGGGTAGCATAAGTCGTTCAAAGTTTTTAGAGCAAAACTAGGTTGGCATAGTTTAGTGCCTATCTGCTAATAATCATTGGTCTATGTGGGTTCGTACATAATTACTTAAATGTGAAATGTAGAATGTGAAAGCAGCAGGATTAAGTTTCTTTTCTAACAAGGCTAAACCCTATGGTAAAGTTTTAAAATCATCAAAACCAACCAATCTAAATGTCAAATAGGTATAAGTTATTGTTAAAGCTAAAATTCAACATATACATATATTTTGATCTATTTGGCTATCGATGTTGCATGCTCGCATGAGCATTGAGCATTGTCTAGACGTGTTTCATAAAAACTCATGTCATAAAACCCATAGTTGCGTGAATAAAAAAATATCACTTTCATAAACCCGTTCCGAAATACGCGTAAAAAACATAACAATCCTCATCCGAGCAAACATTATTAAGTATTCTGTTGTAGAGTTTATTTCGACTACCTACCGGAATAGGGTCTCTATTTGCGTCACGCACGTTCTTAAGAGGTCCACGTCTGAAATTAAAGATCCGAAGAGGTCACGATGTAGCTTTGTGTTGTCTGTTGGTTATCTACTGAAAAAAAAAACTCTAAATGTTGCCGACATTGAAACTCGGACAGCCTCATCCCGCGAGGGACTTGATTTGTACGTGACAGAAATTTTCATTCAGAAATGTTTGGGTCGCCTGATGTCGTTTTACTACTCAATCTCCAGGGATAGGACAGCGTTTGATATGAAACCTTCATAATATACTGCGATAACTTTTTCTCTCAACAAAGGTGAAAGGGTGAACTTCGAGGACCATATGACAATTTGTGGGTCAGTTCAAGGCGGGCTTCAAAGCTGTGCCAACAAACAATTTATTTTTGTGATAAACCGATAAAAGATCGGGGTTTGCTGTGGGCTATTCTTGTATGCGATTTGCCTAATAGCAAGTTATTTTTCTCGTCACCCATACCGCAATGTTTGAAAACGAAAGTTTTAAATCAGTGCGTCCTACCCGTCATGACATACGGAGCCGAAACGTGGACACTCACAGTACGGCTAGTCCACCAGTTTAAAGTCGCTCAGCGAGCTATGGAACGAGCTATGCTCGGAGTTTCTCTGAAGGATAGAATCCGCAACGAGACTATCCGACATAGAACTAAAGTTGTCGACATAGCTCAGAGAATAAGTAAGCTGAAGTGGCAGTGGGCTGGCCATATCTGCCGATGAACCGACAACCGCTGGGGCAAACGAGTTCTTGAGTGGAGACCGCAGCTAGGCAAACGTAGTGTAGGACGCCCTCCGGCCAGGTGGAGTGACGATTTGCGAAAGGCTGCTGGTAGAAGCTGGATGCGTCGAGCTCAGGACAGGGCGCAATGGCGCTCATTAGGGGAGGCCTATGTCCAGCAGTGGACTGCTATAGGCTCATGATGATGATGATGATGATGATGAAGTTTTTTTTTTTAAATTGGAAATCCTCTATATACCTACCTAGATAATTCATGAATTTCAGAATAATAAGTCCTAAGTAATGACGGTAAAACTCTAAAGACAGATTTGTCAAAATGTAACCACGGATTGATCTCATCCCAAAAACACCAAAAGTCAAACCGTATCTAGCTACATTACACTATCGTAGCTAGATTCTAGTAGTTCGGGCAAGCTGAGCATTTAACACGGAAGGGGCGGAAATGGTTAAGCGGCATACACGACGCATTACCTCCAGACGGAAGGCCCTGCCTACGATCGTTGGTGTACGGTTAAAATATACACATACCTACTCAAGCGCTTGAAAATATTCTGACAGGACAAGTGAGAGCTGAAAAAAGGCAAACATCATAACGATTTTTACCATTAGGTATCTATAAACAAGCTTTTGAACAAGAGTTCCGTCTTATTTTACATTTTCTTCTTTAGTTTTGTGTAAGCAAAAGCAACAGTTCTTGTAAATAACAAACATGTTCAAAGAACATGGGTAGCCAGTTGTAACAGTTGTAGAAAAGATGAGTATTCAAAAATCATGGAACTTATGACACTGATAATGACCTTAACCCTAAGGTCATAATCAGTCCTTACCTCTAAAATAAAGAAGTTAGTACCTACCTAGAAAATATTCCTGACGTTATGATAGATTGGTATTTGGATTGATACCTATTATAATACAGTGATAAGAAAACAAAAAATAGTTACCTATTTGCCCCACTGCGAGAAGTTGAAAAAAAGAAAATAGATAAATAAATCAAATAAATAAATGATGCTGGACGTTATCGAACACCATCATGTAGCCCCAAACTAAGCAGAGCTTGTATTATGGGAACCACATGATTGATATACTACACATACCCACTTTTTTTTTTGTAAATACATACATAGAAAACACTCAGACCCCAGACAAATATCTGCAGAACATGCAAACTTTTGTCCCGCCGCGGGAATCGAACCCGCAATCTTCTGCGTCTCAGGCGGACCTTCGCCCACTGCGCCACAGAGGCCGTCATATGGTTATGGATGCTCTGGAAATATGGTGCTGGCGAAGATTACTTGGAGTATCATGGACCCAGTTTCACCAATGTCTCGCTACTTCAGGAGCTCGGTATCAAGCAGCGTCTATCAGCCTTAGTACAAACTCGCATACTCAAGTTCTTCAGCCACGTCTCGAGGCGAGACACTGACTCCATTGAGCACTTGGTCGTGCAAGGACGCGTGGGGGGCACCAGGCCGCGAGGAAGGTCACCAAAGCGATTCGATGGACTGATCAGATCAAATCTGCAGTGGGCGACAATCCATACGTGTACCAGAAAGTTCGCCAACAGACAAAAGTGGCGAGATATCGTGAGGCGAGCCACACCAGCCCTAATAATACTACATGACAACTACGACAGCTCTGTGAAGAGTGAAACGAAGAAGACCTAAATATTGTATGAACTCTATACTTGAATTACTGAAAGATTTTATGTTACGTAGTTGCAAGGAAAATTGGTAAATGGCATCACACTTCACACTAATAATGCGAAAGTTTTTGTGTTTGTATCTCTGTTACCACTTAACTCCATAATGACTGAACGGATTACTAGCACATGTTTCCCCTGATGTTAAATGGTACCCACAACTTATAACAAAGTAGTTTGAGGGTCACGTATTTTGGAAGTTGCCCCATGATGCAACGCCCTGCGTCCAACTTGAGGCATTAGAGTCTTATGCCTCATGTGTCACATGAATTTATAATTCTTATTTTTTTTTATTTGATTTGATTTGTGCCTGTTTCACCGTCACCCACACCCTTCAAACCGAAACACAGCACTGCTGATTCACGGCAGAAATAGGCACGGTGGCAATACTTACCCGCATGAGCCCTTCATAAAGAACTCTACCACTTCAAACTTGGATTATAGTACATAGTTTGTGACCTGGTTTACACACTCTTAATATTTTACTATACTCGCTCAATTAATTTTAATAGCAAGCTGTCTGTTGCCTATTATTATAATAACACTTAGCTAGTATTTTGCTTTATCTCGATGTTTAATGAATTCAAATGATGTATATTATGTTGACAGCATTAATAAACAAATAAACTCTTACTCTTTATCCAGGTACCACGCAAGTGAAGCCTCGGGCGGAAGCAAGTATATTATAAACGTGAAAGTTTATGTATGTTTTTCGACACTGGCTCCCACTTAATCCTGTAATGGGGCTGGTGTATTTGGATGAAACATGAAATACTAGGTAAGTACCTACTACGTTGTTTGTGAGCTGAATTAACACTTAGGCTAATTTTTATCGTTTACGTTGTGTGACTACTTTAATGTGCCTACCTTGTAAATATTATATTCTTGTTTATCTTGATACCTTTTAAACTTTTATTAGATACACTCCCGTGGTGGTGCATTAAATGCTTTATTAATACTTAAATTATTATACTTTGGTACTATGTGTTTTAGATTTATGATGCTAGTGAGAATCTTCTCTGATCTATCTTTTGAATCAAAACACAAATTGCAAAATCCTTTGCCGCTGCTACGTTCAAAAACGTAAAGGTTCGACATCCTAAATCAATTCCTTCAAAGCGATTCAGTTCGCCAGCAAAAAGCGGTTGCTCGAATGCCAGACATTTTGTTTTATATCGGGCCAAACGACCAAATTGCCTTGGCTCCCTGGGGCTATATCCAAAATAACGCTCTTTCATCAGAATAGCACGGCAGCAACTTTAAACCTTCAAAGGATGAACGGACTGACACTAGAGTGTTAATAGCTGATGCATATCTACATTTTCGAGGATGCCAGCACCGCAGCCCGCTTTTGTTGCCGAAAGCCTTGGTTAATGAATTTTCAATCGGGTGCAGAGGTTTACAGCGCACTTGGGTAGTGTCAACAGCATAAGTAAATTGACTAAATATTGTATTTTTAAAATCACGTTAAAATAATGTATTCGTTACATTATTAAATTAACTACACATTATACATTAATAAATATTATATTTTATGAAGCAGCTGTGCTTTGTTTCGGTTTGAAGGGTGTGGGTGCCGGTGAAATTACAGGTGAAAGAGGTTATCATCTTCATGCCTCAAGTTGATGGACGCAGGGCATTGCATCGTATAGCAAGTTCCAAAAAACGTGATCTACGATGCAATGCTTTGTGATAGGCAATGGTTACCACTTAACATAAGATGGACCATGTGCTTGTTCCATCTTCAAGTACCATAAAAAAAATTGGTATACTTACTTAGGTAGGTAGGTATATCTGCATGACGTTTATAAATAAAAGGATCAAATCAATATCAATCAAGGAATTTTCACAATAAGCTATATTTTGACGAAACTTAAAAGTTTTCGAAGCTGACGAAAATTAAAGTTCCACAAACAAAGTATCAATATACTTTTGTTGCTGACTACACTTATTTAAAATTTAAGGGTTAATCCTATTATGTTGCTATCTGTAGGTATTTACTTACCGTGTGTTGACGAGCGTGGGTAAACCTAATAACCGTTTGGTTTATCGATGAATAGAGTGAATGTTTGGTGAACAGGAGGTATGGCAGTAACTTACTGGGAAGCGCTCGTGGCGTGGCTCACTTAGTTGTTCTTAACAGATCACCATGGTTAAGCAACACTCCGCCCGGTCACTACTTGGATGGGTGACCGTTTAGTGGCATTTAGATTTGAGTGCTTCCGTGCTTCGGAAGGTACGTTAAGATGTTGGTCCCGGCTCTTTCAGTCGTAACGCCATGTCGGAGGCCTTCGGGCGGCCTAAAAACTCCGACACCAGAGATGGCCACTAACTCATACGAAGAAGAAGAAGTTACCTACTTAGATAATATATGTCTTTGAAAGAAGACACAGGTAATTACACTGGCAGCAATATTATTAGAAATATGCCATACTATTCTGTATCTGTGTGCTATTACTAAAAGTTTTTTCAATTGAATACCTATTATACCTGCCTACGGTAGTACATATCACTTATTTAACCTGAATAAGAACCTTCTTGTTATAGCTGGATAAATAAAGTAATTTTTAATATTACTAGAAGATTAAATTAGCAAATGGCCCCACCTGATGTTATGCAGTAACCATCATCACACAAGGGATTGCTTCATGGATCTCGCATGTGTCCTCATTTGCCTATAATTTCACCGTCATCCCTTAAAACCGATACAGAAATATACAATACATGCGTCACACATACTTTCCCGAACAAGTCCTGCACAAAGAGCTCTACTACTAAATACGAAAAAGCAACTACAGTAGGATAAAATAGTTAGTTTGTATATCAGATAGACTTAATTATTTACACAAATATTACAAGATCCACTGCACTTAAAGAATATGTAAGAAAATGTAAATGAAGTGCACGCCAAGCAATAACATCTTCCCGCCAAATTAGATAGCGTCGTAGAATAAATTAGCACGGAGCAAAGGAGATTAAACTACCCTACCACCCTGAACTACTATCAACGGTTGAAGTAGACTTAGATAGAGAGTTATAGTTATCAGTTAAAATATAGGTTCACCATTTATAGGTGCGAAATGCTGCTGGTAGGATCTGGATGCGTCGAACTGAAGACAGGGCGCAATGACGCTCAATAAAAGAGGCCTGTGTCCAGCAGTGGACTGCTACGGTCTGGTGATGATGATGATGATGATAAGGTGGATGGATTTTAATCGATAACAATTAGTGCTTATAGGTACTTAGGTACTTTGGTAACCTACCCACCAATCTAGTTAGTAACCACCGAGCAGCACTCAGGTCTGGTTTTAGGTAACACGTTCCCTAATATCTTTCTAAGTGCCTCTCCTGATTCATTTTATTTAAATCACCTAATGACCAGGGTTGAACCAATTCCTGATATTTATAATGGTCTACCAGAGACGCAGAAGGTTGCCGTGAGACTAATGTTTGCATGATCTGCAAATATTTGTTTCAGGACGGGCTAAGTAAATAAAGTATAGCATATCATTCATATAGGGTTCCCATAAAACAAGCTCTACTTATCCGCATTATGATGTGTGGCCTATACTACTAATAATATTATAAATGCGAAAGTTTGTGAGTATGGACGTATGGATGAATGGATGAATGTTTGTTACTCTTTCACGCAAAAACTACTAAACGGATTTGGATGAAACTTGGAATATACACATTTTGTTTTGTTTTTTTTTTATTTTTTAATATGGCCCAGCTCTTGACCTCGAGGCTTGCATAGGCAAGGATGAGGTCGACGATGGGGCGAGCTTTCCCAGAAGATGCCTATTAACTCTCTTTTTGAAGCCGTTAGGGTCGTAAGTCAATGGAAAAACAGACGCTGGCAGCTGATTCCATATTTTAGCAGTGCGCATTATAAATGATGTTTGGAATATAAACTTGATTCAGATGGTAATTGGCAATGCGTCTGAAGCTCCTATGGAAGAAAGGTGAAGGCGGAATAAGGTCATGTAACTCCTGCGCACACTCTCCGAAGTACAATCTATAAAAAATCGACAAACACGCAATCTTGCGACGATGGCTCAAGCTCTCGAGCCTTGCTTTAGCAAGATACTCTTGACCAATGAGCCTCTTAGCCCTGCGTTCGACTGAGTCTAGTGCGGCATGTTGATACTTGGCTGAACTATCCCAAAGGTAGCTGCAATACTCCATACAGGATCGGACTTGAGCTTTATACAGGTTCAGAAGCCATCCAGCCGTTTTGGCCGCAAATTGAGCTTTAGACTCAACTGTGGTGCCAAAGTTGAGATCATCAACTCCATCGAGACTGTCGGTTACTTTAATTGGTGTACCACGAAAAGTGGGAGCAAGGTCACAGACTTTTTTCGCCGAAAAAGACATGTCTGTGATGTGACCTGGATTAACAAATAGGCCACTTTTTATCCGGGTGCTACGCGAGCGAAGCCGCAGAATATAGTGTTTTATATTTTTTCATATACATTTACTGCTTAGCTACTTTGATTGACGTGGTTGAAGGTGTTTGAGAAAACTTATAGGTAAGTATTATGTGCCCTGTAACGGCAAATTTAAATATTTTGATCTTAACATTTCTGATACTCAATGAGGTATCTACAAATTCAAAATTGAAAAAGGCAAATTCAGGCAACGAATGGATCGATTGCTTTGTTTTGAGAGCTCACACGACAAATTTTCTAATTTATTGTACCTTCCGGAACTTGAGAAGCCCCAAATCGGGGTGAACCCCACCCCTTGCACGGCTTGACCTACCGCAATCATAATTATCATCATCAACGCCGACCTTGTTACGGATTCGGGGCATACCAAGCCGCCCCATCTCTGGATCGACTCCCGATTTTAAGGCCACTCACCCGACCTAACCGAATCTCTTTTAATTTTTATAAAATAAACTAGCTTCCACCCGCGGTTAGTAGTAGTTAAGCGGAAGAAGCTTATGTGTTAATCCAGGTCACAAACTATGTACTCATATATTCCAAGTTTCATCAAAATCCGTTTATCTGTTATTGACTTGAGTGGGAACAAACATAACACACAAACTTACGCATCTATATTATTACTCGGCTCTAATTCTCTCTACAAAATAAATATTGTAATCATCTAACTCTATAAACAGTACAGAAACGTATCACAGGCAAAAGAGGCAATCAAAAAAGTTACAGGTCATATTATAGTGAACGATAGCACTAAATAGAGCAACAACAAAAAAACCATTGCCATACGTTTCGCAGATGCAGTTCATTTTAATAAAACTGGAACAGACTTGATTTATACGAATTTTGTCTGGTCGGAACAAGATGGTGGCCGTTATATCTGCATGAAACTGGTTCCGACCGCAATTTTTCGCTTTATTCCACTATCTTGCAGTATAAAGCTGACAGAAGAAACATTTTATTAAACACGCTGGATCTTATCCTATTTGCAGCGGGTAAGTAAAATGAAATGAGAATGTTTTTCATTTTGTTTTACGTTAACATTATTTAATGGAAATTCAAGTACCTAGTGAAATTAACCCTGGCAAACCCGTTTTTATAATCGCCCATACGTAATAATTCCAAATTTAATTACGATTATGATTGCCTATACAGAGGATTTCAAATTGGCGCAGTAAATGCCCAGATTGATTTTATTGAGATTTGCGACCGAAATTCAGCGCGTGATAATTTGCTGGTACCTATCGCCAAAAAACCATTGTGGGTGAATTTAAATTCCAAACGTTCCATTGATTGAACTTATTTTACAAGTTTCTACTACTATTTTCTATGTTCTTCTCTGCTGTGGATTATCTAATTCTATGCTACGGCGTAGCTGCTTCTCTGCTAAAATGTGCTACTTCTATGCTTTAGCGTAGATTGTTCTATGCTACGGCGTAGCCGCTTATCTGTTACGGCGTAGAGTTGCTTTTCAGATACGGCTTAGCGATGTTCTACATAGTTACTCTGCTACACCGTTACTAGGTATGCGGGAGACGTGTCCTGTCCGGCCCAGATCCATTTTAGTCCAGCGGCTTTGTGACCAAGTGACTTGTGTTTTGGAGCGCTGTATGCTGTTCCGCGCGCGGTCTAACAACTTAACTCGGGTAGTTCTCAAATGTTCTATGGAACATGACGTGATCGACGCATCAGACTTTGCAGAAAATGCGCACGTCCATTACTTTCCCCCTCCTTTTAAATCGGTAAAAAACATAGTAGTAATTTTATGATTAACTATGGTTAAATTTGCATAACTTTGCAAGTCAAGTACCTACTAGCATACATAAGAACAAAACAAAAAATACATCGTAGGGCTCGTTCCAAACACGTGACCTACGATGCCATACTTTGATATAATAACGATAACCACTAACTATTTAGTACCATAAAAACACAGAATACGTATTTGCGCCGCATCGCACAGGCCAGACGAAATTCATGTGAGTACCGTTCAACTTCGTTAGAAACTTGCCATTGTTCTGATGGACCGAACAACAGCGATTCTCGGAGCGAACAGACGTTGATTTTTCGGCTACAGCCGACTGTTTGTATTTTGGACTAGCATATTTCAGTCTTAATTAGGTTCTTATAAAAAAATCTAAAGTGCTAGTATCCAAAAACAGTCCGTTGCGCAGGATATATTATGGTGTTTAACTTGAAGATGATATTATTTATATTAGATGAAATTAGCCGTAAGTTATAATAACTAGAGCCCGCTCGCTCCTAACTGCAGGGATAAAAGCTCTTCTAAACAGTCGTATTCAAATTATCATATCTTCTAAAACCTGTCTAACTTGTAGTGATATGATAATAATTAAATAAAGGAGTGGGTACCTGTAAAGAAAACTTTGTTATGTGCCATTATTGTTTACTAAGTAACTATCTAAGACACCAATTTACTGTCTACATTATAATTCGTAAGAGCGTAAATATTGCTAATTTAAAAAACCATACGTAGAACATACATACATTAGCTGTTATTTTATAATTGTTATAAAAAAATATATTTGGGGAGTGGTTCGTGGATAAAATTGTCCGTATTTCCTAATAAAAGGCTCCGTTAGCCACACGTTGTATAGGTGACAATAACAGATTTTACGTTTTGTGTAAAAAAAATCAGACAAATGGAAGGGTAAAACACTTCAAAGGTAAAAATAAAACCAGTATTTTGATCGCTATTATGAATATATATTTAAATTTATCCTTTAAAATAAACCACAACGTATTAATATTCTTTGGTATATAAAGGAAAATAATCCAGGAAGACAATGTGTAGAACATAAATTTTCAAAAATATTGATATCAATATCGCTCGTAATTTTTTATTATAGGTGCCAAACTCATTAAAATTGACAAGAGTGGCAATTACTTATACGACGTATCTAGTGCTTCCACACAACAGTCATAAAATGTTATAATAATTGTAAACAACCTTTTAGAAGTACATTGCTTAAAATCTCCCCCGAGGAATTCCACGAAAAATGGTCCTGAACCCTTTTTAGATTATTTTATTTTACACAAAACTCTTAACACGATAATACACGTTGAGTTTGAATTCGTATGTTATCCCAAAAAGAGGTAAATCTACCCCCGAAGGTCCATTTGTTCAAAGACTTTTCCAATTGAATAGTTTTTATTGAAGAAATGGTTTGTAAAGTTACGCTATATTTTAACTCAAAAACTTGTGAGGCAGCCCTAGATCAGCTGATTTTGTTAAACTTTGTCTTTGAGTTAATGATGATGATATTTGTAGTTTATTTGTATTTGTAATTTTAGGTTTGTCACACACACAGTTATAGAAGAGAACAAGAATGAAGTCTTAAAATTCACTATGCTCTGAACGTCAACTCATACGGCTGATCTCTACTTTCTTATGTCCATATATCATTTGCTAGAAAGGGATGCATACTTTATATCAATGCGATTGCTGCGACTTCATATCAAAGCATTTCTATGAAACTGCATAGCATTTTATTCGAGCGCCCTGGTACGATTTTTTTTTTTAACTCATTTGAAGTAGCATTGAGAGAAGTATGCATCCCTTTCTAGCTGATGATATTGGACATAAGAAAGTAGAGATCAGACGTATGAGTTGATGTTCGGAGCATGAATGCATTTTAAGGGTTCTTCTATGCTTTAGTCATAGGTCTTTGGTCACACACAACACAAAGATAAACTTTAAGGTTTTGGAGAGTTTTGAATCACATATTTTTAAGAATTTGTAGACAACCATGGCCTAAATGACCCGTTTGTGGTCCAATGCTGGTCTAAATGACATACGAATACAAACTCATCGTGTATAATTATTGTAAAAACAAGTCGATGGTTGACTTGAATTGTCTTCTTGATTTTGGCTTTTGTGACTGTTGTCATAATTCTGAATGTTATTTATCAGATATATAATGTACTCTATGTTATTTATGCGCCATACCTAGCACGCTCCGCTGTGTCAAAATTATATTTGTCATAAAATGATATATTATTCGTAAATAATTACCAATGTATATCTTTTTTTTGTCAAACATTGTTATAGGTTGTTACGATGATTGTAACAATTGAATATTTTGAGATAAAATATGTCTACATAATATAACTGCTTTGTCGGAGCACCAATACAAAATATTGTTTAACTTATATTATGAGAATTTGCATATCATGACTATTTTTACAATTTTTAAGCGCACATCTTAAACAAACAAGATAAAAAAACAGCTTACTGTTATTGACATTCGTCTCATCTGTTCGTTTGAGTGATGCGATCGTATTGCGATGCAGAAACTATAAATATATAAGGGATTTTCAAACGATCGAAATGTTTACAAACCGAATCCGACAGTGACGATTTAGACGTTATAAAACTTATGAGTTATGTCGTATTGTGAGGCGCCATTGTGTCCTATCGTTCATCAGAAGCTTTCGAGATACAAGAAATCCATTGGGATTGAAGCAGAATTAAACAAAAACTTATTATCGGATTCGATTCGGTAAATTTTCAAACGATTGAAGACTTACTTGACCTTATAAAAAGCGCGAAAAAGATAAGTCTGTCCTTGAAAAAAAACACGTTTCAGTATTCGGCTACGTACTAAACATACTGCAAAAACATCATACTGTATACACTTACATATAGATTTGAAAAGTATCACTTAACATGGCGAATAATTTTTTTACTTAACTACCAAAAATATCATATTTCTACAGCGCTATTGGTGCGTTTTACGATAAACTTTATGGAATTAGGAAAATTCTTATAAAACTTGATTTATGAAGGTTGTGAAATTAAATTACATTATAATTTGTATGACATAATTTATGATACAAATGTCACTGAATTGTATATTTCTACACTACTACGTACTTCCTAGTGCGTGGACTATTTGTGGTTACAATTATTGGTATGATATTTGGCACAATTTCGTATGGTAATAAAGATAAGTGCTGATTATTTCTATTTCTTTTCTATGTACACCCAGTAGCATTATCCAAGCTTTTCATACGTATGTGTTTTTGTAGTCATTTTAGGATGAAATCACAGAAATATAGCTATTCAAGTAATAGTCAGACATCGAATATTGAACGCAGCCTCGAGTGAAATACTTATTATTATTTTTGGTTCAAATTACGAAGCCTCAGCGACTAAAGGAGACAGATGAATAGCTACAGGACGGCAAAATCCACTACCTAAAATTTAAAGAGCCAAATACAAAGAAAATTATAATTATAAACTTCAATTTCTTGTTTTATCGTTAAGAAAAAACATTAAAATAGCCATTACTATGCAATAAATCATTAAATCACGCTTAAAGGTCAGCGTACACTGGCGGGCGGTAGGGCAGGGGCATTTTAAATATTTACCAACTTAAATTCGTACGTATTTAATTGAAACAATGTTTAAATTCTAAAGCTCAGAAACCGACAACTTTACTAAAGTCAGTCTTCAAGTGTAGACTGTCAAAAATCGTCAGAACGTAGTTGACATACATAATACATATCAAAATGACACTTTTTGGACACATTTGCTCCAATTTAGACCTTATATCGCTTTAAAAAGTGTTCAATGTCAGCGCAATAGGCAGCTGCGCAGAGTTTTTCAAGGGTTTTTGATGTTCAGTTGTCGGGTCAGTTCGGTCTCTGAGCTTAGGAATTTATATCTTGTTACCATTAAATTTATGTTGGTAAATTTAAAATCCCTTGCTCTGTTATCCACCGATTTGCGCTTGCCTTTGGGCGTCAATTCCACGAGCGAGTGCATCGCAACGAGTCGGCACTTCTATCATCGGGCAATCACCACGAGATGATTATTCCGTGAGCTCATTAACGCGACCCGCCGTGGAATATTCGAGTGAGACACGTTCTATAATTGTGTATAAAATACATAGAACGACAATAATATTATCGCGATGCACTCGCTCGTAGGATTGGCCTTAACTATAGCAAAACCAGCTGCCATTGAAAAAAATATTATATCAAATACTAGATGAAAATGTAAAAAAATATTTATCTCATAAAAGGATATACAATATCCACCCATTGCTAACTAGTTGACTCATATAATGTTTGTAAACGAGTATATTATTTTGTCATGCAAAAAATTATTAACAACATCTAGACATTAACAAAGAGCTTAATGGGTAAGATACCAATTCTTAGATCTATAAAATCACATACTTAATATTTTTTATAATCAAAATAATTGCTAAGTTATGCGGTGGATAAGATTTATTAAGATCAATTGAAGACCCGTGCAGAATATTCAAAACATTGATAAACTAGCTTAACGTACTAAAAAATGTCATGTACTCTATAGAGATCTTGAAAAATAAGTCCTTAAAAATCAAAACTTTCTTAAAACTATTCAGTATAAAAAAGAAAATAAAATAATAATATAATATCAATAAGCACCGAAAAAATAAATCTTTGGGTTCCACTGGCAAGTAAAACAAAAAATCACAATAACAAACTTAACAATAACTGCAGAAAATCATAACCTAGTGATTAATATCATAATTCACAAGCAAGAAATTGAACTTACATTGAGTAGGTACCTATTTATTTTCTTATCACTAAGGCCGACCGCAGATTATAATAGCGGTAGGTCCCATTTGTTCTATAGAACATGACGTCATCGAATAGAATAAGATATTTTTTTCTTATTTTGTACTATGGAACATGTAATACTTTTATTTCTCAAATTGTTCTATAGGACAAGGTACATAAAACCTCTAGGTTATCTTTAAAACATAAAGCCCGAAATATTAATTGCTCTTGTGTTATTTTTCTTCGACGCAATCAGCGCAGTTCACATAAATCTCCGGTGATGTTCCTTCAGGCACACTTCAGGTTCATATTATATTGGTGATGGTTGTCGTTTAAATTTTTTTGTGAACTGGTGATAGGCACAAAAATTATCGTGAGACTGAGAATCCTCTATATAATCTGGAGAGTCCTCCTGTTGCTTCTTACGAATATGCATTTTTCGATTTTTAAGATTCTTTTGTAGGATTATTTGACCCAGGCAGATGTTTGATCAATGATAAGACGGTATAATTGTCATTATCAGTGTAATTTAGCTTCTCATGGAAGATTTGGGGAAAATGTGATTCCCATTTTGTTCTGTGGCATGAAACTGTATGAATGGTGTAAAGCTAGTATGTAGTTCTATGGAAAAAATAGGGAAGAAAATGTATCATTTTGTCATGTTCCATAGAACAAATGGGACCTACCCTATAATAGACTTTCATCAGTGCGTCAGAAGGCCATCGGTATATACATACATTTTGTATGAGACCGCAGGCGATGAGTGTTACCGGAACTTACGGCCAGCGCCGGAAGCACGCAGAAAATATTATCTTACAAAATGCGGCCGGCTGGCCAAAGCCACGTCAAAATTAACAGAGCATTTTTCTTAAGTAAATAATAACTTTACAGGGTCAGTTAGGGAGCAGCTACATAGTATGTGCGTTTCGTGGAATATTCGCATGTGGCCTCCATGGAATTACTAAAATTATTATGAACGTACAAGGGCATACTCGATTTGAACAAAAATTTGTGCATTTGTGTAGGTTTTCCTATTAGCTGGAAAAACTAAGGCACAGATTTTGACTCGTGCACTCCCATGATACAAACTCCTTGGTTGCCTCTCTGACTGGCAAGTCAAAAGTTAAAAGTGCATCATTTTTACACGGCTTAGCTTCGCCGAAGGGCACATATGTAGCTGCTACATTAGTCCCAAGCATTCCATCTTTGCCAAATTTCTCAAACCAATTCATAAGAATTACAAGTAAATATTACTTAGATCTTGAAAATAAAATTCTGGTTTGAAGATTTGTCTGGGCGATTATGCATAAAATGAGATGAATAGGTTAGTACTCTCTCAATATTTCTGCGTAACTAAATCATGGCACGGTCTATTGAGAAACCGCCTACTTAATGACATAAATTGGACGACAATTAATTATTGGTTTTACCATTTTTTGACAACTTATCTATTAATTAAACATTTTGGTTTTGCGATTTCATCATCAATTCAAAACCAGTAAGTTAAAACTCGGAGGGGCAGGCTTCACAAAATGAACTTCGTTCACGGTTTTGCACAAGATTATGAACACATTCAAATTATCGAAAGCCAATAAAACAACAACCCAAATGTTTATGATAAACATTAGGGTTGTTTATCATAAACATGATAAACCCGACTTCACCACAATAAGATTTCAGTGGTGATGTGTGAAGCGCACACAGTCTATGTAGAAATTTGCTGTTTAAAAATTTATACAAAATGTATGTCTGACTGAATCAGCCGAATCTTGCGCGCTCTCATAAATCTTCAAGGTGAATATGCAACCGATGAATAATCTATAGTTTGCCGAGACTATTGAAAATTAGACATCAATGTAATTTTATTTTATTTCAAACACCACTGCAAACCTCCTTTCTTGGTATATCACTAAATCAGATCTAAATTCCTTGTGTGAGCGAGTTCTCTAGTACTATATCAAACTCATCCAAAGGCTCGAGTATTTGTTTGAGGAATGTGAGTAGACCCCGCTTTCGCAGGAAGCTTTGTTCTTCGTACATCTCCGCTGTAACGCGAGTCATCGACATCGGAACTAGCATTCGGTGGAGCCAGTGTTCACTGTCAAAACATAATTATACAACGTTTTAAAATATTCTTGAAAGTTGCAAATATATTAGTTCTTACGTAATATTTAATTAATAGATAAATACTTGACATTATCACACAGTATCATGTAGCCCTAAACTAAGCACAGCTTGTATTATTATAACCTCATGATTGATATACGACTTATACAGTCAGGGGCAAAATTTTACCTCATTGAGGGCAGCTTCCTAGGACGACTCGTCCTAGGCAGCTATCATTTCTTTTGTAGTTACAAGGTTTTGTTCTGAAAAAACTAAGGTTTATTTTGAAGGAAAAAAAAATGCATTTACGAATTTAAAAAAAAATACAATCAGTCTGGAAAATGACATTTATAAAAAAAAAACAAGTTGGTTTCAATCGACTCTTCCCAACAGGAACACTTTTTCCAAAGTAACTTACCAAATCAAATCGTAAGATTTCGCGAAAATTCAATAAAAAGTTTTCCATACAATTTCTAAGGAAATGGAAACTTGGAATATACGTAGTTTATGACCTGGATTAACACAGGCTACTTTTAATCAGGGTACCTCGAGAGCGAAGCCACGGGCAGACGCTAGTCAATCATAAATTAATACCTTACCGTAAACTGAGACATATAAACAGCTGGAACTTCCCATCTTTGCCCAAGGTGCGTCCCACAGAGTTAATCTCGTCTGTGAGGTGGCAGTAACATCTCCATATAGCCCTATGCTCCTGATCCTGCCTGCAGTTATATGCGACGCCGCAACTCTTGTTCGTTTGCGGCGATTGCTCGTCGCAGAGACTCATTTTGAACTCTTCCTTTACCCGTTCTGGGAAGATAAATAAAATAAATAAATAATTATGGACATTACATTATCATTATCACGCAGCAAAGCCTGTTCTGTGGGAACCACTGGACAGATATACTACTTGTATACATGTTTTGTTATTAAATATAGAAAAAAACCTATCATCATCAGTCTATACCAGTCCAACGCAAGACATAGGCCTTCCCCAATAGCGCCATCGCGCTCAGCCTTCAGCTCGATGCATCCAGCTTCTTTCGAAAATACGACAACCGTTGGGGCGAACGAGTTCTCGAGTGGAGACCGCCACGGGAAACATAGTGTAGTCTCCGGCCAGGTGAATTGACGATCATTGCAAGATCGTGAGGCTGCTGGTAGAAAATACCCAGACGATTCTGGGTATTTTCTCCCAGACAAATATTTGCAGACGATACATTTAAGATATAATACAAAAAAGTTTATTTTCAAAGTAAACAGGGTACAAAATAAAGTTAGATCTCTGACTCCTGTTGTAGCTAGAGTTAGCTGTGTAACAGGCTGACAGATTCTTCCTAAATTAGGAGGGCATTTAATGTTATTTCTTCTACAACTACAAAATGTGCAAAATTGTTGTTCAATCTGTTAATTAGTTTTGGCGTGTAGGATGAAGTCATACTTTTTCACATTTCACAATTTTGTACACGTTACTGTTATTATAAGAAAGTATAGTTACCAAAATAGTCCCAAATAAAGAGATTCTTCCCGAACAGTCTTGCCGATTTGAAACCACACAAGAATGCCTGCTCCAGACATTTGACGAGACCGTTTTCGCCGCACAACAGTACGCTAAGTGAATTTGCATCTTTTTCTCTCTTAGACTGGTAGTGCCATTTAACTATGGCATTCACGCAATCACCTGTAAATTAATTAATTCATTTATTTTCATTATGGTGTGGGACGAGGAGACCTAACTTGACCCACGCTTCTCAGCGCAGACAATCAGTTTCACAGGATGTGGATTTTGGGGAGGGGTAGGCAAGCGGACGGGTTTTGTACATAGCTGTTTCGATACCTACCTATCAGTGGTTATGTTATAGTTTTATCGTTACCGCTGTACCACTCAGGTATGTGCGTGGCGCGGAGAGGGACGTTTATGTCACATACATGATATTTGCTCTTTTTTTCGCTTTCAAAACGTCCCGCCCCACGCACATTATGTACCTAAGGAGTGGTACAGCGTAAGGAGTAACAGTACAACTATACCATCTGCATCCCCAACCATCTATTTGTGTTGTTTTCTGTTTTATATATTGTTGGTTTGTTCCATTAACTTGTTTGTACTGTTATTTTACTGTACTGGTTGTTTTTACTGCTACTTATTATGTGCCAAATAAATATTTTTATAACTATCTATCTTCAACAGACAGTTAATGACCCATATGTAGCCGGTGCAATTAGTTCGGTGGTCCAAACGACCAGTCTTACGCGAGCCAAGTAAGCTTAGATTGAAGCTCAGCCGCTGAGCCATGCAGAGCCATAATGGGATATTGGAATCTCAGCCATACACCAATGGACTTTTCGTTTAGTAAAGATTTATGCGTTCCACGTGCTCATACCACTACACACTAATATTATAAATGCGAATTTTTTTGGGAGTGTAAGTTTATTCCCACTCAACTCCGTCACGGCTGAAATGATTTGTATGAAACTTGCAATATACATAGTTTAAGACATGGCTACTTTTAATAACGGTAGGTACCACGCGAGCGAAGCCGCTGGCGGTAGCTAGTCATGAATAAAAGATTTATATTCTATTCTATACTGGTGGAGAAAAACATACTACAACAACTCCCCAACTCTACCAAAATATATTAACTGACCATGTCTTGCCTGTAGATAAAGCCGACTAGGCTAAGAGGATGGTAAGGGTGCTGGACAATCCTAATCCATCTATCCATGTCTTAGGCACTTATAGTTAGCGTCGCGGTTAATGAATAACTGTATGATATCATCTAGACTACATACAAAGGACTCCATTTTTTTTACAAGGTACGAATGGTTATTCATACGTACCAAAACCTTACATGGGAACGTGGGCTATGCTACAAGCACTTCAAAGATGTCAGGTCGACTACCGGTACATTGAGCTGATTCGGACCATTTACGAAAAGATTACCTTAGTCGTAGATGTTGCAGGGAAAACCAATCCAATACATATCCAGAGAGGGATACGACAAGGAGACACCATATCCCCAAAACTGTTGCTGATGCTCCGATAATAGATGGAGCTATAAGATAACTGAGTGGAGAGCTCGGACTGGAGGCCGGAAACCAGGCAGGCCGAAGGCGCGATAGTCCGACGATATTAAAGCTGTAGCTGGCCACCAATTGAAGCGTGAAACTCAAAACAGAGCGAATTGGAAGCAGTTGGGGGAGGCATACGTTCAATATTGGACTAATAAATGCTGATTGATGATGATGATGATGATGAAAACCCTACAACATATTTATGGCGTCTGAATGTTCAAGGTAATTTATAATGATTATAACGGCTGTACTGATTTAAAAGGATTTTTACTGGCAGCTCACTTTTTAGTAACTTAGTAGGTTAACAGGATAAAAAATCGGGAAGTTGCGGAGCTGGTGGCTGAGCCAAACATCATTGCCGAATTTAAATCACATAGGTTTCGCTGGCTCGGCCACGTGCTACGAATGGAGGAGGATCGGGTAGTAAAACGGGCTTTTCTGGGGGTGCCAGTCGGCCGACGACTAGTCGGGCGACCCAGATACCGGTGGAAGGACGAAGTCGTAAAGGATCTCGTCTTTCTTCAAGTGCCGGACTGGAGAGAGGCAGCACAAGACAGAAGCCGGTGACGTTCTTTTGTGTCCAAGACCCGCTTCGGGGTCGATGCGCCAGGATAGTAAGTAAGGTTAATAGGTTACGTTATCGTCAGCCTATAGCAGTCCACTGCTGGACAGAGGTCCATTACTTCACCACCGGTTCTGACGGAAGACCAGAGCTGCTTGTTCCAACCAACACACGCTGAGTCCAGAGGCCTTATTTACTAACTCAATTGCACACCGAAATGATAGGCACCGGAGCACCGGTTCTCTTTTTACAAACTTTGACAGTTTGTAAATTCACGTTCTTTGAATTTCGATAGATGAAATGTCAAAGTTTTTAAATAAATGTTCGGTGCCGACCATTTCGGTGTGTGTTAGTAAATATGGCCCCAGGGACCATGCAGCGGTAGACAACATTTTATTCCAATCTAAACTATTTTATGTATACCTACTTGTATCTGTAGCACATAAATATTATTCTATTATATTTTTATATTCCATTCTCCTAAGGCATAATCCAGAAATATTTATCTACATTAATCACCTACAGTGTCTTATGGTATTCAGCAATACATCTCATTATATGCTTTGTAATAAATCTAAATAGTTCATAAAAAGTACTTTGTAAATAAATGTGTTTTATGTTTATGTTATGTAAAATTCCACGCCTTTTGCATCATTTTTCTGGAAGCTTTACGAATATAGGAGAACAAAAATGAAGACAAACGAACTGTTAGCGTCGTGTAGTTAGAAAATATTGTCTCACCGATCATGTGCTGGATGGTCGAGGTGGAGAGGTGAGTGGTCGTTGGCGTCATAGGCGGCGCATGAGCGGGAGTTCTTGGGGTAGCTTCGTTGTTACGCATGCGCGCCGCAACTAGCAGCCGTTCTGTTGATCCATCATCTACCCCGGTGCCGAGCCAACGGTGGCAGGGGAATCTATACATAATAATCAATTATGTACAAATAAGCGAAAAAACTCGAAAACGGTTCGGCCGATTCGAACATGTTTTTTTGCTTCAATACTGGAAGAAAGAAAATTAAGAGAAACCCAAAGAAACTTTTTTCAAAGTGTATCTTATGTATTAAATACTATTAGTCTATGTACCAATGCATTGTTAGCGATGTTATCGCAAACAAATAAATAATAGGGATGACGACTGGGTAGAAAAATATAAATTTTAATTAGTCCGTCAGATTCAACAAAAAATATTGGACACGTATTTTTTTGTTTATCAAATAAATAATAATTGACAGAGATATAGAGCGTCAAAGTTCGGGAGTGGGGGCTCGTGACGTCACGGCTAGGTAAAAAGTGTACTAAGCCGTGACGTCACGCGGAATTTCAACGCACTATAACTTTGTTATTTTTTATTTAATTGACAAAAGAAATAAAATCGTGTCCAATATTTTTTCATAATGTAAATGATGGACTAATTAGAATTTTTCAGTCCACACCACACCACACCAGCCTATATCAGTCCACTGCTGGACATAGGCCTCCCCTGATAAAGGGGGATATGCCCATAATCCCCACGCTGGGCATACGGGTTGGGGATCGCAGGGCACAGCTTCTCGCACCACCGACGCTGCTGCCCGTCGATGGCCAGGGGATTTAGCTGTGTCGATGTAGGCTGTGCTATGCCGCAATCAGCCGGCCGCCAGAGCCCCGTTCGTTGTTAAGCAGGGTGCATCACGTGCAGGTGGGGATGGCTTGGATTCCGAAGAGGGGTTGGAACCCCGTACACCCCTCTATTACTCATTTCTATTATATTATTTGTATGGGTATTGAATTTTTTTGTATAAACACTAAAATTTGGACAGGAAAACGTCTGTCGGGACAGCTTGTAGCTACAAATATAGTAAGTTGATGGATGCAAGGCATTGCATTTTAAGTCACGCATGTTTAGAAAGTGCACTACGATTCAATAATTTGTTATAGTATTACCTATAACATCACACTAATCAGTAATCACATCATATTACAATAAAATAAAAATGCGAAAGTTTGTTTGTGTAAATGTAAGTATGTTCGTTCCCACTTAACTCCATAACGGCTGAACGGATTTGGATTAAATTGGATTATACATATTTTGCGACCTGGATCAACACATAGGCTATACTGATTAACATACAGTGTGGGGCAAAGGTTGCTATGTATGTATTTCGAAGTAAGTACAATTCGAACACTTGCCGGTAAATACTCTGTTCTTAGTTAAAATAGATTTTTCATAATGTGTTGGTAGAATGATGATACCTGCGATTACCCTTTTACGTCGAATTACGTAAATAGATTGAATTTTGTGTCGAATGGCGTTTCATAGAAATTGCAGGTAAAACTTATTTTTAAATTTTCGCGAAATCTATTTTATTTGCTACTATTTGATTTGCTAAGTTACTTTTGGTTAAGTGTTCCTTTTGGGAAATAGAGTCAATGAGACCAACTTTTTTTTTGAGACGTCATTTTATAGGATGACTGCATTTTTTTTTCAATATACTAAAAATGCAATTTGTTTTTTCCGTCAAAATAAACCTATAATTCCCTCAGAACACAACCTTATAACTATGAAAGAAAAGGTGGCGGCCCTCAATGAGGTAAAATTTGAGGTAATATATTGTTATTATATTTATCGAAAAACAAGCTTCCGCACTTCAGTTAGATAGCTTTGTTTTAGATAAATAAGAAATCACTCACGTATAAGTATGGCCTGTAACCTCATTTCTGACGAACACCTGATCGAGCAGCCATCGAGGTGATAACCCTGAATTGTCGTGGCCGATGCGCAAAGTCGACAATATTCCCAAGTTTTTATGCTGCAATTAATCAAACATTCTTTTTTATTATTATCAAGCCATTATAATTAGAATAGCTGTCACATAAATATTACATCGTAAATAACTCATTGATTTTATTTTATTTTATTCAAAATGTCGCACAGTACTACTTAACACCAGCCTGTATACGTCCAATGCTGGCTTCCTCTAATAAGAAGGGGGATATGCCATGCCCATATGCCATAATCCCCACGCTGGGCATAAGGAGTTTGAGTAGTAGAGCTCTTTGTGAAGGGCTCGTCCGGGGAATTACTGCCACCATGCCTATTTGTGAAGTAGCTGTGCTGTGTTTTGGTTTGAAGGATGTGGGTGCCGGTGAAATTACAGGCACAAGAGCCTTATCATCTTCATGCCTCAAGTTGATGGACGCAGGACGTTCCAAAAAAAACATGATCTACGATGCAATGTTTTGTGATAGGTAATGGTTACCACTTAAAATCAGGTGGGCCATATGCATGTTCCCATCTTCAAGTACCATAAAAATATTATATTATATGGTTGGGGATCGCAGGGCACAGCGCATCACATACTTACACTTTTTTTTAAATACATTGCAGATCATACAAGCATTTTATCTCTTGGCGCCGCGGCAGGATACAACCACAACCCTACGCGTCTCAGGCGCGCCTTCGTCCACAATGCCGAAAAGGCCATCAAATACTGAAGCCCACAGAACACATTATGTGTTCTTCATATGTGTACCGACAAAATAATAAGCGCGGTTAAACAGATCTGTTATCTGAAGCGATGATTAGGAGCCGTCCCTTAATCACGTGAGGCTCGAAAGTGGGGGGGAGGTGTTTGGCAAAAATCACGAAATATCACAAGGAGGGGGAGGGGGGTATAGTAAGATAGCAAGTGTATTTATTTTTTCGTCAAACGTGCGATTACTAAACCGAAAAGCAGCGTGTAGGCTTGATTCGCCGTTGCCAGGCAAAGAACGATGGTCTCTGAATAAAATTAGATTATACCTGTATTTTAAGATATTATTCGGAAAATTTCAATATTATTTGTAGGTACTAAATATACACGTGATATTGGGTGGGGGAGGGGGGGTTAGTCTTAAACCTCACCACGTATCACCATGGGCTTCCCCTTGTTGGGGGGATATAAAAAATGCTAAAAAAACATCACGTGATTAATGGACGGCCCCTTGCTTCACTATCCGACTTATACCGATGCACCGATGCATTCAGAGATGCAAAACTGTTGGAATTAACATTACTTATTTTATTTGCTTGAAAGCAAAATTCTTTGAACGGGGCTATCAAGACTACTAACATGAAAAACAAACTCATTTGTGTTCCGCGGTATTGGTATTTTTGGTGTGGACTCCCCGTTGGCACCAGATATAGATATCCAGCAGTTAGCAGTGGTCTGACTGGCTTTTCGAGATGGAGCTATCAGCACGCGGTATGGCAACTCTGTAAAACAAACGAACTGCATTATTTATATCTTCAAACTAACTAGCTTGCGATCGTAGTGGCTGAACTGTCTATAAAGATCAAAGATTCAAAGTTGTTCTCAAATCTTATTAAATAACAGTGTAGGTACCTACAGAGCCGCAAGTATATGTTGGCGGTGGTATTTGTAGGAACTAAAACTGTGTGTTTGACGCGCGGTAGTTTAAGGACAGCAACATTGTGATAACTCTGCAAATGACTTGGGTTCTAAAATGTGGATTGTAATTATAAGTGGTTCAAGAGAAACCGTAATCAAAGTCATCCAGTCCAGTCCAGTCGCAATCCAGTCCATCCAAAGGTTGCCTGGAAGAGATCGCTCTTAGCGATAAGGCCGCCCATGTATGTTTATATTTTGTAATTTTTGGTGTATAATAAAGAGTTTTCTATGTATCTATCAAAGTATATTAATTTTCTGATTTGAAGCACAGAGCCGCACAATCTCGCAAACTTATACTTGTGACACTGTACATATTTTACTTTGAGGGCTCGCCCACGGTGAATTTTTGTAGCGTTGCTGTCGCGCGTTTTATAAAAACCCTTGTCTATCGCTACTATCGCGCATTAGACGCGTTTGCAACGCGCGACTATCTCTGACGACATCGGGGGAACGAAGAGTGGAGAACATAGGCTACCGATGTTGAATCGCGTCTGAAGCGCGACAGTTACGCGATAGTAGCTAACACGATAGAAGCGATACAGAATCGTGTACGTGGGTGAAGGTACAAGGCCAGCGACAGCATCACGATTTTTTCAATGCGAATGCACGAAGCCTGGCTACTGCATCATCGCTATAAAAAGTCTCCGTGGGATTAGCCTTTGACTTGAAGATTGATTAGTAAAATAGACTACAAAATGTTTCTCACCAAGGAACATAGTTAAAATAATAAAAAAAAACATTGGATATAAACCACTGAATTGATCACAAAACACACGTAGGTCAATAGGCTAGACGACTGAAAAATTCTAATTAGTCCGTTATTTACATATCCAAAAAATATTGGACACGTATTTTTACTTTTGTCAATTAAACAAAAAATAACAAAGATATAGTGCGTTAAAGTTCCGCGCGACGTCACGATATAGTACATTTTTTACCTAGGCGTGACGTCACGCGCCCCCACTCCCGAACTTTCACGTTCTTTATCTCCGTCAATTTCTATTGATTCGATAAATAAAAAAATACGTGTCCAGTATTTTTTGTTGATCTAACTGACGGACTAATTAGAATTATTATTTTTTGACCCAGTCGTCATGCCTATTGAGTAGATCAATTAAGTGGTTTCTATAATGTGAATGTCCTCAGGATAAATTTCAAGAAGAATAAACAAAATAAATAAATATAATTAATTCTAATAGTCAAATGCTTACTAGTAGTCGGATATGTATTCGTAAAGCATTTGTAATCCACCGCATTCAATGTAAGTAGATGGTACAGGAACTGTTCCCTTTCTTCCTCGCATCTCAGAAAGGCCGTCCTTTTATACTGAGATCTCAGCAGAGTGGTGTCCGCTAATAGCTCTCGTAGATGGTGTGATAGAAGCTTCTTCTCCAAAGACAGACGGACCCAGGCGCGAGCGTAACCTATCTCAGTTTTGATGTCGGTCATTGCTTGAACGTTTCTATGAAGAAAGGTAAAAATATGTTTAGTTTCAAGGATTCAGCTAGACTCAGTCACAGGTAGCGGTCCTGCATAAAACATAATACTAAGCCCCTACTATTCCCTGTGGATAATGTATGAGACGATAAATGGATTTTACCCGGGGATGGGCATCCACTAACTCCGCCTATATGCATAAATAGATTACCGCCCACGGGCTTCATTCGCGTGGTATACAAATATATATTAGTCCTCATAGAACAAAATTTGTAAATTTCCAACTCAGTAGTTTTAGCGTGAAGGAGGAATAATAATCATCAATATCAACAACAAAAACAACGACCTATAGTAGTCCACTGCTGGACATAGGGCTAATCAAGATGAATTTAATGTAATGATAATGATTGTTCACAGGAACAATCATACTAGGAATATTAGCCTGTGATGGACTTTTATATGCTGAAGAAGGAAATAGAATGAAAAATAATTACCTCATGTCAAACGTCAGACTTTCGGGTAGAGGTCGCAGTGGGTTAACAGGCTTGCGCTCTAAAGTCCCGGAATTGCTGAGACGGTCCCGTGAACTGTCCCGGGATCCTCCGCGGGAACTATCCCGGGATCTACTGCTTGAGCTAGAGCTCTGTTGGGCTTCTACCTCTGCCCCTACTGATGAAAGATCTAAAACATTACATTTTTTAAACTTCCATTTTACTGTTTTTATTACTCCAGTCAAGATTCAAGACTCATGTTTATTTGTTAGAATTTATAATTATTTTCACAAATGTAATGCTATATTAGAACATTTATTCAGCCTCATAAATGTTCTAATATAGCATTACATTTGTGAAAATAATTATATATTACACAGCCTCAGCATGCAGGCTGATAGACCTGGCTGGCAGTAAATAACACTTTTCTATAGAATGTTTCGATTTAATGTGTGATTCAGTAGCCTAGTTTTTAGTTCTAATCGGAAATGTAGCTACGGTATTTTAGAGAAACCCAGTAATGTAGCTGAGAAACGTCGGCTGCTGCTACCGTCTACAGCCGGATACGGAAAGGTCCCCTCGCACTCAAAGCTGAGATCGGTTTAAATACCAGCCTAAATTATTTCGTGTACACACAAGACAAGTAGGTACTTACAGTCCAGACGTTTGCGCAACACACACCAAGCCAATGCTGCATGTTCAAACAATGAAAGGAAATGTTGAGAAGGAGTACTTAATTATTACTACGCGAATATTACAGTTCAAAACATGATGCAATAAAGGTGAGCTGTGATCTGAGCATACCGTTAAATTATTATTATATTGATGGTATCCCAGATTCATAAAATGAAATTTGAGAAGGAAGGGCCAACGTGTAACCGACCAACGTGGTACTCACCTATCCAATCACAGACTACAGTGTATTAGATAGTAATGACAATGAGTGGTGTTAAAATAAAAATGAAAAACATACATACATAGTGCTACTTTTTATACATCTTTTTTTGTAAAAACCTTGGTGTCGGTTATTTTAGGTTGTCAGACGCGACGGCTTACAAACTGGCTTAACGACAGAAAAAGCCGGGAACTACATCATATTCTATCCTTCTATATAGAATATAGTCTATTGAATAGATTCCATAGTAAGGCCAATGGACAGGTACAAGCTGATGAAGATAACAATAATAATGATGGTCACCTATTCAACTAGTAACCAGGCAGAGTGTGGCTAGATGATCTATTAAGAAAATCTTATGTACGATTCACATTTACCAGCGCGCGTCGGAGAGCATTTTAAAACATTGCAAGAGGAAATTGAAACATCCACAAAGCAGTTACGTTCCTATTAATGCTATTTACGCAGTTTAGACGCGCCGACCGGCTGCGCTCGAACTCCGCGACCCACTCGCGTACGCGGCCGGCTGCTCGCGGATGCTCACGGCTGCTCTCGGATGCTCGAGAATGCTCGCGGATGCCCGCCGCTACTGTATCGGCTCGACGCGTCCGTCAGTCTCCAGTCAGATTTTATGTACGATTCACATTTACTGGCGCGCGTCGTAGAGCATTTTAAAACATTGCTAGAGGAAACTGAAACATCCACAAAGCAGTTACGTTCCTTATTTGAATGCTATTTACGCAACTTTAACGCGCCGACCGGCTGCGCTCGAACTCTGCGACCCACTCGCGTACGCGGGCGGCTGCTCTCGGTTGCTCGCGGATGCTCGCGGCTACTGTTTCGGCTCGACGCGTCCGTCAGTCAGTCTCCAGTCCGATTTTCGCTGTCAGGCGGCTCCGGTCGGCTGCCGGCGCGTTCAGGTGTGAATCGTACATAAGAAAACCACACTATTATTCTATGCTATGCTATGTCCATACCTGGTGTGAGATAATTAGGATCGATCGGTTTTGTTGAGTTGCTACACTGCTCCAGCTCCTGGTAATTCGTCAGATGCATCCATAACGCAGATTTCCCCATCTTATGCTGCAAGCCATGAGACCACAGTCTTTCTAGCAGATCGCATAGTGATGCTATCATCGTACTTTCTTCGACGCCTGTTATCGAGACTTCACAGCCCAGCCCCAAGTCCGATTCTTCGGTCCCCATTTTTTCAACGAGCATTCTCTTAGTTTTACTTTTACACTCCTAAAACAAACATAAAATTTTGTTTTTTGGTAGAACTATTTTTATATTTTCTCTTTTTGCGGTTCTTAAAAAAGGCAAATATTTTTTTAAGTACATACCTATATGTTTAGCATTAAGATCAATGAGATATTTAAGTACAGTGACACGGAACAGTAAGCGAACCTATTTCAGTGAATACTAGTATGACAAAACCACAAACTAAATGATGTAAATCTATGTTTTTATCGTTGAGGAATGCTTGAAAAAGGAAACTAAGTTATTTAAGTACATACGTAGGTATATATTTTGCATTAAAATTTAATTACATTCCATTATCTACACTTAGTTATGCCTGGTTATGCAAATATAAATATATTGGTTTCGATGTCTTGAAATGACTACGACATCAATGCGCCTTTCCCGTCTTATTTTTCACGCTAAATAATGCATGTTTTACGCAAATTTATGTTGACATAAACTATAAATTATAAAAATAAATAAATATATAACTCTAAACCGACGAGCATGTATGAAGAATGTGATGAGAGCAAAAGAGGTATGCCAGGATCGCAGCAACTGGAGATCCGTGGTATCTGCCTACCCCTCTGGGAAAAAGGCATGACCTTATGTATGTTAAAAAATATATGAAATTAAGTTATAATTATATATTTACCTTCAGTAACTTTTCCACGAATGTTCTATTGTTCTGTGCGATCGCCGCCGGCGTCACTTCAGTCGATAGCCGTCTACTAATATCCCCTAACAAAAGTTCTGGCGGGCAATCCTTCACCTGCCACTTAGCGTTCTTAATACGCTTCAGACTGTTTGTTCTGAAAACGTTTTAAATGCAATTTATTTGTATTTTTGTGTGAATATAACGTGAAAGCGATCATCAAAAGCAGGCAAAGCAATCGTTGATAAGCCAATCTTGCACTACGCATGCGATGGATTTCGTGCAATCGTATTTAATTTACCTACTTTTACTGTGACTTGCTCATATTACTGTACTTCGTGCGAACATAACTACTCAAAAAACAGAAGTCTCTTCACTTAAATTTCTTGATACACACAAAGTTGGTTTAATCACTTAGATCATGTTCTTATATAACATACCCACAGGTCGATTGCACGAAATTAAATACCATTCTTAACAAAACACAAAGGACAACAAACACATCGTATGCAACATTCAAAATGCAAAATGTACGAATAAATAATTTTATTCTGATTACTTATTATTATTCAAAGATATTATTACATAGTTAACAATCAAATTTGCATTTATTATTATTTAGCTACATAGGAAAATTAAATAGGTACCAAGATATTTTTAATCATATTTTACTTAATTTAAAATAAATACATCAGATATTTATAAATACTGGAAACTTGCACTAGAGTACGTAATTACTAATTACACGTTGTATTTAATACTTCATGCAACATCTAGTAGCTAGGGCATGCACTTTTAGTACAAGACGATTATAACAGAAAACCTTCTTTAAGAAGTCTGCTGAAAATTTCAAAGCTTGGTTTAAAAAATACATAAGAAAAGGAGACATAAAATATCGAACTTAAATAGCGTTCATTTCTTGAACATCACTACGAAATGCTGCCCTGTTGTTATTGTTTACGCTCATTTTTTTAATTTCGCAATTTCGTATGCAACTGGGTTCATGATACTGTAGAATTATTGCATTGAGCGCTTTGTCTAACTGTTAGACTTAAAAAAAAACATTGTGTCATACATTGTCAGGCTTAACAATCTTTGTCATAAATTGTAGTGAATTTATAAAGTTTTATATTGAAGCATATTGTAGTTTGACTCCAGCTTAGAAACAATGATATCTAGTTAGTGGGTAAGTAATCAACTTAGTAGGTAAATAGTACTTAAAATAAATTCGAAAATAAACATTCTAATTCGAAAAAAAATGTTTTCTATTGAAGCATTTTGTAGTTTGACCCCAGCTTAGAAACAATGATATCTAGTTAGTAGGTTATTAATCAACTTGGTACTAGATATTACTTTATATTTACTTAAAATAAATTCGAAAATAAACGTTTCCTGTAGAATGAGTTTTTATAGCCGTTACTTAATTTTTTGTCAGTAATTTAAGTTTTCTTTTCATGCGAGCTACCTGACCAACTTTGATGACAGAGTTAGAACAACAACTTTTAAAATGAATGAAAGTATTCTATCACTCTAAAACAATTTAGATTTAAATACTTATTTGCTAGATTGGAAGTTAAATTTAACTACCACTAATTCAATATCATAATAGTGCTTAAAGCACAATTTTTTTTAACTTATATCATAAGTAGTAAGTAGTTAGAGTAAATAAAAAATATTAAATTTTTTAAACAATGAGAATTTTATCCTGCGCTTACTTATATTAGCAATAATATTGCTATTCTACCTATTTCCTAAATAATTTATTAGAATATATGCTTACAAAAAAGGTTTCCTGCAAAATTATACCCATCAGCATAAAAAAAACGATCACATCACATTGCATGCTGAATAAAGCAAGCATTACTTGAGTATTGCTTATTTCTCGAACATAAACGCTCCACATTACAAACAAGTATTTGCACACACCGAGCTATTAGGGTATTTACAACCAAAGCGGCCGGCGCGGTTCGCGTCTCGCTCTCTCGGAAGCCGAAGCTCCAATATTTTGACATACAAGCGTGGTCTTCCTTTGGCCAGAAAAACCATAGATTCGAAATAACTCAAAAGAAGTCAAAATATTAGAGCTAGCCTTAGTTGTCCACCGGCTTTCGTCGAGTGATCGGCATCTCTAAATGTGAACGTAACATGCCACCCTCTATGATGTTCCGACTTGCAACGTTCTATAGCCGCGGGTAGGAACCGCTGAGTCGGCAGCATTGGTATGTAGTTTCAGAAAGTTATTCTTAGTTAGTCAATCTGTACGCTTGAGTTCGTATACGAATTCAAGAATATAGCTCTCAAGTTTTCGGTTTTCTTAGCACTTCGTCGTTAGCAATAGAGATCAGTTTTATTTATCAACGAAAGTAGTCAAGACTATTTTGTTCTTTAAAATAACCTCGGTGTGCACTCGGTGGCATGCAAGCGTAAACAACAATGCTTATGTACAGAATCATGCAAAATGCAGTTTTAGGCTGCCCATTCGACTGGCAACGATGAGATTTTTTATGTTTGATTGGCAAATCAGTGTTGGAAAGAGACTGCAGTAAGTAACTATTAAATCATCGCAAGGGATGCCTATTGCTATGCAAATATTATAAAACTAAGTATTTATAAAATTTTTAACGAGCGTATTATGTAACTTATTGTTAAACAGTGAATTGCGTTCCAACATCTTGCATAGTTCTGTATTCATTTCCGGCATTCGATTGAGAACACCGTTATATTACGTTACGTAGTACCCATTCAATAAAAAAATTTAACACGTAAATTATTGGTGTCAATGTTATGTGAATGTTAAAATGGAAGACTTGATAAGGTTTCTCTCTCGACGCCAATTAATTTACAATCTACGAGATTACAATTTCACATACACAAAATACGATAATACCATTTAGTTACCGAAATTCGAAAATAGGCAGGCAAAGCTTTAAGGCGTTCGCTACGTCTATTAAACTATAGCTTAGTAAGGGAATAAGGGACAGATTTTTGATCGTGTATTCACATGAAAGCTTTTCGATGTAAAATTGTCTAAAGGAACACCTTATCCCCCCCGTAATCGGTGACACCCCAATTTCCCCTGAAAAACAGTGAAATTTTTGACGGCCCTTTCATGTTTTTTAAGGTTTTTCAAGGGTAAAGCGAAGCGCCATCGGTTACCAACTATTATAGGAATCCTCCTTAACATTAATCTAGATCTCAACGGGTAGTTATCAGAACTATTAGGTCATTAATTATAACATAAATTAAACCCGTCTGCGTCTAACGCCGTTACCGTCCTTTGAACTTCAATCAATTTAACGTGTTAATTCACGACGTTGGATGCAGATGAATTAGTAGCATAAAGAAACATTATCGGACGCGACTGACGGCCAAAACCTTTTCTGAATAATATTAAATGTGCAAAGTAAGTATTAGCAATAACTCGCGTGTGTGACCTTGAGCCATCAGAGATTTAAGGGTGGAAAACATTCGTTTGCGTTTACTTGTTTTGTATGTTAGTTAACGCAAACAAGAGGTACCTATAAGTAAGGTAACTATTTTTTGACACTCAAGCCGCGCTAGCTGCGCTATTCGATTGGAACGGTTCGGATTCGGCAACGGTACATAAATGACAAATGCATGGGTATTTGCAATGTAAGGAATATTAGTGCTAACGTACAAGGGGTTTTTGTTTCAGATACCCCTAGATACCTACAGACCCTTGTATGAACCAAAATCTGTGACTGAAAATGTATTCTCTCAAAAAAAGGGTTGGGTCTCTTTTCCGACGAGACGCAACGGGCATTTTTATTGAGAAAAATAAGGTACAGATTGCTCAAACCTCGCACTCTCTATAAAAACTCCTTGGTATTTGCAGACATGTATCTCACAATGACGTTAAAGTACCATCGCCGTGTTTAATGAGACTATCGCACGATAGCCGGATATCATACGATGCAGTCGTGACAGTCAATCACGCCTTAAACGAAAATACGCTGCAACAACGGTCGCACGAACAGTCAGAAACAGAAACAATCACTGTTCGATGACATGACCGTCCGCTTTACGACCAGTCCATTCACGATCGAGCTCATCGCATAATGACCGATGTCCGTGAGACGGTTTGTGCGACCGTTGTCCATCATAACTGTCAAACCGATAGATGACACAGCAAAAGCTCACGGGGGAGTGAATGAATATCGTATCCCGTCGAAACTGACCAAGACTTTGTATTGCATGGGCCATAGTTTGATGGAGAAAGTTTGCCCAGCATCTACCATCAGCGTAGTCGGCCTTACCCACAGGAAAGATATTGTCAATACGTGTGAACCGAGATCGCATATTTCATACTTTTTCAACGGATCTATGTCCCTCTAAAGGTTCAGAACGATTCGACCCAAATATAGGAGCTACTTCGCTATTTGCAGCAAACTGTAGATAGGCATTGATATAAGTCGATTGTACCGAACCTCAACCCGCATGTTGTATCGTCTATCGGTAGTCTCGTGCAACACGCCTAAGTCCGATAAATGTTTCAAAGTTGCGTTGACTGCGGGCCTCGAGGGACGGGGGGGATGTTAGAGGCCATCCATCAATTACTTATGGCGATTTTAGCGATTTTTCAAGTTTTTAAATATGTGACCCCAACGTATGATTGGGTGATATTTGTTTCGACTCCCTCTCCCCTAAATGCCTCACGTAATTAATGGACGCCCCCTTACGGCCTGCGCAGACCGGGACGGCATGGCAAGGAATTTATTTTTTTTACCAATGGACGTTCAAACCTATCGAAATAGAAATACGATACAAATTCCTATGCTTTAAAATAATCCCGCGTTATCGAAAGGGACGTCACGGCATTATTTTAAAGCATAGGAATTTGTATCGTATGTCTATTATGATAGGTTTGAATGATCATTGGTAAAAATTGAAATCCATTGCCTTGCCGTCCCGGCCTATGCGGTGTGTTTACACTGTTAAAACGTAGGGTCGTTTGATCGGTGTTGCGTTGGGCACCTGGTGTCGGCGGGTCCCGGGCCGGCCAGCGCGGCGGCGTCGAGTCGTGCGGGGAAGGCGCGGTAATAAGCCGCGCGGTGCGGCAGGCGCTCGCCCGGCGCCCCCACCTCGAGCTCAGCGCAGCGCGCGCCCCCCGCTCCCCCCGCACCGCACCACACGCTGTACCCCCGAGCCACGCCCCCCTCGCCCAACCGCCCTCTGCAAAACCCACCTTGATATTGATATACCCACATAAAAGGAAACCTACTATCCAATAGAAGGGCAATGAGAATTGTTTTGCATGACTATTTGTATACTTTGTGTAATGATAATTACTTTCTTATTTAGCACTTTGATTGCTTGATAATATTCTTGATTATTTCATATAAATAAACGTTTTGTTCGAATATTGATTTGACATTTTGGTTTACAACCCTCTCAAGGTTCAGTCTCTGATAAATATAGTACTTTTGTGCTTATTAAAGTAAAATAGTTTTAAAGTAAAGTATTTTATAAATTAAAGTAAAGTAGTTTTTCTATTTCTTCTAAGTGATCTATCAATATCGGTATCAGTATCGCGATTATTTACTACAATAATCAGAATCAGTATCATATCGGCATAAATTGCTATATATCCCTACAACAAAATGAATGCTTTCGTTTTTTCTCGCACAAAACGCGTCGCTGATAAATACAGACAGTATACAACGTTCACTCACTAACGTCAAAAAATTCATTGGTAAAATTGTATAAAAGCATACTCAAATCCTAATACTCGGGGCGACGACGCTCCGAGGCGTTTTCTATCTTAGTATTAAGAGGGTTGGTTTACTCCCTTAGATATAACGTTTTTGTATTAACAATGCGTTACTATTACTGGCCTATATTCATTGGAGGTATAACAGTCATGACATGAAATTCCCATAGCACAAGCTCTGCTTACTTTGGAACATGATTCTGTCATATTTATTCAAATAATTTGTTCCAAGTTATCCCTATCATATTGAAATACCGTTAATTTGTATTTACACAATAACCAATAACTTTCAAATAAAGCCTTGTTCCCACCTTCCCAAGCCCCCTCCTCTTTTTGTTTTTTGATATTCAATGAGATATAATCGGCAGTTTTATTACTACCTGCACTCTGCAACGGAAGTTGACGCAATGTGCCAAGTAACGAGAGGCCAGGCCTGAAAGTTCCAGCCGTTTATTATTAGTACGTTTACGATTATGATCGATGTCATGTGCATATTATTGGTTAGTGGCTTAAAGTGGAGCAAAAGCACCTCTGTTAATTGCACGCCAAACTGAGTTATAATTAACGATCCATAAAACAATCAAATTATACCAAGATGCTCTGGTAAATATTACATGAAAAACCAATGACACGAATATCACGAATGTTTAAACCAGACGTATCGGAAGCGTAACGTTAAATTAAAAACAATGACAAAAATAACGATACGACAGGTTGAAATATTCGTTATCGGACAACAGATGTTATTAAAAAAAACAGTTAAAAAAAACATCATTCTTTACTCACCTAACGCTTTTGATACGATGCTCAAACACTTGTAGATTCGCGTCATACTCTCCCCAGTTCGCCATAATCTTGTTGTCTATGAGGGTAGCGAACATCTGCGTTTCTAGAAACCGCGATAGAAACGGCCGGTGACGCTGCGGTTGGTCAGATAGAAACGATGCCTTGTCGAAGTTGATCATCGTTTCGCGGGCGGATAGCCATGATTCTCTATCCTGAAAGTTGATAAACATAACATAAACGAAAATCGGGTGATTGCATAACGCTGCCCGGCACTGGCACCGCTACATCCCCTGGTCGCCGACGGGCAGCAGCGTCGGGTGCGAATTGTGCCCTGCGATCCCCAACCCGCATGCCCAGCGTGGGAATTATGGACATATTCCCCTTTATTAGGAGAGGTACATGTCCAGCAGTGGACTGATATAGGCTGGTGTGGTGATGTGGCGGCACTTTAAATCAGACAAGCGACTTGCTTGTATCATAAGTCTTATAACTTAGTGGGTAATAGGTAGTTAATACAAAATATCTGTCGATAAGCCACGGCCCTACGGTCGAGAGCGATGCGGACGCTGGGTGTAATAGGTACCAAGCACTGACATAAATAGATCCCCTGCGTAAATTTCATGCAAAAAAGGAACTTAACTGCTTTGTGGATGTTTCAATTTCCTTTAGCATGTTAAATAATGCGCTCCGACGCGCTCCGACGCACGCCGGTAAGAGAGAATCGTACATAAGGGTGTCCATGCTTTCTCGTAATTACCTTGTAGATTGTAATAACAGTTTAATGGATGCTATGAACTGATATGGGCTTGGAATTACTTCCTATATTTTTTATGAACCCAGTTCATTATTTTCAAATATTGCGAATGTTTACGTAGCCATCCTGTATTATTAGCAGAACTTACTTGATCAGGCATGATGACGAAGTTTTCGTACATTAGAAAGATATGCACAAATCTATTGAGAAACGTCTCCCTTATGGAATAGTTGAAGCGGATGTCTTCGTTGTACTGATCCTCGTCGTTGAGTATTTTCTTTTTTGTTGTTGGCATCACTGTGTCCGCGTCCACATCGTCTATGTTGACACCTGCAATTTTTAAAGATATCACATACTAGTTTCTACCCGCGGCTTTGCTCTAGTGGTACCTGGATGAAAAATATTATTCCAGGTAGAGTGCCACAAGTATAAGTTGGTGGTGGTGTTTTTAGGAACAAAAACTGGAACTGTGTTTTTGACACGTCGGCGCCGTTGTTTACGGACAACAACATTGTGATAAATCTACGAATCATTTGGGTTTGGGTTTTAAAATGCCGAACGAAAGTGATTATAATAGGTTAAAGAGAAACCGTAATCCGTAATGTATAAACATACATTTCCTGGTTTGTAGGACACTGACGCACAGCCTCGCCAAATAAACATTATCATTAGGTATTTGTTCTGCATAGGTACCTACTTGCATATTTTTTATTTTATTCACGAGTGGTACCTGACTACCTACCTGCCTTTGTTGTCGTTGTTCTACGTAATGTTTGTCTATTGATATCGTTTTTATAATTTTTGTTTGTATGTATTTTAAGCTGTGCATTTCTGTTGACCTGTGTGTCTGTGTGTGTTGAATAAATATATTCTATTCTATTCTATTCTAATCAATGGTGCCACATATTAAAACAAAGTTTTCAACCGGTGCGGTGTTCGCGTGGGCGCAATATCTCAAATAAACTAGTGGTGCACAAAGTAAATGCCTTGTGTTGAATATTTACGTGCCGTAAACTATAATGAATAATTTACCAGTGCGTTTGACGATATCGACTATTCGTTGAAGTGCGTCCATTCTGAGAGGCGCCCGGCGGGTTGGTGAGGCGGGTGGCGATGCGTTCAGCGGTCTTGATTCATCCCAATCCAGTACATCATTGTATGAATGCTTCCGCCGAAGACCACCTACAAACAGGTTTTTCAAAAGGTATACCTAAAGTTCCATCTCCTTCTACGTAATATTAACGATCATAAACAGGACCTATTGACCCCCGGGAATGCCGTGACGCTTTTGAACAAAATAAATTATGTGTTTTAAATCATGGCATTTTACGGGTCGAGAACAAATTATAGTGAGATTTTGCTTTTCAAAATTGTATTATTCAAAAATTAAAAATCAAAATTAGTTTATTCAATAAGCACTTATAGACACTTGAAAGGCCATTTTTTTATTTAAATATTAGCAGTCAATGCCCCACAGCTGGGCAACGCCTCTCCGCACACTCTCCATTCATCCCCCCTGGGCTAAAGTGATCCAGTCAGCAGTTTTGACAAACTCATAACTCTGACTCATTTGCAGTCTGCCTGCTAGAAATTAAAAAAAATATTCTCTCCAACTAATGATGCTTCTGGCCGATTTCGGCTACGGCGACTGTGTATCAGAACCGGCATTTTAAGATAAAAGATAAGATAAGAAAAAAATATTTGAGTGACAAAAACTTCACAAAAAAAACAATAAAGTGCTTAAATCTAATACGAGAAATAGCGACACAAAAAGGTTGCCACTCAGCATATGCTGCAGAAGCATGGAAGCTACTGCAGCGCTGGTTTTCAATGGCGCCACCGTGCGGAGCGCAGCAGAATATGTGAAACCATGTTTTTAGAAATAAAATTAAAAATAATTTACTCATAAAGATAATGTTCCTAAAGAATTTCTATGAGCCAAAGCCCTTATTCGTTATTCTAGCATCTGATGTGCTCTAATGTGGCTTGTGTACCCGATCTTGTTGATGAAGGTACGATCGCATTTTGTGCACGTCGGTACTCCACTGACGAAGCTAAAGGAGATGGCCGCTGGTGATCTAACCTTTAATTCATCCCGATTTTTGCTAAGTCTCCTAACTAATATAATAAATGCAATCATACAAATATGTTTGATTTGATTGTTACGCTTTGAAGGTAGAAAATAAGTTTGACAGATTGATCAAATCTACATTAACGCCAGCGAAGCCGCAGGCAAAAGTGGACAAATCAGTAACTAACTTACACAGACACGTCAGCCGTATGGTTTCCAGTAGGTGGCGACCATCACCACAGCAACTCAAGGGTTAAAAATTGTAGCGAAAACCCATCATAATAGAGATAATAAAAAAGAGAAAGAGAGAAAAGATACCTGAGGGCAATGTACAGCTACTGCTCATGTCATTAGCGTGTTTGTATGATCCGTTAATGGGAACGCCCAGTTTCGTGGGCTCAGTCTCTGGCCGCTGAATCTGAAATCAAATGTACAACCTTTTTAGAATACAAAAAATATTTATGAGTAAAATCTTAGTTATGTACCAGCCTAGACTACTACAACAATAACAATATTAGCCAGGTGTAGTCTCGCCAGTAATCTTCTTGCCGCCAGAGCCCCGTTTGTTATACAGCAGGGTGTAGTCACGCCAGTAATCTACTTGCCGCCAGAGCCCCGTTTGTTATACAGCAGGGTGTAGTCACGCCAGTAATCTACTTGCCGCCAGAGCCCCGTTTGTTATACAGCCGGTTGTAGTCTCGCCAGTAATCTACTTGCCGCCAGAGCCCCGTTTGTTACACAGCAGGGTGCACCACGGGCAGGTGAGGTTGGCTTGGGTTCCAAAGCACATCTCCCACACGCACAATGGACCAACTGGAGTTCAATTGCGGAAAAGGGAGTCCATTTACATTTACATTTACATTTGGGTTCCAAACATGGACGTTTGCCGTTTACACCCCACGAGCCTAACAACTTCGTTTATATTTTAGTTTTCATAAAATATGATTTTAAGATCACAAAATATGCTTTCAAAATGTCCTGTACAATTTATTTATAAGTACCATAATATTTTCTTAAATTAAAATAATAAACAGATTTTTTACATTCTTTTAATAGTAGAACAGATTGGATAATGATGATGATTATTTCAGTTACGAAATGCTAATACCTGATGTTTATCCAATACGTGGTTCAATTCTTCAATGAACGGAGTCCGATGTGGGAATATTGGTAACTCCTCAGGCAGCTGGATATCTGGTTTGTCAATGTCAACGAGGCATAACGCCGCTTCCGAACCGAGAGCCACGCCCCTCGGACCAACGCCCATGCTTGTTGAATTGCCTTCCGCGTACAGACCTACGAATGAACCCTATTGTATTTTAAAGTTTTCAATGAACGCCATTATTTTACGTATTATTTTCATTATATTTATTGTTATCATATGGTTATTTATAAGATAACAGAGTTAGCACAAAGTGTGGTAGGATCACATGTGGGCATTTAAGGCGCCTTGAGCCATAACAGTAAGTAGAAGACACGCAGACCGCTTTAAAAGAAACGTCTGTTAAGCGTGTTAAGCGTAGTGTCAAGCAGGTAGTGCCACCTCAAAGCTGTACTTAAAAGATTTCAGTTATTCTTACAAAGCTTTACTTGACATGACTGATAGTACGTTGCTTTCGTTAGATTTTAGTGAATTTTGGTTTTTTTTTTCTTTTCAGCGTTTTAAGGTGACGATATATGTCAAACCTCCCTCTCGCTCGGACAATTCAACATTTTAGATGATATAAAATCACTGAATTTAGTAATGCAAAATAGCAAACGTTCACGGCCTAGAAAATAACAATACAAAGGTTCAGCAAGAATATCATGTCGAAGCTTACACGTTTTCTCACCAAAAAAATTGTACCAAAATTGATCACAATTTACAAGTTTAGTCAGTGATTTTATATCTTCCAAAATGTTGAATAGTGCGAGAGAGAGGGAAGTTTGGACATGTATAGTCGCCTTAAATAAACTAAAATATACAAAATATCTCTTACCCATAACGAATGGTACAGGCGCGTCAAGGAAATGGTAGAGCGGTGCTGGTAATATAGGCACGTACACGTGGGCCCACGTAAATGGTAACAATAACGAAACTATACATTCTGCTACTAGCATCAGCTTGTTGTAATCTGAAAACAACAGTTTCACTAACATATTTATAGAACGAAAATATGCAAAGCAATTTCAACTTTATTCATTTATAGCTATCGCCCGCGGCTTTGCTCATCATTATCAGCCTATAGCAGTCCACTGCTGGACATAGGCCTCTCCCTTTCAGCTCCCGGGAACTTTTTTCTGGATGAAAGGTGCCCTGTGTTTTTCTGTACCCCAGACAACGTGCATGCGAAATATGATGATGATCGGTTGTCGTAATAAGCAAATATACTCACTTTCGCATTTACAATACCAGCTTCCGCCGCGGTTTCGCTCGCGTGGTACTCAGTATAAAGTAGCCTATGTGTTTAAGGTCAAAAATGATGTATATTCTAAGTTTAATCCAAATCCGTCAGTGGTGTGAGTGCACACCTCAGCCATATATAACTTTAGCCATAGATTAAGCAATAGTATTAATATTGTATAATGGATACTCTTCACTCAACCACCAACGAATAAAGATGTACTCTAACAATGAAGGTCTATCACTGCACCGTACCTCCCAACCACAACAAGAAACATATTTTATTACATGCCTTGCCAGGTTTATTTATGCGTGAAAAAGTAACAAACATCCACCCATCTATATTAATTAACAATACATCTTCACAAACTTTCACGTTTAAAATCCTGTTAAACGTGAATATATTATAATATTCTAAAATTATAAATGCGAAATTTTGAGTGTATTTATGTATGTTTGTTACTCTTTAACACAAAAGCTACTGAATGGATTTTGACGAAACTTGGAAAATCCTATGTATATTACACATAGGCTACTTTTTATTCTGGTACCACGCGAGAAAAGCCGCGGGCGGAAGCTAGTAGGTACCTAACAGTAGTAGGAAGGAAGTAGGATAAGATTTGTTAGAAGTTATGATGGTAGGTAGGTAACTGATTCGAGTCCAGAAAGCTTAAAAGCAAAAAATAAATATTTTGTTTTTATAAGTAGGTACGGACACTCACCACTAGACCGTAATAAGACTTGATGTTCCAACAGCACACAGGTAAATAACTGTACAACAAATTCTACTCCTAAATTAGAAAACATAATCCTCAAAGAATAGTCAAGTAAGGGTAACTCTTCTGGTGGATTTGGCATTCTTATCACCTGGAAACAAAAGAGAGTTCCACTAGAATATTTTTCTTGGGCTAAAACTGCTTTTCGTGTAAGCAATTTAAAAACAGATTGCACCAGAAAGCTGTGTGTATGAGAAAGACCAGAATTGTATTTAAGAGTTTCATACGACTGTAGAATGGTGACACATTACAGTCGTAATAGTAGCCTTAAATACCCCACACTAGGTTTGTCCTTATGAACTACGAGTACAACCTAGTTGTTACAAAGAATTTGCGCTATTTAAATTGAAATAAATATATCTTCTACCTTTTATCCTGTAGAACATGCAAACATTTTTGTCCTGCAGCGACAATCGAAACTGCTACCTATTGCGTTTCAGCCGGCCATTCACCAACAAAGTCCTCACAAGTATAAATTAAAAATTTTACCCCCCGATATAAATACCTCTATCTTGTCTAGTCCATCGTCATATCCTGATCACAATATACTCCAATGAGCCCAAATACGATACCTGTACTATAGTTTGTGAAGAGTTGAGTATTCTGGCGATTCCAGGTGATGAATCGATCAGACATGTGGGAGTGGCTCACATCCCCCCATCAACAAGAAAAAAATTATAATCTTCAAGCGACTGAACAGTTTTTTAAATCATATCTAAGAAAACTCTCGATCAAGTCACCTTTCAAACAAAAACTGAATCAAAATCAGTTCATCTATTTTAGAGCTTCGATGCCACAGACAGGCTGATACACAGATACTGAAACTCGTAACACCCCTATTATTAAGTCGCGGGTTAAAAATACATACTTAGATTGAATACTTACAACAGGCACAGGATCAAGGTGAGGTTCTGAAGGTGGCACATACAAACGTAACGCCTGACCGGGCAGTGGCACCGGGACTTCATACAGTAGGTTGTATACATAGGATTCAGGACTCAGCCCCGGCCCAGGTTGTCTTGGGAGAGATCTGGAACATGATAATAGCATTTCATGCAGTTGTGCATTGTTAGGTATAAGTAATTCCAAGAAACCCTTCTTGCCCAACCATCTAACAGACACGTGAAATAAACTATGTACCACAAACAAGTTTTTAAAATAAAAACCCGACTGCATAGACAGGCAGCTATAGCAGCACTTAGTCAGTTTAGTTCATCGTAAATTGAAAATGGCTTCTTACAATCGCCATAATATTGGATTCTTTGAAATTTGATATAGCCTATGTCACCCTTGAGTTCTAGACGAATGCAACGATACTTCGTTGTCAAAATCCGTCCAGACGTTTCGGCTACAGCGACCGACAAATAATATTACAAACATACATACACCCTAAAAACATAACCTGACTGAAGCGGACTTCAGTCGGGTAAAAATTAAGAATGGTTCCTCAGTGAACTCATTATAAAATATACTTTTTAACCATATTAAAAATACTGATATAATAAACAATGTACTAATGTAATTAAACAGGATTGTAGAAACCTTTAGATCAATTGGGTACCGAAATCTGGAGTTTCAATCAAAATTCTCAATCATGTAGATCAAGATAGACTCTCAGTCAGGCAGTGAAGTCACAGAACATGTTAATAGTACTACGGTACTACCAACTACATACAGAAAGGACATTCACTACCTCCCACCGATTCGAATTACCTCGCCCCACACGCAGTACGTAGGTACGTTCAAATGGACTGAAGCGAAGGGTAATTATCACATAGGTTTAAGAATCTTCATTTCTCAAAAAGAATAACATTATTCACATACGAGTTTAGTATCGAGGCGCGCAAAGAAATACAACAAACAATACAATACCAGCCTATATCAGTCCTTTGCCAGACATAAGCCTCCCCTTATAAGGTGGATATGCCTTTAATCTCCACGCTCTGCATGCGGGTTGAGGATCGGCGGCCAGGGGAAGTAGCTGTGTCTTTGTTAGGCTGCGCTATACCGCAATTAGCCGGCCACCAGAGCCCCGTTTGATAGTTAGTAGCATAGTGCACCACGGGCAGGTGAGGCCTATGTTCCTAAGTTGGCGGTTGAAACTCCTTACACCCCGCGAAAGCATGTCATTTCGCTTTGCGATAACCATGATAATTTATTTCACGTACACATACAACGGCACCATGTACGTACAGCAACTATGCATGTGTTGATTAGGACGCGCTTGTGTCATACATTTTCTGAAGTGTACAAGTAAGTACTCACCTAAATAAATTTTCTAAGAAGAGCTGTGCTACCCTCACATATGGGTATTGGCATATAAGCGCTAGACTTTTGGCAACATATAGTTTATCTTTGGCAATGTCATAGTATGTAAGGGCAGCACCAGTATGTGGAGAAAGCTTAAACGAGCGGGGCAAGGATCGAGAGCTTTCTTTGCCAGAATTTTTCCTGTGGTTTGGAGGAGTCTGGCCACTAGAAAGCTCCGTGATATACATAGCCTGGAAAGAAAATTTTAATGTTTAGTATCAAACTATAATGTTTATGATCAAAATATGTGTTGATTTTTTTTTCTTTTAATTTAACTTCTCACCTGCAATGTATGCATAGCACTGCATATATTACGGTTTCGAACTTCCTCATAGAAGATAAGACTGAAGCCATAATATCTCGATGCATTTTCTCTCGTCACAACAAAACTGTGGAATTTAGGCTCTAAGCAATGTTTTTGCGTTCTGAACTGCAGGCCTGCTGGTAAACATAACTGAAAATAATTGTAAAACATTTTAAAAATATCCAAAATAAAGAAATGAGGGAAACATTGTAACTATGTCTAGTTAGGTACATAATTAAATAAAAGTTGGATATTAAAACCCGATTACTAAGTTGTAAGTTTTTTTTTATTAATAAATGATTTAAAAAAAAATTATATGTCGCTTGAAAAGTGTATAATGTAGGCGCAATAGCCAGCATGTGCTGAGTTTTGGTGCGGATTTTTTTTTATGTTCATGACTCTAGAGTTTTATCTAGAGATTCATCCCACTTAATGTGACAGTTTCAGTAACCCCCACTTATTTGGAGGTAAGATCCTATATTAAATGTAGCCTATGTCATAATTAATCACACTTCACACTAATATTATAAGTGTGAAAGTTTTATCTGGATACCATGGGAGCCACAGGTGGAATCTAGTGGACCCACTTAACTTAAATTTAATAACACCTAACATTGTAAGTAACATAATGAATGCAACAAAGAATATGAATATGAATTTGAAATCAGATGAGTAGTCTAGGTGCTACTGTGGAACATTATATAAATAGGATACAAACATACATTGACATAGACCCTTCCTTTTGGCTTTGTAAAAACAGCCAGATAAAGTAAAAACTAGGTATCAGAATTAAATCACTCATATTTTGTGAATATCATTTATTCAAGAAAATAAACTTACCATTTGGACAGCATGTTCATCGAAAGGATTGCTGGATACATTATCAGGGTAGTGAGCCAAAATTTTCCCTTTATAAGAGCGGTCAAGAGGAGACACATGCAAGTTGTCACCTGAATGAAGAAAAGAGAGACAGACTGAATAACCCGTGGTCTAATAAGCCTTTTAGGCTCTGCAAACTATTCAACCACTCTTAGTACAATCCAACCCAATAATAGAGACTATTTATTTATTTATTGTTTTTTTGCCATTTTTTGCTCGATATTAATAATGGGAACAGGTAATACAATACAATACAATACAATGAAATATTCACAGAATATTTAGTTGTATTGTTCAGTCTTTTGATGCCCTTTTCAAGTTGATGAAGGGGTTTGAGCAGCTTCCACCAGTTTGATTAATTCGAAAAGTAGATATTCTGTTCATCATATCATCATCATCATCAGCCTATAGCAGTCCACTGCTGGACATAGGCCTCCCCTAATGAGCGCCATTGCGCCCTGTCCTGAGCTTGATGCATCCAGCTTCAACCAGCAGCCTTTCGCAGATCATCATCCCACCTGGCCGGAGGGCATCCTACAATACCTTATTCTTACCTTATTCTTGATATTCTGTTGCTTCAATGATTATAGCCTTCTGGCTATAATACTTGTACACCGGGAACGGTCAAGGTATTCTTACCTTGACCGTTCCCAGTGTACAAGTACCGGCATGAAACTCTAGTGCTGACCGTTATTGCGCAGAAGTCAAAAGTAAGGTATCATAGAGTCAGAGGCAAGAGAGAGCGAGAGACCCATGCGCAGACATTTGGTTCAGCACTAGACTTACATGCCGCAAGCTGGACAGCAAACCCCGCCTAGTTTATGATCAACGAACAACAAGTAGACCATGTGGGAGTTGTCCTGTATATTTATTTCATCATCATCATGGTCATCAGCCCATATCAGTCCTGTGTTGGACATAGGATATAATAATAATAGGCCTCCTCCAATGACGCCATATTCTGAGCTTGACTAATATACTATAATGTAAATTTTTACATCTTCGTAAAATATATGAATAAATCCTGGATGTAATGATACATTATAGCTGCTGTGTGTGAAGGCCTTAAAGGGTCCTCCACGCGTTTTACCTTAAGGCGACTATGAGGGTCAGACCTCCCTCTCGCTCGCACTATTCAACATTTTTGAAGATATAAGATTACTGAATGTAGTTATGCAAAATAGCAAACCTTCTTGGCCTAGCAATAACAATACAAAGGTTCAGCAAGAATATCATGTTGAACCCAACGCATTTTCCTATAAAAAAATTTGCAAATGCAAATGCAAGTTTTTCGGTAAGAAAACATGATAGAATCAAAATGATATTGTTGTTGAAACTTTGTATTGTTATTTTCTAGGCAGTGAGGGTTTGCTATTTTGCATAACTATATTCAGTGATTTTATATCTTCAAAAATGTTGAATAGTGCGAGCGAGAGGGAGGTTTGACCCTTAAAGTTGTTATTTATTTTCTCGGCGGTAGCTCTAATACTCCGGTCATCCCGTGGCCACGATCGTTGCAACACGATCGAAACATCGGGAAATTTAATAAGATAAAACGTGAGGAAGACCCGTTAAATAATTGTGTTTAATACTGAGAATGTTTAACAAAACGCTAAATATTTATTATAACTCTCACCACAAAGTCTATCAGGCTCCAGACCCGAATCAAAGTCAAGACCACAAATGGCAAAATAATCTGCGAAACGGCATCCAACAGATAAATCAGGGACAGACATATTTCTATCGACCCGCTAGGTAGGTACAATTGAGACACTTTCTCTTCCAGACGACAATTTGATTTGTAGCCTCAGCATTGTGTATAGTAACAGGGGTGCACTTTTGGCTATTTTCAATTGTTAACGTTAGGTTTTCATTATTTTCCAGTGCAGCAGAGCAATTATTAATCACAGACTAGTTTTTTTGACAATCAATGAATCAAAACACGTAAAGTAAAGCCTTCAGCATCAGGGGTCCTGATATTGCACGTCCTGATTATGCACAGCCTGATCATCCATGTACAAACAAAGCAAAGCAAAATGTCCACCAAAAACTGGCTGTGAAAAATCAACACGTGACGATTATGCACGGCCTGATTAATCACACCCTGATCATTGATGCACATGGCTTCTGATTGGTCGATTTTTTTGTCAGCTATCGCTCGTTTGAAAGCGTCAAGTAAAAAACTTCCACAGATTAAAAATCACTAAAATATCAACGACAATTGAATATCCACAGACCATAAATTGAAGGTTTGGTAAGGGTGTATACAAACGGACAACAAACAACATAAACACCTTGGAAAAAACCTGTGTTTGTAAACATGCTGGGAGGGCATTCGTTCCGTCTAGAAGTTCATTCATTCTTTCTAGGTTAACAGAGTAGAGGTAGGGTACATACTTCGACTTATTTTACTCGAAGGGTACATATACAAAAAAATAATGTTGTTTTGAAAAAGTTTAGTAACTTACCTATAAGTTTTCTGAAGTTTTCTGAACTAGTTTCTAAGAATATGGTATAAATACGTATATTAAACATTGGTACATAATGTTAATAATAATAAGGTACCTACGAGCTTACCTATCTCACTTACCATATTGGGTAGATTTTTAAACTTGGCGGCAATAGGGGCAATTGCCCGAAACATATACTTAGATATTATGACCTTTTCTAAACTTTTCAAAACTTTTTAACTATTTTGTTGATATCCAATTACAAATCGTAGATTTCTTTTCTGGGGGGCGCCGAAATTATCAGATCAAAAAAATTCGCAGCTCGCTCTGCTCGCCGATTACGTTACCACCTTTAACTTCGATATGGAACATAACTACGCACTAAAATGTTTAAATCAGTGACGTATTAAAACACAAAAGCGATTATATCAATTAAAAAACTGCTGTTCGCTCCGCTCACCTACTTCATATTTTAAGTCTGTTGTAAAATTAGGGGCGCAGCTATCGCAGCTTGCACCGGGCGCGTAAAATACTATTATGAACTGATTGTGTCCATACAAAAAAAAGTAATGGAACGTTACCCGGTGTCCGTCATGAGATTAATTCACGTTTTTTGTTAATTATTCAGATTTGTAGCTATAAAAACTATTATATGTTTTTATGATAGTATCTAAAATGACATAGTTCACTAAAAACTTTAAAACTAATATCATATCATAAATTGGTGAACTTACAAAATACTTACTATTCCATGAATTACAGTTCAATATCCATCGAAAAAATTAGGTTTCGTTTTGACGCAATCACTTAAGTATTGGTACCGAATGCCATACATCAGACAGCATTGTCCTTTCATATAGCATATAGCATATTTATATTCGCTCCGCTCGTTGGAATATGTTTTTGCTATTGCCTAATTCATAGTACTGTATGTACCGTAATAATAAATAAAACCTTTTTTTTTGCTAAGAACGTATTATCTGTAAAGTAGGTCAAAAACATTACCAAACACAAAAATTACCCACCCTTAAACGAAATACTGTATCCGCGCCTGAATTTGCCACTGCATAATCAAATCATTCATGGTTACCTACCTATAATTAGTCTACAACCAATAAGCTGGTTATAAGTACTGGGTATATATAGATAACTACTTACTTATGATTACTAATGTAATAATAGTACCATTGAGTAAGTCAGTTGCTCAGTCAAACCCCATCTAAAACCTACTTAGGTTTTCCTTGTCGAAGCTAACTACATAGTTTAAGTACGTACTATTGGTCTACCTAAAACAAAATAGGCCTATTACCTAGGCCAAGGAGTTTTTATTTGACGCTTTGAACAAAAATTTGTGCTTCGTGTATTTTATGTGTTCTTGGGATTAACCGTCCACTCAAAACTTCAGTGGGGACCACACATTACAACCTTACTTAGCTCTGCAGCATACGCTATCCGCACAGTAAGTCAACTAAGAGCGCCTACACACGACCTTAAAATCAGAGGCAATATCGGGAGAGTGGTGGGGAGCGCCCTAGATCGCTCCATTGATCGCCTCGTGAGTAGCCAAAAAGTGATCAGTATTATTATTATTATTACGACAATTTATTTAATTGTAAACTCGTCTAAAATTATTATGACACTTTATTTATTTGTAAACCCGTCTAAAAAATAATAATGATTATTATTATTAACTCAGACTTGGTTCGGGTGAGCTCACGATTATCGTCTAGGGAGCGTTGTCCGTGCGTGTGCAGTGAAATCGGAACCGATTTCACCGCAGTGTGCGTGCAACTGTAGTGGCGACTGGACGTGTTTTTATAAATCAATTTTTATTTCGTGCGGCGATATAGTGAAGGAGAAGTAGCAAGAGGTCTGAACGAAAATAATTGTTATCTACAAGGAATTGTAGTACATATGGGACCAAAAACATAAGGAGTATTTATATTATATAAAACCTCCAATATCCATCCTTTGAAAGTTTTTTAAATCAGCTGGTTGTAAATGTCTCATCACGTGATGTGACACATGTGACACATGTGACTCAATTCATGGCGTTTCATTAACCACCTCTTAACCCAGGCCTTTCTCTTTTGTTTTGGTCGCACCATAGCAACAGCCAGAGCGTTTTTTTTTTTTTTTTGAGAGTGTAGACGGCATCTTGGATCGACGAACGCTTTGCTTCAGGGTAGGTTAGTACTAACTGGCAGGGACGTGTGTAGAGTAGTAGCCGATTTCATCCCCACTACCACTCTCCCGATATTGCCTCTGATTTTAGGGTCGTGTGTAGGCGCTTTAACAAATACCGCCACAGCTCGCCTCTTAGCTACATTCATACCGTCTTGTCATATGGCATACTCCTCTGGGGAAGAGCTGCAGGGGCAGAATCAATATTTGTACTTCAAAACAGACCTGTCAGGGCTATCTACAAACTTGGCTTACGAGTTTGTAGAAAAAACTTTTTAAAACAATTAAATTATTGACAATGCCTTCTGTAAACATTTACACGTAATGTCTGCTTGTGAAAAATTTGGACAAATGAAAAGGCTTGGAGATAGGAATATGTAAAATACAAGAAATAGAAATAAAATTGCTTGTACAAAAACTAGATTAGCTAGAGTAAATAGGTCATTCGACAACAAATTAACAAATTACAAGATGAAATAGAGTATTACACTCATTTTTCAAATAAGATTTTCTATGAATCCTAGAGTGTTATTATATTACACAAAATAAAATGAAAATTTACAAAAAATGGAAAAATGTTGAAAAGAAAGCGTTAGTGAAATATAAGGAAGAAATATTTATACTTTTATACGCTTTGAATGCAAAAAACAGGCCCAGTCGAATTCGAAACAGCGACACACCTGTGTCACCCGTTAGCATCCTAGTAGTCTGTGGTGTCACCTAATCTTGGGCTGTTTATGTTACCGATTTGATTGATGATGATGAATAAAATAATACGTAGATGTTATTTCTCCTGGCAACTTTTTTAAACTAAATCTGATTTATTTTCTGTGACATCGGTCGATCAAACTCAAAACTCTCTTCTCTTTGGATCAAAACAGCGTTGCCAGAAAGCTACATTTCTTACATTTTTCGTATCTTTTGACACTGTAGGGGCGGTAGGTGTGGGCAGATGCTGGTTCAGATAGGATGAAGAAGTAAATACACGTAGGTAGATAGTCCAGTTCACATTTAATTTCCAGAGCCACAACACAAGTTACTACAGAATTAAAGGAGCGTAAAGTAGGTACAGTAGAATTAGAAGATAGATACAAAACAGGAAAATAGAAAGCTATAAGCACAGGTAGATACGCGAAATAACAATGGCGCAGATCGAAGGTGCACGCGGTAGGTTCCATTCAACTGAGGCAGCGATTCCGCGCTCGCAAGGGGCGCGGGGTCGGTGCAAGGGCGTGGGGGTGCGAGCCGGCACCGGTCGTCGCGGCGCGGAAGTATTAGTGCAAGGGAGGTTTACCGAATAATCTACTTGCACTGACGAAATACCTATATAATCAAAACATCCAAACTAGATTTCAAACCCCAAAGATGAAACTTAATAAATATCTTGGGATAGTTTATAATGAATTAAAGTGGGTCGGTAAGTCAGCTGTTAGAAATATTGAAATAAGAAGTATGAACATAGAACGCTAGTATGAACTCTAAGCAAGTATGAACGGAAGGTATGAAAAAGTAATGAGGTATGAACTATGAATGAATGTGAATATTAATGTCAATAGGTTTATGATAAATAAATAATAAGTTTATATTATAAAAATAAAATATTTATTCATTTAAATAGGAAATTCTGTGAAGCTACAGGCAAATATCACAGTATCAGGCACTATGCTCGTTCCGGAAAACAGACATTAGTGTTGATTCTGTTGTTCACTTTTCTAAACTTAATTAAATTTGGCAGCATTAAAGTTATAGCTATCCTTGTCATTTACACCTATAAGAAAGGGATAGTATCACTTTTAGGAATGTCAAATTAGTTTAGTTTAGGAAAATGCACAACAGAATCGACATCAGTGTCGTTATAAGACGATAATGTATCTTTTGTAGCAAAAATGTAACATTTCAGGAATTGAAAGGTAACTTATGACTCAACGGCCCTGGCAGCACTGAATCAAACATGGCGGAAAAAGATAATTTGTTGTTTTTATTTTATATTTGAAATTAATTTTTTTTGTATAAGTATGGGCGTTCAGCATCCGAATACCCAAATATTAACTTTAGATTTCGCAAACCTGGGAAAGCAAATTTTCTTCGGTAAGTCGTCGTTTATTTTATTCCGCTTGAAATAGTAAAGTGAAGAAACGGAAAATGCTTCTAGGTTCTTGTTTTGTTGCAGTCTGAGTACCTGCTGAATCAATAAGTCCTCGAAACAGTGAAGGAAAACATCGTGAGGAAATCGGCATGCCCAAGAACTTCATTTCTAATCCAATAGAACTGCGATAGGCGTAGCTTTGTTAGCTTTATAAATTCCTTTCAGACAAATGTTTCCATCTATTGTTTGTCATCCATCATAGTGATAGTACTACACTTTACAATGTTATGAAATTATTCTTATTCATGTCAATTATCAATAATAGTTCCTTGCGCAGAAGGGTCAAATAAAAATTACATTAGCTGTTTTATTAATTGTGTTATTAAATACTTTTCCAGATTGTATCTTCAGCAGGATCATCAGCTGTGTGCTGTGGCTTATAAATTAGTAACTGATCAAATAAGAAGTAAATTAGCTATACCAACGACAACGAACAAGAGGTAAAATATGATGTATAAATTAGTCGTAAACTAGTATTTTACTGTATTTTTATACAAACATTTTAGTTGGTAAAATTTTAACAAATAAACCTATATTTCCGTTTACTACTAGATTATAAAGATACTTTTTTTTTATAAAGATAATAATATGTTTATTTTTATTCTCATTGTTTTGAATTTTACATATGGCATTATCTGTCAAGTACACTTGTGTATACCATTTCCTTTGTTATCATTAACTGTCTTCATACTTTTTTTTATTACAGACCAATGCAGAGCTCCTTAACTCTTGTCTGCTACCGCTAATGGCCGGTTCCTATATTATACCGTAACCGATAACGCTTCGTTTTCCTTTGAAAAACTGTCAAAAATTAACAACGAGGCGTCGAAAATTTGTCAGTTTTTCAGGGGAAAACGAGGCGTAATCGATAACGGTATAATATAGGAACCGGCCATAAGTGAACACAAGAAAGCTCTGTGGATTGCCTTATTCACTTAGCCGGTGTCAATATTCCACTTGGATTTATTACCTGCACCCACCACTCGTTACCGCCCGGTGCTCATCAGTGGCTTGAGTGCAAAAAACATACCTTTATACAAGAACAACAACAACAACATCCTAAATCAGTTCACTGCTGGACAAAGGCCTTCTATTATAAGAAGGGGAATATGCCGATAATCCCCACGCTGGACATGCGGGTTGAGGATCACGGCACAGCTTCTCGCGCCATCGATGCTACTACCCATCGAGGGCCAAGGGAAAGGGACATAACTGTGCCGGTGCGCTATGCCGTAGTCAGCCGCTGCCAGAGACCCGTTTTTTATCAGGATGCACCATGGGCAGGTGAGATTGGCTCCGAACAAGGAGGTTGGAACCACTTACACCCTTACTACATTGTTCGTTATATCTTGTTAAAAGTTTTACAAACATCATTTTCATACAAAAATATAGTTAACGCAGACTTTGTAGTAAGGTGTGCTTTTGGATTCAAGCCATGATGCCACTCACACTTTCGCCCCTTTACTGATCAGTAAGGGTGTGTTGATCATGTACAACTTACGATTACCATGAAAACCATTTCTTTATTTATTTTTTGTTACCATTATGTAATCCCCAATCTTTATATGATAGAGATTCTATTGTATTATTTTTGAGTATTGTTATTGACTATGACAAAATTATTAATGTAATTCATAATAATATGCTTATTTAACTTTCTGTAGTTTATTTTCTTTCTAGGGACTCATCTTAGATCTTATTCTTTAATATCTGTTGGACTAGTATAGTTAGGTATATTTTTTATAATTAATAAAACTTTTTATCATGCTTCGTTTATTCGAATTAATAACTTCTGTCATTTCGATTTCTAGACTTTTTATGTTGATTTTTTGAATATGAATGCAATGCCTAATAATAGGATTTAGGGGTTTAGATTAATTGGTTACATCTTTACCTACACCGTGTTATGAAATACATACATGTAAGTTAAGTACCTTACCTGCTATTTATATCACTACTATAGTAAAAATAAATAAAATATAAGTTAAGAAAATAATTCGTTTGATTTTACAGTTCAAAGGTACGTAATCAGTCCTACCTAATAACCCAATTTAACCCTCAGTAGGTAGGTATAGATAGATGTACCTAGGTAGTAGGCTCAACGCCCACGACCGATTTTTTGTAGGACAGTTAGGGAGGGGAGCACAGAGTGTATACCAACCAGGTTGGATCGACGAATGAAGTAACGCCATAAGAGCTCAAATGTTGGAATTGGATTGTATGTAATTATATAAGTATTTTATGTTCTATTACTTTTTTGCGTAGAGTTCATAGTTTAGGAGTTAGGACACTTTCAAATATCAATGAAATTTTATTTTTCTGGATTTAGAAAGTAAGGCCTTATGGGCTAAAATGTTTCGAATTGTATTCTACGTATTGATATAAGTATTTTATATTCCATTACTTTTTTTCGTAAAGTTCATAGTTTAGGAGTTAGGGCACTTGCAAATACATAAGAAAATTATTTTTTCTGGATTCAGAAAGTAAGGCCTTTAGAGATAAAATGGTTGAAAATAGATTATACGTATTGATATAAGTATTTTATGTTCTATTACATTTTTTCGTAAAGTTCATAGTTTAGGAGTTAGGGCACTTGCCAATATACACATGCAGCCTATGGGCTAAGTACACTCAAGTGGCGTATGGCTCCCTCCGCGTCCAGTTTAATAACGCGTTCAGAGCGGTATTGGGGCTGCCCCGCTACTGCAGCGCCTCCGGCATGTTCTCGCAAGCACACACCGATTGTTTTTACGCCACTATGCGGAAGAGGTGTGTATCCCTCGTGCGAAGGACGCGGGCCAGCACCAACACCGTCCTGGCGATGATCGCCGGACGAATAGACTGCCCCTATATACGACGATGCTGCGACAGACATGTCGTGTATAGGGTCCTTCATTCATCATACCTATACAGGCAGTTAACTTGGCGACGGGTCGCCAACGGAAACAGGAACGGAAAAAAGAGTGAGAGTGGGAACAGGAACAGGTACTCTACATATGACTACATTACGGGGTAGGTAATGTAGTAATATGTAGTATATTTACTTTTTATTCCATTCATATTTAGGATTCCGTGTCAAATCACCAGGCTTGGGAAACATTTCACATGAAAGGACATACGTAAAAAATTAGTATACACGCAAACGAAGTTGCGAGCGGGTCAGCTAGTACATAAAATACTCATATCAATACGTAGAATCCAATTCCAACTATTTTTACTCTTAAGGCCTTACTTTCTGAATACAGAAAAATAAATTTTCATTTATATTTGGAAGTGTCCTAACTCTAAACTATAAACTTTTAGAAAAATAGTAATAGAACATAAAATACTTATATCAATACATAGAATCCAATTCCAACCAGTTTTGCTCTTAGACTTACTTTCTGAATCCAGAAAAAAAAAATTCATTGATATTTGAAAGTGTCCGAACTCCAAAAGTATGAACTTTACGCAAAAAAGTAATAGAACATTAAATACTTATATCAATACGTAGAATCTCATTCCAACCATTTTTGCACTTAAGATCTTACTTTCTGAATCCAGAAAAATAAATTTTCATACAAATTTCAAAGTGTCCTAACTCCTAAACTATGAATTTTACGAAAAAAAGTAATAGAACATAAAATACTTATATCATTACGTACAATCTAATTCCAACCATTGTAACCCTAAAGGCCTTACTTTCTGAATCGAAAAAAGAAATTTTCATTTATATTTGATAGTGTCCTAACTCTTAAACTATGGACTTTACGAAAAAAAGTAATAGAACATAAAATACTTATATCATTACGTATAATCCAATTCCAACCATTTTAGCCCTATAGGCCTTACTTTCTGAAACCAGTAAAATAAATTTTCATACATATTTGAAAGTGCCTTAACTCCTAAGCTATGATCTTAATCACAGAATACAGAGAGGACAGAAGCTTCACTCCGCGCAATCATTTAAATAAATAGCGACTTTAGCTGCTACGCAATACCTACCTAGATATTTGCAAGAGAAAAAAACCACATTTGGTTTGTAGGTAACCTAGGTATCTAGTTTTAGTTGTTAGTACCTTTAGGTAACTTACCACATCGATTTGTCTACCTACACCTACCTACCCGACTGTTTTTAAGTAGATAACCTACACTGCCTACTTAAAGTTAAACCAAATAAAAATGTACCTAGCTTGGGTTTCTAATCTTGCTCTCAGTCTACATAATCAAAATCATAATACCTCCTTACTACAGCACTATGTAGGCCTACCTATACCTACCAATGGCACAAAAATTAACTATGAAAAAATACCTACATAATAATATTACGTTCATTTAAGGTAAGTAGGTACCGCATTCAAATAGAACTTGTACCTAAGTACCTACCTACTTGAGTAAATACGGGAGACTTTGATATCTAAACAACGCATTATTTGGTAGAAAAACTTTCAGTTCTGTACCTACTATTGATATTATTTACATTTTCTTATTATTATTCAGGCAACCAAATGCTGTGCAGTATTTTTTTGCCTACATTTGGCGAAAAATATAGATACATTAACAAAAACAAACTAAAATGCCGCGGCTGCTCAAGGACACTTTCGTTCCGGGCAGAACGCGGCAACCGACGTAACGAACCACGCTCGCAAGGCCGGCGATGCGTAGGTATATTTTTATACCTATTCTGCGGAGTGAAAGAGGCCTGTCTTAACAAAAAAAGTTATAGAACAAAAAATAATTATATCAATACGTAGAATCCAACTCCAACCATTTTTGCTCTTAAGGCCTTTCTGAATCCAGAAAACGAAATTTTCATACATATTTCAAAGTGCCCTAACTCCTAAACTATGAATTTTACGAAAAAAAGTAATAGAACATAAAATACTTATATCATTACGTACAATCTAATTCCAAACTTTTAAATCCTAAAGGCCTTACTTTCTGAATCCAGAAAAATAAATTTTCGTTTATTTTTGAAAGTGTCCTAACTCCTAAACTATGAACTTTACGAAACAAAGTAATAGAACATAAAATACTTAAATCAATACGTTTAATCTAATTCCAACCATTTAAGCCCTTAATACCTAATTTTCTGAATCCAGAAAAATATATTTTCATTTATATTTGAAAGTGTCCTAACTCCTAAACTATGAACTTTACAAAAAAAAAGTAATAGAACATAAAATACTTATATAATTACGTACAATCCAATTCCAACATTTTGTCTCTTATGGCGTTACTTCATTCGTCGATCCAAACTCGTTGGTATACACTTGAGTTTGCCATGAGGTTCCCCTCCCTAACTGTCCTACAAAAAATCGGTCGTGGGCGGAGACACTTAACTACATAAACACCGTGAAAAAAAGCTTACCAAGTGCGAGTTCAATTCGCGCACCAAGGGTTCCTATTAAGGGTTATTCTCATTATGCCCACCAGCCCACTGGTGGGGATTATGAGACAAGGAAATAATCTACTCATATTACCCACCGCGCGATCGTCGTTGTCGTGGTGGGGATTGTGAGCCTAACATTTTTATGTCAGTGTCATAATGCCCACCGTCCAGTGGGCCAGAGTTTATGCCAACCATGCTTTTTTGCATTATAACATAATTCCTAAAGATTTTCTTCTGCCGACATTTCTCCCCACTTTTCAACACCTACTAGCTCCATAGTTTCCTCATCCCATTTGTTCTTTTTTAAATGATTATCTCAGTATTCTTCACACGTTATATTAAAAAGAACAGGGTATACTCAAATATTTATGGAAAGGAGTCAGTGCCACGCGTTTCTCACTAGATGGCACTACCTCGATTCCATATAAAATTTGCGTAAACGCAAATGCGATCGAGCTGGTAAAAAACTCCCAGGTCTCTTTTCGATCTCGTCGATTAATTTTTCAACGAGTTCGTCATCAGAAAAAACATCCTGATTTCTCTTTCCTGCCTCATCATCAGATCCTGATCACCATATTATTTCTATAAAACACTCAAGCCTTAGACCTGTGGGTGAAAGTTACTCTAATTATCAACAAAGTTGGTGAGCGAAGCCAGCCACCAGCCACCTTTTGGCAGGTACCTAATTAGAATTGAACCTACCTAATACTACAATACCTATACACCTAACCTATCTGGGTAATCTGAGGGATTGTAACGCAAATAAAGGTAGGTTTTAAAAATCGGCAAGCGAAGCGAGCCACGAATTTTTATTAGTAGGTTAATTTAATTCTTAATCTTTATTTTCATAAAGTACAAAAAAGTCCTAAAAAGTCCAGTAGACCTAATGATCTAAAAAAATCCACTGAGGCCTGAAAAAGTCCGATGGGACTTTTTAGATGGGGGGTTACGTCACCGTCGTGGATCATTCCCTATTCCCCACCAGGTCTGGCCCACTAGTAGGGATAATGAAACAGAAGAAAAATATCGACTCATAATCCCCACCGAGATTCAACTTCAGATAGGTATGAATTAAACGTAGGTATTGAGGTTACGGGTTCGATTCCCACCGCGAGACAAATGTTTGTATGAGCTTCAGAAAAGCATGATTTAAACGTGTGTATGAGGTTGTGGGTTCAATTCCCGCCGTGGGACGTAGTGTTAAAGATGTTGAAATAGTGAAGTGTTAGTCTTAAAATGTTAAAGTGTTGAAATGTTGAAGTGTGAAAGCATTTGTCTTAAAATGTAAAAATATTGAAGTGTTGAAGTATTGCAGTGTTGAAATGTTAAAGTGTGAAAGTATTAGTCTTAAAATGTTGAAGTGTTGGAATGTTCAAGTGTTAAAGTGTTGAAATTTTGAAGTGTTGACAAAACAAAATTTTATTATGCTCATGATCCCCACCGCACAATTATCGTCGACGCGGTGGGGATTATGAGTGGATATTTTCTTCTCACAATCCCCACCAGAGGGCATGACCTGGTGGGGATTATGGGAATACTCCAATCAGGGATTCCACTGCCGCACATAGGCGTCCCCGCGAGCTAGCTGAGTGCACCCTAAATTCACTCATGTCTTTGTGGCGTTCACATTGGTCAACATCAGTCTGTATAAACTCCTTCCTTAAATCTTTCAGACTAATTTTGGTGGCTTCACATAACCAACCGATAAAAATCTTCAACAAGTATAAAATAAGTCGTAAACACGACATTCTACTAAGTTCATTGCCCCCCTCCCCCCCCCCCCTCCTGTATCACTTGCCCCCCCCCCCCCCTGAACTCCGGCAAAATACACTACATAATATGAACTTTTTAAAACTTTTAAATTGTTAGTATTTCACAAGGTACTTATTATGTAGATAGGTTTATTTGGAACGATTATCATATTGTCATATGTTAACTAACCAACTATTACCTAATGTGTGTGTTACTCCAGCGGCAAGTTGACTCGGATCGGGATGAAACTTACAGAAAAATTAGAGCACTATGTCCTGTAAATGTGCCCCAAAAATTAAGTTTGTGCCTATTAAGGTTCCAGAGTTATACGAGAAAATAAGATGCGTTACTGCAGCGGCATGGTTTTTACCCATTAGCCTAAGCTAAATTTAAAGTAGCTTTTGTGCATGTCACTGGCCAAACAGCGGCATTTGTGCGACCTGTGGTTTATGAATTATGAGTTATTGCAGATGCCGCTGGAGTAACGTTTTGCAGATTTCCGGATCTTCGAAACGGCTGAACGCACAAATATGATTTTTTGTGAGCAAATGCGTTGTAATTTGTGCCTATTTGTGCGGTAGTTGTTTTTCCGAAAAAATGCACGATGTATGAATTAGACGAGTTTTTGTGAAAATTGAAAATTGCCTCTAGCTCTTGAACTACTAGTGGAAAGCACTTTATGATTGCATTGGCTGATGCCTTTATGGAATATCTTCTGACAACATTTTGAAACCCTACACCTAATTTTCGACGAAATAAATCAATTTTACAACAGAAAATAGTTTACTAATTTCTAACCTCAAATAAGGGAGTTGTAACAAGTTATCAACTTTCATGATTTGCCAATAATAACTAACAATATAACAATAATATACAAACAACATATAACTAACAATAATCCAGTGCCGAAAATAAGGCCACCGGTGCCTCGGCACATTGCGCAGACCATGCATGGTAGTATTCATTAATTATTTCGTTGATATCCAGTTATGAATCTTAGTTTTCTTTTTGGGGGGCGCAAAAATAACCAGACCAGGACCAAGATTTAATTAATAGGTTGATACCCAGTTATAAATCGTAGTTTTTTTCTTTTCTTAGGGGCGCAGAAATGACCAGACAAGAACCAAGTTTTAATTATTAGGTTGATATCCGGAAATAAATCTTTATATTCCTTTCTGGGGGGCACAGAAATTAGGTACCTACCAGACCAGCCCCCCTATTTAGTAAAATTGACAGCTCAGTGTACAACCGACTCTCGGTTGGCAACCGAAATGAGTGGGCAACTGAAAAAATAATTTATTCGGTATTCACTACAGTCGATATGTATGGGTGCCTTTCAGAAAATCACCGGACGTCTCTATTGTTTTATCGATAATATTTTTGAGTTTTGACAATCGTTTGACGGCATGAATGTCATTTTTTTGTGAGATTTCATTATAATAAAAGTGATTGTATTGTGAAAAGTGATTTATAAAAAATAAGACTTAATAATACTTACTATAAATAAGCTTACACTAGGTACTGCTTATCATATCTAGCTAAGTAGGTATATAGTAATTCCACATAAAGAAACACCCAACCGGCAGATAGAAACATAGCATTGCTTAACCCAACACAATCATATTCTCCTGTGTATCAAATCCTTCCCTTCTCGTGGGTATTCGAAACTACGAGTCCACCCACCACAACACCCATACCCGGAACAAAAAAAATGGCAGATAATGGAAACATTGTTTTGCAGAGGAAATCGATCCCGCAACCTCTACCTCTTGCGTCTCTGCTGGCTTTTCATCCCGTGCCTCAAAGAGGATGTCTCTTCCATATTTTCATTATTAAAAACCAAAATTGGAATGCAATTTAGAGTTGGCTAGGTCACTGGTCCTCATTGAATGTCATAATACTAAAATACCTAGGTAACTCACTGCTGGACTTAGGCCTTTTCCAGTAAGCGCGACTGAGCCCGATCTTTGGATCTCTACATCCACTAATAATTATTATATTATTATCAATTTAACACGTATTTTGTTTTTATAGTTCTTTAAAATGGGAGTTGGGCTACCCCGTTGCTTTGGGCCTACGATCTAGAGTGGAGTCGGTTCAAGGTTGAAGAGCGTCAAATGGCTGCGTTGCGCTGGAGAGTATTGCGTCTGCAATCGAAAGAATACTCGCGGGACAAGAAAACGACCCTATGCGTCGAGACGAGGGCAACTAGTCTCTCGACTACATACATCCAACCAAACAAAGTTTCACATTTAATAACTAGAACACCAATCGAGATTATTTTGATAGCTATAGCTAAGCACCGCGCTTAGCTACCTGAATATTGGTGGACTACCTTCCGTCCTCAGAATTACCTACCTGAGTGTACGCTTAATAAGTAAGGAGCAATAAAACATTGTTTTTTCAAGACTTAGTGTTTCAATTATTATTTCGTTAGCCTAGCAAAGTAGTTGCTCAATAAACGAACAGCCATCTTCTGCAGCACAAAATAATATGGTCTTGATATCTAGGTACAACATTTTCCCACAATTCAATGCTGTAAAACAATGCTGTGGAAGTAGCTGAAATAAACTAGTTAACAAATCTGATCCTACGTCAGAGAAAGGCTTATTACACCACGCGGTATTCAGTCTGTCTTAGTAAGACTGCCTTACTAGATTTACTATGACCGACTTATTGGCTTACTTTTATTACACGCTAAGTGCGAAGACAGTCTTACTAAGACAGACTGAATACCGCGTGGTCTAATAAGCCTTGTTAAAAGATCCTAGCTACTGCCTAAGCTGTAGAACCAAGTCTGTTTGGTAACCCATCTATGTGAGGGCTCCATTTACTTTAAAACAAATAAATAAGATAATGAATAATCGTTTATTTCAGGCACATATAAATATGATTAAAAAAGCCCATAGCTATTCGCCATAGCTTCTGCTTCGGTGCCGCTTCTCTATAGCTGGCTGAAATCACTGGGCTGAAATTCGGATCCATGAGTACCTACATCCATGTGCTTTGCCAGAATCTGGAGAGTAGGACTTGAAACTAATATTTCTACTGCTCTCCAGCCTCTGAAGTGACATTGGGACCGACCCCTGACACCGACCCCGGTCGTCTCATCAAAACGGGAGAGGCAGATCTTGATAGTCGGCTGGTATCGCGGCGGTACTGCGCTTGTTGCGGGCCGAATCTCTGTCGAAGTGTCGACGTATCTTCTCCACAAGGATAAAGTCTTCCCTATCGACCTCATTCCTGTCAGGGACATTGCGCTTCGATTTTTCCAAACTCTTGCGTTGGAACTCGACGCAAGGCGCCGGAAGCGATGGCTGAGGTTAGCGAGACACTTGCGCTTCTTCTGCTGGCGAGGACGTGAAGCAGGAAAAGGCGTACCTAGGTTTACTAAGGTTGTACTTACCTGAAAATATAGTAATATCCTAAATATATTTCTAATTTTTATCTTTTATTTAGTTTTACCCATAGATAAAAGTATACTGTTAGGTTAACCTTAAGGTTATTGGTAATTAAATTTAACCTACTTCGAGGTTTTTGAATGAGCTATTTTGCATGCATTTGGAAATCGGATGGAAATGCAAAATTATTTGACATGAAGCCATGAAATCTTGAGGACGAGGGTCTGAAGATGGAGCCGCAAGAATGCAACTGGAACTCCCTGATGAAATGTGCTAAGAAAAGTATTGTAGAAGCCGGATTTGTTTGCTTTGTTGTCTTGAGTAGGTAATTTCTAGGCCTACCTAGTATAGAACGTGGTTCTTTAGTCTTGTACTATATGAGGGTGTAAGCGGTTCCAACCTCCATCTTTGGGATCCAAGCCAATCTCACCTGCCCGTGTTGCAACCTGCTGTATAACAAACTAATGAGGCTCTGGCGGCCGGCTGTATGCGGCATAGCCCAAACCGGCACAGGTAAATTCCCTGACCGCCAACGGGCAGCAGTGTCGGGTACGAGAACGTGTGCCCTGCGATCCCCAACCCGCATGCCCAGCGTAGGATTATTATCGGTATTATCTCCCAGTGAACTGTACTCCCAATGGCTGGTGTGATGTGGTGCGGTTTGGTGGTTCTATACTCAAACCTTACCTCAAACCACGAGAAATTTAACTCGTACTCATTTTTATTCAAAAAAATGTAAACAAAGAAATGCCAAACGTAAATTTGACAGCTTCGGTTGGCAACCGAAGTGAGTGTGTAACTGAAAAAATAATTTATTCGGTATTCCGTACGAGATTGTGAGATGATGCATCAAAGGTGGCTTTCAGCAAGCCACTGAACGTCTCTAGTATTCTATCGACGTTATACGACTGATTAAAATATAGCCATTTTACCACCAACCGAATGCGAATAAAGACTATCTTTAATTATTAGCGTACCTTCGCCATAGATAAATTAAACGCTACCCACCTTCACGTTTTGAGTAAGTAGGTAGGATAAAAGGAGTTAGGTTTCAGTGCGAAAACAAAAATAGGTACGACAATATAGCTAGCTAGATAGAATACCTACCTAAATTGCTCGTGTAGCTATTGTTCTGAATCTATCTTTGTTTTAGTTTATAAAAGGAAGCAAGATTAATATAGATACTGGATTAGACTCTATGTATTTTCCATTTACAAATTAAATTTATTGAAAATTACAAGTTTACACATTTTTATCCCTTTATTATCTCAATGTGAACCCTGTGTATGACAGGTTGACCCCAACTTAAAAAGCAGACACTGATCATTACGTGGGCTGGGCACGACCGCAACAGCCCTCTTCAAGAAAGCCTACCTACGGCAGCCAGTTGTTTCATCAGTAGTTGGAGATAGGTCACATAGCTAGGCAAATAAATCAAAAATCCTAATCATTTTATGATCAATAATGTAAACAAGGAATCAAAAAGAATCAATGCCACTACATTTTATTAAAAATCAGACAAAAAGTTTATTTAAATAATGTACTACCAAAATACAAATAATGTAAATACAGAACAAATTCTAATAGACTACCTCACACAACAATTAGTCGAATAATAGTGCCGATCACTTCCCAATCATCAAACACTGCTAGAAACTAGTTCCTTTCGCAATGCATTTCACAAAGGAGATCGACTACCAATTTGATCTCCACTTTGGATACTGAATACCAAATGATAAGATGTCGATAGAAATATTCGATGTAAACCGATGACGTCATCACAGTGTGCAACTGCAGATGACATTCTAGCCACCTAGCCCCAAAGAGGTTGGATTTTTTTTACTAAATCTATGCCTAGCCCGGTTCATAGCATTGAGGTGGGCAACTGATATAATAGGTAGCAGTATTATTTAATTTTCCTACCGATCCGTAGGTAAATGTTCAATATTCATATTTCATTACCAGTCACACAATGTAGGTTTTAGTAAAGCGGTACATTACTGTTTCTAGCTTTATAAGAACAAATTGTGTTGAGATAATAAAACAAATTATGTTAACTAGGTATAATATTATTTTATCTCACGGTGAGGTACAGTGCTCATAACCCTCAGCCACCAAACACTGTTACAAACTAGTGTCTCTCGCAGGACCTTATACCAAGAAGGTCGGTTAACAATTTGATCTCCACTTTGTTTACGGAATACCAAATAAATATAATTTCGATAGAAACTGTCACAACAAACAGGCATTCGTTGTACACTGTGACGTCACCCAGACGCCCCAGTTTATAACGCAATTGATGCACACCGATGACGTCATCCTAGTTGGCAACTGTAGTTAGTGAATACCAAATCAATCATTTGACGTACATTTGTTGCACACCTAGCCTCGGTGCTCATCATTTCGGTGGACAACTGACTTAGTGAATAGCCCCTCAGGACCAAGTTTTGGGTCATGAAAAGTAGTATTAATTAATTACTATTAGTTTGATATCCAGATATAAATTGAGTTGTCTTTTCTTGTGGGGTGCAAAAATGACCAGATCAGGACCAAGTCTTCGTTGATAATTATATCCTAATACATATAGGTTGGTTGAAATTCAGATATAAATCGTAGTTTTCCTACCTCTGATAGAAAAATTTCGCGGCTCGCTCTGCTCGCCGATTTCGTTACCATCTTATGGTTGTGAATTGTACTTAACTACGCACAAATATTTTTAAATCAATCCTATAAAGTTTGCAACAATGACGAATTACGCACACACAACACAATAGCGCTAGTTAGAATGATAAAAACAGATTGCGGCTCACTGCGCTCGCCGACTACATTTTTTACGTATGTTGTTGTAGTTTAAAAATGCCATCATTTTCTTTGTATTTTTTCTTTTGTGCACAAAAAATTTTACGGCTCGCTACGCTCGCCGATTTTATTTCTATAATAAGTGAAGGGACTATGCACTGAGAAGTCAACTTTGACTTCATATATGCTGGAACGCGAGATATTTTTTTCTATTGTGTCTGGTATCCAGACTTTACAATTATAGAAGCTCGCACCGGGCGCGTAAAATGCTATTTACGGCACTGACTGTGTCCATACAAAAAACAAGTAATAGAACGATATCCTGTTTCCGTCATGAGGATCATCCACAGTTTTTGGTTAATTATGCAGATTTGTTGGTATAAAAATCAATATAAACTATGTTTTTGTTTTTATAGTATAAAAAATTACCAATATACAAAGGTTTTAGTGAAAAAAAATTGCGGCTCGATTCGCTCGCCGACTTCATTACTGACTTTTGCATTTACTATGAATATTCTATATATTATATTTCCTATGAAAATATAAAAAATCGCAGTTATCTTTATCATGTTTTGTTTGTAATCATAATAATTATTATTATTATACCTAGGTATAATAGCACATTCTCTGCAAATAACTTTTTCGCGGCTCGCTGCGCTCGCCGATGGAAGATAGGTAAGTGCGATGCCAAACACCAAAATTGCCCCCCCCCCCCGAAACGAAATCCTGTATCCGCGCCTGTCCCAAAGTAAGTTACCAAATCAATCATAAGATTTGCAAATATAAAAGAATAAAATAGTTTACAAAATTTGGTTCTTCTTTCATAACGATAATTACAGGTTTTTTTTTATACACTAATATTATCATTGTGAAAGTTTGTGTGAGTGTGTAAGTATGTTTGTCCCCACTCAACATGAACGGATTTGGATGAAACCTGGAATATACCTTGTTTAGTGACCTGTATTAACACAAAGGCTTTTTATACTGGTAGCAGCAAAGCCGCAGGCGGTATCTAGTTACAAGTCGCAGGTGTTATCTAGTTACAATTACATTTAGCAATCCAAACCCCAAACTAATGTTACAAATGCGAAACTCTGTTTGTTTGAAAACTTTATTGCACATACTTAAAAAATGTTACCAAGGGTGGGCTTAATGCCGTAGGCATCTGTCAATCTGTCTGTTAGTTATGTTTCTTATGCCTAAAGAGCTGCAATAATTTTAATGAATTTTAGTATAGACCTAGCTGGGACATTGGAGAAATAGAAATAGAAATAGAAATAGAAAATGTTTATTTGCAACAACAGTTTACAAGATCAAAGTTCAGTTAGTTTAATACATGTTAATAACATCACTGTTGCAAAAAGGCCCTAACTCAGCATATTGATAGTTGTAGACGAATACCTACAACAAGCGCTGGTCTTCCGTTAGAACCCTTTTGGTGACGTCACGAACGGACGTACGTACATACTAGAAAAAACTAAATATATAGACTTAAACTAAAACTTTATATATAGAGGTTATTAGTAAAGTATTTATAAAAGAACATGACAAAAAAGAAAGAAATTAATGTACCTACAAATAAATTTTAAAAAATGCCATAGAAAATGTATAGTGTACTTAAAATAAGCCAAAACTACAATAACAATGAATAAAATTGTATGAAAACTATAGAAATCGGATCTGTAATGAAAACTATAGAAATCTAAACAGAAAGATGATGCATTTTTATATAATATAATGAATACTTAATTTAATAAACATAATAAATAAGTAATACCTATAAAAAAAAAACAGAAATACCTAATACCTATCAAACGGAAAGTCCTCAACAAAGTTTAAGTTTATGAACAATAAATATTATATTATGATACATAGGTATAGGACAGGATAAAATGATATAGTTAGGAAAGTAATGTTTAAGTAGCTTTATATTCTAAGATTATCCTAAATAACCTATTCAAATGTTTGTTTATAAAGCAAAACTATTCTAAGTAACAGGAGAAGCACTTGGTGTATTCTGTGACATGGTCTAATTTTAGCAAAAATAAACATGAAAGGGTTGAAATAAGAAACGGATAAAAGAAGAAAGAAAGAAGGAAGAAACCATCAAAGGCTAGCCTCAAACTGCTGGGCCTAAGGCTGCAGTGGGAGGATCCTCCTCACAGGGCATGCAGAGTCTAGGAGGGCCGCCTCTTGTATTTGACTTTTGATCAAGCTGCCAATCGAAAGCCCAAGAAATATTGGTTGCGGCTCTTCGTTATCAGACTGTTCATAGATTCACAGTTCACAGATTATTAGATTATACATTTTTATTATTAAATTAAAAAATGAAATTTTATTACATATTTTATGAAGGTAAAAATTTTTGTAATGTGGAGATGTATGATTGTTTCCCCTACATACAAAAACAGGTCTATAGTTCTAGACCAAGGATAACATCAACATGTTACCATAGCTGCAGGCAGAATATAGTTATACCTAATACTAGACATTTTCACATAGCATGTAGCCCCACGGTAAGAAAGCTTGTGTCACAAAAAATCACTCGTATTACAATGTTCTGGTGTCGAAAGAACTTCCTGAACCTTCATTCACACTTTCGAAAACATACACCATAGAGATGCTCTAGCTCCTTGATCCTCTTCGAAAGGCAGTTTAGGGTCAACCCTACAGCCCATGCCCCGCCTTCACGCTGTAGATAACGTATTTGTGATACGTAAATATAGTTGAGTGGTGCCCGCTTTGCTGCCGGGTTAAATCTTGTTAGCACTGCTGCTCTGCACTACTAAAAAGTACATTTGCCCTTGAAGTAGCGATGTGAGCTGGCCTCTCTTAGTACGCGCCATTACGCCGTGTGCTCAGCTCATCGCATTCAATTTCTGCCAGCAACCTTTCGTCACTCCACCTGGGCGTCTACTAAGAGGGCTGGCTGAGACGCAGTTATCCACTCTTTTACACCAAAACGGTTGCCGGTTCTTCGCCAGAATGGCCATCCCACTGCCATTTCAGCTTTGTCGAATTTCTTTAGGTTTAGCCGGTAGCTAGGGTTTGCATAGTAACTTTGCAATCTAATCTACTATTTTATGTTATGTAATGAATTAGATTGACGAAATGACCAATGAAATTGATAACTGCGCTTGGTGCCTTTTGTTTTGTTTTGCCTTTTTGTTTGTATTATTAAAAACATCGGTAAACATTTAGTTCTAGCCAAAGTGCACCGTATACTCATTGGCATTGTGAACAAGAACATAGCACTTGAGGAGATTCCAATCTCCTACGATATTGCGGGCAAGGAAACACCGTTGTAAGCACCAATTAAAGTATATTAGAACTCAACATAACTAAAGTATTGTACGACAATAATTAAATCAAGTGCCAGCGATCTAGAAAACCACAGAGTATATCTCAAAAACTTCCCGCCTGGGGGTTGTGTAGTGATGGGACCCCAGAACATATACTAGTAATGTGACTGATCGATTGTGGGAAATGACTGAATCGCCACACCACCCCCCTACGGAGAAAAATAAACCCGGCGTGATTAAAATTAAGACTTCTACTTAAGTTTACAATTAATAAAATATACATTTATTAACATATAATTCCAATCATAAAAAGCTTACATTAGTCAAAATTCTTAAATTTAACGCGCCTGCCTGAGCGTGTGGTGTATTGTGGCTTATCTGCCAAATCGTCTTGTGATAATTGTTTCGGAATAGGAGATTCAGACACCAATTTATCATGAACAGCAGAGTGTGCAAGTGAATCCGGTAAAACAGACCGTTGCTCGTCTTGGGTTGGATGGTGATCCGCCTTTAAATGGTCAATGAAAGCCGGTTTGATTCTGTCGACGCTGACAACAACCTTTTTCCCTTTTATGTCGAGAGAAAATGTCTTGCCATCCCGCGAGCGTTCAAGTACTTTGAAGGGGCCAAGGTATGGCGGCTGCAACGCCCGTCGAACAGTATCATCTCTTAAGAATACATGTGTCGCAGTTGCTAGATCTTTGAAAATAAATGTTGATGTTTCACCATGCCTAGATGCAGGAAGTGGACGAAATGCCGACATTTTACGTCGCAGCTGCACGACGAAATCAGCAGGATCTTCAAATTTCTCAGATGCTGGAGGTGGAACAAGCAACTCCCCAGGGAGCCTCAAGGGCTCGCCATAGAGCATTTCAGCGGCTGTCGCTTTTAGATCTTCTTTAAAAGCCGACCGCATTCCAAGGAGTACTATTGGAAGTGATCGGACCCATAAACCCCCATGGCACATCAGAGCAGCCTTTAGTTGGCGATGAACTCGCTCAATCATCCCGTTTGCACAGGGGTGGTATGCGGTGGTCCTTATGCGCTTGGTAGCAAATTGTTGCAAGAGTCGGTTAAACAAGTCAGACTCAAATTGTGAACCTTGATCTGTGGTAATGACTGATGGCACACCGAAACGTGGTATCCATTCCCTAGTCAAGGTTTCGGCTACCTCCTCAGCAGTAATAGACCGCATCGGCCAAACTTCAGGCCATCTGGAAACCCTGTCAATTGCAGTTAAACAATAACGAAAGTCGTCACAAACTGGCAAGGGTCCTACGATATCAATATGAATATGGACAAAACGACCTGATGGTACATCAAACTTGCCAGAAGGGGCTGAATTGTGTCTTGTGACCTTGCTGCGCTGACACGCTTCACAAGATCGAGACCAGGCTCGGCAGTCTTTTCTTACCGAAGGCCAAACAAAACGATCTGCAATAAGGCGCGTAGTAGCTTTTGCACCAGGGTGGCTTAAATTATGCAATTTATTAAAAGTTGCACGTCGGAAAGAAGGGGTCAAATAAGGGCGAGGTTTTCCCGTCGAAATATCACAGTAAACGGAAGTGTTTGTCCCTGGTATAAAGACTTTAGATAGGTTCAGACTGGTACCCCCTTGCAATAAGTCCGTCAGTTCTTTATCTGTGGTCTGTGACATTGATAGGGCTTCATAGTCCTGATCTAAAGAAATAGCGTCAATATCTATTCGCGACATAGCGTCTGCCACAACGTTGTCTTCGCCTTTGATGTACTGAATATCAGTGGTGAACTGACTAATAAAAGATAGCTGGTTTAGTTGCGGCGGCGGAAGTTTTTCGCGTCTCTGTAAAAATGCGTACAACAGAGGCTTATGGTCAGTGAATATTGTGGTGTGCTGGACTTCTAATATATATCGGAAATGTTGAACGCTTTCGTATACCGCTAGCAACTCTCTATAATACGCTGGCCATTGCGCCTGCTGCGGGGTCAACTTTTTGCTAAAAAAAGAAAGAGGGAACCATTGACCGCTTATTTGCTGCTGAAGACATGACCCAATGTGGACACCAGATGCGTCTGTAAACAATCCTAATCTAGCATTATAGACTGGATGCTGTAATAACGTTGCGTTTGACAGACTTTTCTTACACGTTTCAAATTGTTGCAGCAACAAAGGAGACCAAGGAAAGGGTTTTGCCCCTTTACTATTGGTCAAAACTAATGCCTCTATTAATGGCGCCTGGTACTGTGCGGCGCGTGGCACGAATCGCCGATAGTAATTCAGCATGCCAAGGAATCGTCGCATACCTTGAACGGTCTTGGGAGGTGGAAAATCCAACAGAGTTTGAATGCGATCCTGGGGAGGGCGAGTACCATCACCGCTAACATGATAACCCAAGAAAACTACTTCGCTGACACCTAGAACACATTTGGAAGGGTTGATTATTACTCCGTAATCTTGCAGGCGTTCGAATAAGATGCGCAAGTGCTGAAGATGTTCAGATTCATCCTTTGAATAAACGAGAATATCATCTACATAGGGAAAGCAGAATTCAAGGTCACGTGTGACCTCGTCGATGAAGCGCTGAAATGTTTGTCCCGCATTTCTTAAACCAAAGGTCATATACGGAAACTCATAGAGGCCGAATGGGGTGACGATAGCTGTTTTTGCTATATCCTCTTCGGCCACTGGTATTTGATGATATGCCTTAACGAGGTCTAACGTTGTGAATATCTTAGCACCGGCAAGGTTGTGGGTAAAATCGTTGACATGCCGGACTGGGTAACGATCAGGAACCGTCCTGGCGTTCAGGGCGCGGTAATCGCCGCATGGACGCCATGTGTTATCTTTTTTTACAGTCATATGCAACGGAGAGGACCAAGCGCTTTTAGACGGCCGGGCTGTCCCACATCTCACCATTTCTTCAAATTCCTTCTTAGCCGATAGAAGCTTTTGCGGTGCTAGACGTCGGGGACGACAACAAACAGGAGGGCCTTCAGTGGTCTTTATGTAATGCACTGTATCATGCTTCATCACACGAGGCAGACCAGGAGGTCGAGCAATGTCTGGGAACTCAGACAGGAGCTTCGTGAAAATCGACTTGCCAGCAACTACTGCACGCACGCTGGGCTGGTGGAAGCTGGCCACAGATGCAGTAGCAGTTAGTCCGGTAGTACCGTCGACCAATTTATTATTTCGGCAGTCTGGCAATAGGTGATAATATGCCAAGAAATCAGAACCAATTATGGCTGTGCTGACATCTGCAATCACGAATTGCCAAGTGAAGTCACGACGAAGACCTAAATTTAATCTAAGACTTGTGGTTCCAAAAGTTTGAATGCAGCTGCCGTTAGCTGCGCTGAGATCATAGTTAGTAGCTTGTCGGCGTGATGGTAGCCAACGGTGAGGAAAGCAACACAAATCCGACCCTGTGTCTATCAAAAACCGACGTTTACTTACTTGGTCGGTGACAAACAGGCGGCGGCTCGTGTTTGCACAGTCAGTTGCCGCCGCTACTGACTGCTTCTCGTGTTTTCCGTCGTCCAATTGCAAGGGCTGGTGCATCTGATGGCTTTGTTACCCCATTTTCTGTGATACCAACAACGCTTGGAAGTGTTTGTAGACCTCCCAGAAGATGAAGACCTTGCTGAAGATGCAGACTTGCCGCGAGTGGGTCGGCGTTGTTGGCTAGAAAGTGTAGCAACTTGGTTACTCAGCTCTTCTATCTGTCTGGCCAGTGTGTCTAGTGTAAGAGCTGGAAATTCAGATGATGTAGAACAGACTATTGGTGCCGGAGCCAACTCTGTGATCTTATCGGCCAACTCTGCAACTTTATCCAAATGTAGGTCGGCCTGTGCTGCAAGGATAGCCTGAGCTTGTTGAGGCAGGCGGCGTAACCAAAGTTGACGTATGATATTGTCATCTGAGAATGCCGTCCCAGCAAGTGAGCGAAGGTGACGGAGAAATTGTGAAGGCTTTCTATCTCCAAGTTCTTCATCACTCAAAAGCTGTCTCATACGCTTTTCCTGGGAAGTTGAAAGCCGCTGGATAAGCATTGCCTTGAGCTTTTCATATTTTTCTTCAACAGGGGGATTAGTTATCAAATCTTCAACCTCCCCTGCTAGAGCCTGATCTAAGTGCCCTACTACATAATTATATTTAGTAGTATCGCCAACAATATTGGCTAATTGGAACTGAGCCTCCACTTGGGCAAACCAAGTAGCTGGTTTATTTGCCCAAAAAGGGGGCAATTTTACTGCAACTCTGCATACTTGAGCCTCTACCTCGCTTTGGTCCAACCGCTTCTGAAGTGCGGCATTTTTCTCTTGCAGTTGTTGAAGTTGTGACTGAAGCTCCTTTTCTGCCATTATGCAACTTCTTCTATAAAAAAAAAATACAACCACAAACCCAAGCGGAGCGGAGCCGATATTCAATATGTTAATATTATGCCCAAGCTAGACCAAACCAAATCAAATTGAAATGTGTGAGTAAGGTACACCCCAATGCAATATTTACACAGGTTTAGTAGGCCAATACATTGGCGAGTGAGCGAGCAATAATAAAAATTAAGTTTTGAAGCGTGCTGGTTTTGTTCTATTTTTGTCGTAGTTGTAAGCAGGTAACGACTTCTGCAACGACGACACCGGCAGATCTTGTTGTGATGCCGGCCGTTTCACCGTCGAAAGGTCACCAATGAGGAGATTCCAATCTCCTACGATATTGCGGGCAAGGAAACACCGTTGTAAGCACCAATTAAAGTATATTAGAACTCAACATAACTAAAGTATTGTACGACAATAATTAAATCAAGTGCCAGCGATCTAGAAAACCACAGAGTATATCTCAAAAACTTCCCGCCTGGGGGTTGTGTAGTGATGGGACCCCAGAACATATACTAGTAATGTGACTGATCGATTGTGGGAAATGACTGAATCGCCACACACTATCATAGTCTATTCTTGGCACCTCGGGTAAGTACTGTAAACGAAGCTTAAGTCTCGTCGATGGCGTGTGCACGGATGATCAGGCTGTGCATTCCATGGGTGTGAAAAATCAGCACGTGCAAAACATGTACAGCCTGATCATCCATGGCCAATTGTGTACATGGATAATCAGGCTGTGAATAATCAGGCCGCGCAATATTGGCTCCCCAGCATCAGCACAACAGAACAGACAACTTGGGAGCAGTGTTGCCGTTTGTTATTTGGAGAAAATGCTAAAACTTGTTGCAGAAAATGCCAAAAATATGCTAAATAACTTTTTAAAATGCTAAATAAAATGCTAAAATCCTAATTGCATTCCCCAAATAGCAAACTGAAGTGGTCAACTGTTAAAATAAATGCATATTCGCATATAAAGTACGCAAGAGAAGACTCTGCTCTTTGGTTATTAAGATTAATTTGCATCGTAGGTTAATTACTTTTCATTGACCCTTCACATTTTGCATGTTTGGCGGTGGAAATTTGCTGCTTCAGTAAATTTTAGCTATTATTTTACACTTACAAAATTTGCATTATGTTAAACTCTTCCCGTTCTCTTTTCCCGTTGTTCGCACAAAATTTTATTATTATTATGACACTTTATTTAACTTTAAAACTCGTTAAAAAACATTTTTTACTATAAACCTAATATTATCTACTACATAAATAACATCAAAAACAATATAGTAAAAAATGTATAAAAACGGAAGAACGGAACGGATTAGCGTCGGGATAGTGATGTCAACAAGTATCACCCGGCGTTCCAACCGATCTACCGGGACGATATCAGATTTATTCGCTAGAATAGTCCTGTCCGTAATGATAGAGCGGTCCGAGTAGAGCGTAGCACGACCATTTTCAAGAACTGTGCGAGCACCGGTTCGTACTTATAATACGGAACCTCTGGGTTGATAAGGTCGTACTGGAGAGCAAGCTGCTGATGGATGATCTTGGCTACTTGATTGTGTCTGTGCAAGTATTCAGTGCTAGCGAGGTGCGAACAAACCGAAAGTATATGCCTGAGGGATTCTTATTCTTATTATAATTATTTAATTGTGGACGAGCAGCTTGACGCTGATGTGTCCATTTCAGGCAGTGTTAAAAAAACAAAATTAAGTCATTGTTTCTGTTACTTTTTTTATCACTGACTTATTTCGTCGTTTTAGTTTCTCATAAATATGAGAAGCCTTGATATTATAATAACACATCAGATTCAAATTAGACGTAAAAATTAAAAACACTGCACTGATCCTTCGTAATAAATTAACAATCACTAAGCAAAATCTAGACATACATTTCGGGGAAGTCCTAATTCCTATAATGAGAGTTCCCACGTTTTAAAAAACTACTTTGAGTTTAAAACAAATTGTTTCTGGTTTCTATAAAATCTTTTGAATATCTTACTAAGTAGATAACGTTCAAAAAATGTAAATGATCAAATATGCTAATTAAGAATTTTTCAAGCTAACAGACCCGGAAATATGCCAAATATAGCATTAAAAATGCTAAAACGGCAGCACTGCTTGGGAGTAGTGTTACCACACTCGCCACCTTGGTTTTTGTTGGAAAGGGACATTTTGACAAGCAAGAAAGGGCTAGTAGCTGATTTTGTCATGAAAAGGGCTAATCGGAATATTCAAAAATCATATTTATACTTTATTTAATTTCTGGTTTTTCTGGTTCTATGTATCTCAATGTTTTGGTTGTTTTACTTTTCTCTCTGATCTTGTTTTATATTTTGTTCTTGTTACTGGATATTTTGTTTTGGTTTTAGGTAACTAATTTTGTCATTAAAAGAGATGATGAGTGTGACTGACAATATATATTCCACGTGGCGCGCATTGTTTAATAACTTGGTGTGAATTTCCAAAGTTTTTATCGCCATAGAATACGAAGGGCTTGATTGCTTTTTCCGGGCTAATTCATCAAAAAACGAGTTCACGTACATTAAAAAGTGCTAGATCTAGCCCAAAAGGGGCTAAGGTGGCAATGCTGCTTGGGAGCCAGCCAATATTGCACATCCTGATTATACATGTACAAGTTTGTACATGGATGATCAGGTTGTACACTCGCAGTCTGAAAATGTTTATGGGTGAATATTTGGGCTACTTAAATCAGTTTTAAAAAAATACGATTCTAGGCTACTTTTCAACAGAAAATTTGGCGATTTCATTGAGCTTCACTCACCTGGCAACCCTGGTGATTCGATTTGATCAGTGTTGCCGTTTTAGCATTTTTAATGCTAAATTTAGCATACTTCCGGGTCTGATAGGTTGAAAAATTCACATTTAGCATATTTCATGATTTACATTTTTTTGAACGTGTACCTATTTAAGGAATTTAAAAGATTTTATAGAAACCATAAAATTTGTTTTTTAACCTAAAGTAGTTTTTTAAAACGTTGGAACTTCAAAAGGAATTAGGACTTCCCCGAAATTTATGTTTATCTTTTGCTTAGCGATTGTTAATTTGTTTCGAACGATCAGTACAGTGTTCTTAATGTTTACGTCTTATTTGAATCTGAAGTGTAAATATAATATCACGGCTTCTCATATTTATGAAAAAATTTAGCGCAAACAACGGGAAACGGTGACTTAGTTTAACTTAATGCAAATTTTGTAAGTGTAACATAATAGCTAAAATTTACTGAAGCAACACATTTCCACCGTAAAACATGCAAAATGTTTCAAAGAAGAGTAATTAACCTACGATGCAAATTAATCTTAATACCCAAAGATCTTCTCTTGCGTTCTTTATATGCGATTATGCATCTATTTTAACAGTTGGCCACTTCAGTTTGCTATTCGGGAGTCAAATTTGGATTTTAGCATTTTATTTAGCATTTTTAAAAGTTATTTAGCATATTTTTAGCATTTTCTGCAACAAGTTTTAGCATTTTCTCCAAATAAAAAACGGCAACACAGGAATTGATTGATTGATGGTTATGGACGGTATAAAAATGTACTCTGTGGTTATGGAGCGCTTTACGTTTTGAAATGTATTTACGAATTTATTTAAAAAAAATACAATAAGTAACAAATTTTACACACAGTAATCGTGTTGGCTGGAAGTTTTTGCTTCTTTTGTCTCTTACCGATTGTAGAAATTGATTATTCCGGTTTTTCTCTGTTGTTACAAGGTGGGGCCCATTCTGTATTTTATCTTTAAAATCTCCAAGTTGTCTTTGTATGATGAATAAAGAGCGTTGAATAGTTACCTACATACAAACTGCGAGTTTATATTGTTGATTTTTTGGCAAAAAAGTTTTAAATCCTGTATACTTTACATAACATTTGAAAAAATGCTTTAGGGTCTGAAGAAACATGGTTTCATAAAAATATTTTTATTTCAGCATGATCAGAGGAAGAGTGAAGCACCTACTACATTGCATCTTATTCCTGTGCTTCATTTACCTGTCATTGGTACTTGCTGGAGCCATCAAGTCAGATGAAAAAGAAAAAGTTTTTGTAGACCCGTGGGACACCTACGGATTATATGGCACAATCATTTTGTACATCTTGAGGCTAGTGACCCTCCTGACACTACCTCAGGTGCTATGCAACTTTGCAGGCCTTACACTGTTCAATGTGTTTCCCGGTAAAGTTAAAGTCAAAGGTTCACCTCTACTCTGCCCATTTATTTGTGTCCGCGTAGTCACAAGGGGTGATTTCCCAAAGCTTGTGCGTGACAATGTGACGAGAAACATGAATATGTGCATTGATGCTGGAATGGAAAACTTCATGATTGAAGTAGTCACCGACAAAGCAATACATCTTCCCACCCATAGAAGAGTGAGGGAAGTTGTTGTACCATCTGAATATAAGACAAAAACTGGAGCTCTGTTCAAGTCGAGAGCATTGCAATACTGCTTAGAGGATGAAGTGAATGTTTTAGCTGACAATGATTGGATTGTTCATTTAGATGAGGAGACATTGCTTACTGATAACTCTGTCAAAGGGATTATAAACTTTGTGTTGGATGGCCAGCATCAATTTGGTCAGGGGTTGATTACTTATGCCAATGAACAGATAGTGAACTGGCTCACAACACTAGCAGACAGCTTCAGGGTTGCAGATGATATGGGGAAACTGCGACTGCAATTCTACTTGTTTCACAAACCTCTTTTCAGCTGGAAGGGTTCCTACGTGGTAACACAGGTATGTCTTAATTATTTCTTTTAAATAATATGTGAAGTATCAAATCTTATCAGTTTTATGACTGCTATATAAAACTTTCAGGTGGGTGCTGAAAAAAAAGTGTCTTTCGACAATGGACTTGATGGATCAGTGGCAGAGGACTGCTACTTCGCAATGAAAGCCTACAAGGAAGGATACTCATTCAACTTTGTGGAGGGAGAAATGTGGGAGAAATCTCCTTTTACTCTCTGGGACTTTATGCAGCAAAGGAAGAGATGGATCCAAGGTATATTACTGGTTGTACATTCCAAAGAAATACCCTGGGCCCATAAAATATTTCTAGCATTGTCTTGTTATTCTTGGATAACATTGCCACTTTCCACCAGCAACATCTTCCTGGCAGCAGTCTGCCCTATCCCATGTCCGGATTTCCTAGACTTGATCTGTGGGTTCATAGGCGCTGTCAACATTTACATGTACATATTTGGTGTCATCAAGTCATTCCCTATACACCGATTTGGATCATTAAAATTCATCCTTTTCATAGTTGGAGCTCTAGCTACCATTCCATTCAATATTGTCATTGAAAACATTGCAGTTATATGGGGTTTAGTTGGGAAAAAGCACAAATTTTACATAGTTAATAAGGAAGTGAAGGTTCCAGTTACTGTATGATTTACAATATTTGTAATATTTTGTATAATTGAAATGTGTTACTGATTAAAGGTAGAAAGTGCACAATTTATTGGAAGTAATCTTGCACTTTAGTTCAAGTTGGATACACACAGCTAGCAAATAGCTGTTTACTGATAAGATTGCTTCAATTTTAAACCAGTCATGGGCAAATTATGATTTGTTACATACCAAAGTGATAAATTTATTTATTAAGTACCTAATGACAATGTAAATTCTAGTTGATTTGAATAATTGTCTAAATATTTGGTTAGTCATATTATTATGGATGATAATTACCTGCATATTTGTAAAGTTTTGTCGTATTAGTATTTTTATGAGTCACATTAATTATCTAAGTAGGTAGTGTGTGTGATAAAATCTTATCACTTCTAGTAACAATCACAGAAAATGTATTTCTGTGGTATCAATAGTATCACAATCAATAAGTAGTTCTCAGTTACATTGGATTTATTTTAATCCTAGAAAATTGAACTAAGAAATTTGTAAAAAGATGTGAAATATTTGCTCCTACTTCCCGCCCAAACTACTGTTCAGTAGTAACGGATTAAATTGAAATTTTGCATAAAATGTAGACCAGTATTAACCCTAGACACCTAACCTTCGTCAATTCAACGAACACATAAAAGTAATATTGATTTATTTTATTGGCGCGAGCGCCGATATTATCGTCGTCTCTTGTCAACTCAGTGTTCGAAGAGCTCCATTAGAAAGCGACAGAGTCTGGATAGTAAGTACTTTATTTCTTGATATATTACGAAAATAGTCGTCGTTTCGACGAATGGTTAGGTTTTGTGGCTATTTTACTACTAGTGTATTTACTTATTAGCAGCTTTTACAATAACTTCTCAACGATTACTCCTGATGATAATATTAGGTATGCGTTTATTATTGATTCAGGAATATATTGGTAACTTGGACGAGTTAACTGACAGCCAAACTGAAGATAATATGGAGGTGGATGATGCTGAAAGCGACGCTCAAGTCGACCCATCCAATCTCGAAGATACTCAAGGTTGTTCTTCACCTGCTTTGCGAGACAATGTGCAGGAGCCACAAATACCTTCAATAGGTACCATCGGCAGGAATAATTCCAGTATATTGACCTCTCAAAATGCAATATCCGTAGCCGAATCCATCATGTTTGGGCTCATGCGCATCATGCGCTCATCATCATGACAACGGGCATATTTCAAGTAGAGCAGCTGTGATAAATATTGTGGGTGTTACCAAAAAACCTACTACGGTTAAGAATATACTGAATCTACTGAAATTCATGACTAATCTGATACTAGAAAAAAAATCAAAGATATTATCATCATATTAGGAGCAATGACAGATAAAGGCCAAGGTGAAGGTCAAGTTGATGGTTAAGGTGAAGGTCAGTCAACATCCAGATAATTCTTCAATTAGTGAAGGCCCCAAATGTGAGGAAAAGAAAAGTTTGTGGTCTCTGTTCCTATAAAAATGGTGCATGACAAAGTCATATTGCTCAAAATTTATTACTGCCATTTGTGGTGAACAGAAAGTTAATTTTTGCATAAAATTAGCTATGAAATAATTTATTTTTTATTTTTTATTGATTGATAAGGGTTATTATGATGATGATCACCAAATAAAAAAAAGCTACTATGTGTTGTTTTTCATTATTATTATTTTTTTAAGTGTATCCTCATTTGATCTCAAAAAACTAGTGCCGTATAATAAATAAGGTATAAAACAAATAATTTTGCTTTAAAACTTAAATTAATTATTTTATTTACTAAAATAATACTTGTTTTATGTAAATGAATAATAAAAATAAATAACACATTTATTATTAGATAAAATTATAAGCGCTAAAAATTACTCGTCGAATCGACGTATGGTTAGGTTTAAAGGAGTATATACAAAGGTTAGGTGTCTAGGGTTAACACAATTACTTATTGTCCGGGTACCTATCTACTACGCCAGCAAAGTCGCGGACGGAAGCTAGTATAAAATAAAAAAAGACGTGTGGCACTCGGGGACTGCCGTGGTAAAGCTATTGCATAGCATTTTGTATCAACTTATGCAATTATAATTATTTATTTATTTTATTTATGCAGTATTTCTTTTTCTTTGATATTAATTCAAGTTACACTTTTTGAGCGTGGTGACAGATAAGAAAACAATTTTTTTTCTTTTATTAAATAAAAATACGTCTAGTTGCACGCACACAAACACCGTGTCGAAGACTGCCGAAAAGAAACGACGTAAGACAATGCACGGCCTTCAAGCCACACCTCCGTGCCCGTCGGAGTGGGGAGCGTGAGGTTTTTTTTCGTTACGGAATTTCTGGATTCGGTCCCCGCGCTCAAGGCCCTCGATAGAAGCTATGCAATAGCTTAAAAATTCATATGTATTGGGTTTTTAATATAGTATGCAGGATAGGGCAAAATTTAACCTCCTTGAGGGCAGCTACCTTTTCTTTTGCAGTTAGAAGGTTTTGTTCTGAGGAAAATATAGGTTTATTTTGAAGAAAAGAAACAATTACATTTTCGAATTTAAAAAAAGTGGTCTAGAATACGTAAATAAACCTATAGTTTCCTAAGAACAAAACCGTCTTACTACAAAAGAAAAGGTGGCTGCCATCCATGAGGTAGAATTTTGTCCCAACCTGTATAACCAATCTATGGCTTTCACAAACTTTTCGCATTTATAATATTATAAGCATTAAATTTAACTAATATTATTTCTGAACTCTGTTAAAAAAGAATGGTGGCTTACATCATTTCCGCCTAATATAATTGTTTATATACACACAGATCTTAAATACAATGGAAGTCTGGTAGGTACCTATACCAACACCACCTACACTAGTCAACTAATTTCTTTGGTGATATATGTATGTACCTGTCACATCGAGACTAGATCAGTTGAAAAATTATAGGTTATCTACATAGCAATCATAAAAACGAGATAATTTGCAAGTACTGGATTGTCGTTGAAAGTACCGAAGTTTCGACCACTATACAGTTGGTGGCCACAAAAATTATTTCAGCGCTAAAAAGATCAGACCCTAATTAACCGTCTCGGTTAGTTGGTGCTTCCACTGACCTCCTTATATGAAAAAAAAATCACTGGAAATTATCCCGTTTTTAATTTTATGATTTACAAAAGTTATTTTAGTAAATACTGTTATATCTTATTTTCAGTCGGTTTACACTACCTAATTTTCAGTTATTATGTGTAACCTACCTGTACCAGGAAGCTGGATAAAGGATAGTGTTCCTTACATCAGGGTACGTGCTAGGATACACGGAGGCACTTAGCAAGCCATCTATAAGTGCGTATGTAGCCTTAACGTTACCAACCTTAATTCCTACATAGATAGGTAGGTGAACTACACAATGAGAATGAGTTTTTTTATAAGTAGGTAGAGGTCGCGTCTCGTACAAAGAACGCTGAGGGGAAGATGCGCAATAGGCAATTTATCGGTATTTACCCGTGAGCAAACACACCCCTCCACTTCTTCCAGCGTTCTTTTTACATGTGGCTTACTATAAAGTACTTACCTATGTCTAGACCGTGTTGCAACGTGCAACTTGCAGTAATAGGCGGTGTAGAATGGTTTGATGAAAACCATTGACAAGGAGTTAGAAACTAACTACTACATACCTACTACATACCTACTACATAAACATAATGTTACATCATTACTAGGTACCTATTTCTTAATAAAATAAATACCTAGGTAAGCAGATACTTTCCAGTATTAAATTCTATTATTCAAGTTAAACGTATACCTTATCGAAATTCTTATGTTTTAAGCAGTCGCATAGTGCGAAAAATGACCAGCATTATTTTATTTATTTAAACTATAGTTTAAAACAGCGCATTTTAAATTATACGTGCCTCTTCTTTGTGTGAATCTCAGAAGGTATCGTAAAGGCATTTCCTTTCAAAAAAAAAAATCTATGATTAAATTATTTTTAATAATATATCTATTATGATGAAATAATTGCATAGATAAATATGTTACTTCAAATACAAATACTAAACTTCAATAGCTATAAATGATGAATACCGACATTACAGCATATTCAATTGAATTAATAAATTTTAGCTTAACTTAAGTATAAAAGGTGACCAAAGAATATAACGCAAGATATAAGAACAGCCGCAGCCAGGCTAGAGCAAGTGTGCTTTCAGTAATCAGTGTTAAAAATATATTGCAATTAATATCTAAACTTTGTATGGAAATAAAAAAAAAAATTTTTTTAGGGTAACACTTGAATTAGGTAACCTAGGTACCCAATTCAAGTGGCTTTATTCTGTGGTGCGTGGCGTCACAATTCTGAAAATTGTATTGCCTTTCGAGTTCAATAAAATTGCCGAATTTCAACTTTTTATCCCTAAACACTGGCGGCAAGATGATGAAGCTTGAAAAGAGCTTCACAAATTTGTCTGTTAACAAATTGGAAGTTTTTGTAGTTAAGAAATATTATAAAATAATAGTAGTCTTATCTTTTCTAAAATATGTTTTAATTTTTCAACATTCTAGAACAAGTAAAATGACGCAATTTAAAGAAAATGGGCAAAAACTATGTTTTAGTTTGGTTGTGATTATATAGCGGTAGCTTTATTTGGTATTAGTTTTAAATGTTTAATAGGTATATAATGAGAGTACGTTTTATTGTTTTAAAAGGCGAATGAAGGCAACATACATTTAGGCGCCCAGAAAAATAATTTAGAAATTTAGGGCTATCAAACGCTAGGGTTCGTGTTGTAAAGGTTTTTCCTCGGTAGGCTCTATATAAAAATAAAATCCTCAAAATTGCCATTTTTATTGGTTTGGTAAGACATCATTCTCTTTTTTGTATATTTAAAAGACATTCCTTAATTTGTTCGGTCTGCAACCCTTTGTGGGACTTAGTCACTTCTACGATGGACTGTCATTAGGATTATGATTATGAAAAGATTTAATAAATTCGCAGCTCATCTCGCTCCCACTTACGCTCTCCTCAAATTCGCCCATATTTCGACTCCTTCCGGTCATTGAATATTTTAATTTATTTTTACGTTTTATGACTGATTTCAAAAGTCCGACAGCATGAAATATTAGTTCTTGCTCGGTACCTATTGATCTAGCAAACTCCTTACTTTGGTTGCAGTATTATCAGTATTAGGTAGGTATTGAAATGGGTTAGGCATTAGTCTTATAAACCCCATCGACTCTAAGCGTGATCACGCGGTGAGGATTATGATTATGCCTAAGAAACGTAGGTACACTTCGCGTCACGTAAAAAGAACGCTGAGGGGAAGCTCCGCAGTAGACGATTCCGCTTCTTCCAGCGTTCTTTTTACATGACGCGTAGTATACACGTAACGATTAATGTCATACATAATCCCTATCAGTATAACCAAGCTGGTGACCGAGCCTACCCATTGAAATAGTCCAACCAACAAAAGCGCTTCCGAAAACAGTCAGCATTAGGATACCCACCTAATTTTAACACGTAGGTAAGGTACTACTTAACTGTAGTGTTTTTTTAACTCCATTATTCTTACTATTATTGTAAACAGGTTTTCCTTTTTCTTAGGATTTTACTGTCTGCTTGAGAGTATTATGTAACTTCTAATTTAGGTATTCATTCATTACAACCAAGCTGCTAATTGGTCCACTAAAGAACCCATATTCAGATGGTTTGCTTAGTTAGTCTTTAATTGACCTCTCAATTGATCTCCAGAACTTGAGGTTACTGTGAACAGGTATGAAGATTATTTAGTTAAGTAAATGAGATATTAGAGGGTGTATGGGGTTCCGACCTTCATCTTGGGAATCCAAGCCAATCTCACCTGGTGCACCCTGCTGTATAACAAACGGGGCTCTGGCTGGCAGCCGGCTGCTTGGGGCGTATCGCAGCTCAGCACCGACACAGCTAAATCCCCTGGCCGCCGACGGGCAGCAACGACGGTAGAGTGAGAAGCTATGTCCTGCGATTCCCAACCTGCATATGCCCAGCGTGGGGATTATGGGCACATCCCTCTTCTTATAGGGAAAACCAATATCCATCTTTGGTCTGAATAGGTTGTTGTTACATTGGGTACTTATTCTTTAACACGCATTTATTTTATCGTTGTAATGATAATGATTTTATCTAACTTTTGTAATGATAATCTCAGAGACAAAAGGTAAAATAAAAAAAAGTGTGCATTTTCCCAATCATTCTACGTTAAACCTATGGAAACCTATTAATTCTACGATAAAATAAAGTGGACATAATATATCGATCCGATTACCTAATTACATATTTATATTAAGTACTTAGTATGATTGTGTTGTATTATGATAATTCGACAAAGACTCATCATATGGGTTTGTTTCACCAGTTTCGTAAAGCCAAACTAAAAATGTACAAAATATATCCAACTTGACCGTGACCTATTGAGTGATCTGTTTTTAGTATAACCTTATTCGTGGATCTAGTCACAGAAAGAGTAGATTTTACAAGTGCACAAAACGAACCATTTTTATCCGAGGCTTTTAGCATAGGCTGATAGTAATGTCGAGGATAAAATGATTTTGTGGACAAGTTATGAACTCTGCTTTTTACTTCGATTGCGAGGAAATAAAACAGAAGTGTAACATAACATTTCTTTGATTAAAATTCAAAGTAAAATTAGTACAGTTTTGAATATGTACTGAAGGGAATTGTTTTTCCCGGCATATTATTAACGGTATTTTATATCTTAAAAAACACATAAGGCAAATAAATTAATATTATAAAATAACAAATTCTATCTGTTCATAGATTATCATTCTTATTGTGTTTAGGCCTTTGGCTAATTTTCTTTGCCTTAATATAGATAAATTTATGAGTAGATATGTTAATGCACTTGTGCACAAAATTCGATCTTGTGCAGCCTATATCCTGCACAAATAAGTAGTTTCAGACCATGAGAAGTGAAAAGTATATACTACCCAATAGAAGGGCAATGCGTGAGTATTTGTATCAGAACCGCCGTAGTCGCCAGTTTGTTTTTTCCTCTCCCTCACATACATTCCACGAATCAATGTTTTTCTCGCGCAAAACCGCGCTGCTGTCTGGTTTGCCCAAAAGTATGTCCACTCACGCACGTAAAAAACCCATTTTAAAAATTGTATGTAAGTATGAGCGAATCCTCATACTTCATAGCGACAGGCGCTCCGCGACGCTCAATACCCTTTCTATTAATAAGTTTAGTCTTCTGCCGGGCCTAGTTGATATTTTTTACGATTGATTGTCTACAGTATATAGCTTGTAGACAAGATTTTCGACTAAGACTTTACTCGGACCTGGGATGAGTGCGCTGCTGGCTGTAGGCAGAGATGCGGGTTCTGGTCCCGTCTGGTTCAGAAATATTGGATAGTATTTTAAATTTGTTTGATTATTTGATACTAAAAATATTCATTTTAGGATTGAACTTATTCGGTTGGACATTATCCTAACTGTGAAGTGTTGTTACTGTTATAACTTACTAACTACTACAAATACCTACTGCTACTTTAATTCCTACGCTCTGAAGCTATACAAAAAAGGTAGACGTATTATTTATTTATAATCTATTATATAAATCAGTTTTATAATAATAATGGTAGTTCTGAGAATAAAGGGCAAACACAACGATTAAAATGGCAAGGTACTTACATATAAGTAGGTACCAACATTATTTTTTGTAAATAATTGTAAACATAACCGAAGGTTACACTTCGTTTCATTGTTCTCTTTTATAAAAGCGACCTATGTGCTTGTTAATGTTATTTTTGTATTATTTTTTTAATTAATTTCTAGGTTGATTGATTGTATTGTATAATATGAAGCGTGCATGTATGTATGTATAGTGTTGTGATTTGCGATACCTACTTAATTGAAACTATTCTAAGTAAGTAGTTTCACTATTATTTTTCATCGTGCGAATAAAAATATTGTAAAAAAAACATGGTGTAATGTATTTTTATTGTATCACTCAACTACATTGGTATCTTTATAAGTTTTATTTCAATTTCAAGGTAGTAGTCGTTTAATTTAAGTTTAATAAAACTATCAAGCAAAAAAGCAGCAGAACTTATGTATTTAAATAGTGATCACTACACCGACAAGAGCTAGGCTCTTAAATTATAATAATAGTTTAATTACTACTTATTTAAATCCTACTAATATTAAATAGGCAAAAGTCTGTAAAAATATGTAAAGTGTGAAGATGTAGGTATGTATGTTGTTCCTCTTACATACCAAGCAAAAATACTGTTTTTTTTATGGTACTTGGCCCAACTGATGTTAAGTGGTAACCATTACCTATCACAAAGCATTTCATCGTAAACCACGTTCTATTGGAACGTGCTCTACGATACAACGCCCCAGCATCCAAACTTGAGGCATGAAGATGATACGCCTCTTGTGCCTGTAATTTCACTGACACTCACACCCTACAAACAGCTTTCTGCTGTCGAAACAGCACAGCTGCTTCAAAGCAGAAATAGACACGGTGGCAGTACTTCGTCGGACGAGCCCTCCACAAAGAACTCTTACTACTACTATGAATTGAGCAATTTAACACATACACTAGTAGTTGACCTGGACCAACTACTTTATATTCGGGTAACACGCGAGCGTAGCTGCGTACGGAAGTTAGTTCATCATCGGCCTATAGCAGTCACCTGCTGGACATAGGCCTCCCTAATGAGCGCTATTGCGCCCTGTCCTGAGTCCAACGCATACAGCTTCTACCAGCAGCTTTTCGCAAATCGTCATTCCACCTGGCCGGAGGCCGTCCTATACTAAGTTTGCCAATCTGCGGTCTCCACTCAAGAACTCGTTTGCCCCAACGGTTATCGGTTCTTCAACAGATATGGTCAGCCCCCTGCCACTTCAGCTTGCTAATTATTTGGGCTAGGTATGTCGAAAACTTTTGTTATGTGTCGGATAGTCTCTTAACCCTTCAGAGAAACTTCGAGCATAGCTCGTTCCATAGTTCACTAGACGACTTTAAACTGGTGGACTAGCCGTACTGTGAGTGTCCGCGTTTCGGCTCCGTATGTCATGACGAGTAGGACGCTATGATTGAAAACTTTTGTTTTCAAACATTGCGGAATGGGTGACGAGAAGACGACGTAGTTTTCCAAATGCTGCCCAACCCAGCTGAATCCGCCTCTTAGCCTCCTTCTCGAAGTTGTTTCGACCTAAGTACCCGAGGTAGGTACGTATGTGTACTCCGAAACAACTTCAAGAAGGCGTCCCTTAACGACGACAGGTCTCGTATCAATTTAGTCATTGACCATGACTTTGGTCTTATCCAAATTCATGCCGAGATCTATCTTTCTCGAGGCTGATGCTAGGCCCTCCAGCATCTGTTGCTGCTCCTCCAGCGACTCACACCATTAAGACTATGTCAACAGCGAATCGCAAGTGTGAGATGTGCTCGCCGTTTAGGCTTATGCCCATATCTTTCCAGTTTAGCGTCTTAAACAAATCATCCAACGCTTGTGAACAGTTCCGGAGATAAGATATCTTCCTGTCTCACTCCGTGTCGCAGTTGGATGGATTTAGCCTGCTGGTTTTGCACTCGGACACTCATAGTGGCGGCTTCGTACAAATATTTCAACACTTCGATTTAACGATAGTCCACTTGGCATTGCTGCAGTCAAAGGCCTTCTCATAGTCCACAAAAGCCAGACACAGGGGCTGGTTATACTCTTCGGACTTCTGTACAATCTGCCCCACTGTGTGAATGTGGTCTATGGTGCCATATCATCCGCGAAACCCGGCCTGTTCCGGTGGCTGGAACTCGTCGCGTCTTTTGGCGAGACGAAGTTCTGAAGTAACGCCGCCTTCGCCGGGGGCTTTTCCATTTTTAACCTGTCTCAGGGCCAATACGATCTCGTCTTAGCTGATTTCTGGCAGTTCGTCGGTGTAGTGGCGGTGGGTAGCTCTAGAATCGTGGTTTTTACGATGGGGGCTAGGGGCATGTGCCGCGTACACTCGGCCATAGAAGTCTCTTTTCTCTGATAATACAGGGTGTTTGGAAGAGAGCTGTACATACGCCTAGGGTAGAAACTAGGGATAGTCTGCTACCTACCCCCACCCATTATATTGACCTTGGCCTCAAGGGTTTTTTTTTAAATTTATTTTTATTTTTTATTTGACTTTTTTGTGAATTATTTACTAAAACTACTTGTAGCTCAAAATCTATCCATGGGACCGGTCTGCTAATGGTCTTGTTTTAATCGTTAGAGTCTTAGGGTCCTGCAAAAATTTATTTTACACCAGAAAATTGTGGAGAAGAAAAGTTATGGGGCCTAAAGTACCGTAGTAAGGTAAAGAAATAATTTTAAGGGCAACTTTCTATGGGGTTTAAAAAAAATCTAACAGGGTTGGAGTTCTTCTGATTTTTTTAAAACATCCTCAGTCTATGCCCTTTCTAACGATATGCTAAAAGTGTAATTATCACTTTTAGTTTTAAAGTTATCAATTAATTTCCGCAACTAGGGCACTTTAAGCAAAAATTTTAACTAATGAAAATTAAATGTGTTCGATCGTAAAAAGATGGCAAATGAAACAAAAAATTTGGTAATGACTAATGTCATTAAATTACAAATTTTAATTAATTACTAATTTTAATTAATTACAAATTTTGTTCAAATTGATGACCATTGACCTGTAAACATGCTCGGCACCTCTTCCTCATCTCCACGGTCACCGTTCTAAGCAGCATTTCCTCGCGCATTGTATCGAATGCGGCGTGGATCCTGTTAATTAAAACCTCCCTTGTTGGTACTTCTTCTGCGTACACCAACCCTTTGCCCTTCCCCAGACGTAGAAGTCGAGCGGGGTAAGGTCAGGCGACCTTGGGGGCCAGGGAATTGGCCCACCCCGACCAATCCAAGAATTAGGAAAGCATTGCAAAGTCGACGACAGAATGGATTAACTTGACTTTGGCTAGAGGCCCTGGGTTATTCCCCAGTACCTAGACGATGGACGGCCAAAATTCCTATTTAAATTTTTTTAACCGTTATCGTCCCATTGCTGGGCAAAGGTCTCTCACAAATGCCTTCCTAATACTTATGTCAAAAATAATCCTGTCGTCTTGTAGTTCTACGCAGTAGGTAAGGTAGGTACCTACTAATAATAATTCCAACTATATTTATGTTGACTTTTTGGAACCTTTGGTACAGTCAGCATCAAAAGTAGATGATGAGTTTCAGAATGTCAGTACAGCTGATAGAAATTTGCGTCAGAATTAGATAGCACTAAAGTGTTCCATAAATAGGTGATTGAAAAATATGCCAACAATAAGCTGATGACACTAACCACCACATGTACCTGATAACTTTAAGGTTCAAAAGTATCTGATGTAAAATAGTTTTCTAAATATACTAGCTGCACCCCGCGGCTTCGCCCGCGTTTAAATGTATGTGTCAAAATGTGTTTCATTAATTACATAAAGGTTTATTTTTACCACGTTTTGCGCGGAATAAAAAGTACTAACATATTATTAATGCATTACCTAGCATACCCGTACACGTTCCTTTCTCGTTCCCACGCTCACTCCCTTTTTCGTTCCCGTTCACGCTCCTGTTCACGTTGATCACCAATTCAACAGCCGGTTTAGTATGATAAATTTTAATAAACTTACCTAACTTGAGAAATGATTGGTTCCCCGTACAAACTTTCATTCCCCATCATACCCTGTTCAAGTTTTATTTCCTTAATGTACTTTTTAGGAATCAATTTTAATCAAAGTTCATTAATAAAAAATGATTACCTTTAACCGCCTTAGGGGTTGAAATGCGAAAAATCCTGAAACAGGTCATTTATTTCTAGAGGAGAGATTCTGTGCAATATTTCAAGTCGATTGGTAAAGATTTTTTTGTTCCCCATACAAACTTTGCCACCCCGTTTACAACTTTAGAGATAAATTTTTCAAAATTAGATAGCCTTTGTATTATTCACTAAGCTAAACTAACAAACATTCACACAAACTTTTGATCCCCGTACAAACTTTGCCACTCCCGTTAATCGTCTTAGGGATTGAATTTCGAAAAATCCTGCAACGCGTATTCATTTATTTTTAGTAGACAGTCTCTGTGCAAAATTTCAAGTTGAATGGTAAAGATTTTTTTTGTTCCCTATACGAACATTGCCACCTCCGTTTACCACTTTTGAGGTTGCTTTTTTTTTAATTTTTATTAACTTATGTGTTATTGTGGCACCGAAACTATCAACGTGCCAATTTTTATCTAAATTTGTTTAGTGGTTACGGAGATACGTGGTAACAAACATTCACACAGACTTTTGTACCCCGTACAAACTTTGCCACTCCCGTTAAAAGTCTTAGGGGTTAAATTGCGAAAAATCCTGAAACACGTATTCATTCATTTTCAATAGAAAGTCTCTGTGCAAAATTTTAAGTAGATTGGTAAAGATTTTTTTTGTTCCCCATACAAACTTTGCCATCCCCGTTTACTACTTTTGAGGCTGTTTTTTCAAAATTTGATTATTCTATGTGTTCTTCTGGCACCGAAACTATCTACGTACTAAATTTCATCTAAATTTGTTTAGTGGTTACGGAGATACGTGGCAATAAACATTCACACAGGCTTTCACATTTATAATATTAGTGTGATGTGATGTGATAGTGTGATGTGATATTAGGATAGGATAGGATTTAGATTATTAAGATTATTAGGATTAGGAATTAGGCATTAGAATGAATTATATTACTTTAAAAATAAAAATAAAAATAAAAATAAAAATAATGAAGAATTACTATCAACTGAGCTATAAGGCCAGTTAAAATAGATCATCAGTTATTTTTTAACCTTTATCTTTATTGCCAAAATATTGCAAAGTAACATATTTCATACATTTATAAAACTATTTTACATCAGATACTTTTGAACCTTAAAGTCATCAGGTACATGTGGTGGTTAGTGTAATCAGCTTATTGTTGGCATATTTTTCAATCACCTATTTATGGAACACTTTAGTGCTATCTAATTCTGACGCAAATTTCTATCAGCTGTATTGAAATTCTGAAACTCATCATCTACTTTTGATGCTGACTGTACCTAGAGAGTTAGTTATACAGCAAACCGATCGGATTGATTTGACAGCTAAGGTAGGTACAATACGTGAGTTGCTAGTAATTCCATAGGTACATAAAGTAGATATTTATGTAGTAACTACTTTATTTGCGTTACCCAAATGTCGCTAGGGACTGGAAAATCGCAAGGGCCTAGTAAATTAACATAAGAGCTCTTTTGTAAATGGTTTAACTTCGAAGTTGGAACTTCTTTTGATCGGAAGAGTTTTGGAGCTGTAATGTCTTGAACCCAAGGAGTTTTAAATACGTAGGTAAGTATTAATAGTAATTCCATGTTGGAATCAATATTGAACGATGACGAAAATCAAAATGACTTTTCATTGGTTTTAACTCTTTGAAGAACCAAATTGGTTTTCGTTTTCGTTATCGTAAAACTCCTTGTTCTGCGTCCAGAACTTCGGATCAAGGTACTAATAATTTCATGTTTCGGAAGCTCTGCAGCCTACCAAGAAGTCTAGTTAGAATTTTGTTTCATCAATTTTTTTAGGCGTGGTCTCTTTGTTACCGTACCGAGGCCGATATAGACATAATACATATTAACCACATATGACGCTTCGTTTTCCCAGAAAAACTGTCAGTAATTAACAACGAGGCGTCAAAAATTAGATTATCGGTAACGGTATAAAATAATAGGAACCGTTACCGTTTATTATTGCGCCGTTACGACTCTAATCAAATCTTTGGGGTTCCAAATTTAAATCTCTAAAAAATTAAGTACTATACCTCCTGCGTATTATTTCCCTTGGCCAAACCATACAAAATACAAACTCTTTGATCCAAAAAAACATAGTTTGTGACGGCTGAACGGATTTGGTTGAAAATTAAATTCCTACTTATTCCAAGTTTCATTATTATTTTATCTATGTCATCAATATGTACGTTTAACAACTCTAAGTATGTTTGTTGTAGGTGCCTACTTTAGTTATCTATCCATACTTTTTTCTATATTGTTCTAAAAAGCAAACTAGTAGGTAACTACTCTTTAAAGGGATTAGGTACTTAGGAAGCCATACTGTGCGTTCGTGACCCGCTTGTACCGTCTCGGCGCATGCCTTTATTCATGAAAACATAATAGTTCTAATGTACAAAAGCCTCACTCTGATGACACCTTAAATACTCATCATTAATCTAGACCTGTCGAACACATGTTTACCTCAGTACCTTGGTTAGGTAGATACTAATTAGTCCATAGCAGATACAGTGACAGTTCATGCATTAGTATTAGAATGTACCTATAACCATAATTATCATCATCATCATGATTATATATTCTAACACTTATGCATTAGTATATATTAGTGTTAGAATATATAATAATGGTATGATTATATTTATCTCTATACGCCTGGTTGGTGTCCACCTAGTACATGGGGCCTGATTTGAGCTTCCCTTTCGAGAAGAGCATGTGGCGCGTTTTCTTTGTCTAAAGATTAATTGTTGTACGAGTCTCACAAAAACTCGAAAATGGCTAGACCGTCTTGAATACTTTCTTTGTGTTGTTCGCCTCAATACTGGGCTGGTTTAAGAAAAAATAAAATTAGGAAAACCCAAAGGAACAGCCGAGGAATAGAAAAATAATGGTAATTTTGTATAAGAATTGCCACTTCGAATTGTAAATCAATTTTAGGCGATCCCCAACCCGCATGCCCAGCGTGGGGATTATGGGCAGGGAGGCCTATGTGCAGCAGTGGACTGATATAGGCTGGAGTGGAGTGGAGTGGAGGTACTTTTACTTCAACAAGGAAAATACATTCATAGAAAACATGTAGGTAAATGTAAACTTTATACTACAGCTGGGTGAACGGTGCTTGGCGATGGTTTAGTCAGTATTTACTAAACCATAATGAACTTAAGAGAAATACCACAAAGCTCATTTTACTATAAAAATAATTCGAAGTGCCACAACAAGCGACAGGTTCGCTTAATTTAATAATATGGCTTGTAGGGTAATCTTTCGTCAAGGGCGTACTATGTCAGTCTGCAATATCGGTGCGGCCAGGATTGGTCGCCAGTCGGTCGGTACATACGTCGGACATGACTGCAGTCCCCGAGATAGTGGTAGAGAGTTGCAATGGTGTGGATGGCGATACTAGCTCGCAAGGCGATGCCGCTGACGTGGCTTCTACGAACGGAGATGATGGGTGAGTGTTTTAAGGACTAAGATATCAGTAGAGGCCGAGAGTATGCTTAAGCTCCGGCATGACGGTTTTGGTCTGTTTGACGGTAGAGAAGAGCTACTTCTCGATCATGTCTATTTTTCCCCAAATGTCAATTTCATTCGTAATTCAACAAGTTCAATTATTAAAATAACCAAAATGTTCTCATATTCTATAGAGCTGGGATAATAAATAAAAATAAATAATGCGGGACGTAATCACACAGCATCATGTAGCCCCAAACTAAGCAGAGCTTGTATTATGGTAACCACATGATTGATATACTGCACACACATATATATATATATATATATATATATATATAACCATAATATATACCATACATACCATATATATATTTGTAAATACATACATATCAGACATAGGAACACCCAGACCCGAGACAAATATCTACAGAACATGCAAACATTTGTCCCACAGCGGGAATCGAACCCGCAACCTTCTGCGTCTCAGGCGGACCTTCGCCCACTGCGCCACAGAGGCCGTCACGGTTAGTGGGATACATCATAACTTTTATTTATTCTGCGGCCGACATAATCCTTGATAAGCCTAGGTACAATTATTAGGTATATACTATAATATAATAATCAAAACGATCACTCATTCAAATAATAACCAAGCGGAAGTTTTGCGAATTCGCACTGAGGTATACCTACCTAAACACAAGACAAAATATGAAGTACAAGTGTGGTCTTGTAAAGTTCGTTTTCTTATTATACCTGAAGATGGAACGAGAACCTGGCCCACCTGATGTTAAGTGGTAACCATTACATATACAAAGGTATGCTTCGTAGGTCACGCATGTTTCGAACGTGCACTACGATGCAGCACCCTGCGTCCATCAACTTGGAGAAGTGCTTGTTATTTTACCGGGAACCACACCCTTCAAAGGGAAATACAGCAATGCGGCAGAAATAGGCTTGGTGGTAGTATTTCCCCGGATGAGGAAAAACCCTCACAAGGAACTCTAGTATTTCTAACTCTTACTTCTAAATCTTCGATTTCTAAGTAAACTAACTGCACTTCGATATATAGCTTCAGTAAACCTAATTAATTTTGTATAATTATTATTAATTGTAGACAAATAATTAAAATAAGAGCTTTCGGTAAGTTTAGATACCTAATTAATTCTAATTACATACATTAAAAGGAGAGAAATTTTCGTAGCTTGTAAAGAAATCGTTCCATTTCGCCTCTTTAATTTCTTTGTAGGTACCTTAACCCATAGTCTTTTGGCGTAACGAGTTGCAATTACACGTCCATTTACACGTAATTTGGTAGGTAGTTAGGTTCTAACCTACCTACTATAACAGAGAAAATAGGATTAAATTACAAAGAAAAGTACAGTAATAAGAATATAGGTATGAAGTTACCTCGGACTGCGAAATTACCTACTAATAAATGAATCACCATCATTACCCACCTACGTGTTCCTTAATTGATATTTTCAAAAGTGAGTAGGATTTATGCCATTGAATTCTTATTAGGTAAATAAATAAAATAACCTTCTCATTTTCAATTTCTTATTACTTTATTTGTACGGTGTTTCATTTTTTAATGTTTTTTTAGAGTCGTTAATAATCTAGGTAACTAGATGATTTTAGGGTGATATCAGGGAGAAAAGATACCAAGCTAAATAGTTTTAGGTCAAGCTAGATGTTATTTTATATAGGACGCTGGCGCCTGCGACATAGTTGGTTGAGCAGGCTTGCCTAACTTATCCTATCCTATCCTCACAGCTTAAACACGGGTTTTCTCAATATGTTTTCTGCACCGTTTTGAGTAATGTACATAATACCTACTTACTAAACCAAGGTACGATCAACCTTATACAACTTAGATTACTTTTGAATTTTTTGAAAAGACTCGGTTGTAACTTTATTCCAAATTGCACTAAACGTGCGACATTTGAATTGGATTTCTCTTTTGTAGATTGGCCATAGACCCCAAACTGGGATACCGTGTGCGATTCCATGACGTCATACAAACGTGAGTTTTTGTATTCAATTTGCCTCTGACGGCAATACGGTGCCTGCTGCCTAATAGGGACCTACATAATCTACACATTCTTCACAATGACGTAGTACGCAGCTTTCACAAACTCTATATCGCGTGGCTCATTCACAATCCATGGAACAAGTTACAGGTGCTGCATTAAATAATTGAGTGGAATAAGTAGGTATTTTCTCAGGTAGTTTTCTCATTTTGGAAGCATGTTGTAGGTAAGGTTTTAGGTTCTGATTTGCTGTTAAAATGCATGTTAACAGGACAGAGCGCATTGGTGCTCATTAGGGGAGGCCTATGTCCAGCAGTGAACTGCTGTACAGGCCGACAGTGATGCATTTAGTTCTGATTTACTGAATTACGTTTAAAAGTCTACATTCTTGATATTTGGTACAACTTAGGAAAGCAAATTATGTTCAGTGAAAGCTCTCTTTCCGTGTGACCCTAAAAGTTCCAAATTGATGTTTGATACTAGCTTTAATGTTTAATAAGATAAATCGTTTAGATTTCACTACAATTTCACTTAAAGTTTAAAAGCATTTCCAATGCTATGTGCTTAGTTTGAAGCATAAAGCCTTCAAGAGAACAATAGACGCTGCGATGAATGCCTATTTTCTGCCGTTTCCTGGGGCTAAGCTGATAGAATAGTACCACAGTGTAACAAAAAGTTTGTATTGCCTTTATATGTCATCGCTGAATCAATTTCAAAAGCACTGAATTAGGGTAGGTATTTGCGATAGTCACAGTATACATCAATGGTATTTGGTTGCTAAATGTATGAGTAAATGTTTTGTATAAAATCAATCTGTGAAACGTTGAATAAGTGTAAAAAAACTAAAATTACACTCAACAGTGGTTAGACTATGAGTATCGACATTAAATATGAGTATCGAGAAGTCCTGAGTCTAAGTCTGAACCAGAATAATTGCCCCGCAATAGAAATTTTATTTGCGCCTTTCGTTTTCGCAGTCCACTTGCCTGCTTTACTTTGCTTTTACTTGCTTGTTTGCTTGCTTCGGGTGGTGACACAAAGCAGTGTTTACCTACTGCATGTCAGGGTAGCGTTATTTGGCAGCACAAAGCATTTCATTGTTGTATCGGGTATACTAGGCAAATTACGATGGTGTGCGTCATCACCATCACACAACTACACAAATCACACCAGCCTATATCAGTCCATTGCTGATATATATCTCTGATCGCAGGGCACAGCTTCTCTCACCGCTGCACTCCAATTGCTGCCCTTTGGCGGTCAGAGAAGTCAGCTGTGCTAGTGTTAGGCTGCGCTATGCCGCAATTAGCCAGCTGCAAGCCTGGTTAGTCACACAGCAGCAGGGCAACACCACGGGCAGCTGAAGTAGGCTTGGATTCGGAAAATTGAGATTGCAACCCCAACAACCACCAACGTGTACGTCACATTATTATTTTAACATTTACAATTATTTATTCCATACAATTTATTGGATGCACGGTATCGAATCTCATACAAAATGCCTTGACCTGCATACTCGAGACCCAGCACAGAAAAATAAACTAACCTACTTAGATAGTAGGTTTGGTTTTGTGTGCGTCACGAATGAATGCGTCTCTTGAAATACTTACATGTTTTAAATTGCCTTCTTTGTTTTCAGGTAAGTGTTTCAAAGGCAGAACGTAGCGCAAAATCAATAACGTACCGTAAGGGCGACGTGTCAAACCGAGGTGAGCAACCGAAAAACAACTTGCTTATACATAACTAGCTGACCCGCTCGCAACTTCGTTTGCGTTTATCCTCTTTTTTTACGTATGTACTTTCATGTGAAATCTTTCCCAAGCCCGGTAATTTGACACGGAACCCTAAATATGAATGGAATAAAAAGTACCTACATATTACTACATTACCTACCCCGTAATGTAGTAATATGTAGGTACTGGTCCCGTTCCCGCTCTCACTCCTTTTTACATTCCTGTTTCCGTTGGCAACCCGTCGCCAAGTTAACAGCCGGTATAGGTATGATGCATTTTTATATGCCTAACTCTTGATTATGATTGGTTACCCATCTAAACTTTCATGACATAAATCACCCTCTTTATGTTTCATTTTCGCTACAAAAAGCAGGTCCCACTCATGGTTCAGCGCTTTAGGTGTTTATTTATTTTCGTTATAGTCTCTGTGTAAAATCTCAAGAACAAAGCTCAAGTCTTTATGTAAAAAAAAAAAAAACTTGCTATCCCCGTGTTATTCAAATATCCAAGAACAAATGAATGAAATTGAAATTTCGAATTCTAATCCGATTTAATTTTTTTTTGTCATTCCAATTTTAAAGAGTATTGCATTGCACCAAGCTTTTAAGGATCCCCCACACAGGTGTGTTATTATCGGCGATAATATCGCATGTATTATTGCGAATGCGTCCCAATTCCTTGCACATAATTGTGTTATAGCAGCAGTATGTAACTTTTTTGCCGTCCTAATACATAATGTACTAAAATTCTACAGATCTCTCACTACGCGCAACTATCATAGGCATTGAAAATGTAATTCAGAAATAAAGCACATGGTAAAATTTGACTTTATTATACTGACGAAAAAGTGAACGGAGCGCAGAGTGGCTTTGCGCGTAAAGGCCCTTCTACTGCCTACAGTTTTTGTCCGTATGCCTCCTACCTAAGATAGCTCAAGCTGAAGTTTAATTCAATCTGGAGATAAAAAAAATCCGTTTCTTGAAGACCGAGCTCAAAAAAAGTAATTGGGAAATTCTCGATCCAGAAAATTGTTGAATATCTCAAAAAGTTATCACCCGATTTTGGAAATTCAAATTGCACTTTGAAGCCCTGCGACAGACGCAAATTGACATAATTGTGACTGATCACTTTATTCACCCACACACCTTTTTTTAATTTATGTGATGAATTTATTTTCAATGTATGGAGTTTCAAAAATGTGACGAATTTACTTTGTGGCAAATGTACAACAACCCCTCTCATATCTGTGAAACTACAGGCAAATATCAGAATTTAATGAATCGGGGCACTATACTCGATCAGAAAAACTTAAACATTTTCAATATTTGCGCATGCGATATTGCGATATATTCTGTTATATTGTCTGATATTATCGCCGATAATAACGTACCTATGCTCACGCACCTGTGTGTAGGAGCCTTTATGTGAGAACAACGTTTTTTGAATAAATTTGGAATGAGTTTTCAAATACGTCAGTGTCAAAATATAATGGCATGAGTTGGTCACTAAGGAGTATTGATATCAACTTCGATGCAAATCACCTCTAAAATAACTTTCTACCCCTTTTTAACCGTTAGACGATAAATTTCAATAATATACGAAACACGTCTTTCATAAATTTTGTAAAAGAATGTTTATGCAAAATTTGAAGTAGATTGGACCAAGGAATCACGTTGTTCCATACAGACTTTGCCCACATTTTTCACCCCTTTAGGGGTAGAATCTCGGAACATACTTTGTTATCGGATGCCTACGTCATACAAAGAACCCCCCCCCCCAAGTTTCAGGTCTCTACGATCAGCGGTTTAGGCTGTGCGTTGATCCGTCAGTCATTCAGGACAAAGGATTTTATAAGTATAGATTACTCTCCATTAAGGTATTTTTTTCAAAAACCTGGTATGCGGTCTTTTATTATTTAATATACAAAGTGTTCTGACGAAGTTTCAAGAAAATCATTCCATGCGTTAAATTTTTCCCATACAAACTTTACCACCCCATTGCAACCCCCTTGAGGACTATTTCAAATTTTCAATGACACCAATCTTCATTGATTGTATTGAATAATACATGTCCCAGATTTCAAGTTTCTAAGTTCAAGGAATACGATTTTTCATACAAACATTTTTCCCCCTTTTCACCCTATTAGGGGTTGAATTTCCAAAAACCGTTTCTTAGTGAGCGCTCACACTCTTTAAAGACTACGTGTACCAAATTTCAAACCTCTAGGTCCTGTAGTTTCTGAGATTTCGTGATGAGTGTGTCAGTGAGTGAGTGAGGATAGTTCTCTTTTATATATATAGATTCATAACTTTAATCAATGAAAACTGACTCATATGAAACTCTTGAAACCTGAATGATTAAACGAGTATTTTTAAAGTATTTCTACAGCCACTTTAGATCTGAAGATCGAGAAAAAACCAGCTTGGCCCTAAAAGAAAACAAACGAAGGCAATGAGTTTTCTATTCAAAAAGGAAAAAACAAACATAAGGCTCGCGCTACATATCTTCGGCCATTTGGACGCGCCATTTTACCCAAACCTATAAATCTATAACTCTACAGGACGTCCAGGAATGTTGATGCTATGTCTACGTAACGTGCTACGTGATTACTTTTTAGGGTCTTAGCTTCCAACATATCACGGTACGCGTGTCTAGTTTTGCATATCTGCATCTGCATAATGATAATTTTTGCGTACCTTTATTTCTTATTTGTAATTATTTAAGAAATCTCAACAAACGACCTGAATTTTTACCGATAACACAAAATATGTGTTATACAGAAATATGTGCACACCGGCAAAGTGGGGCTTATTTTAGATTCTCAGCAAAACAATAGAATCCAGTTATCATCATCATCATCATCATCACCATCAACATCAGCCTATAGCAGTCCACTGCTGGACATAGGCCTCCCCTAATGAGCGCCTTTACACCCTGTCCTGAGCTCGACGCATCCAGCCTCTACCAGCAGCCTTTCGCAGATCGTTATTCCACCTGGCTGGAGGGAGTCCTACACTACGTTTGCCGAGCCGCGATCTCCACTCAAGAACTCGTTTACCCCAATGGTTATCAGTTCTTCGGCAGATATGGCCAGCCCACTGGCACTTCAGCTTGCTAATTCTCCGAGCCAGTATATTACAATTAAACTATTTTTTTAAAATTAATTATTATTATTTTTCACTAAGCCCATGGCTTCGCTCATGTGATATCTAGATAAAATAGCCTAATGTTATACCTGGCCTAGAAATAAAACTAATAGATAGTAGACTGGTAGTTAAGGGGAAATATAAGTCAAGCAACCGATTTTTATGGCCATGGAAACCGACACCTGATTTATAATCAAGCCCAGAGTTTCTAAGCCTTTTCATTTTCCTGCGGCTTAGTTATAAATCAGGGGTAAATTTCCGTGGCCAAAAGAAAAATTAGGCATTGATGACGGCTGACTTAGTTATTCAGAGGTCAATGTAGATTTTTGGAGGAGATTAATACTATTAAATAGATGTCAGTTTAATTAGCACCCGATATTTAATATGTAGCACTTTTGATTCTATCAACAAGATACCTCAGGAATAACTTTTTATTACATCTGAAATAAACCTAAATAGGTTTTTTGATGCTTATCCATTAAAGTTTCACTAATAAGTAAATAAAAAACACACCTATATTATATGCAAAATTTCACAAACTAAAATAAATAAATAAAATAAATAAATAAATAAAAGACATTTATTCACTTACTTACAATACCCCACACAAAATACAAATTGTTTACACAATGATATCTGCTTAGTACAATATGAACCCCCTTACTTAAAATTTAACACTACTTAAAATTTGCCGTTGCTTATACCTGCTACTGTTGTTGCCTGTCACTGTTTGTCAATATCCAATGGTAGGTATGGCAATAGTTTAAGCATCGTTTAACTAACTGTCTCCTTTTAAATAATAGTAGGACTATGCTAGTCGTATTTCATGGGGCGTTCATATTTTTTAACAAAGTTAGCTAGTTTTAGACGACCTTTAGGGTTATGGGCGATTAATTGGTTTATGAAATTGCCAACGCTAGCGCTTTAGCACTGGAGCTTTAATACGATGATCTAGTGGTGGTACGCAAACGAAATCCTATTAACAACTTTATACGGTGATCTGGAACCAAAATTTTATTCCAGTTAACAGCTAGTTACCAAATAAAATCAAGTATTTTCTTAATCGTAGATTCGTTTTATAAATATTTTAAAATGTTTTAATATTTTCGAATCAATATTAAATATTTCATGCGAAATCAGATGGACCTTTGATAGCAACACCACCTTGTCTTCGATGGACTTTTTAGTACAAATAATGCGTCAAGACGGTAAAAGTATTCAATCTCAACCAGGCCTCTTTCACTCCGCAGAATAGGTATAAAATATACCTACGCATCGCCGACCTTGCGAGCGTGGTTCGTTACGTCGGTTGCCGCGTTCTGCCCGGAACGAAAGTGTCCTTGAGCAGCCGCGGCATTTTAGTTTGTTTTTGTTAATGTACCTATATTTTTCGCCAAATGAAGGCAAAAAAATACTACACAGCATTTGTTGCCTGAATAATAATAAGAAAATGTAAATAATACCAATAGTAGGTACAGAACTGAAAGTTTTTCTACCAAATAATACGTTGTTTAGATATCAAAGTCTCCCGTATTTACTTAAGTAGGTAGGTACTTAGATACAAGTTCTATTTGAATGCGGTACCTACCTACATATATAAACGTAATATTATTATGTAGGTTTTTTTTCATAGACAATTTTTGTGCCATTGGTAGGTATAGGTAGGCCTACATAGTGCTTTAGTAAGTAGGTATTATGATTTTAATTATGTAGACTGAGAGCAAGATTAGAAACCCAAGCTAGGTACATTTTTATTTGGTTTAACTTTAAGTAGGCAGTGTAGGTTATCTACTTAAAAACAGTCGGGTAGGTAGGTGTAGGTACCTACCCGACTAAAGCTAGATACCTAGGTTACCTACAAACCAAATGTTGTTTTTTTCTCTTGCAAATATCTAGGTAGGTACCTACCTACTAAAATTTCTCTTAAGATTTAGCATGATGTACCTTTAACAGTGATTATTCAGTTTTCGTACACAAGACACCTAAACACTTAAGTAAGTGTTAAGGATCCAAGTACCTACCTAGTAGGTATGCCTATTTTCTGAGTTCTTAATGCAGCCAGCCAGTGTAAAATAGTTTTCTGATCTAATACTAGGTAGGTAGATATTATTTGAATTATCATTGTTCCTAAAAAGAAATAGGTGGCTAGGTAACTGGATAGTAAAATGTTCAACAACAACAGCCTATAGGGGAGGCCTATGTCCAGCAGTGGACATAGGCCTCCCCTATAAGAAGGGGGATATGCCCATAATGCCCACGCTGGGCATGCGGGTTGGGGATCGCAGGATACACTTTCTCGCACCGCCGACGCTACTTCCCGTCGGCGGCCAGGTTATTATTATTCGTCACAGAATAATTCTCAAGACAACCCTAACGACACACGTGCCACGTCAGTAGAGATAGAGCTATACGATAGAAAGAGATGCAAGGTGTAGGTTAATATAAATGTTAGGCACTGAGTTCGGTGCGAGCTGAATAGCACTTTATTGCGTAGCAGCTAAAGTCGCTATTTATTTAAATGATTGCGCGGAGTGAAGCTTCTGTCCCTTCTGTATTCTGTGTCTCAACAGAAAATTATGTAACTTAGGAGTTTATGGGACAACATTTTTAAGGATTTTTTCAAGTGATTATTTTTTCAGTAAGTAATACTAAAGTAGCATACAAAGCTTAAAAGAGTAGAGTTTATGCGGTACTGAAGCGGGGCCCCGGGGGGCGCGTCCGCCCGCCCAGACCACCTCGATTGCCATGCCGTCAGTCGGTCGCAGGGTCTCGTGAGCGTACATGCACTACCTCGGAACCAACTCACTTGGAAAACATCGCGTTTAGAAACGGTTAGAATCTTTTAATCATTGTGTTTCCTTAATGTTATAAGCAGTGGATGATTTTCTTCTTGTGATTCTATTAGTTATGTGTAGTGAATCCGTGCCAACTGCAACAATCGGCTGATTCTCCTTATATCATCAATTGGTAAGCATGACCTGTTTATTTATGAATTAGAATATCCATTAAAATAATAATTAACTCTAAATAACTCTGCCATTATGATTCGTATTACCATTCTCGTAAATTGTTATATTAATTGTTGTTTGGTAAAAATAATATGCCTTGCCATCCAAGCTTGAGGCAGCATTAAACGCTTTTGAAATAAAGCACAGAATAACTTAAAGTACCTACGTAGTTTATAGTGTAGGCACAATTACGTACTTGTTCTATAAAAATGCGGTGACTTCATATAAAATATCAAACAAAGCTGTAAAACCATCGAGATAATTTAGTACTCCATAGAGTCAGTCTTCAAGAGAAAACTGCCTAAATCTTCCAAGCGTATTGTGGCTCTAGAGACTAGAGTATAAATATCTCGATGTGTAAAAAAAATATTTTATAATATTTTAACTCAAAAAAATGTGAATTTCGATAACCGTTTCGTATTTTGTTTTAATAATGACCCGTCCCGACTTTTTACGGGTAGGAAAGCATATGATCTATCCCACCATACATTGTTTTGGAATATATGTTATATCTTAAAGGGATTAGGCAGAGTTTTCGATTAAAGTTCCCAGGCGGCTTGACTTTTTTCGACATTTTCAACAATTATCGTCATATTTCAATCAATTTACATAAAACCTTAACAAATTATACACTTAAACCAATAAACATTTCTCTTATATCACTTCTGCCTATTGATGAAAACCGCATGAAAATTCGATCAGTAGTTTTTGAGTTTATCGTGAACAGACAGATAGAGACGCGGCGTGTTGTTTTCTAATTATGTTTTATATTTACTTACAAATGGTAAATAATAGTGTGTTTTTTCTATAATTGCGTTACAACAAACAACAACACCAGCCTATTCAGTCCACAGCTGGTCATTGGCCCCTTCTATATGAAGGGGGATATGCCCACAATCCCCACGTTGGGCATGCGTATTGGGGAGCTTCTCGGACCGCAGCCCGTCATTGGATTTAGCTAAGCTAGTTTTAGGCTGCGCAATGCCGCAATATATGTTGCACCACAGGCAGGTGAAGTTGGTTTGGGTTCCAAAGATAGAGGTTGGAACTCCTTGCACTTTAATTGCCTTAACAGAAAAGTGTTTTATACGCTACAGGAATATATGGAGTAGGTTTAAATTATACCTTTTTGAGTACATAATATGAATATATTTTAGATAGATAGATAGATCGAAAACTCTTTATTGTACACCAAAAACTACAAAATTTTAATAAACAAACAAATCTATAAAACTAATCCGCGGTTATACAATGGGTGGCCTTATCGCTGAAAGCGATCTCTTCCAGGTACCTTTGGAGGGACTGGATTGTATTGAACGAGAGAGGAAGTGGTGTTGTTTTAATGAGTATTATTATAATAAGTTGGTAACATAATAATAGATATAGTTAGTAGTTCATTGCTTTCAAAAGTATTTGTTGCTTTTTAAATAATGTGCCCTCTACCCAACCTAATTTGCAATGTCTGAAAAGGGTAAATAAGTCCTGTACTTTTAATAGTCCTAAGACCTAATGTTGCCTACACGTATTTATGCAAATAAATATATTGTATCTTGTATCTTAACTTCTCGCAAAGAATGTTAACTCGTTTTGGTTCAGAAACACAGAACTGAGCTGTATGAAATGATAATATAATATAATGAAGTTGGTATACACGTGGTACATCTTTTATATTAAGCATGATAGCACTTGGGTTATTGAAAAATGTTTTATTTCAATACTTTGAGTGCTGAAAACATATTTGCTCTATGGCAAGTGAGTTCGAATGGCGCAGTCAACGTACTAGTGTCTAGTAACATAAGATTTTTCAATAGTAGGTACTCATATAAACTATTTTAGGAATAGGTGCGTGTGTATATGTATCAAAATGATATTGGAAAGAGGAATAAATGTAGATTATATAGTGCATTGTTGCTCAGAGAGCCATGAAGCGCGCCATTCTTTGCATTACTTACACTTTTAGACCGAGTCCCCAATACCGAAATCCTAAGGTCCAGGACGTCAGCGAGCGGATATTGGGGCTCAAGTGGAGTTGGGCAGGACACTTGGCCAGACGGAGTGACGACAGGTGGACCAGAGCGCTGACCGAGTGGTGGCCGAGAGTTGGTTACAGGAATAGGGCCCGTTCTCCAGCGAGATGGGTTGACGATATTAGAAAGACCGTGGGAGTCACCTGGTTAGGCCCTGGTAAGGCCTATGCCCAGCAGTGAGTCGATAGAGGTTGAAATGATGATGATGATATATTACATATATTACAAATCAAATCAAAATCAAATCAAATCAAAATTATTTATTCCATTTGATACAGTTAGTAAAGTAAATTAGATACGTATCATAACACCTGTTTATTTTTGTATAACTGAGTTACTAAATGATGCCTCAACTGTTTTTATATTATTCTAAAACTCTGTAAATTACTTCAAAGTACCGCTTGCCTAAATATAAATATCTAACCTTTGTATCTTAGCTTGTGATTTGTAATATTTTACCTTTGTTCGGTTTGGTACATACAAATGCACTTTAGCTCCAAAATGCAAGAAAGCAGTTGATATTGATCTAGTTGCTAAAGTTGAGCTAGATTATTTTACTCTGGAATATAGATTCTTCTTTTTTTTCGCATAAGCTATTGGCCAACTCTGGAATTTTTAGGCCTCCAACATGGCTTATGGATGAAATATAGATACTAATATATCATTAATCATCAATCTACATAAATTACCTCTACACATTTCTCTTTTGACTTCGTGTAAAAATGATAAAAAGCTAATTGAAGTTATTGAAAATATCTCAAATTGGACGACTGATCTTGACATAAATTATTCAAAAATAATAAAATAACGCACATTCATAGACCTTACAAAAAAAACCCTTTTCATTAATTTGAAATATAAAATTATAAAAATAGAATGCGTTAATTACATTTTTAGGACTAAATATAGACTCAAATATAAATTGGTATCTAAAAGATAAAAAAATTATCTACCTTCACATACGTACTCAGAAAATTACGTAAGGCGACCGATTTAAAAACGTCAATGTCAGCGTATAACTCGTACGCTTATGCTTGGATTCATTACGGCATTGTACTTTGGGGCAACAATGTTGACGCGCAAGACCTGTTTATAGCACAAATGCGTACTTGTCTAACATAAAAGTGCTGACAGCATAAAAATAGCTTTAAACCATACTTTGGTAAATTACGAAGTTTAACACTCAATATCATCGAGATATTTATACTCTAGAGTGGAAAACGTGGGAAAAAAGTGTCTGCACCAAAACTCCTCACACGCTGTCAATTGCGCGGTCTTTGAACACTTCAAGCGACATAAGTTCTAAATTATTGCAAATTTGGCATTTTGAAGTTTATTTATGTCAAACACACTTGGACGATTTTTGTTAAATTCACTTGAAGACTGTCACTCTATAGTGTTCTATATAATTATCTTGATGCTCAATATACTATTTTCGAAATCTGTAAATTCGTGCGAAGGTACGCAAAATTTTTCAAAAAAATAAAAAGATTTACCAACCTCGACGTTTCAAATGTAGGTACAAGCACAACTTAGTAATACCTACGTCCTAAAAATCTGGCCCAAACGGCTGTAAAAAATTATAACAAATTTTCAGCCCAAGAAAAACATTACATTTTTGCAAAAAATCTAATGGTTTTCCATTAGCTTTTGCTAATATATTATTATCTTGACGAGTTTCGGAATGATTCAAATAATAATAATAATGACAATCAGAATACTATAGTCTATATATACTATAGTCTATAGCCTTTAATGTGTGTAAAATATTGGTCTGCTCCTACTCATTGTGCAACACCCTAACTGTATAAATATTATATATTATGTCTGTCGTATACTCCGCCCACTTTCCTCTATCAGACATCTAAACAACAACTAAAGGTTACAATAGGCTAAACAAAAATGCAAAACCAACTTTGCATGTAAGTATTCTTCTTTAATGATTCAAATGAATACGTTAGGAGATGAAGGATTGAAGATTTGATTAAATTGTGGGGTATATTTCGGGGTACGCTGTACGCCACAAAGAAGGTTAAGCGAAAGGTGAGTCAACACCCGATAGGACTCAATGAAGAAAGACAAGATGTTGTGCCGACCCCACCTAGAGTGTGATAAGGGCAGGGAAATTATGATGATCTTTCTATTCTATGCGCATAATCTCCAGGCTGGGCATGCGTATTAGGAATCGCAGGGCAAAGCTTCTTGTATCGCTGATGCTACTGCCGGTCTGTGGCCAATGGTTTAGCTGTACGGCTGCGGTATATGCCATCAGCCAGCCCTCCGTGCCAGAGCCCCATTAATTATTCAAAGAGATACACCATGAGCACGTGAGGTTAGCTTATGTTCCAAATGGAGATTGTTTCCCCTTACACCCCACTATTTACAAGAATGAACCATTTCAATTACAAAATACTTTTCTTGGAATGATATTGAAGATTCCACTTCAACACCACCACTATCAGCTTATACCAGTCCACTGCGGTATATAAGCTTCACCTAATAAGAAAGGGTATCCCCATAATCCCTACGCTGATCCGCCACGCTTCGGCACAGCTCTTTGCACTGTGCCGAAGCTGCTGTCCGCTAGCGGAAGCTAATTTAACTATGCCCGTGTTAGGCTGCGCTATGCCGCAATCAGCCGTCAGCCGTGCACGTGCTGGTGAGCTTGGCTTGGGTTCCGAAAATGAAGGTTGGAACCCCTTACACTGGGGAGTATTAAAGAATTTCTGTCGTGAAGTATCATTGCTGTGATTCGGCTTGAAGAGCGTGGGTTTCGGTGAAATTATAGGCACTTGAGGCTTAATGAAGGTGATAGACGAAGACAGAGCTTTGCATCGTAAGGCACGTTTCTAAACATGCGTATCCTAGCCACGTTGCAATACTTTGATAAGTAAATGTAATGGTAGCCACTCAACATTGGTTGGTTATGCTATGTTACTTCCATCTTCAAGTTTTAAAATAAATACTCCTTATATTATTTAAACGAATAGTGTACCATAAAGTTCTAACTAAATATAGAAATTTTAATTTTAATTCTTATAAGCTGATGATGATGATGATGATAATGATGATGATGGTGATGACGATGATGAAACTAAAATTTGGAATTTTCGTTTTATAAAACTTGGGAGTTTTACAAGACTTTGAAAACTAAATTTCAGTTTCATTAAACTTGGGTTGAGTTGAGTTTTATAAACTTATGAAAACTAAAATTCAGAAATTCAGTTTCATCATCATCATCAACCTATTACAGTCCACTGCTAGATATAGGCGTCCACTAATGAGCGTCATTGCTCCCTATCCTCAGCTCAACGCATCGAGTGATTCGACAATACTTTACTTTAATTCATCGTATCGCTACTTTGTCAGGTTTCTCACCTCGGACAATGAATACCCGTTCATCATCATTTCCCTGCCCTTGTCCCACGCTAGGTGGGGTCGGCTCAACATATTTTTTTCTTCCACTCAGTTCTATCAGCAAAGCACTTCTTTCAGCGTCAAATATGTATCCACTCCTTTCATTCTCATATCCACACACACACACACACACACATATTTTTCACACACTCCATCCATCTCTTCTTCGGTCTCCTTCTATTCGTGCATCCATTCACCTTCATATTCATCACTCTTTTAGTCACATGACATTCATCCCTCCTCATGATATGCTCTTGCTCATACCATGCCAGTCTACCACTCCTCACCTTATCTGCCACAGGTGCTACTTTCACCCTTCCCCTGATATACTCGTTCTTTATCATATCCGTTATCGTCACACCGCAAATCCATCTCAACATTCGCATCTCAGTGGCATGCAATCTTCTTTCGTCCATCTTTTTCATAGCCCAACACTCCAATCCATACAATGCCACATGCATGATGAATATACATGATGTCTGAATACCCGTTGTGTAGGTATAAAAAACTTTGTACCTCGTTTTCTTGTGTTTATCTGTGTACGCTCTTGGTAACGTGTTGTCTGATGAAGCAACTGCTGACGTCAATGTGCTTTATGATTCAACCCGTTAAACTCACAGCTGAGTGCAGCCCAGTCTAAATATATAACAATAATTTGACTGACGTACAAACACGGAAACCTGTGATCCGGAAATAAACACCTTTTGTCTCGTAAATATAAGATTGGATATAGTATTTCTAAAAGTAGAATTAAGTTAGGTAGTCTAACATCCTGAAGATCCTTGGATTTTTGTTTTTTAGTTCACGGAATGCCTAGTAAAAGGTCCGTTTCTTCTACTTGAGCTAGCCAACGTCCCAACCAGCCGATATCAAAGAATAAACATCGTTTATTTACTCACAATGTTTTCATTAAAACAAATGTTTGTAGAGTTTTTGCAACCATCATGTGTTCCATGTTACCTATCTGCATATTCAATCAAAATATGAAACACAACATTAATTTTTAGCATATTACAGCTGATCGGAAAGGCTTATCAGATTGTTATGTTTATTATACATTAGCTTTTTTGTAGTTGTTATCTTTATCCAGACGATCAAAGTAACGATGTATTTTAAAAGAATTGGCACATAGACAACGATCTGTTTAAAAGTATCGACGTCTAGTGCCAATAAATCTACTATGTGAAAAACAATAGTAACGACCGATGAGAGGTGCCCAACCTGGATAAATATATTCTGAGCTTATCATATGTCTTAACTTTTAAACTATGGTAAGAATACAGCAATCTGATCATAATGATGAGATTGTAATATGTATGGAGGTACATTTCAGCATTTCTGAACATGTATTTATATTAGTTATTTCAATCAAAAACATTATATTATTTTATAGGTCTAGGTATACTGGACTTGCACGGAGGAAAATAAAATTGCGAATTTCTTGAGTTTTCTGGTCGATAAATAATGATATTACATAGGTATATAGATATAAAAAAAAATAACAGCAGCTCATGTTAGAGTCTAGGGTGTATTATGTTATATCGTTTTTATTTAAAGTTAATACCTACCTGATATTCCAACCATATTTGAAGAGTTTTGATTCATGAATCGAAACAAAGACAGTGTTTTATGATGCACAAGGCGAACCTCATAAATTTTCATAAGGCTGCTTACATGCCATCTTTATAAGGTTTTCTTGACCCATATCTTATCTTATTTTATTAGCCTCTCTGATCCCACTGCAGGGCAAAGGCCTCCCTTCCCTCTTTCCACACATCCCAATCTTGGGAATCAGCTTGCCAGGATACTGAAAACACGTCCAATTCGTCACGCCACCTCCGTCTGGGAAAAATAAAAACAAATTGAATGATAACAAAAAATAATAAACGTAAAAAAGCTAAACTGAGTATGTATCTCAGCTATATGGGCAATAAAATAAATAGATTTCCTTACTAGACAAATATATAAGAACGGTATAAATATTCATTTAATCTAAAATCTTTTACATAAGTATAATGTTTTTGCTGTTATTTTGGTACTCGTTTAACAAGTAATCCGGCCTCCCGCGATAAAGACATGTCAAGTTCGGGAACATTATTCTTTTTGTTGGTTTTGGTATTGTTCTTGTACCTTCACTTATTAAGAAAAACAACCTTATTCAGTATAATTTAGTAAGATTCTATGTAATCGTAACTTATCATTTATTTAGGAACTGTGCTCTTGTTGGCACATCTGATGGAGCTCCCTTCCACCACCACCACACCACACCAGCCTATATCAGTCCACTGCTAGACATAGGCCTCCCCTAATATAGGGGGATATGCCCATAATCCCCACGCTGGGCATGCGTGTTGGGGATCGCAGGGCTCCCTTCATCTGCTAGATATACAACGTAATTTATTTTATACTTTCTTGGAAAATTTATATGACAAACCCGAACCCATAACTGATAAGATAAAAATCGGACGAGTAGTTTTGGAGAAAAATTTTCACGTAATTTCGTCAAACTTGATGTTATTGTTTGCTATTGATTGCAAATTAATTGGTAATCTGACAATGACAATGACATTATCGAGGTTTTTGCGGCAATTTTAGGGTATTTTTTGGTAGTCTGACAATGATAATGACATCTTTTTTTGTTTTCCCGCCGGTTTTTGTTGATTGTTTGATTGATTGAATTTAGTCGTGTAAAAATTGAAAAAATTGACACAGATAAACAGTAGGTTATTAGGTTTTTTTTTATAACCACCCGGAAATCCTTCTCACAGAAGTAGGTTCTAGGACACCCCGACTTGAGTAGATTAGGTTCGAAATCTAACACAGAACCGACACAGAGCACCCCGATTCCACCTAGTCTTGTGGTCCCTACCCCTAGAGTGTATATAAAAAATGCGTGAGTGAGAGTTCTGGCGAGAGCCCATACCGTAGTGAAATATCCATTTTTATGATTTGAAACGGGTTTTTAGAGTGGTCATAGATCATAGGTTCCCCTTCCCTAACATTACCGCATCCCCCCCTCTCCCGATAGTGTGTTTTGGTGTATATTGTTTACGTTTTTTCCATACTTAACCTCAAAACTAAATTATTATTTTTCTCGGAAACTATGAGTTTTCGCACTTCACCCTTTTAGGGGGAGGGTCCGCCCCCCCTCTCCCACCCCTCCCACCCCCTTACCCCCCCAAAAGCTCACTACACATAAAGGAAAGTCCTTCCTTTTTTATAATTTTACAGATGCGTTGATAGCTAGTTGAAAAGAAAAGGTTAAATGTCTGATAGATAATGTTAGAATCTACCACATTTTTAACAACGAATTTGTTTATTTACATGCCATGTAACGAATATTAATATTAATTTCAGACGATCGAACATTTCGTTATGTTATTGATTGCTTATGTAGTATGAACTTCTGTAGATACATAAGTAAATAAATATTTTAACGTAGTGTTTACGCTCATTACTTACCAAATCATGGAAGATACAATCGTCTAATTCAGAACTGAAGCAAGAGAGCTTTATAGCATTGAGACAACATGAATGATGGCCGTTGGATTATGAAGAGGTGAGGTGGCTTTGCTTCAACAGTTAATAATGCTCTCTGACCGTTCAACTAATTAAGATAAATTAGTAGTTACTTATTTACTACCTACGTGTTTGTTACTTAATTAACTTAATATTGCCAAAGATTTGTGCTTTATTTAGATACAATATTATATCTCTATTTTATCTCATGTTGAGAACCATCATATTTGTTCAAAATGGAGGACTATCTGCTTGTATATTCTAGCGCTATCCTAGTTTTGTTTGTTGAGTGTACAAGGTTTACGGAATAGGTTATAAAGAAGTATCAGTAAAAATAATCAAATAAAAATAATATAACACCACTAATTTATACTGGTACCGCCGAATAAAATAAATAAAATGATCATTAATTATAATGTTGCCATTTAATTGTAATATCACATCGTATTTATATTAAAAATGCGAAAGATTGTGTGTGTGGGGGTGTATATGTTTGTCTCCACTCAATTCCGTAACGGGTGAACGGATTTGGATGAAACTTGGATTATACATACTTAAACTTGTAGTTAAATGACTTGGATTAACACATAAGCTCCTATCCGGTACCCCGCAAGTGAAGCCGCGGGCAGAAGCTAGTATAAAATACATTTGTCAAACTTCTATGAAGCATAGAAGTAGAAACAATTTGATATGGTATTTTTGAAAATCAACGCTGCCTCACAAGCAGCATTAAAATTACTACATGTCTATTAAAATATTTAACAAAATACCAATCTCAATAAAAAACGAAATAAAAAAAAAACAAAACATTTATTACAAAACTAATAAACCTCATAACTACAAAATTTTAGGGATGACGACTGAAAAATTATAATTAATCAGCATTTTATATTATCAAAAATATTGGATACGTAATTTAGTCATTTAAACAAAATACAAGATCGGTAAAGTGCGAGTTAACTTGCCTACCGTGGGTGACGTCAATTAAGTCCATTTCATACATTCAGTCCCTACCCACGATATCCACTCGACCTAGCCAACCCCCCTTTTATTTTTCACTCCCCCCCCCCATTTTTTTATTTTTATTTTTTTTACTGGCAATCTTATTCAGTTAGTGCATTTTAAGTCTATACAAAATTTCAAGTTGATAGCATATGTAGGTCCTGAAATAATCAGGACCGGACGGACAAAGCGGCACCATTTCACCGTCTCGGTAACGTCACCCTAATGACAAAGATATAGTGCGTTGAAGTTCCGCGTGACGTCACGGTTTAGTGCACTAATTACATAGCCGTGACGTCACGAGCACCCACTCCCGAACTTTGACGCTCTTTATCTCCATAAATTTTTATTAATTTGATAAATAAAAAAATACGTGTCCAATATTTTTTGTTGATCTCTCCGACGGACTAATTAGAATTATAATTTTTATACCCAGTCGTCATCCTATTTAAAGGATTTTTTAGAAGACCGACTCGACTAAATTTTCAAATTCAAAATTGTTGGTACCTACTTACCTAAATATTAAAAAAATTATTTATTATTCCTGCATACATTATATAATATTGTACCTAAATATTTTATAAGATATTTTATGGCCATACCATAATACACGAATTGTTCCTAATTGTTGTAGATACTATAAGTACCTACCTAGATTAAAAATTAATTAAGGATAAGTATTTGCCACATCCTATAAACAGGGTGCATATAACTGGAAACTGTAAATGTACTAGTTAATTAGTTTTAAATAGGGTGCAATAAATAAACTGAACTGAACTGAACTGACTGGACCTGTTTTGCGGCGCACAGCCTGGAGCGAGTTAGGTACATTAGCACAGTTGTTTTTTAATGGCTAGACCTATTCTTTATTTTCATGCCATTTTATAGTTCTGTATCTACTATTTTAAGTCTACCTTATGTTACTGTGTGTTCGTCAAATGAATGATTCCTATTATTTTTTATTCTATATTGACTCCGGATCGGAAGTCTCTAGGCCACCACGGCTACATACACACGTGTCAACACAAAAGGAATAATAAAACGTAAGTAATCTCATTGTAGTGAGATTTCACTTTAGCGGGCACTTCTTTATGTATGTAACTGAATTTAACATGAGCAGGTAACATATTAAACAGTCGTATCCCAAGGTGATGCCCATCTGGTACGGTGGTACGACAAGTATTTCTAACAAAGCGAGTATTATTTTGTAGCTAGGTAATGATGAAGGTAAGGATAATGTGACTGACAATCAACGCACAGCCTTAACCTGGAAACAAAATATTCTAATTATACCCCTAAAAGGGAGCAGTAGAGGCTTAAATTTGTATGAATACGCAAGCCTCGAGGTAAGGGCTGGCCTATAATAAATAAATAATTAAAAAAGAATACCTGTACATAAGTTACATAGTTAAACAATTCTTGTTGTTTTAAAAAGAATATTGAGCTACGCAAATATGCTGTCCATGACAACCTTTTTACCGAAAAGAAAAATACAAAGTTAATGTTTTTTTTCAGATTTAAAGTAATTTATCCTCATTTTATTACAAATATATTTTTCGCGAAAATAGTAGGTAAGTGTCATGTAATCAAGAAAGCGCCCCAAGCAAAGACTTACAATGTTGAAATTTCTTTGAAATATCTACGTAACTATTTATCTTGGCACAAGTTCTATTTTATCTTATAAATATATAAAATGGTAAACTGACTGACTGGGTAATACCTATATATAAATCAACGCACAGCCTAAACTGCTGGACGCTGGACTTGAAATTTTACACATAGCACATAGATACCTCATATAGTGTAGGCTCAGGACGGATTTTAGAAATTCTACCCCCAGGGGGGTAAAATAAGGGATGAAAGTTTATATGAAAGTTCGACAGTTTCGAAGTTAGAATCTTAAAATTATGTTTTTGGGGTGACGATTAAAAACTAATTTATACGTGACTTTCTTTTGGATAATTACCCAAAGGGGTCAAAAGGCGGATAAATATATTAATCTACAGAAGGACAAAATCCACATTAACGCGAGCGAAGCAGCGGGCGGAAGCTGGTAGGTGATAGTATTATGATGAAATCTAACTTATAGCTGCGTTTACTCTTATAAATCCATAAAAGTAATGATGACGACTTTCGCTCTTGGCGTGGTTTCAGTTACTTAGCAGATGATCATAGACAAAGCAACCAACACTCCGCCCGCGCACTATTTACAAGGGTGATAGTCAGACGTCAGTCGTATTTAGATCTGACTCCGAGCACTTTCATGCTTTAATTTCGAGACGTTGTCGTTCCCGGCTTTGTCAGCCGATAAATCATGTTCGGGGGCCTCCGGGCGGCCAAGTACTAAAACCAGAGTTGGCCACTCACTAGCTCATAATGAAAAAGATAGAGGAGAACAAACGCGTTTTGCTTTTTATGAGATCAAATTAATGGGCACTAGCCAATATGCAAAGAAGAGTAAATTCGTTTTTAAAAAATTTGACTTTATTGTGTATCGAGGGACAGCATGGCAGAGGACCAACGCAAATTCGTAAGAACCTACGTAATTGACCGAGCGAGCGAGCGTCTCTACTGTAAGTCTGACCATAATTATCGTTAGAAAGGAAGAAGTAGAAGTCACAATCCAGGTCTTAAATTAAGTTATGTCCAACTATAGTTTACCTAATAAGCTTATAAATATTTGATTATTAAGGTAGCAACTTTAAGTTGTCTCATAGATAGAAAATTCTTTATTGCGCAAGATCAGACGAAAAGGGCGGGCGTGTCAGTTTTAGAAGAAGCTCACTAGATGTAGCAAATGCACCGCTAGATCGCGCTGTCGATGTCGCTCGCTCGCCAAATGGTTAGGTCCAGTTAAAAATTAATAAATTAATAGAGAATTAGTTGTGTTAGTCGTGGCCCACCAGGCGCAGTTTTAAACTTCCTTAGACTTAGTACCTACTACTTTCCTGAGCTTATTTTGTGCTTTTTAATAACCTACGGTGGCACTACAGCCGCAGTCATTTTTTTTAATTGGATATGTATATTAATTATAGGATTTTAAATTGACATAGTTATTATCACACAGTATTTTAAAACGGCGTATTTACCGTGTTTATAGAAGCAAATTAAATATCCTGGTTTAAGTTGGGTACCTAACTTAAGTGATATACTTATTTGTTGCAAAAACGTTTGTGCTCAAGAGGTGTACCGTTCATAGAACGACTAGTTAGTAGTACCAAGATATAAATTTCAGAGCTCAGACACCGTCAACTGAGCATCAAAGAGGAGAGGCACTTTATAACATTGTATTTACGCTGGCCTTAAGTGTCGAGTCTGTGCGGAATAAGAAGCGTCACCACGTCGGTCTATGGTTGAAAAAGAGTTTCTTGAACATATCACCTTACAAGATAGAACAATCTATAGTTCTTCTGAATTATATAAACTTCTAGTTTTGAGCTCGATCCCGCCCTGACTTGGAAACGGCATATTGTATCAATGTACAAAAATGGCGAGCGGCAGTGCAATAAATCAAATTAAACCAATTTCAGCAGATAATTTAACAGTAGCATATATACGCTACTAGCGGCCCGCCCCGGCTTCGCACGGGTAGATAATAGAAAATTAAAAAAATATAAATTTTAACACACACACACACACACACACACACACATACACACATACACCCTTTATTTCTTGATATTGACTCCCCTTCCGTACCTACAATCTACATCGCTTATTATGCTGCCTAAGTAGTCGAGCGGGGTAAGCGGTGATCACGCGACTTTTTTCAAATACTTAAATTTTTAAGCTCGTGATACCTTTCGAATGGAATGCCCGAATTGAATGATTTTAAAAGTTATATAAAGGTATTGAAATAATCTTGAATATGAAGTAATTTATTTTGATAAGGATAAATACCGAGCGAAAAATATAGAGAGCCTTGTCTAGCGCCGGCATTTCAATTAAATTTTACAATAAAAGAATACTTATTGTGACATAACTATAATAGCTAGACGTATGCTGTCGCGACACTTTGTAGATAATTATCATCATCATAATTATCATCAACCTATAGCAGTCCACTGCTGGACATAGGACTCCCCTAATGAGCGCCATTGTGCCCTGTTCTGAGCTCGACGCATCCAGCTTCTACCAGCAGCCTTTCGCAAATCGTCACTCCACCTGGCCGGAAGGCGTCTTACACTACATTTGCCGAGCCGCGGTCTCCACTCAAGAACTCGCTTACACCAATGGTTATCAGTTCTTCGGCATATATGGCCAGCCCACTGCCACTTCAGCTTGATAATTCGCTGAACTATGTCGACAACTTTAGTTGTATGTCGGATGATCTCGTTGCGGATTCTATCCTTCAGAGAAACTCCGTGCATAACTAGTTTCATGGCTCGCTGAGCGACATTAAACTGGTGGATAATTATGTGTTCTGCAAAGTCGTAGTACATTACTTTGTTCCATCATCAATAGTTTTCACAGCGCACGCGATGTAAGGATTTTTTTAAGTCAATTGTTTACACCTTGGATTACATTATTGAAGTTAGGATCCCTAATTTTTTTGAAAATATAATATCGTCGGTTGCAGGTTCAATTGGGGTATCCGCCAAAACACGTAAAATAAGTTGAGTATACAGTTTTTTTTAGTTTTCTCTGCTCTTTCGAATGGCATATTTAAAAAAATTCTAGCCTAAGAAAAAATACAGTTACGCTACACATTTTAACTGCGAATTTTTCAGATTTCAGTCGAAATTATGTTGTAACTGAGTATGTGATCTATTTACATAAATCGAATTGGTGTATTCCTATGACCGAAGAAGGTTAAGTTAGAGTATGTATCTTGGCAAACCAGCATTGCTCTTACACTAATTCTTAGCTTGAACGAAAAGTTATAACCAGACATACACCAAAATACAACCAATATTCTTCCACCAATTGACGTTACACTAATTGACCCGAACCAAGTTTAAGTTTATTGTTAGTTACACCAATTTGAGCATTGCAATCAATAGTATGTTTTTCTCTTAGCGTAGTTTGAAAATAAAAATCTCTCGCGCTACACCATTACAGGTATTGCGCCGTTGGGCCTTTGTGGCACTGCTCTCTCTAGTGATAATGTAACTGACAATACCTCAAAATTAAAGATAAAAAAATCCCGGAAAAGAAAATGTAAAGAGAAGCCCCTAAAATTCAAGAAGGAACATGTTGACTTAATGTCAGATGATGAGGTTATGGCTCATCAAAATAAAATTCCTGAAGATGAAAGTTTTCAACTGGAAGCTCTGAGCTATGGTCAGGAAAAGAAAGGGACTTATTATCTGACTAAACAGATGAAAAAGAAAATGAAAAAACTAAGAAAACAAGAAAAAAATTACAAAAGAAGAAAAATTCTAGCGAAAACTTAAAAGATGATGTTCAATTTAAGAAAAATAAAACAGTCAACAAAAGGAAGATTAGGAAAACAAAACGACAGCAAGGCGACAGTTATGAAACTTCATCTGGAAATATAAAAGCAGCTAAAAAACTACAAAAAAATCCCTGTAAACCAGGAAAATGTCCTAGAAACTGTTTTGATATCACAGAAGAAAGACGACAAAACATTTTCAACTTCTACTGGAATTTAGAAGACCAAAGAAAAAAAGATTGGTTAGTACAATGTGCTCAAAGAGTACCAGTGAAGAGACCTAGAGTAGAAGTGGTTGGAAGTAAAAGAAAAGTAACATTCGAGTACTATATAAATGAAGGTGAAGGAAGAAAGTTGATGATATCAATTGATCAAAAATTGAGTGATTATTTCATATTTCATATTTATTTATTGCATACAAGTACATAGTTTGGTTGCTTAGGTCTACGTGGCTTTAATTAGTCTGTACATGTACCCTGTCAGGGCGCAGCAAATTGGTTCGAGTTTGTCATCTGTTGCATACAATATTAATAAAAACTAACAAAATCATCCATTTTAGAACAAAATTATTAACACAAAAATTAGTTACCTATGTATTCTAATCAATAGAACATATTCCAAGTAGTCAAATTAAATAATGTCAAAAAAAAAATAATGTTAATAATAATGTCAGTTTACATAAGTTAATAAATGCAGATGAACAATTTGAATTGTTCATCTACATTTATGTAGCCTTGTCTTATTGTAAAACAATTTTTTATTAGTCAGTGAAGTCGATTTTGAGTATCCTTTTTTGTAGGTAAAGTTTGAGCACATAAGATGAATTCCATTAGCTTTTAATATATCATGCAAACTCATAATGCCATCAACATAGATTTTACCATGCTTTTTAATTATTTTTTTTAACACCATTACCATCACTAGTATAGAGTCACCATTGTTTATAGCCAGTTGTTTGGCTGTTTCCATGATTCGCCATATTGGAGCACCTTTGTAGGTATAGCAGCATACATCGTCAATGTACTCATCCAGAGCATATCGCAGTGTTGTTCCTAGGCCACGCAGACATTCATCTCCTATGACTATTATATTTCTCCTTCGTATTTCTGTTTTTTTGTGCTTTCTTCGGCTATTTTAGTTATTTTTACAGGTGGGAATGCTTCAGAGTCTTGAAACATACTTTCTTGTAATATTTTTTCCATTTCCTTGATGACTTGGGTGAGTTCCTCGTTTTCAAATACAGCCTTATAATTTGTAGCACTGAGATTGTCGTACGATTCTCTTAAAATATTTGCAGCAATTTTCTAAACTTGCAATTTTTCCTTTATGCTTAAGTGTATTTTCTTTCTGTTGCTAGTGCTTTCCATTGTTTCCAATTTTAAGTCATATTCTTCTTGAAGATCATACTACTTCCTATGAAATTCTGTTAGTTCAAGAGTAGAATTTATCTTTTGTTTAGCGCTAGTGTTTGCTGCTTTTTCAATGTTATATCTCTTTTTTAATAAGTAATAATGTCTTTCTGCACAGAGTCATGCCTTAGCTCCATATTTTCTTCCATAAGTTTTTTAAGGTCCGATTTCAGCTTATTGGAAAGCAAGTGTACCAGAAATTTATTTTACAAACCTTAGACATCATCTTAGAGTAAGAAGGACTATCTCAAGAAGAAAATCGAAAAAAAAACCACCAACGTAAAGTATGTTGAGACTGTCGTAGCTTCAGCAAAAACGTATATTGAGTCTCTTCCGTTCCTACTTTCACATTACTGCCGCAAATATTCAAGTAAAATGTATTTGCCACAAGAGTAAAAAAATGCCACTAACTTGTATCGTTTGTACCGTAAGTTTTGTGAAGAAAAACAGAAAAACTATCTAGGCAAGCGAAAATTTAAGGACTTATTCAAAATGGAGTACAACAATATTGTCAAATGACAAATGTCAAATTTGTTAAATGACAAATGTCAAATTTGTCAAATGACAAATGTCAAATTTGTATATTTTTCGTGCTAGGTGGGAAACATTCTTGCGTCACTGGATCCCAATCAATAAAATCTTTGTGTTCCAGGATACATACGAAGATTTTTCCGACCTGATTCCATGTAACTTGGCCCTTGCGTAGGACTCCAAACTGTCAGTTTTCGCACTTCACGTTCTATAGCAGAGTGCATACTGTCTACTGATATGTAACTATGGCCAGGCAGTAAGTAATTAATTATGATGACTTCAATATTTTTAGATATGGTCAAAAAGTATTGGAAAACCGACAGTATAGTTTTATTGCGATTAGGATTAGGATTGCCACAATAAAGAAAAAAGATGTAAAAATTATCAAAACCAAACAATGAAAGCAAATGCGGCAACTTATGTAATTACGATCAATGAAAAAGATTTCGAGAAAAATACGAAAGGTAAAATAAATGAAAGGGGAAAAGGAAAAGGGAAAGAAAAAGGGAAAAAGGTCTGTGACCCATCCGAGTCATTTGAAACAAGAATTAGAAAAGTATTCCATGAATTGAAACCTCTTTATAGAACAGACTCTTTATAGAAGCAAAGTCAAAGTATACAGATTTAAAAAAAATGTGTGATGACGGAGTTATTCCCAACAGATTTCACAAAGACTTTTTAAACCTACCTGTTACCAAAAATGTAAAAGACACGCTCAACCAAACTGATGAAGAAGACTCTGTTGAAGAATAAATAAGTATAAATAAAAAGAAATGTTATGTTAAACGATGTAGGTACGAGTACTAGGTATTTGAGTTTATTTTTTGATACCTATAATAAATACATATAATAATTGATTATTTTGATACCCATAATAAATAATAATTTAACTTTAAGTTTAAGAAACTTTACTCAATAGTAGAGTAAGCTTCTTAAAACCATCTAAAGTTGTTTCCTTTTTTTTAATAAATAGAAGTTGAATAAATAAAACGTTTTTTTACTTACCCTTACATAAAAAGTACGTAGGTACATCAATAATTCAATAATTTATCAATAAATAATCCCTTATAAATAAATTTTAAAATATAGTAAAATTTGCGTAAACGACATTAGGTGTTAATATTATGTATATTTCTATACATTTATATGGAAGTTACATCAACCAACAAAGTAGACGCCGTCTCTTACATCAAATTGAATAGCCAAAAGTTATTTTTTTACGAGCTTTAAACCATTTTGACCTGCAATATTTCAAAAAATCTTGAGTGCAAAATAGTGTAACTGCCATAAGCATAAAAAAAAATTGATGTAACTTAAATTTATATCCAAAAATAAGGCTACTAGGAACAAACTTCATATTTTGCCAGAAAATTCAATTAATTATAAGCTCTTCTGTCAAAACAGATCCAAAAAAGGTCACATACGAATAAAGTTATGTTCAATTCAATATGAAAAAAAACTTTGCATGCTCCTACTGAAAAGTTGGGTATTGGCGGTTACCCTAATTGAACCTGCAACCGACGATATAGCCTACGTCATCCGGGGATAGTGTAGCTACCCAACGTTGAAAGAATCTTTTAAATCGGTCCAGTCGTTTCGGAGCCTATTCAATGCAAACAAACAAACAAATATACACAATATGGACTAAAATGGACAAATACACAAAGACCAGTAAGAACTAATCACTAAAGAAACGTTACAAATAATATCATACTGGAACCCCCAGAACATCGTTTGAGAGTCTCCAACAAATTGCCTATCGCCATGGGTCAAAGCTGTTTTTATTAAGTTATTGACCAATAAATGTTATGATCACATTCACAATCACATAAGACTCTCTAATCAAATAGCACACTGTATAGCAAAAATAATACTTTTAAGTTTTAAGTTATCATAATTATGAAATACTTACCTATGGACAATGTCACTATCCAGCATGAATGCAAAGAGTAAGGTATAGTACTCACTTTGATTTAACATGTATATTACGGAATCCGTGTGCTTAGGCCGGCTCACGTTATTTATAAATCTACAGCAGTATAAATTCAGATATCGTAGAGTGTCTACGTCGTAGAATGGATGATAAGGTCGTAGAGCGCCTACATCGTAGGATGTCTACGTAGTTGGACATTTACGATGTGGGCTGTTTCATTTATATTTTGATTTACCGATTTTTCGATAAACCTCTTACCTTACCGTACCTCTTATTACGTACCTTGAGCTCCCGATTGAGGGAGTTTCGGTCGCTTTGTATATTAATTTGGTAGTAAAATTTTATTTTTTTGTTCTCGTTCAAAAACGTGTTCTAATCCCATGGATGACACGTAATGCGCTATTTGCCTTTAAACTACCCCTGCAATGAAAGTGAAGATAGTTTGTACTCCGTAGTAATTCTATAAAAATCAGAACTTGTTTTAAGTTTTTTTCCTATTGATTTCGGTCGACACCTTTAGTTGGTCTGTCTATGGTGCTTTTTGTTTTTTATTTATTTATAATTTAAAAGTTTTACATAAAAATGTTTTTAATTATAAATAGTAACCAAAAAACCACTGAGGTTTAAACATACTTGCTATTTGAGAAGTCTCAAAATACATTAATTAATAGATATAATAAGGTACGCTAAGTTACGTAGACTGGGTAATTAAATTATGTACGTATCTGGTAGGTTCCAGTCCATTTTGACAAAGGAGCTAGGTAAGTGCATTTAAGAAATACGATTTTAATTAAGAGTAATAGTTTAATCTAATTACACTAAAAATAAAAAATAAACAAACCTTACACAAAAAAACGATTTCAATAAATAAAAAAACACTTCATAATGCCCTAAAAAAGAAAAATAAACTTAATTCGATATTTATTTCAAAGAAGAAAATATAATACTTACATGGTAATAATACTACATAATACTACATACTAGGAACCTACTCACCTGTATGAAGTCGGTGCAGTACTTACGTAGGTGACAAAGATTAAAGTAATAAAGGCCCTCCACCCTCACCACTTTCACGCATTCACGCACGCATGGCTGTTACAGCAGCTGTCTTTGAAAATGAATATTGAGTGAATTGCTATAATTTGATTATGGAACAAGTCTAGAATTTTCCCCATTTTCCCGAGTTATGAACATTTGAAGTTTGAAATCTGTCATTGAAAATGAAGATCTTGAAATTTTTAATTGACTCAGGCCACTCAGGCCTGACTACAGACTAGTATAGGTAGCCCGAAATCTTTTACAGCACGGTGCACCACGCGGAAATCTTTTACAGCACGGTGCACCACGTGCAGGTGGGGTTGGCTTGGGTTCCGAAGATAAGGGTTGGAACCCCTTACACACCCACCAAAAAAATGCACCAACTGATATAAACAACACCTGTGGCTTTCGATGGCTTTTATGGAGGACACCCAAAATGCGAACAAAGCACAACGAAGTTATAATTACACGGGTACATATACACCAAAACAAATAAAATTCTTAATATAATTGCCTTAACTAGAAAAATATTTCGAAAGGTAGTGACTAAATGGCTCAGTACTTTTACGTATTACGAAACGGAGCAACTGCTAAATATTTTGTCCTCAACAGAGGTACCTACAATCTTTAATTTACACACAACGAACTTTTATTCTATCCAAGAATGGAGTAGGTATTCACTAACACCACCAATCCCCTGTACCTACAAGTATCTACCTACAAACTACATACATAGTATCTATGTACTACCTATTAGACTTGGCTGGCATATGGCACGCACTTCAAATAGATGAGTGGGTAGCGCTTACAATAATTATATTAATTTATTTTTCGCCTTTGAGTGCTTATTTGGTTTTGAAGTCGGTTTAATTTTTTTTGAAAAATAATTTATTTCATACATTTATGACATAACCTTTTATACCAATAACTAACCTTGATAGTCAGTCATACATAATTTAACTACCTAATTCATTATTACTTTTTTTTAAAACAACCTTTGTAAAATGTAATGTTGCATGTTTTGTATTACTTTAACTGAATAAATAAACTTTAAACACGAAACAATCCAATGGAATTCGACATTGTTTCGCCTTCCCCATAAGGCATTCTTAGGACATCATAGACTCACTGTCCACCTTCAGCGTTGCTACAAAACAATGACACAGAACTCCGGAGACGTGTTGCTTGGCCGAGCGCTAAACTGAAAGTAGTAGTTTTTAGTTTAGCGCTCGGCGGAATTTTTAGTCATTATGTCTTGTTGAATATCTTGATCTTGACTAGATCTTGATCTGAGCTACAACATGGAATGGTAAGTATAGGATGAGTAGTTTCTGAAACATAGTTGTGGCCGCGGTCACGGGACCACATCATATCCTATACCTATCAACATATAGTGATCCAGACGAATTCAATTGAAAATTGATTATTACAGACGCCAATAATGGATATTCCGTTATGACACTCTCGTGATTTAGAAAAAAATTACCTCATTAGTCAATATCCTTCCACAGATATAGAAGAGAACTAGATTTTACTAGCAACTGGCAGTCAAAGTCAAACATATTCAAAAAGCATTTGTTTATCATATACCTATAATAATGTGCGATGTGAAATGTGCGATTGCGAATCCTCTTTTGAGTGAGAAAATTAATAACCAATCAGAGATTTCCAATTCGCTTTGAGGTGAAGCTGCGTACATTTTGAACAGCTGTCAGAAACAACAAGGACCGGTCGAAATGTTGTTGCCCTGTTAGCATATAAAATTAACTGGCAATCACCTTTATAGCCAGTAATTATTAAAGGCATAGAACACCTTGTTGGAAAAGGATCTAATGTTTGTTAATCATCATCATCATTTTAGCCATTTTCGGGCCACTGCTTGGCATAGCTTGGCACCCTTTGATTATGCCACTCACCTGGAACCTGCAGTAGTCGGAACCAGGTGCCACCCATGGTTTTTCTGATATTGTCAACCCATCTCGCCGGTGGACGTCTTTTTGTTATTAACCGACATCAAAAAGGAGGAGGTTCTCAATTCATCGGAACCTTTTTTTTTCGACTTTTTTTTAAATGTATGTTCACCAATAACTCCCGTCAATAGTGGACCGATTTTCGAACTTCTGTAGGGCAAGAAGTGAAAAGCGATTTATTTGAAGTCGGTTTATTTTTTTTAAGTCTTTCTTGTTTATTTTTAGTTAAGCTTATTTTCAATTATCTCGCAAAAAATGTGGATGGAAATTTTGAATTGGAACGTACCTATTTTTACTTTTAAATAATAATTTTATCAAAATAGATTATGAATGCTAGGTAGTCTCTCATTTATAAAAACTTTTTTTGCCACACTTTCTGAGTGGCCTGGTAAGAATGTAGGTACATAAACCTAATGTAAATGAGTGATGGCTTAAATGAAATAGGTATTCGTTATTCACCCTCTTTCTATTTATAAGCACACATCATTTCACTGCGTACATGTCGAGCATTTTAAATCCGTATACAGAGTTGATTATTGCAGAGAAAGGCATGGAAGAAAAATTGATTATATAGCATGCTCGTTGGCAGTAGTAATAACTATTAAATAATTGTACCTAGTAGGTAGAGTACGACGCGTCAAACTAGAATTTGCAATGATGCGCAATCATGTTTCATTTTTACTCAGAAGCATTTTTTCCTTAAATATGTGTGTACCTTTTACTTTTACCTTGTTTTGGAAAGCATGTTTTGTGTTTGGTTCCTGTTGGACGCGCAGGCAAGCCATGGAGCCTGCGGTGTCCGCGTGGGCGCAACAAGCTTATTACTTTGTGTTGAAGTATACTCATGTGCCGTTTTGTGGAAATAAACTATATGTTCATGACCGCTAATTTAGATTATGGTCCTGACGGAAGACCAGTGCACGTCGTAGGTGATGATACATCTCAAACCTCCCTCTCGCTCGCACTATTCAACATTTTAGAAGATATAAAATCACTGAATGTAGTTATGCAAAATGGCAAACCTTCACGGCCTAGAAAATAACAATACAAAAGTTCAGCAACAATATCATGTTGAACCTGAACACGTTTTCCTACCAAAAAAATTGTACCAAAATTGATCACATTGGTACAAGTTTTTTGGTAAGAAAACGTGATAGAATCAAAATTATATTATTGCTGAACCTTTGAATTATTATTGTCTTGAATGTGAAGGTTTGCTATTTTGCATAACTATAGTCAGTGAATATATAGCTTCAAAAATGTTGATTGTGCGAGCGAGAGGGAGGTTTGACATGTATAGTCGCCTTAAATATCCATAATTATTTACATCTATATTAAATTGAATTTATAATTTTTAAACTATTTTTAATTTTTTCTTTCATTGTGTGTAAACATTTTCTTATTCTTATTTATTTTTATGTAATCTAACTAAAATGGACACCCTGACACATAAAAGTAAGATTCCGCCCACAGTTTAGCTCAGGTGGTACCCGGATCAAAAGTTTTTAGTATGATAATCCAGGTTACAAACTATGTGTATTCCAAGTTTCATCCAAATCCATCCAGCCGTTACAGAGGTCGTCTTTATCTATTTAAGTAGATAAATTGAGTTGATATTTAAATCCATTGCGGAACAACAGCAGGATTTTGTATTTTCTGAAGATTTACCTTTGAGATTTTGTAGATTTTATGCATTTGTACCAGCAGTTTTTTTGCATTCTTCTTGCGTTATTTATTTTGCAGCCTCGGAGGTTAGTTTGAATTTCCAATCTGTAAATTATTTTTGGTATGTCTCTGTAGTACTGGTAGTACTAAGAATTATACTTTATAGTAAGAACAAACATGACCATAACAAAAGAACCCTGGGACAGAATTTAATAGCCTTTTGCCAGAATCATACAACAACATTTCCCGCAATTCTCATCAGTTGGGGTTCTTGGACCAAGTTCAATTGTCCTTTTGAAGTTCCAAATTCAAATCACATTACCTTGGGAGTTCACTTGGGAGCTTAGATCGGGAGGTAATTACATCCAGTACACCACAAGGCAAGGAGGTATAGTTATTCTATTTCACGAATGCGGGTTTGCCTTGGTTGTAGTAGTGAAGTGTATCGATAGGTGTATTTGTGTGCGTAACGTCAATATTGACGCAGGTATTAGTGTCGCCCGCAAAAAAAAAAAAAATTTTAAACCGACTTCAAACAGGAGGAGGCTATCTAGTATTACAAAATAGTATTCAACTTTCCTTTAGGTGTAGTGAGCTAGGCGGCTGAAACTTATTTCTCAGATGGGTCCACACTTAGGAAGCCTATATCTGAATTGGCGTACTGCGGAAATAAATATTTTTTCAAAGTATAAATTTTGTGAAAATTCCGATTTTTCACGTTATTTTGTCTAACGAGATGTAATTTTCGCACATTTGATAGCGTTAAAGACATTTCTGACGTTGTTTTGATATGGCCAATCGCCAAAATTGCCATAATCTGACAATGGAAATGACATTTCGTTGTTTTCTCGGCTGTTTTAAATACTTGATGCTGGCGAAATTGTTCAATCTATCCCAGAAGCCATTTAATAAAGAAATGAAGTGAAGTTGTGGACGCTATACCACAGAGGCTATAAAAAATATTTTTTTTCCATACTTATACTTAATTTTTTTCTCGGAAACTAATGTATTCCGCACTTTACGCATTTTAGGAGGAGGGTCCTCTAAAGCGACGCCATTTGCATCCTTATTTCAGGAACACCTACGAAGTGTTTCGAGACAACCGTCAAAGACAATCTTTTCATGCAAATGCAATTTTAATTTGGCAATCCTTGGAATTAAATTGTTTTTTAAAATTAAAATTTTGCATTGCACGTGGACGACATCGATTGAGAAACTTATTGATTTATGTCTTATTTTCTCTCTTCCTCTTTTTTTCATAGGATAACTTAACTCTGAGGAAGAGGATGGAAAATGTTTTTAATTTTTTAACACAGCACAGTTCTTACGCTAACACCCGTAGCTTCAGCTGTACACTGGGTAATGTTTCTGAGGTGAGAAAAATCACAGTTAAGCTCTGCGTGTTAGAGGTTAAATTAAAAATTGCTTTTTCAAGAGATGGTAAACAACAGCCCTATGACCCTAAGTTCATAATAAAAATAAATACTTTACGCTGAGTTGCTATGCTGACGGTAATCGTCGTAAATTCCGTAAATTTTTGGCGCGGTAACAATAAACACTAGTAACTCGGACCGTGTCTCAGCCGTGGCCGAGACTGAGAGCTCCTGACAGCTTCTGAGCTTACGCACACTAAAACAATGTGCACGTGCATGCACTAAAACAAACATAGAAAAACGACTTCGTGAGATAGAACAACTTTATTGACTTACATTATGTGAGGGTTGCATGAACTATAAATGTGACAATTTCGAGCAGAAGGTGTGAAAAACAATAGAACTATAGCTATTCAACGTCGAACTAAGCTTAAACTTCAACTGCATCCTTTTTGGTTTCGAATTTTGGAAAATATTTCTACACCTTACTGAAAACAGAATTACAGTTTTTCGGACATTGTGTGAAATGACAATAAGTAGCATTTTTTAATTAATAATAACACATTTTCAGTTTATGAGCTAGTTTTATTATCATAATTTTTGAAAATAATAAAATTCATCCATTTTACTTAAAACGTGCGTTATAAACTGCAGCACTTTGGTGCTATGAACAAGACAAAGAAAGTGTAATACTTGGGTTTAAAAGAGGTTCTTGAATCGAGTTTCAATACTTTAATCAGTACCTAACGATTCGCTGAAAGAGACCAGTTTTAAAGCTACGAAGCATCAAAGCTCTTATTGGTATTGAAACAGGTGCAGCTGCTGGTTTCTCCAATTACTATGTAATTTCATGAGTATAAAATCGTAAAAATAAAGATGCTTTACGCCTCTCCGCCATACTTTTCAGGTAAAAGCTTAGGTACCTACTAAACACTGTGTTAGATGACAAAAAAAAGTATAACCGGTGAAATAGAATATAATAGAATAAAGAGGTGGTTAAATTTCAAACAAGAAAACTGAATTTGCAAAAAGGTCCATTAGTCAGCGTAAATAATAGTTATAGCAACCAGCGCTGATCTTCTGTTATGGCCTTTCTGATTAATTAACATGCGGAGCGTTTAAATTTGTTTTTTAAAACTTCACATGAAACAAACATTATATAAATGTGTCAAAACAAACAAATTAGAAAGCAAATCGTAAGGCCAATAAAAAGGTAAGTACAATTTTAAAGCTACTAACATAACAAAGATAAAATTTAAAAATGAACCCCCTTACTTAAAAAAATTCTCGATACTTGGAACACCGGCAAGGGTTCTGTTAACTTTGGATCGTTTTCATAGCACACTCCTAAGAGCGATTTATCTTCATCATCATCATCACGAAGGGAGTTGATTTTTTAGAAAACCGCGTAGTTTTTTGTTCTCAACGAGAAAATACTACACGAAGTAATGTCGCGTATACACCTAAGTACATAAATTAAAGTGTTTTTTACTTTAGAGGGTTTTAAAATGTTTTTGCAAGCCAGCGATTAAATTTTATGTAAATGGAAAGTGTTCTCGGAGAGCTGTGGTAAAAATGGGTGTACCACAAGGGTCAATACTAGGCCCATTCCGGTTTTCAGTCTAAAATATTAGATTTGTATAAAATATTGCAAAGCAGGAAAGTTTTTTTGCCTCATTTGCGTTGCTTATATATACATTTGCTAAGGTCTTCCACTGCGTACACTATAATAAATTAATCAGGAAACTTCATCACTATGGGATCAGGCGTTACTTACCTTAGCCCTTCTCACTTCTTCCCTATCTGACAGAGAGTCATTTTCATTCATTATGTATGTAAATGTCATGTAAGAAATATAACAACAAAGTAAATGTACAATTTTATGAATGTTCATTTCTAGGTAAATAAAACGTTTACTAAAAAACTGGTTTTGATTTATGATTATCGGTAGGTAAGGTTATTTTTAGGAGATTTTGTTAGCAGGCTTGATTCTAACAAACCGGTTTCGGTTCATACCGGTACATACGATTTTTCATTTCGGTTAATATTATAAAATCCAATTTTACAATAAAAATAATATGCAATCTGGTAGGTAGCTAGTAAAAATCGGCAACAATTCCAGGAAAAATGGTTCCAAATACAAGACTTCCGTAAGTGGTTAAAGCGTGATAAAAAGTCTGCTTTTAAATGCATTTGCTTGCTATTCTTATTTGACTGCCGATCTGGGTGCTATCAAAAGACACAGTGAAGGTTTGAAGGATAAACTTCGTTTTCCTGGCTCATCAAATTGCGTGAATTTTAATCCAACTAAAGAAATGATTTCAAGGATGACTGATGACAGCAAAGATTTCTGAAAATCATGAGCAAATTGTTCTGGAATAAGAAAATAAATAATAAATGTTTTTTAACTTATAACAATTTGTTTTGATAAACAAAGACATGAAGCAACTTATTTTTCTATCAATATTTAAACAATTTTTTTCTGGAATTTTGCTGTAATCGATTTTGAAATCTGCTGTATTGTTTTTAGAAACTTCTGTATTTTTTATCTGGCCACACTGTAATTTTACTTTTGGGATCTGGGTGCTTACCACCGAGCCAAATCGAGAACGGGATTAGGATTTGACTTCTGTCATTTGGTAGTATTGAAAGCCTGCCTCGTACTCATACAAAAAATGGCAACTTGCGGAATTTGAATCGAGATTAGGATAGACTTGTCTATTTTTGACACTGTTGACGTCGATAAATTTGAAATTGATCGAGTTTGCTATCGAGCTTTTACAGTTTTGTGAAAGTAACTTTTTAGCGATCGAGGATTTTAATCATGATGAAGTTTGAAAAAACTAGGTAAAAAAATTAGGAGGTAGTCTGAGGCAAAACCAAACATTATTTTGGTACATAACTATGTGCTTGTGCGCTAAATTAATAAATAATCATCTAAGTAGGTAGGTACATACAAATTATATGTTATTAATATTCACTGGAATTGCTACCTATTACAAAAACTTATTTCCGACGTACAAATTTAGTTAAATACTGAAATATGCTGCTGTGCGTTTGCAAGACAAACAGCAATCTTACCCTCTTGACGTTAAATCTGGCGGGACACCTTTCAATGTCGGATAATTATAATAACGTTGAGTTATCTGTTTGTAAATAAAATATGAAATATTACGAAATTTATGTAAACAAAGAAAATATAATTAATGGTAATAATTTTCGAGTATTGCTCACGTTATTTACAGGCCGAAAATTTACACTAATAAAAAATATATATTTGTGAGGATGTGGCTCCGCGATTGACTTTCGAGTGACATAAATCCAATTCTAATCCAGTTCTCGATTTGGCTCGGTGGTAAGCACCCTAGAAGCACTGAGTACAATTGCGTAATCTAAAACCGCGCCCCGCGCTGCTTCACCCCCTCAAAAGTGCTGAAACGCGAGCTTAACTCGTCTTAAAGTTATACCTGTCACTGTGTGTCAATACCAAATGATAAGAGATGGCAATACCTAGTTTAAGCATCATTTATCTTTTGACAGATTTTTTTAAGTAAGGCACCAAAATACTTATTTTGTGTCGCTACCTGAGATTCTTGTTGTAATACAATAACTTAAAATTCAAAGTGAGTTTGAATTCGTATGACATCCCTAAAAGTGGTAATCTTCTCCTAAATCTCAACAATATCTGTTCAAAGACTTATCGAATTTTGTAGTTTTTCATTTAAAATCTGGCTCCTAAAGTGACGCAACAATTTAACTCAAAAACTTGTGAGGTAGCCCTACAACCGAGAAATGAAATGAAATGACACAGATACAATAGAACCGTTTCCCCCCCGAAGGGTAGGAAACGGATATTTAGGTTTTAGCCGAAGGTTGAACCACACGAGATAACGCTTCTTGAATAAGTCACTCAAATAACTCTACAAGTGTGTGTGTATACTTTATCTGTCCACTATTTCTATCATCCTTGCAGCGCGCGGTGCGACGCAGAGCTTCGCTTCTTCAGTAGGTAACGTTTAATGTGCCGGCAAGGCCCATGAAAGGGGGTGGTTCAACCTTCGGCTAAAACCTAAATATCCGTTTCCTACCCTTCGGGGGGGAAACGGTTCTATTTAGGTGTTTGAGCCTTAGGTTGAACCACATGAGACGTGTTTATATTCTGCCGGCGCTGCTGATTTAAGGATTTATGCGTACTGTGATAGTGTTATAAAAGTTATTAATTATCTTTCTCATTAAAACACAAAAGTTTGAGAAATTAAAATGTATTTTCTTGGTAAATGAGAACAACGTAAAATAAAAACCAAAATTAACTCCTTAAATAAACATAAAATAAAATCAACTACCTAAGTAACTAGTAATTTGAAACAGAAAATTTGAATTAGAGGGTCGAGAAATTGCTAGTTATTGAATTAATAATATTATTGCTGTCATTATTTGAGGCCTCCCGGAAATAATGATTGAAAAAGGTTTTACTAGATTGCCAATTTCCTCTAGTTAAAATTTCATCAATATCATATCGATTATTGGTCCAGTTCTCTGAAGAGAGAACTGCCCTAAAACTCCCTGCTGAACCTTTGATTGCAGCTTCCTTAAAAAGAGTTCGAATCCATCCTGAGATGACTGCTCTTGAAGCATCTTTCACTTTACCGCGAGTGGTGATAAATAGATTTGAGAGGTTTTTCCCCATGCGTCGGCTTTCGGATACTGAGATAGACTTACGTACCCAGGCGGCGACGTCTATACGTTCTTCCCCATCTGTGTTATTATTTTTAAGTACCGATCCTGATTGTCTGTACGAGCTTGTATCGGTTTTAGATCCAAAATTTGGCCACAAAACAATCTCCTCACCGTTATCTGATAGCGAGCCCTTTTTTATGCTTAGTAAAGTAAGATCGTGTACCCTTCTTCCAGAAGCCAGTAAGAGAAGAACACTTGTGTGTCTATAAATTTGGAAGATACTTTTTTCCTCGATCTCGTAAGTTTTAAGAAATGTTATCATTTCGCTTATCTTCCAGGGCATGGGCTTCTTAGCTGGTGGGTTTGTTATCATAACCACTTTTATTAAATGTTTAACTAATGGGTGGGAGCTTAGTTCTTCTGAACGCTGTGGGTTAGCCAAAGTAGCTATTACTGATTTGTGCAAGGTTATAGTACGAGGAGCAAGCTTTACTCTGTTATGAAGGAAGCATATATATTTTGCCAATACCGGTGGATCTGGATTATCCGGTGCGACATTGTTTAATAGTGCCCATTTGTACCATCGCGTCCAGATGGGTTTATAAGTTTTTATGGTAGACTTCCTCCATGATGACTCTAATAGGTTCACTTCAGTATCTGACCAGTTTATCAAGTGTTGCGTCCACCCCGTACCTTCCAGACCAATAAATTTAGAATGTGTACATTCTGTGGGGGGAGATTCGTTCGAAGATCTATAAGGTTCGATTTCAGGTCGGGGATGGTTAATGGCGAGCACACCGCTCTCCTCCTCAGGTCGGGTTCCCAAAACGCTGTGTTCCAACTGGGGGCTACAATGATGTAAGTTCCCTCTGATATTTCTAGATGACGAAGTATTTGAGGTATAATTGCCGGAGGTGGAAAGATCCAGGCTAGCTTGTACCGCCACGTCTTGCTGAACGCGTCCGTAAATAGGCTGTGACGATCTTTCACATCTTCGCTGACATAAGTCGGTACAACTGCCGAACGAGCCGACGCAAAAAGATCGATTTCGGGTTGGCCCCACTTCCGGAATATGGTTGATGTAACATGTTTTTTGAGATGCCATTCGGGCGAACCCTTGTCCCGTGAAAGACTGTCTGCCAGGCAATTGTATATTCCGGGTATATACCAAGCTGTCAAGTGGCATTGATGACGATGGCAGTATTCCAAAATTTTGATTGCTGTTTCTAACAACCTTAGGGATTTTGTTCCTCCCTGTTTCATGATGTAAGCCACCGTGGTGCGATTGTCTGTCTGTAACATGACCGTTTTGTTTTCTACCTGAGGACCCATTCGTGTCAGAACTTCGTACAAAGCATATAGCTCCTTCTGGTTGCTGTGCCACTTTAATTGTGGTCCCGTCCAAATGCCCCAGTACTTTTGCCCGTTCGCTACGGCTCCCCAGCCTAGGTCTGCAGCATCTGTTGTTACAAATATTGAAGGTTTGGGTGTTTGCAGGGGCGATCTGTCTTGAAGGTTGTTGCGCCACCAAACCAGCTCCTGTAAGGCATAGTGCGGAATCGCGTGTTTTACATGTATTTTTTCCCGTGATAAGCGATTCGATTCCCGCTGTAGCAGTCGACTGTGGAGACGACCCAAAGGGACCACGAAAGAGGCAAAGTTCAGCCTCCCTAGGATTATTTTTGCCTCGTGCCAGCTCCAGCGCCTCTTCCTGATAAGAGTTGTTACATGTCGCGTAAGGTGTTTGAGTTTTTCTCGCGATAACGACTTCTGATTGTTTTTGGTATCCCAAGTTATGCCTAAATATTCCAACTTTGTTGTGGCTACAGAGGAAGACTTCTTTTGATTCACTTTCCATCCCAGATGTGCGAGATATTTTTTGACGTAATCTACTTGACGTTCCAGAATTATTGGATCTTGATGAATTAGCAAAAAGTCGTCCAGGTACACTACAACTCGTAGGCCTTCTTGCCTTAAGGTATGGGCGATCCAATTGGTTACCTTGGTGAAGGCTGCCGGAGCACTGGCTAGCCCAAAAGGAAGACAGGACATTTGATATACTTTCCCTTGGTAGCTCAGGGACAAAAACCGACGGTGACTGTTTGCTACAGGAAGATGGAAGTAGGCCTGCGATATGTCTATTTTCATCATGTAATCGTTTTTGTCCAAGAGTGTCGGGATTTTGAAGTGATTTATCAGACGTAATTTCGGCGTAAGAACGTAGCGATTCAATCCTTTCAAATTGAAGATTGGTCGATTGGAACCGTCTGCTTTCTTTCTTAGAAACATTTCCGAAAGGAATCTGCTTGAAAATGTGCTTTCCTGAATTGCACCCGACTCTAACAGCTTCAGAATTTGTTCTGTCATCGCTGGAGAAACTTTTATTTGGAACTGAGTTATGTTTTTGATTGAAAATTTTTTGATAGGAGGTTTCTTGATGAAAGGGATTCTGTACCCTTGTATAAAATTCTGTATTACTTTTGGTGCTATCTTCCAGTGTTGTACATAGTTCTGCAAGCACCCTGCTCGAAAGGAGTCACTTTCGTTTACCTTCCACCCATTTTTCCTTGGGCTGTGGCTGTCGTTGTTGCTGGTGGTAACCAAGCTGTTGTCTGAAAGGCTGTCTGTTTCGAGACTGTTGTTTTGGTGTGGAACTCGCGAATTTGTGCACACTTTTTGTTCTCCAATTATTCTTACCTGGCATATGAGGCCGATTCTTGGTCCTGTGGCCACCCTGGTTCTGTTGATGAGGCTTGTTTTGGGTACGAAATGGAAAGAACTTCCGTATGTCACTGTTGGAGCAATCTTTAATTGCCTTAGATAAAGCTTCATCCGCAAAAAGGTAAGTTTCTGACGGTGGAATGTTGTGTAGTATGTCATTCAAAGCTTTGTTCAGCACTTTAAATGCACTTCTTCTCTGTTCGATTACCTCCGCTCGTCGGCCGCATACATATTGAAGGAGAGCGTCAGATTTTTTCTTGAACTCTGAATCCGCCGTAAGATAACTTCTACCAATTTTACTTCTCACTGCGGGAGGTAGCTGATCCAATAAATCCCGAAAGATTTTCCGTTGTTGAAATAGACCGTAAGTAATCGCACCCAGCGTCATATCAAATTTTTCGAGAATGGCCCCCGATTTCCAATTCGGTGCTACACTAGCAAGGAGGTTGTTAACTTTCAAACCACAGAAACCAGGTGAAGCTTGGAACTGTTTTTGCGTTTCGGCGTAGCGGAGGTTACGCCAACCTTCTTGGTTGAATCGTTGACAGTGAATTCCTTGTTTTAGGAAAAGGGGATTAGCTTTAGACACTTTCGGCTCTACTTCCACAGTTGAAGGGCTGAAATCAAAATATTCTTCCATCTGAGGTTGAAGTTCAGCCAGCTCTCTTTGCGCTTCACATATTTTGGCCTTCAACTCAGATTCTCGCATTTCTTTTTGATTGAGAAATTCCGATATTTCGCCCGGTAGACACAGACTGGGACAGGGTTGACTGACATTATCGTCTTCTTCCATCTCTGTGCTATCTGGTTGCGAGTTGAGAGAATCATTTAAACTGGAACCATTACCCATTGTTGTTTCAGATATAACACAATTTTTAGAGAATATTTTATCAATCCGATTATTTTGTTTATTTTGAGTGGACAACAATCTAGTTAACATTTCAGTCTGCCGTTTTAAGACTGAAACCATTAGTTGGTTATCACCTTGACTGAGACCCTTTGATTTCTTTGAGCATATACTCTCGACCTCAGGTATAGTATCTCCGGGTCTCTTTCTTCCTGAAGAGTGCTCGGAAGTAGATGGACTACATGTAGCCATTCGGTCCGATCGTAGTTCCATCGAGGCGTATTTGCGATTCGTTAGTTTGTTTTTAATAGCATGGACCGCGTTCATAAAGCTAAAGTACTCTTGGCCGGATCCATGTATCTTCTCCATTATGTTATGGGGCGCATAGATCAAAGCTCTTCCCAAAGGCCATTGCAAAATCCTAGCTCGGATGTTTCTGTATCGCCTTTCTGATAGTGAATTACAATTCGGAGCAAATTTGGCTAGCTCTATGGTAGGTATCGCAAACCGTAGCTTACTGTCGATGGATGCAGATATTTCATCACCAAAAAGTTCCATAAAAGAAAACATCTGAACTTCCCAAGAACGCCAAGCATGTGGAAAGTGAGCGTCCAGCGCATTAACAATTGCAGTGAATGCTGGCATATCTTCAGATATGCATTCTTGAGTAGCTAAAACGCCCATCGTGGTATCTCTTTCCATGATCTGAAACCAAGATGTCCACCATATAAAGATGTGTAGACTACGACGGTCGCACCGAGTGGGCCGACGCTGTAGGTCGACAGCGACATCGTCGTCAAACGAGACGACATGTCGTCGTATCGTTGAGACGACATGCGACCGTCGTAGTCTACACATCTTTATATGGTGGACATCTTGGTTTCAGATCATGGAACGTATCGTTGAGACGACATGTCGTCGTATCGTTGAGACGACGGCGACAGGCGTACGCTACGTTAGCTAGTGCCTGGCGATAGAACATGCCAGGTCACGTCACTGTCGTGTCGTCCCGGCGTCGCCGAAGCTGTACATTGTAAGGGTCACAACAAGTACAGACGCTTTCGACGACGCCTTGCCGTCTCGATCCGGCAGAGTAGGTGCAAAACACCAGAGTCGTCACTGGGCCTAGGGCGCCGAGTGGAAGTGATTTCACTTTAAAACGACAGTATTGATTATTATATTATACTTACGAATAATTTATTTCCCCAATTTCAAACTGGGTCTAACAAATATTTTACAATTTTGACGTGATTTTGACAATTATGTGACTTGTTTGAAATTCAAAAGCGTACTGAAGAAGCGAAGCTCTGCGTCGCACCGCGCGCTGCAAGGATGATAGAAATAGTGGACAGATAAAGTATACACACACACTTGTAGAGTTATTTGATTGTGTGAGTGACTTATTCAAGAAGCGTTATCTCGTGTGGTTCAACCTAAGGCTCAAACACCTAAATAGTAAATATATTATTTATTGTAGAAACTGTGTACAAAAAGGTTTAAAAGCTGAGTGGAGCACCAGTTTGTCTATTCAATATGGACGTACATAACTAGGAAATTTATAGATTATTATTATTATTATTGACTTAATAACTAGGACGGCTGCGCTAATAACTAATTCAATAGGTAGTCAAATCTTAAAGTCATTGGGGATTGGAAAGTCTAGACAGACAAGTATTCCTGATAATCTTAACATTGATTCATTAAATAAACATTTTACTTCTTCAAATACTCTTGACGCTTCTATCAAAGCTAAAACTCTAAATGATCTTTCCGAAATTCCAACCCCTGGCTTTCCTCAGTTTATTTTATCTCAATTCTCCGATTGTGATGTTAAGAAAAGCATAAAATCCATTAAGTCCAATGCAGTCGGTAGCGACGGCATTAGTCGGAACATGATCATGCCTATACTGGATGAAATCATTCCCGTCGTAAGTCATCTTCTGAACAGTTCCATCACCAGTTCCACTTTTCCCTCGGCATGGAAAGAGGCCCAAGTAATTCCTCTTCCCAAAAAGAATAATCCTTCCTCTTTTTCAGAGTACCGTCCCATATCCATCCTTCCTTTCCTTTCTAAAGTCCTAGAACGCTTGGTGCATCTCCAACTTAATACCTTCCTCAATAGACATGTCCTTTTAAATCCCTTTCAATCTGGTTTTCGTCCCGGCCATAGTACAGCTACAGCTCTTATTAAGATCACTGACGACATCCGGTTAGGTATGGACAATGGACTAGTCACTGTGTTGACCCTACTTGATTTTAGCAGTGCGTTTAATAATGTCGATTTTGATATTTTACTTGGAATTTTATGCTCTATTAACATATCTCCAACGGTAATTGATTGGTTTCATAGTTACCTGTATGGACGTCGGCAACGTATCCGCGTAGATGACACTTATTCATCTTGGTGTACTCTTAGTGCTGGCGTACCTCAGGGCGGCGTTATATCCCCACTTCTCTTTGCTGTCTTCGTTAACTCCATATCCAATAAATTATCTTCTTCCTACCACCTGTATGCTGACGATCTCCAAATTTATTTCCAAGTCCCCGTAAACAACCTTTGCCATGCTATCGCTACCATAAACAGTGACCTGAATGAAATATTTACGTGGAGCAAGTGTCATGGTCTTGAGGTAAACCCTGCAAAGACTCAAGTTATCGTGATTGGTAGCTCCAGAATGCTAACCAGGGTGGACTTCTCCTGCCTCCCTCAAATATCGTTTAATGGTACAGTTATCCCATTCAGCACCACCGTGAAGAACCTGGGGATCATTATGGACAGTGAGTTGTCTTGGGGTGTGCATCTGACTGAGCTTAAAAGAAAGATGTTTGCCTCAGCTGCTTCCATGAGAAGACTCCGAAATTTTCTTCCAACTGCCACAAAAGTTACGCTTGCACAGTCTCTTTTACATCCTATTTTAGACTATGCCGATGTCAGCCTTCCAGATCTCTCAGAAGAACAACTCAACCAGCTTGAGCGCCTCCAAAATCTTTGTATACGATTCATATTTGGCTTGCGCAAATATGATCATGTTTCCGAGTTTCGCACTAAGCTCAAGTGGCTCCCAATTCGACTTCGCCGTGATGCTCATATCCTTGCCCTTTTATATAAAATTTTGTTTTTCCCAACCTCCCCTCCCTATCTTAAAGATAGTTTTGAATTTCTACACCAGTCGAATTCCCGTAATCTGCGCTCGTCCGCTACTCTTCAACTAAAAACTCCAACCCATAAAAGTAGATTCTACAGCAAATCTTTCACTGTGTCTGCTGTCCGACTATGGAACAATCTGCCTGTTCCTGTGAGACATGCTAAGTCACTAGCAATATTTAAAAATGAGGTCTACAAGTTATATTTCGCAAGAACGCTCATATAAAACTTAATTTTATCCTTGTATATATAGTAGGTAATAAGATTATATTTTAAGCGCTGAAAGTATCTATTTATGTATCTTAGTTGTTTATGTACGTATAAATTTTATTATTATCTTTAATATTTAAAAAGTTCATATCATATTATAGTATGTGTTTATCCATAGGTGCATATTTAATTTATTGGTTATTTTTTAATATTATATTGTTACACCGCTTCCCCTCTCGTTCTATACAATCCAGTCCATCCAAAGGTTGCCTGGAAGAGATCGCTTTTAGCGATAAGGCCGCCCATTGTACAACGGCGGATTAATTTTATAGTTTAATTTGTTAATTTAAATACTTGTAATTGTTTCTGGTGTACAATAAAGAGTTATCTATCTATCTATCAATCAATATTTTACGTACACACACACTATCAATAAACTTACACACACTTCTGTTTGAATTAAATTAGTAGATATTTAGTACATAGTCAATAATTATAATGTCATTAATTATAAATTCTAATAATTAATATTCAAATCACAAGTCGAATCCTACACACTCTTCTTACAGAAGTTCAGGCAGTCAGTCGAAATCACCTTTCATCCGTTCGCAAATACATCAGAGTGAGGGCTTGCGTCCAGGAGGGCATTGAGCGCGGAGAGGGTTCGCGGGATGGGAGATGGAGCGCGTGCCACAGTTCGGCAAGCTGGCACAGAGAACAACCTGTGTTTCCTACAGCGAAGGTAGTTTGGGTGGACATTTCGTCATGAAGATCAGGGGAGTAAATTTTAGAACACGGTTGTTAACTGGTCATTCGCTCTCCTGACTTCTAAGCTACCCCAAGCAGCCCAGAAGAAATTTTGTTGGGTACTTGTATGGATAATATCCATAAAGGCGCTTAAATTTCTTAGAACAAAACCTAACCTTTGGAAAGATTAATTACTAAAGGTGGTAATGTGATCGTGAAAGGTCTAAATAGTAGATTGTTTTACAAGGGACTAAACCATCCCATTATATACGAGGTTGTTATACTCCCGAGCTTAGCGAGGGAGGATGACAAGACCGAGTTATAATGGGTGGTTTTGGCCCGAGTAAAACACTCTACTTTTCACTTCGATTGCGAGAAAATAAAACAATTGAAAATTAGACAATTTTCAGAAATTTTATTAAAAAATAATCAACCTTCATAAAACATCACCAAGACGGTTCTATTTTAAAAAAAAAAGATTGACGGAGCACCAAGAAGTCGAGTTTTTATGTAAGAGAACGAATTATTTGTACGGGCTGATGATTTTAGACAAAAATTAAAAAGAAAAAATACTTTTTAGCCCTAGGTATTAAATTCGAGTTTTAGGCCCGCTAAGCTACACTATTATGATACACTTTTTGAGCAAGAGAAGTGAAAAGGTAATTTTCGGTCGAAAGTGACACCGAGGTCATTAACAGATGTGGTTCTTGCGATAAGATTAGAATCAAGCTTGCATTGAAAAGAAATAAGGTGCCGCATTCGACTGAAAGTCATGACATAGCATTTAGATGGGTTAAACTCCATTCTATTTGCTTCGCCCCATTTGTACATCTCATTCACATCATGCTGCAGTTTCAGACAATCCTCCACAGAGTTTATTTCCGAGATTTATAATTCTTTAATGTCATAAAAAAATCTATGAGCCACTCTCGGAGTTTTGTCTTAAATTTACTAGTGGGCAGTTCTCTTATGTCATTAGGAATGTTATTTTAAGCTTTTATAGATATGATAGCAGGACACCATTTTTTTCATCTTGAACGACGGCTGAGTCATTTTTATACAATTTTATTTTCTTGTGTTTTTCTAATGTATATAGATTTTTATTAATGGTATTTTAACCGTTATATGTTAGCGATATGACACAAGTATTAGTGAAATGGAATAAAGAAGATTTGGACGGAAACTTGTTATAGTTGCCATTGCTATAGCAGAAAACAGGACCTGATTGAAGACTGGACGACTGGATTTATAAACCGTACTACGTTGCCTCTTACTATTATGAACCATACTTGATACTGGCGAAATTGTGGAAACTATCCCAGAAGCTATTTAACAAAGAAGTAATATGAAAGCAATTTTTTCCATACAGTGGAGTTTTGTGTGGGGGAAATATAAGTCTAGTGGGATCTTTATATTTTAAAACAGAGTTATTTTTTATCTTTATACAGGTTTAAAAAATGAGGCATGCTCTTTGACAAAACAGCAAATTTGGAATATGTATGAACCAAAGAGGTTGTTTTATTTCTAATATACTAAATCTATGGTATGAATACGTTTTAAATCACGTATTTTTAACCAAGGTTCTCACAACTTGTGGACAATGGTCCTAATAACCCCTTTCCGTTATAACATACGAATTTAAACTCACCTTGTATACAAGTATTTGTAGTGCACTAATATAAACAAGACCGGTAAAGTGCGAGTTAACTCGCCCACCGCAGGTGACGTCAATTACGTCCAATTCATACAGTATTGTATTTTCGTGGATATCATGAGTAGTATAGTAGTGAGTTCTAGCGAGGGAAATATATAGTTTCTCTCACTCACACTCGATGTATGAAGAGGGGTAGGACTTTTTTTACCCCTCCTCATGCTTCGCTTTTTTATAGGTATCGAAACAGCTATTGAAGGAATTATCTAGTAGTTTTTTAAACGACTTCAAAAAAGGAGGAAGTTCTCAATTCCGTTGTATCCTTGTTATTAGTAAGTTTTGTTCGTAGTTTAAAAAACTAATAAAAACCTGTAATAGAATAGTCAAATCAAGGCCTTTCAGATAACACCTTATTAACCGTGTAACTCGACCACCGTTTTTCTTACATTTATCAATTTTTCTACAAAACCGTTTGAATTAAAGACTTCACTACAATTTTCCTATAAAATATAGACATATTTCTATAACATATAAAAAAAACAGGTTTCTCAGTTTGCAAACTTAGGTTAAGGGCGGTTAGGGGCGCGGTCATTTTTTGGATGCTTTTCAGCATGCAGTGCATGATAAAAAAGAATAAAAAACTGTTTCGTGCAGTACAAATTAGGGCCTTTAATATGATACCCCACTCGATCTAGCTAACCCCCCTTTATTTTTCATCCCCCCCATTTTGGAAGATTTCAAAATAATTGTTGTCCAAACTATTGAACATGTTTTTATACATTTAATTATAACGTAAAACTAGAGTACGTAGGTAGTATTAATTAATTAAAAGAAATAATATGTGTCTGTAGAATCTTAACCTAAACATAATTCTTACTTATAATAATTACCTAGATAAAAACTATATTAATTGTATTGTATAAACTAAAGAAGCAAGCCAAGTCAACGGCAAAACATATGCCGTACTACTTAATAAACGCCGTCATAGCATTTTTTCTACCAACTAATGTAAGTCGAGGGCAAAGATCTTTCTGAGCCAGCAAAATAGTGCAATTCAGCATGTACACCGACGGCACACATGTAAAGATCATCTCATATAAATACTGTAAATTTTGTAAATAAATTAATTGGAACCAAGAACTGAGTCGAGTTTTACTCCTCCTCCACCACACGAAGACCCTGCCCAAGGAGCCACCAAGAAGTTCCCAGCAAGCCGCTGGAAGCGCTGCCAAAAGGAACCCAGCACACGCCGGTGGAGCCGACCAGAGGCTCTCTGCAACCGCTGCCCAGAAGTGCCCTGCAATCCGCTGGAGGAGCCGCCCGCCCAGAAGTGCCCAGCAACCCGCTGGAGGAGCAGCCCTGAAGTACCCAGCTCAACCCGCTGGAGGAGCCGCCCTGAAGTACCCAGCACAACCGCTGGAGGAGCCGCCTGCCCAGAAGTGCCCAGCAACCCGCTGGAGGAGCCGCCCTGAAGTACCCAGCTCAACCCGCTGGAGGAGCCGCCCTGAAGTACCCAGTACAACCGCTGGAGGAGCCGCCCGCCCAGAAGTGCCCAGCAACCCGCTGGAGGAGCCGCCCAGAGGTTCCCAGCAGTCCGCTGGATGAGCTGCCTTCCCATACCCTAACATCCTCTCACTGCGGCCAAGATTCCTTTAGCCGTCAGCACCCTGATCGGTCTTGTGAGCCTGCTTGACCGGCAGTGAGAAAATCATTCCTGTGTACATTGCACGCCGTACACATCCCTACTTCCTACCCACCTTCCGTCTGTTACCTTAGGTCGCTTGGTGACAGACTTCCCGCACTTATTTATATATTTATATATCACACTTATATGGTTAGGGCTAGGGTGGTAGGAACACATAGGTACACACTTGTAGGGTCGTTAGGTCACACCGCTAGCTAGGGATACACTCGCACATAGCTAGGGTAACACACCATAAGGGTCCAACTGTAGGCAACTTAGGTAGGGGTTAGGTCTTAGGGTTAAGTGCTACGTAGAGTTAGGCGTGGTAGGTAGTAGAGACGTTTGGTTCTAGTACACCCGTGTACCAGGACACGTAGGGTGAAGTACTGAGGACTAAACGGCCTCTACGGTAGGAGTTAGGTAGGTAATATTCCGTAAAGACGCCTACTCACTACACACCCGTGCGTTCACCAGAGACGTACTGTAGGGTAAAGTGCCGGTGGGTGGGCGCCTTTACATTTGGTCCTTCGAACGTTTTAAAGTGAACCAGTAGGTAGATTTCGCGTTTCCGTTTATCCTTGAAGGACATTTGGTCCTTCGAGCGTTTTAAAGTGAACCAGTAGGTAAAATTCGCGTTTCCGTTTATCCTTGAAGGCCATTTGATCCTTCGAGAATTTTTTTTTTTTGGTAGATTTCGCGCTCCCTATGTCCCGGTAGGAACATTTGACTGACTTAACACTTGACGTATTGCAAGCTAGCGTACCTAACAAAGCGCTAGTGTTGTGGTACGTTCAAGTACTGACTATAAGCACTTAGTTGCCATTCGTACAGAAGCGGTTCGGGTACCGGCTTCCCACAAGCGGGTTCCACCGGCTACTTGAGAAGTCGCAAATTCTGTATCGAGGACAAGATTGCAGCTAAGTGTAAGTTAATTCCCTGATTAGACGGTTAGGATAGTGTAGGGCTAGGGGCAGCAAGAAAGAAGATGGATACCGAAGAAATTAACAAACTTATCAGGAATCAAGAAACGGATTACAATGAAATTAAACAAATATTGACAAACATTAAGAAATATTCAGCAGCAAGAAAAACTGGAAAGTACATAGAAGAAAGGAGGACTCGACTCACAGAAACTTTTACCAGAACAAGTTCCAATCACACGCTACTGAAAGATCTACCAATATTAGGAGATCACAAATACATTACAACAAACTACTATGAATCCATCAAAACTATTTACAACCAAGCAAAACGAGCAACCAAGAAAAATGTGAGACCAGATCACAAGTACTAAGCAAGCTATACATACCAGAAGACATAACAACAATTAATGAAGATGAAAGCAGTAGTTCGTCAAAGGTATTTATACAACTATTTCGTATCTCACAACTTCAGAAAAAGTTAAAAACAGCAACACAAGCTATAACAGAAGACAAACCGTCATGGTACTGGGAAACTCTTATTACAACCTTACAAAAGCAGTGGCAGGAAATCGAAGAAACTCATTTACTCATTTTAATGGAAGATAGCACCTTAGATTACAGCTATTTCCAAAACAACGTGTTCGATACTACACAAACGGAATACGAATTTATCATTGAGTGTCTTCTCACTAAAGTTGGAGAAAAAAAGCACACAACTTATAGTGAACATAAGGTTAAATTACCGAAGATTATAATTCCAACATTCAGTGGTAGCTACGAGTCATGGAGTTCATTTTATGACTTATTTTTAAAAATCATTCACGAAGATAAGTCACTATCAGCCACAGAAAAAATGCAGTACCTAAAGACGCATATAAAAGGTGAAGCCGCTAGACTAATCAGACATCTGTCGGTCTGTGATGCCAATTATGAAACAGCATGGACACTTCTAATAAAACGATATAAAAACGAAAGAGTAATAGTGATGAAGCACATAGATAACATCCTAAATGTCAAGAAAATAACAAGAGCAAATACGATAAGTTTAAAAACACTACACGACACGATAAATGAAAGTTTAGAGGCGTTAAAAAGTCTAAATATTGATACAAAAACCTGGGATCCTATTTTATGTAGAATTTTTAGTAGAGTTTGGGACTCCGACACAGACGAAAAATATGAACAACAACTAGTTGAGCCTAATAAGCCACAAAAATTTCAAGACATGATGGAATTCTTAGAAAAACGATTTAAATGCCTAGAAACTACAAGCTCTAATAAAGAGGAAAGAACTAACAAACTTCGCTATGACACACACGAATACAAAAAGAAGGCAGAAGATAATAACTGTTGGTATTGCCACAACAAAGAACATACGATTTATCAATGCCCTAACTTCAAAGCATTAACAATACAAGACCGGTCTAAAGCTGTAAGAGATAAAGGAATGTGTAAAAATTGCTTAATGCATAACCAAACCCTACAATGTCATAGCAAAAGAAATTGTGGATACTATGGAAAAAAGGGCATCATTCTTACTTACACCAAGAAGTACACAAATCACTCGTCAAAAACACGACAGGTGAGAAACATAATGGAGTAAAAGGTGTTAGTCCATCCACATCAAACCATGTACCAAAAACCAGAACTACTAATTTTCATACAAGTACCAAACCAGAGATAAAAACAACACTACTAGCTACAGCCATAGTGAACGCGGCCGCCATTGATGGTACACCACACTTACTAAGGGTTCTATGCGATCAAGGGTCTGAAGCGTCATTTTGCACTGAGCAAGTAGCCCAACTATTAGCATATCCTCGAAGCAGGGTTCAAATAGAAGTTGCCGGGATTGCTGACGAAAAACCTAAAACAGCGAATCATTCGATAGAAGTGAAGCTGAAACCAAGATTTACCAGTGAATTTAAGCTACCTGTAACGCTTATAATTCTTCCAAAACTAACTAGTGCACTACCAAATACAACTATACCACAACTAGAGGCCAGTTATTTAGAAAATAAACTGATTGCCGATCCAACGTACTACAAAAGGGGACCGATAGATATTATATTGGGAGCTCAAGAGTACAGTAAACTGCTGCTGAACGGATTACAAAAGATCCACGATGGAATTATCGCTCAGGATACAGAATTCGGGTGGATATTTTCTGGAATCAGTAGTAACCAAACTACAAATACTATGAAAATACTTAGTATGACAACTAGAACTAACGATATTGAACAAATAAACAGATTTTGGGAATTAGAAGAAGTCCCAAGACACTACCAATTATCCAATGATGACCAAGCTTGCGAAAACTATTACCACAAAACTACTGTGAGAAATCCAGATGGAACCTACACAGTAAGGATTCCATTTAAAAACCCTGAACTAGAATATGGATACTCACGACAAAAAGCGGTGGCAAGACTGCTACAACTAGAACGAAAATTTAACAAAGATAGAACCTTACAAGTAAGGTACAAAGACTATCTCAATGAATACCTAGAAATGGGTCATATGAGAAAAGTCAACAAACTAGATTACTTTCAAGGAAAATATTATATTCCACATCAACCAGTTATAAAAGAAGATTCATTGACAACCAAACTAAGAGTAGTATTTGATGCATCAAGCAAATCAAGTACTGGGGTAAGCCTGAATGACAATATGCTTACAGGCCCGAGATTACAATCAGACTTGGCAGCAATATTGTTACGGTGGCGAAAACATAAGATAGTATTCATGGCGGATATTGAGAAAATGTATCGCTTTATTAAAGTGAACGAAGAGGACCTATCCTATCAACGTATACTATGGAGAGAGTCACCTAAACACCAAATCGAGGAATACGAGTTAACTACAGTGACATATGGAACTGCGTCAGCACCATATTTAGCTATCAGAACCTTACAACAATTAGCTATTGATGAAGAAACGAAATTCCCAATAGCAAGTCAGGTAACCCGTAAAGATTTTTATGTTGATGATGTACTATCAGGCGGCAATTGTATAGAAACAACGGAAGAGTTACAAAAACAACTAATTCAACTACTAAAGCAAGGTGGTTTTAATCTTAGAAAATGGTCATCTAACAGCGCAAAACTATTAGAAAATATTCCAAAGGAAGAGCAAGAAGAGAAGATGTTGAAAATACCGTTAGATGAAACCAGGAAATCATTGGGAGTGTTATGGTCACCTAAAGACGATAGTTTCTGCTTCCAGATTACAGTAAACAAAAGAGAAAATCCTACAAAACGATTCATTCTATCAGAAATCGCAAAGTTGTTTGATCCATTAGGATGGTTAGCACCAGTTATTATCAACATGAAGCTAATAATACAAGAGTTATGGATAAAGGGTGCAGAATGGGATCAAATAGTAGACGATAAAATCAAGGAAAGGTGGATCACAATTCAAGACCAATTAAAAAGTTTGGAACACGTGACCATACCCAGGTGGTGTCGGTTTACGACAGGATCTAAAATAGAGCTACACGGCTTTAGCGATGCGTCAGAAAAAGCTTTTGGAGCTGTGGTCTACTGTCGTATTCAGACCAAAGAAAATGAGTACGATATTACGATGTTACAAGCTAAATCAAAAGTAGCACCGATAAAACAAAAAACCACATTACCAAAACTAGAACTATGTGCAGCACTATTACTCGCTCAATTAATGGAAAAAGTTATCACTACAATGGAACTCAAAGACGTAGAGATGTACTGTTGGACAGATTCAATGATAACTCTCGGTTGGATCAAAGGAGAAGCTGAGCGATGGAAAACATTTGTAGCTAACAGGGTTTCTGACATACAGAGCTTGGTACCGCAAGCAAAATGGAATCATGTCAACTCATCTCAAAATCCAGCTGACGTTATTTCAAGAGGAATCGAACCAAGCAAACTACAAGATTTTGCATTATGGTGGAACGGCCCGGAATGGCTGAAAACCAATGATACTCTTCCGACAACAAAGACAGTACCAGAAATATGTGAAGAGATCAAACGAAACTTCACAGTAATCACTACTACAATTAAACCACGTTTTGAAATTTGGGACAAATTCTCCAGTTTTCATAAAATGGTACGGGTATTATCATATTGCTTCAGGTTCAAAAACAAAATAAGAAGCAAAGAACCCTTAAGTTATGAGGAAATCCTCATAACAACAAACAAAATTTTATCACAAGTACAACAAGAAGTTTTCCTCAAAGAATACAAATCGATCAAAAAAGGAACTTCACTGGAAAAAGGAAGCAAGTTATCAAGCTTAGATCCATTTATAAGTGAGGAAGATAATTTGCTAAGGATTGGAGGAAGATTACAAAATTCTAATCTACCATATGATCAAAAACATCCAATATTGCTACCACATGACCATCATGTCACACTAACTATCATTCAAGATGCACACTTGAAAACCTTACATGGAGGTAATACTCTAACTTTGGCGTATATACGACAAAAGTATTGGATACTAGGAGGAAAGAGGAAAGTCAAAAGCTGCATATCCAAATGCGTAAAATGTCTTAGATACAAAGCATCCACAACATCACAAAAAATGGGGACGCTACCTAGAGCACGAGTCACAGAGTCGTTTCCATTCAGTCATACAGGCATAGACTACGCAGGTCCAATACAAATCAGAGCAATGAAAGGTAGAGGACACAAGTCATACAAGGGATATATATCCGTCTTTGTATGTATGGCTACAAAAGCAATACACCTAGAGCTAGTAGGTGATTTGTCAACAGAGTCCTTTATTGCAGCGCTGCGTAGATTTACGTCGCGAAGAGGCCCAGTGTCCCACATATACAGTAACAATGCAACCAATTTCGTTGGAGCTGCTAACTTCCTTTACAAAGAAATCCTAGAAATAACTCAGTCAGATGATTTTCAAAATACAATAACATCGTTTGGCACAAAATGGCACTTCATCCCACCATCCGCCCCTCATTTTGGTGGGATTTGGGAAGCAGGAGTGAAATCTATGAAACATCATTTGCGTAGAGTTATAGGAGAACAGACATTAACGTACGAAGAATTGAAAACTTTTCTGCACCAGACAGAAGCGTGTCTAAACTCAAGACCATTGTGCGCACAGAGTGAAAATATAAATGATAACGTAGTACTGACTCCGAGTCATTTTCTAATAGGACGGGAGGCTGTAGGAATACCAGACCCTATGGCAAATATAAATACTGATTTATTGAACAGGTGGAAGCAGATCCAAAAGATGAAAAGAGATTTTTGGAAAAGCTGGACTAAAGATTATTTACATCAACTACAACAGCGATATAAATGGAAAAACAATGAAGACAATCTTACTATCGGAACATTAGTGCTTATAAAGGACGAAAATATAAGTCCAAGCAAATGGCCGCTTGCAAGGGTTAAAGAAATACACTCATGTAACGATGGCTTAACCAGAGTTGTAACATTACAAAAGTCTTCAGGTGCAACTCAAAAACGCGCAATTCATACTCTCATTCCGCTTCCAGTTAACGCGAACGATAGTAAACTCAATTCAACTACCACAGTACAGTCGAACAATATAATAACTATGAGGAGCACGAACAGGAATCGATCACCTAGTAAAAGTTGGCAATTGTTCATGTTCGTGATAATGTGCTTGCAATTAGTAACGAGTGTATCATCAATCTACACATTAAAAAACGTAAAACCAGGTTTCTACGTCGAACAAATCGGAACAGCAAGCATTGACCGAGGAGTATTCAGAATAGAAACCAATTTTGCCAGAGCACAACTAGAACAAGACCTAGTAAAGGTGAAAAAAGCAACTTTAGACTACAAGGAACTTGGCAATAAAGCCATAATATCGATAGGAAAAACTACACATTGCGAACAATTCTATCATTATTTAAAGGAAGAAGAGTCAAAGTTTGAACGTACAAAAGAATATCTTACAGAAGTAAACCAAACTAGGAAAAAGAGAGGAATACTAGGACAATTAATGACGTCAATCTTCGGTGTAAACGACGAAGCATACAGAGATATAGATTCTTTAGAAAAAAACCAACAGAAACTAATTGAAGCTGCTAACCACCAAACTAAATTCATGATATCAACAGTTGCACAAGTTAATGAAACAGAGAATAGATTAACCAAGAAACTAGAAAAATTTAGAACAAAAATAAACCAAATAGTAGATTTCATGCGCGAAACAGATCATTGGTACAAAGGTGTGAGCCAAGATAGTGTTAATTTACAAATAATGGAAACATACCAACTTGCAAATAACTACATTGATGAAATAATTACACACTACGCTGGGCTATTAGACATCTATTTATCGAAAGGAACAGTTTACAATATACTAACACCCAAAAACATCAGTGACATAATATCTTCCTCAAACAAAAAATTACCAAGTAATTTAAGAATAGTTCAACAACAGCTATTAGAAACAAAAATGGCTGAAAATGAGACCCATATACAAGTTTATACATACTTTTCTATACAAGATACAACCAAATATATTCTAATGCACATAACGGCAGTACCAGAAAAAACCAAAGACCAGTTGTTTAAAAGCATAGAAGTTCAAAAGACATTTATCGGATTGGACTATAATAATGAGCATTATTTTGATTTAAGTCATGAAGAATTTACAAGTTGCTTACAAAGATTTAGTAATTTTATTTGTTTTCCTAGTGCGGTGAAGAACATGCAATTAAATGAAAATTGCATTGTTGACAAACTATTTAAAAACCAAACACAAACAAGATGCCAAACTAAAACATTTGACATAACCAACAATTTACTATGGAAACAATTATACATGCAAAATACATGGCTATTTGTAGTCAAAAATCGCATTACGACATCCATTATTTGTGATGGACAGAGGGAAGAAGTAGTACTTAGAGATGTTGGTGTGATAAAAATTTCAGATAATTGTATTATCAAAACACCAAGTAACATCTTAGCTGCCAAAAGATCCATCTCAGTTCAAACAATAGCTTCTTTCTCAAAACAAATAGATTTTGCTATAGACACCTTTAATACGACCAGTTCAATATTCAACATAACTAAAGACGAAGTTGTAGCTAGTTCCAAAGAAATATTGCAATTACAGCATATAGCTAATTCTGAAAAATTACTACAGACTCAATTAGATAACACAGTTTGGACCCAAATCACATCGCACACTTACACAACTAGCGCAGTAACAGCCGGTTTACTGATTACTATCATTACACTAACATTTTGTTATGGTCCACAGATAGTGAGAAGGGTTGGAGCGATCGTCCGGCGCCAGTGTAACCGTAAAGGCCAAGCCAAGGAGCAAAGCTGTCACCTCGCCACGGTCGCAACTGGACTCGAGCCTCAACCGGTCTTCCAGCATTTACCTAGCCATTCCCACCACAAGGACAAGGAACACAACGATAACATCGAACCGAAGTACAGTCAGATACCACCAAGAAAACCACCTAGGGCTACCCACACACCAAAAGATGGCACTGGCGAGCAACCAACTGATGTAATCGAATTATACCAATTAAAATCCTGTCCTGGAGAGGCCCCAGAATGTCCAAACTATTGAACATGTTTTTATACATTTAATTATAACGTAAAACTAGAGTACGTAGGTAGTATTAATTAATTAAAAGAAATAATATGTGTCTGTAGAATCTTAACCTAAACATAATTCTTACTTATAATAATTACCTAGATAAAAACTATATTAATTGTATTGTATAAACTAAAGAAGCAAGCCAAGTCAACGGCAAAACATATGCCGTACTACTTAATAAACGCCGTCATAGCATTTTTTCTACCAACTAATGTAAGTCGAGGGCAAAGATCTTTCTGAGCCAGCAAAATAGTGCAATTCAGCATGTACACCGACGGCACACATGTAAAGATCATCTCATATAAATACTGTAAATTTTGTAAATAAATTAATTGGAACCAAGAACTGAGTCGAGTTTTACTCCTCCTCCACCACACGAAGACCCTGCCCAAGGAGCCACCAAGAAGTTCCCAGCAAGCCGCTGGAAGCGCTGCCAAAAGGAACCCAGCACACGCCGGTGGAGCCGACCAGAGGCTCTCTGCAACCGCTGCCCAGAAGTGCCCTGCAATCCGCTGGAGGAGCCGCCCGCCCAGAAGTGCCCAGCAACCCGCTGGAGGAGCAGCCCTGAAGTACCCAGCTCAACCCGCTGGAGGAGCCGCCCTGAAGTACCCAGCACAACCGCTGGAGGAGCCGCCTGCCCAGAAGTGCCCAGCAACCCGCTGGAGGAGCCGCCCTGAAGTACCCAGCTCAACCCGCTGGAGGAGCCGCCCTGAAGTACCCAGTACAACCGCTGGAGGAGCCGCCCGCCCAGAAGTGCCCAGCAACCCGCTGGAGGAGCCGCCCAGAGGTTCCCAGCAGTCCGCTGGATGAGCTGCCTTCCCATACCCTAACATCCTCTCACTGCGGCCAAGATTCCTTTAGCCGTCAGCACCCTGATCGGTCTTGTGAGCCTGCTTGACCGGCAGTGAGAAAATCATTCCTGTGTACATTGCACGCCGTACACATCCCTACTTCCTACCCACCTTCCGTCTGTTACCTTAGGTCGCTTGGTGACAGACTTCCCGCACTTATTTATATATTTATATATCACACTTATATGGTTAGGGCTAGGGTGGTAGGAACACATAGGTACACACTTGTAGGGTCGTTAGGTCACACCGCTAGCTAGGGATACACTCGCACATAGCTAGGGTAACACACCATAAGGGTCCAACTGTAGGCAACTTAGGTAGGGGTTAGGTCTTAGGGTTAAGTGCTACGTAGAGTTAGGCGTGGTAGGTAGTAGAGACGTTTGGTTCTAGTACACCCGTGTACCAGGACACGTAGGGTGAAGTACTGAGGACTAAACGGCCTCTACGGTAGGAGTTAGGTAGGTAATATTCCGTAAAGACGCCTACTCACTACACACCCGTGCGTTCACCAGAGACGTACTGTAGGGTAGAGTGCCGGTGGGTGGGCGCCTTTACAATTGTTATAGTTACATACTTCGCTATAATTTTCCTGTAAAATATCTTTCTACAATATATAAAATAATCAGGTTTATCCCTTCGCAAACTTCCGAGTTAAGGGTGGGGGGATGGTAATTTTTTTGACGTTTTTTATAATTAATCAAAAACTGTGTATGATATAAATAAATAAAAACTGTTTCTTGCAGTACACATCCAAGCCCTTTGATATGATACCCCACTCGACCTGTTGGTCCCAGTTTGAAATTTTGATTTTATTTTTAATTTTGGATAGAAAACAATTTTTTTTGTACTATCTTATTCAGTTAGTGGATTTTAAATCTATATTAAATTTCAAGTTAATAGCCTATGTAGTTCCTGAAATAATCAGGTGTAACAGACGGACGGACGGACAAAGCGGCACCATAAGGGTTCGTTTCACTGTCTCGGTAACGTCACACTAAAAAAGATATTAAAAAAAACACATCCTGTCTATTTTTATTCAGGTACAAATCAAATGTTTAATTAATGGAAATGTTAAATGGAACGATTTATATACGTAATATAAAATCATAATTCATCAATGTAGGTACCTACTAACCATCCGTTTTTTGCCATTGTACTTAGTAGGTACTTACTTACCGAATTATTAATTGGTTATTCAATGATAATCTGGTTACGGCAGCTGAGTGGGTAAGTCCTCTTGTAACCCGTCTTAGTCCCTTGGGTCACAGGGGGTCTTACTGACATCTTCAACTCTGAATTGGAGCAGGGTTCAAGAGGATCGGAAGACCTTTCGTAACTACCTAAAAGGCTCAAGAGTTTGCTGTGGGATAAAAGAAAACCAAGATTAAATGGCAAAAGTAAAAGTACCAACCCATCACATAAAAGAAAAATAAAAGCAAAATAATATTTTCCATTATAAATGTAGCCCCATAAACTCCATTGACATTCTTGTAAGACCTCCCTAAAGCAAGGTGGTAACTTACCTTCTTTAATAAATGTGGGTGGCAAAGCGGCTTATGTTCAATTGGTCCATAAAAAAAAATATTCCAAGAAAAACGTTTTATTGATTTTGATATTAGGAACCATTTATCTAATTGATTATGTTGCAGCCGTATAAAGTACTAAGGTTTTTTAATAGGGCTTTAAGGGTAATTGGTTCTGCCAACTTCTGAACAGTTAAACACTTGCACGTTGATTTTGGGCCTCGGGCATGACGCTCCGCGCCGAGCTGGTCCTGCCGATGCGCCCCGTTGCGTTTTCACTACTCGAAGCGTTATACACTGCTCGCCTTCTTCTCCGGGACCGGGTGTACTCGCGTCGGGAGCGCAGGCCTCGCGCACCCTTGCTATCTCCTCCGACCACCAGTACCCCGCCCGGCGCTTGGATGACTTGGCCCGGGGCACGGAGGCGTCGCATACACGTTGACTGCTGGCCTCGGAAATGACGCTACGCACATTGACCGAGGAGAACGTCTACCTTTTTACCTGTCATGGTTGACTGGCAGAAAATGCTTTCTAGCATTAAGTACTGCATTTGTACCTTTAATTTTCGTAAAGTGCAATAAAGAATTAAATAAATAATTAACGTCCTGCAGCTGGTACAGTAGGATTATTCAACACTCAAAGCGTTAATAGAGGGCGAGAAAAATGAAACGAAGTTGGTAGTTCCTCTAAAAGTTGCTCATGGTTTTATTCAGGCGCAATTCAATTGAGACGGGTCAGAGGATACGAGTTATATGTGACTGCAAAAGATAGATTAGATTTTTCTATTTGAGAATCTAGATAATGGTAGAGTCAGTACTCTTATCCGCTTTTACTAGCTTCTGCTTGCTGCTTTATGCTCGTGGTACCTAACTACCTACCCGGACAAAAGTCCTTTATTCTTACCGTCCTATTCATAACAGTACCATAAAGATAGCTAAAATAGCGTTAATATATCATGTCACCTCTTTTTAATAACAATCAAGAAGCGCTCGTGGTGTCGTTTACTTCGTTGTTCTTAGCAGATCACCTCCGATCATTACTTGGATGGGGGACCGTTTAGTGTCATTCAGATTTGAGCTCTTCCGTGCTTCGGAAGGCATGTTGCTCCCGGCTTTTCAGTCGTTAAGCCATGTCGGAGGCATTCGGATGGCCTAAAAACTCCGACACCAGAGTTGATCACTTGCTCATACGAAGAAGAAGAAGATTTACAATTAAATGACAAGGACAAGATAAGTTTATCGAGCATTATGAAATTACATTTGGTTATGATTAGGGGGGAGTCTATATAGAACTAAGTACATAGTTACATGTATACAAAATATCAGTTCATAGCCTTCAGTAGGTTTTGTAATAAAAAATTTATCATGTAGGAACATATTATTATATTTATTAGTAGGTAATGTACGTATTTTTGTGTTCTATAGATCCTATTGAATAAAAATAGCTTTTTCATTACATTTCGAAGAATAAAGAATATACAACTCTCCGTATACAAACAGACATACAGGCAATAATGAAGAAGCATCACAGTACTTACGTAAGGTACCTTGGCGGTTCTGTGAAGATTTGTATTTAGATAGTGGAAGAGATTATAAACCAACTCTTTAGCTAGGGAAATCTAGCTTTTGATTTGTTGTAAGAACAGGGGTGTCAATAATCAATAATCAATAATCAATAATCATTTATTTCGTACATTACAAGAATTACACGTCATTTCTATATTTTAACAAATAATATTAACATAAATAAAAACAATAACATAATATAAATTTTAACATAAAATTTTAAATTATGTTTATATAATAGTTTAAAAAAAGAAATAGAATCAATTAATTACTCACTTTTACATGCTAAGAACTCGTCGTAGCTGTAAAAGCTGCTGTCAATAAGCCAGTGCTTTAGCTTACATTTGAAAGATGTCAGGCTCGTTGCCTCCGTCACATTTTTAGGAAGACTATTGTACACTGTCGGTCCCATTATGCGCGTTAACTTCCCAGACTTCGCGAGAGTACGAGGCAGGGTTGTGAGTTTGTCCGCTCGGCGAGTATTAAACGCGTGAATGTCGCTATTTTTAGTGAACAGCTTCAAATTACTCCTTACGAAAACGGCTACCTGGAATATTACCATGCCTGGAAGGGTGAGTATTTCCAGCTCTTTAAAGTGCGGTTTTGCAGAGACGTCCTGTGGAACCTTCACTATTGCACGTATGGCACGCTTCTGCATGCGGAAGGCGCGCTGCCAGTCGGCCGCACGCCCCCACAGTTCAGCTCCGTACTGCAATAGTGAATGGACAGTCGCAAAGTAACAAGAGCGTACCACGTGTGTTGGCATAACCCTTGAAAGCCGGCTGAGCGCGTAGCACGCACCACCAAGCTTACCACACAGCTTATCAATATGGGACTCCCACGTGAAACTCCTGTCAAGTTCAAATCCCAAAAAGGTGATTTTAGGTACCTGTTGAATGAGTGTCCCACCAGCGATTACCGATAGATCTCTAGGAAGGCGCCCAGACAGGCAGACATGCATAAAATGCGTCTTCGAGGTGTTTAATACAAGCCCGTTTACTTCGAACCACTGGGCGAGCCTGGACGCGGTGAGGTTCAGATTCAGCTCCAGGGAGTCTATTGTTGCACCAGAGACGACGGCGACTACATCATCTGCGTACATAAATACCTCCGCAGTGCTCACAGCCTTCGGAAGGTCGTTAAGTAGCATGGAAAATAAAAATATTGGAGACTGCAGATCCTTGTGCTACCCCCATTGTCGTTGTGAGAGGACAGGATTTGATATTCCCATTCTCTCCTACAACTACCTGCGACCTAGACCTTAGCATGCTAGATAGTAGTGTGAGCGCAGTACCTCGCACTCCATAGTGTTCCAGTTTGGCCGCGAGCACCGAGTGGTCGGCCACATCAAACGCCTTTGAGAGGTCACAGCAGATAAGAGCTACGTGTTGCTTCCTCTCTCTGGCCTCGAAGACGCTGTGAATAACTTCCCGCGACAACGACGTGGTCGATCGGCCCTCACGATAAGCGTACTGCCTGTCCGATAGTGCTTCAGTTTCAACTAGGTAAGCAGTTAGCCGCGAGCTTAAACCGTTCTCCATTACCTTGGCTATCGCAGGGATTATGGACACTGGTCTGTACGAGTCCATGTTATTCCGACTACCCTTTCCCTTAAATATCGGTGAAACTTTGCTTAATTTAAGGCACGATGGGAATTCACCAGCGCGCAGGCACTCGTTATATAGGCCAGCCAAAACTGGCGCTAGTGAGTCGGCCACCATAGTCATCAGTTTCATAGAAATGCCATAAGCGTCTTTTGAGGGCTTTGGTGGTATCCGTTTCATAATAATATGATGTACCTCACCTGCTGTAAACGGTACAAACCGTAGCGAGCGGTCTGCGGGGGGACGCGCCGACTGTAATGCAGCCAGAACTCTAGGCAGATCGGCCACGGGTGCTCCGCACGCCGAGGCCGCGCCTATAAACCTCGCATTTATCTCATCCACAGCCTGCTGCTTCGACTGAAATTTTTGACCGTTAGAATGAATGATAGTATCCGTAAAATCAATATTACTCACATTGTATTTTCCCCTCTCAGAATTTACTACCCGCCACATCGATTTACATTTATTTTTACTTTTTAATATTATATTTGAATAGAATTCATGCTTTCTTCGTCCAATTAAGTCATCATATTTATCATTTAAGTCATTTAATAGTATTTGTACAGACTCGTTTTTATTAAATTTATTGCAAATGTCAATTAAATCAAATAATAATACTCTAAATTCACTAATTTCATTTGTAACCCACGATGGGGTAGTCAAGTAATTTGCTTTCTTTAATGGAAAACAGATGTCATGTTGATTTATAATTATGTTAACAATAGACATTGCAAAAGATTCCATTGATTGCCTGCGACTTTTTATCATCTCCCAGTCTATACTCAATAGAGATGAGACGAAGTTATTTCGGTTAATGGATGAAAAATTTCTAATCAATTTTGTCTCTTTATTTGACTTACTTTTGTCACAATAAATCTTAGCGCGCACTGCTAAGTGATCGCTAAGGTTAGTGGTCACCGGAGACGTTACCACTATGTTCGGTGGTAAGTTGGTGTATAGGTGATCGAGGCAAGTTGATGTACCTGATTGTGTTACTCGAGTCGGGAAATCAACGGCATTGGACATACCATGGGACGTCAGTATATCAGCCAATCGTTTTCTCGCACAGCTAAATTGGTCCAAATAATTTATATTAAAGTCTCCTACTATGATACAGTCAATGGCTAAAGCACTGACCTTTACCAACAAACCTTCCAAGTGAGGAAGGAATTCATTATCACTAACAAGATTTGTTCTATAAATACAAATTATTGTTAAATTAAAATCTACCAGATCAATAGCACTAATCTCGCAGTACTGTTCCACTGAGAGCTTGCATAAATCAGTATTTTCAGTACATTTTATAAAATCTTTTACGAACAGACACGACCCGCCGTGAGAAATGTTTTGCCTACAAAAGTAAGAAGCTAATTTATAACCGGCTAAAGTCACACATTTAATTTTTGCAACACTAAGCCAGTGTTCAGTCAATGCAATCACTTCGCACGCTAATGAACTCGACAATAACACTTCCAATTTCTGAGTCTTTTTGTCAATGGATGCTATGTTTTGTAGACATACCGTTATTCCTAAATCATTCATTACGCATACTTTATGAGGCGCCGTCCCTGCGCAGGCGCTCGGCGTGACTGACGGCAGCGCAGCTCGAAGCGGTGGCCGCAGCTCCCGTGGACAGATCCCCCCGCGGGACGCGGGGGCGAACGAGAAACCAGTCCGATAGCTTCACTCCTGGTGGCCACGAAGTCGGCGAGCTGAGTCTGTCGTATAGACTCTCGGGGAACCCAATAACGAACGAAGCATGTTTGTCAGTTTTTATTGTTCTCTTATGAACTGAATAATATTCGCAGGTTTCAATCGAGTTTATATACTTTAGAACGCTTTCTTCGGTGGTTTCTGGTTTTAAGGACCAAGCCTGTAGGTACCTTACTCGTTCTACAGTCTGCAAATCAGCATTTTGATTGCCAGTCCCGGTCACAATCTTGCGCTTTTTTGTAGTGCGTTTGTTAGTGACAACTTTCCATTCATCAGGGTCATTTCCATTTTTCTCGACTGGCTTGTCGATCGTTGTATTATCACAAATTTTTGGCACTGGTTTAGTGGCCACACATAGTACCTCTTTCTGCACATTACGTGTTACGTCAGAATGGGTTGTTGATGTGCGCTTACTGTCACAGATTTTAGCAGCCTTTGCAGCAGCAGCCTTTACTCTGGCTTGTCTCACAGGTCTTTCCTGGGTCGCTGAAGTAGCTGGTGCGTCTTCTTTAGTCAGCTGAGTTTTCGAGGTACCCGCAACAACAGATTTGAGTTTTATGATGGACTCACTTTGAGTCGTAATTATTGCATTTTGCTCCAATAATTTGCACTCTAAATCACTTATTCTTTTTGTAAGGTCTGCTACGTACTTTTGTAGCTCGCGCACTGCAGTTTCCATGGCTTTTTGAGCCATTTTCGAATTTTAATGAACCGTAAACTACGGGACCGTTGTTGTGTATCGAAGTCTCGACTACCCACTGTATCTTAGCCCAGCTTCATCTTAGTTTTATAATTAATTATTATACTTCTTATGATAATGGGCAGTATTACTCTGCCTCATGCGTAGTAATTATATAGTTAAAAACCTTAATTCGTGATCACTATAAAAACATTTAAAAAAATATAAGTCAAGCAGAGTTTCTTGAAAATTCTTCTCTGTTTGGTCGCCTTACGAATTGGTGTAAATTTAAATTAAAAAAAAAAGTTTTAAAGTGTACATCATCATCATCATCATCATCAATCTAGAGCAGTCCACTGCTGGACCTAGGCCTCCTCTAATGAGTGCCATTGCGCCCTGTTCTGAGCTCGACGCATCCGGCCGGAGGGCGTCCTACACTACGTTTGCCGAGCCGCGGTCTCCAAAGTGTACTATAAGTGCTTATTGAATAAATTTTGATTTTGATTAATTAATTTTACATTGACTTCAATGGGTGGGTTCTCTCCGCTCCCACTGAAAATAGGTAACTAGCTAATTTATAAAAAGTGAAAACCGCATTTTTTTCATCTAGGTTTTCCTGTAACAATGTCAACCACCCATCTGGTTGTTGGCTTCCCAAGCTTTTGCGTCTTCGCTAAGGCCTCACAACACCTTGTGCTCAATTCCACTTGATTTTTTAGGCCACCTTCGGATTTCCTTAGAAATGTAAAAAAACAAATTCCTGGGGCCTAATTCTGTCGATACGATTTATGAGATTCTATTAGATATTTATCGCGAGAACTGCCAATTTTCATTCGTTTTTCCAGTTTCCGCGATATATATCTAATAGAATCAAATATATCGAATCGTCAGAATCAGGCCCCTGGTTCTTGTGTTTACTCGAAGATAGGCGGGCAATCGCGAACATCTAATAGGGTAGGTATTTGCGACTGAGTTTTAGGAGTGTTGAAACCCTAGCTGCAGAAGGCATATCTATCTCGTCACAAGGGATGTGCTTCTCAGATAGTTCATTGTTACCCACGGTTTTCATTACAGAGACGGAGAAAATAACTTTCCTCTACAAAAGTATACCTACCAATCGCAAACATTTCCATTATGCGGTGTTTTCTACCTTGGTCTGTAAGAGGAACTCAAAAACCTTAGCAGAATGCAGATACAGAGAAACTGTTATAGGAACCATTTGCTCATCTATTGATGATTATTTTGGTATACCTACCTAGTAAAATTTTTGGTTTTGCGTGAGTTTTACTTATAAAACAATAATTAAGTTGCCAGGTTTTTCACATACAACATCAAATCGTTCCATATGTATGTTTAATTTTTGAATAAATCGTTACAGCAAAAGTTGGTGAAATTCAATTTTAACTTTTCTATACATTTCGAACTAAGTAGGTATCTGAATACATTAAATTGCTTCAATAACGTTCAAAATGGTTTCCATTTTGCTTTATCTAGGGTTGGTGCATGTTTTAAAAGTCAACAACGCCAAAACTGGAATCATAATAAATAGGTAGGTAAGATTTTACCATTATTTTTGCCACCCATAATAGCTCGCTTGTAATGTCTTTTTTTTATGTTGTAACCCATAGAATGACTACTAGTACTTACGTACAACTCCTTGGTTGTAACTACTTATATTAGTATGTTAGTAGTGTAATGTAGGTACTAAGTTATTCATAACTAGGTTAGAGACGGTGCGAAACGAGCGAACGTGAGTACCTACCAACACCAACCCAGGTTTATACCTAAGTACAAAAAAGTGTTAATGTAAATAAAACACTTTTGTTCTGAATACATGTAGTAATGTATGTGACGACCTCTGTGGCGCAGCTGGCAAATGTCTGCCTGAGACAAAGAAGGTTGCGGGTTCGATTCATGCCGTGAGACAGAGGTTTGTATTCTGCATATATTTTTCTCGGGTCTGGGTGTTTTCTATGTAGCATATGTTCAAGTATTACAATATTATTATAAATAAATTATCTATCAATCTATCTTATACCCACGTTGTATGGTGTGCAATAAAGTTATATCAACATAAGTAGGTATCTATTTATTTATGAAAAAATCGTTTTGTGAAATGAAATAGTAGATTGTTTTACAAGGGACTAAACCATCCCATTATATACGAGGTTGTTATACTCCCGAGCGTAGCGAGGGAGGATGACAAGACCGAGTTATAATGGGTGGTTTTGGATTATTTGGGGCATCAATATGCCCCAAATAAATATGGGGCATCAATATGCCCCAAATAAATATGATGTACATAGAAAGACTTTTTATGACATTTATTTTAATCCACCTGCAGCGTCTCAATGCCAGGCAAAGATCTTCCCCAAAGTCCGCCAACCATCTCTATCCCTTGAGATATTCCACCATCCTCTCTCGAAGGCTTCGGGTTCGTCCCGTCAACGCTTTTATTTATTTATTTTACTTAAATTAACTGGGTTTAACCAATTACATTAATTAAATATCTATACAAAATACTTACCTAACTGCTTACCTTAACATAGGTACTATTCATTATTTAATTCTTCTCATCTAGACTATTTGATAGAGATTTGGGGTTCAGCGCTCAAAACACACTTAAAAAAAATGCAGACAGTACAGAATAAATTAATAAAACTGCTATTTAAATATGGCTTTTCGACGGAAACAAATAAAATTTACAGGGAAACCAAAATATTAAATTTAAAACAAAACTACTTTTATAATACATGTATACTTGTACGAAAAATAGTAAACAAGGATATACATTGCCATATTACTTTTACAAAAAGAGCACAAATACAAAAGAAAATGACAAGACAGGCTAACAATTTAATTCTACGAACTCCTAGAACGAACTACGGCAAAAACAACATAATGTATGAAGGAGCGCGCCTTTATAATAAACTGCCTAACGATGTTAAGGATTGCAAATCAATGCCTATTTTTTAAAAAGCTCTTCGGCACTATATTTATACAACTACATCCCTGCAAAACGAATGATATTAATGAAGTACCTCTAAACGTTTTTTTTTTGTTGTGTGATCTGATTATCTAATTACAATTTTAATTAAATCCGAAACTTAAATGAAATGTAATAAATTGCCTTGCTTCTTGCTTCTTGCTTGCTTCTAAGAAATAATAATTATATATCTATATTTTAATGAATATAAATTAATTTATTATTTCATTAGAAATTAAAATCAATTAACAAAAAATACATTATAAATAATTATTATCTATACTGTCTGTTAAAACTATTTCATGTACCTACCAAATAATAACTCAGTAAATAAAAACTTTAATTTAAAAATATGCTTTACTTTATCTTGGGAAAAATTAAATAAAAAAGCGAATAAAAAAAAAATTAAGAACTTATACTAGTGTAACAACCCTACCCTAACCTCTAGATAGACTAAGTCTAAACCTAAGTAGAACCTAACTCTACACTTGGCCATCCTAATGTGATCGTCTAGATTTAAAATAATTCCTACATTGAGTGAAGTTGGGATAGTGAATGAAATACTATTTACTCATAATAATGAAATATTTAATGAACAAATAAAGTTTAAAACTGAAAAACATGTATCTAAAATTATTATGTTAACTTTACGATAAGGAATCTAAAATAACAAAATACTTATCAAAACTAGACAAGGCTGCTTTACGATTAATTTTAGTATATCTATTGAAAGTATCGCCGGATGACAACCAAGAGAATAATAAAATTAAAACTGATTTAGTCTAAGCTTAAACTAAAAGAAGTCTCTGGGGATCTGAAAAGATAACAAATAACTTGCATTAGTTTATTTTAAAATTGTGAGTTTTCTTATGCAAAATGACGGCGAAGGAAAACATATTCGAATGTTAAATTATAATAAAGTTAAGAAACATGCAAGTCATTTAAGTCTATAACGTCGGTCTATTCTGAGAGTAAGTCGTTAATTATTAATAATTGAGTAAGAGGAGAAAATCAACAAAGTCGAGAGCAAAACAAGTTATTGAAGGATAAGAAATATACTAAAATTTACATGAGGTTATCTACGGGGAAAACAAATGGAAAACGTGAAATTTTTATGGTAATGTGCCTCTACCCCACACACCTTAGATGCCAATCTAAGACATGTCTTAGATTGATTTAGAAGCCGTGTGCCTAGTGCCTTTCGATTAATTGTTTAATTAACCGGGTTTTCACCAGTGACAAACCATGTGCAAGCCATAATTTGTTCTGATTTAGGGATGAGGTATAGCCTAGGATTTGACCCCACCTGTTTTCTAAGCCTGGGTCTAAGCTTATGCTAGTGGGAGCTAGCGGATAAAGGAAAGGAAGGAAAGGAAAGGAAAGGCGCCTTTTATTCCCAATTAATTCCCAAATATGATTGAATATCCTATTGATTTCAAACATATTTCTAACACTGATTTATTTAACCCATGGTAAGACTCAGATATATTTATCTGAGTACTACAATGGGTATAAGTAAATCACTAGCTAAACTATCCCCATTTATTCTAAACTAGCTAAAGATCAAGTAGATCTTCACACAGCCAGGCATGTATGATGATCAATACTACCTTAGCAATATTCCACAACCTAATTATGCATCTAAAGGTGTGAACATCCAGGGTTTCCACACTGACGGGCTGTAAACAACCACTTTTTCAGCCAGGGTCCACCACGTAGTTGGAGTCATCCCTTTAAACTCAGAACCGGTTATAAAAGATTGTTAAGATAAACCTACTTTATGTTTTGCATATCAAGGTACAACAATCGGCCAATCAAATAATTTCATAGTCGACAATTGTCTCTTTATATAAGAAACATATTCAATAATAAAACAGTAGTAGAAAGGCGAATGAATAAATAAAATCCTAATATATAAATCTTTCGTAGAATCTGGTTTGTAAGTTAAAATGTTTAGGCTATAAGGAAGGATTTGAAGGCTATTATATATAAATTATATATTAATATAAATATATTTCATATAAATTAGGTCTCAGTAACTGTCATCTCAAGTCAGTCGAACTAGTTCTCTGCTCTGCAACCCTGTAGAGGTTAATAAAATACCATGCCTAGTAGTATTAATTCACTCCCGATCAGCATCCCGCTCACCTCAGCCTATTCAGGAATCTTACAATACCATGCACATGTCAATAATCAACAATGCCATACTCAATTAAAATACCTGCTGTAAGGAAGGGATTCATTATTTATCTTAAACAACGGCAGCTACCTATTTTCTTTATCTATTTGCTTACTTCTTAACTATAAACCCTAAACTCTCCTAAAAGACTAGCCCTTATCTATAGTGAGATGGTGCGGATATTTGCCCTAGCAAATACTAAAATAAGCTCTATCTCTAAATACGTTACCAGATGATCACTGACTTTAATATAAATTAGGTCTTAACTCACGACCTACAATTAATACAAACACAGACTCTATTTACTGTAAAACAAGGTAACTGACTCTAAAATATTATAATATCTCACGGTCAATAAATCTACCAGAACTCCCCCTGTCCTCGATCTGTCGATCCCTACGTCCCAATCTCCAATCTCGATCTCCCCGAATTCCCGCTTGTGGTCCCTTTTACGCGTCGAAATCCCTACTACTTTTGGAGGCGTGGATAGTTAACACCTCTTTCAGACAAATACTATAGTAATCGCCAATCAAACTTAACTTCTTTGGTTTTAAGAAAAAAGTAAGGAGTGGCCACATCTATCCAGACTTATAAAAAAAAAACCCGGAACCACACATGCGAAGTGCTGGCGCCTTTGCAACTCTTGACTTTTAGTTTATGTGACAGTTTCAAATAAATACGCTAAAATTATGACCTCTTGAAAATCCATTAGTGGTGTCAAAATTCGTATGTTGATTTAGGTTTTCAATGAGAGCAAAAACTTATCAAGACCCTTTTGAAACCCAACTTAAAATAGTTTCCCATGAGAATTTTAAAGATAGAAACCAAAATTATAATTCTGAATAAAATAATGTATGTGTAAAATCAAGAATCGTTACACTAGGCATAACTCCGGTTTTGATACGCTGCAAATGGTGTAAGCCGCCCCATACCGCGAGCCAAACGAGTTGCGACTGCCTGCCTACTTCTTTTCAACTACCCGCAATGAACTTTATGGTAATATTGCTCTTAGTGTTTATAATGTTATCTATATTCTAATATTACGTAAGTACATAATGCCTGCATGTTAATGCTCACTGTAATTTATTTTGTAAATTACTCATCTGAGTAGTCAATAATGTTTCTCAGTAAGTGATTAGTTTATAATCTTATGAGAAATAAATAATCTTTAACCGTAACCGTAACCGTTATTCATTATAAACGATTACCTACATTATGTAGCATACCTATAGCGTAACATAAACGCTTTTACAGATATGTTTAGGTCTAGTAGTTCCACCTACGTGGTTTTCCTCTTTCCATTGATTTGAAATAAAACTGTAAGTAGGTCTGTGTTATATACAGATAAGAGGATAATGGGCGCAGAAGTTAAGTGTATGATCCCTGAAGCGCTATTCAAAGGCGCCGATCAAGATTGTAAACAAACTTTGAAGATGGCTAGGTTCAATACACGTATTTCGAAAGGCTCGTTTGTTTGTACAACTGATAGCTCATGAAAGTTTATTGCCACAAATTAATAAAACATTTTGTTTTTCTTCACTTTCATTGTGAAAAAGAAACTAGTTCTACCTGAGTACAATGTAATTCATTGGTAGATTCAATCAACATTGAACAAGGAAAATATCTCAGTGCGATTTAAAACCGTTTATATAATAAAACCGGCATGTTATTCTGAATTTTACACGGATCTATATGTAATTCGTAAGCAGAGATAGATGTTTCGTAAAGGTACCCAATACCAATTAGAACTTATTCAGTGGCACAGGCTTTGCGATCATAATGGCAGAGCTTAATTTTTACATTTTCTTGTCCCTGTTCACACGTGGAGTGATTTACTACTTTATATCTTCATAGCTGGTTCTTAAAATAAATTAAAGTGTATCATCTAATATCGATTAATTTTGTAAGTGTTAAATACAAAGTTTCCTTTTAGAAAAGTTAACTGTCTAATTTTAGACTGACGGATGCCTACTAACGAATGTTTTACCTACTTGACAACTGCATACTTGCGACTTTGGACGTATCAATAGTAAAATGACGTTTCTTGATGTATTTTTTTGTGCGTCAGTTTTAGTAGTGGTGTTGGTGGAAAGCGCGCGCGGCGGGGCGGGGCCGCGTGATGCGCACGCGCGCCGCCCGCCCCGGCTGCCATGCAGCGCCTGCGGACAACCTTCAGACGCAGCCGCACACCCACACCTCAAGACATGAAGACGCAGAGCAGCCTTGAAGTACCTAAACAGGTGAATTTACACGTATAAATTCCCACCAATTCTTATGGGAATTGAGTGAGGTTAAACACGTTAAAAACAATTAGTTACATAACCATTGATAATTGCACAAATTATTCCTCTTGTTTTTTTTACATATTTAATATTATAGTACATGTTTTTGAATAACAACTATAACTTCTCCATGTATTGTGTAAGGTCCGGTCGGCGTCGTTCGATGAGATCCAATTGGAGGCGGCGCGCGGCGCCGGCGCAAGCTCTCTGCTATCCGTGCCGCAGCCTAGCGCCCGCAGCCGATCCTTTGACTCGGCTGGATCGGACGAATCGGGCACTCATCTTGAGGTATCTACTTCTTAATTACAAGTAGGGCTTTAAAAAAACCGACTTCAAATAAATCACTTCGTACTTCTTGCCCTAAAGAATTTTGAAAATCGGTTCACAATTGACGGTGACATTGGTGATCATAGGGCGAAAATTACAAGTGAGGATGAGGTTTTTTGAGTTTTCCGGGAAAAGTTCCAATCCCTCAGGAATAAAATCATAAGTCGTAATTTAGTCCAAGGATTATACTTACCTACTTAGTCGGTAGGTACTCAGTACATAACAAAATATATATAACATATAATTAAAGCAAGCATTCCACGTTATTAGGTTGTAAGTGCACCGCCACCGCAGGCAAACTCTGTAATGTCAGGACAATAGAAAACTGTTTTAGCATTAAAATCAGTATCAGAATTACTAACAGTCATTTATTCATTATGGACAGGTATGGAAGGACATGTCAATTAATCATTCTTATAAGTATATGGTCATAAACCCACAATAAACCTAACTTAGTAGGTTCCACTGAGTAGAAAGTTTGCTTGATAAGCCAAGTTTGGTGCATATGAGAGTCTTTCGTTATATAGATAGATGAATTCTTTATTGTACATCAGAATAAATTAACAGATTACAGGAAAAATTACATAAAAAGGTACAATGGGCGGACTTATCTTTAAAAGCATTCTATTCCAGACAACCTTTTAATGGACAGGATATCACGATAAACAAAAGACAGCTGTGTACATACGAGGGTAGCTACAATATCATATACCTAACTAACTGCGAAATATATTAGATAACTTATAAAATATATCTACTACATAAAATATTTAAATAATAAAAATTAAACTATTGACCACATATTATTAATACGTAAACTGTATAAATACCTATTTGCAAAATATAACATTTCATGTATCCCTTAGCGATAAAACCTAGCAGTCTAGAGAATGGAAATGCTTAAATACTTACTTTATGCTTAAAAAAGAGCAGGGATTTAGATGATTTTATAGAAAGGGTAAGGATATAGATTAGGTACCTACTTATAGCTGGACATATGCTGATAAACCGTCTTTTTCCACTAGTTTAACAGTAACACCGGCCATATTTTAGAACTAAGTCAGTTTACGTTTTGTCAAGATCGTGTTCTCACTAGGCATATATTAAGAAAGTAGACTGATAAGATAGTTTACTGGTTGTTCGACTACTCGATTGAATATTACCTATTGAAGTTGAATAACTGATTTACAGACATTTGTTTATCAACATCGTCTAGTTTTATAATTTTAAAATTCATTGACTTTTCATAAGACTGTATAACCAGCGTTTATTGACTAGTGGAAACACACGGGCTTACCTATATCATCATCATAAACATATAGCAGTCCACTGCTGGATATGGGCCTTTCTTATACTTACTTTTCAAAATTATATGACGTTAGACGGGTACCGGGCGGTACCTAACAACTGTAACTGTAACGTAAGCTTTTAAGGGTCAGAGGGTACATTATCAGTCATAGTTATATCTATCAATGAAACAGCTCAAGGCGTTAAAGGTTTCAAATATTTTACCAGCTAAATCACAACCTTCTTAGGTTTTACATCATCTTTAAACTCAAACGTCTTAACAGACCTTGGGTCGCAGCAAAATCTTGTTTACCAGCATTTTATAGTGGCTTTTACCCTGTGGAGACGATCAAGAACACTTAAACCTGTTGAACGTTTGAGCTTAAGGTTCTAATAGAATACCGTTCGTACTTACGAGTTGGTATTTACCGTTTCCATTGTGTTTGTCTCTTCGGTATGTAAAAAAAATGCACTGTTGGTTCATACAAGTTCTTGTTGGTATCGTAATTTAGCAGCGTATGAACCAATGTTATAAGACTAATTAAATATTTTATAGGTATTACTTATTTATTATTATATAACTATTAAATCAGCCGGTTTAGTTACGTTAATGATTTTGTAAATGTTTGACAGGTTCCGCGCCTTTGGTCTCGACGTCGATCAAGCAAAGGCACACCGCCACCATGCGTTCATTGCCGACACATGGATACTTGGATCGCACAACAAAGCAAAGAACAGACCACACCAGATCGAGTTTTCGTCAGTTCTTCGGCTGAGGATGATGATGATGACGATGAAAGTGATGTGGAATCTCCGCAAATCCTGCTGGCGCCATCGCCACCTCCGATTCAGACCTTCATACTCCCGTCGATATCGTCACCCCCACCGCTGCTCGGGGCACCTTCCTTCGAGCTACAACCTCCCACGGACGAACCATTGCTGCCGCCACAGCGACGGCGTTCCATCTCTCGCCAGGAAGCGTTCTTCGTAGAACCAACCGGCAGTTCACTCGAGAACGTACGTGCATCTGAAGGAGGCTCGGCCCCACCGCCTGGAAACGACCTTGTTCATGACATTTATCTCGCAGTGCCTGAACTGAAACGTGACCGTGCCGCGTCAGTTGACTCTTGCTTCTCGAAAGTTTCCGGTTCTAGAGCTGAAGAACTAAATGGAGCCCAGAATTTGCTTACGGTCCCGGGGTCAAGCCACCGGTCGCGATCGGTGGATATCGTGCTGCCCACTGCCGAACAGTCGCGGTACAAGGCGCTTGCATTGACTTCGGCGCAACCTCCACCGGTTCAGCAGCAACTTGAGGAGAAACCACCGCAATCAGCAACTGTAGTAGGTGACTCCAGGTCAGTTCTTAGCGCTAAGAATACATGCATGCTTTTTATTTTTTGTTTTATTTTTTCAAAGATTGATCCTACCTAGCCTTGTCATAACTATTTGATAGATATTTTATTTAATTTTATTGATCGATTTTTTATTCGTTATCTCTATGAACCTCCATGAACTATGCGCCGTTACAAGTTTTGGGGTGATGTATATAAAAGGTTTGGTGCGTCCATCTGTCACGGCCGATTATTTCAGCAATCGCCTCTATCATCGGATGTCGTAGGCTATTGACTTGAAATATGGTGCTATTCAATATGTACGTACTTGTTATCTATTATAGGAGATGAAAAAACTTGAGAGGTGTCAAGGGACACCCGGATGGAACGAAGTAGCTTTCTATGAGAGAGAGAGACAGAGAAACTCGCGCACGCCGCATGGCTTCATTGAAATACAGATCTTATTACATAAATTCAAATAAAAATATGCAAAAAGACGTAATCAAAACAGCTATTTGAACTGGATGTCGCGGCGCGGCAGCCCAAGCCTATACGGCGAGGCTAACTAAGAAAAAAACAAAAAAGTATGTAATTAAAATAGTAGATTGTTTTACAAGGAACTAAACCATCCCATTATATACGAGGTTGTTATACTCCCGAGCATAGCGAGGGAGGATGACAAGACCGAGTTATAATGGGTGGTTTTGGCCCGAGTAAAACACTCTACTTTTCACTTCGATTGCGAGAAAATAAAACAAATCAAAATTAGACAATTTTCAGAAATTTTATTAAAAATTTATCAACCTTCGTAAAACATCACCAAGACGGTTCTATTTTCAAAAAAAAAGATTGACGGAGCACCAAGAAGTCGAGTTTTTATGTAAGAGAACGAATGCTTTGTACGGGCTGATGATTTTAGACAAAAATTAAAAAGAAAAAATACTTTTTAGCCCGAGGTATTAAACTCGAGTTTTAGGCCCGCTAAGCTACACTAATAAGATGCACTTTTTGAGCAAGAGAAGTGAAAAAATAATAATCGACAAGCCATCATAGAATCACATAAGGTGAATATTTAGAGTTCCGATATTATTACAAACTTACGTAATTTTGAAGTTGGTTTGCCAAAAGGTCAAAAATAGGAGGCGTCAATAAGTTGCGTGTACCATTAGGTTCAGTGGAATTTTTCTGGGGTGGTTAAGATAAGTCAAGATCTATTCTGATGATAGTTTGGTAGACTCTTCAATAAAAGACGGCATCTGCGCGACTTAGGGACGATCATTCTTTACAGCGTCAATAGATTTTTTTTAGATTAAATAGGCTTAGTTATTTGAAGGAATGAACACTTTATTGCTAACATAAAACACACACTAGAGTCTAAAGTTATGTACTTTAGAATAATTGCGTCGATGTGATCTTATTACTATTTTGAAGGCAGCATGTAACGTAGAGTTTTCATGTTTACACATAGGTAGTTATGAACTTATTCGATTGTGTTGTAAAATTCCTATTGAGGTCAAATAATGAATGTTAAATTGAAACGTTTTGTTAGGATCAATAACACTTTCTTATTGATAGATTCTTTGATAGAATCTTCAAATGAGATGACCATGTAGTGTAGTAGGCGAAGCCAGTCTGCAAGCCAGACGCAGGTTTTTGCTTCTATTCCCGCCACGAGACAAATATCGTTACGTAGAGACTAAATATGTATATTTATCAAAAATACGAGTGGAATATCTCATATTATAATTAGTGGTTCCCATAAATAGCTAGGCTTAGTTTACGGCTAGATGATGATGTGTTATATTGTCCAGATTTATTTTATTTAAAACTAGCTGACCCGGCGAACTTCGTACTGCCTTAGCGTAGCAATGATGCACTACTTAATTTTTTTGTGATGTAATTTTCTTAAAAAAAAATCCGTAAGAACCTTCTCCTAATAATAACAAATACAACAAAAAAAGAATTAGTGAAATCGGTCCAGCCATTCACGCGTGATGCCGTGACCAAGGAAAACGGGTTACATTTTTATATATATAGATAAATAATTGGTACTTTACGAAGTATTTTGTTGGGGTCTAAATACTAAGTAATAATACTATTGTTTCAAAGCTTCTTTCAACTGCTGTTGGAAATACAATTACAATATTGTTGTACTGCTGAATGTGTGAGTGAATTGTTTGTTGACGTGAACGATATGAAAAACCGCCGTCCATACCACTCGCCCTGCGCGCTCCGCAGGCAGTCAGAGCTCCGAGTGACGGGTACCTTGATTGATTCACGTTGAGTCTTTGAGCAGCAAGCAATTTGCATCATCTGACTCAGTGCTTTCCAGCCAGCTCAGTTGCGCGTCAGTGCTGAAGCTAAATTCCCTAAGCTCCTTGTGGATTAGAAAGGCAGTTGATATAGCTTCACTATGACGTCATTACAATTTATCCATCGGGAACGTAAAGTACTTACTTACGTGTGAGAAGGAGCGTAAAGTTGTCTCTCTGTGGTTTTTTTCTTTTTTTTTAGGAGATTTTTTATGAAAATTACTTATAACATATATAGTCTTTATAGCTTATAAAATAAAATCTGCTATAGTCTCTCAATAATGTATGATGGAAATTTGTATTTTATTATAATCAGCCTTACTTTTCGAGTACCTACTTAAAATAAATAATTGCAGTTTTCATTGATTAGATAAGTATTATGTTATGAGTTTTGGAATGTAATTTAATAATAATTGGTGTAAAAACAAACATAAAGTTCATTTGATCAATGGATTCGAAATAACATATATCAATTTTACAAAAGGTGGGCCTAATGCTAGCAGCATTTTTTACAAACCAACCCTGTCGTTTGTAACAAGATGGTGGTAGCGTTCAATAAAAACTTTAAAATACGCCTAGATACTGTGCTGTGACGCCGAATTTTATTCCAGTATTTTAATTAACAGGAAGAGGTTTGGAGCCGTGAAGCTATTTCACAGTCCACGGGCTTTGAAATAGTGCTGTGCCGGATAGTGGTTTTGACAAATTCCCGGCCGGCAGAGATTTTATCCGCGATTTCCCGGCATTATATATGCTAGAGATTAATAATTAAATTAATCGTTTTATTTTCGTTTAACTAAAAAAATAGACTAAACTATTCTTTGAAAGCTACAAAACGTCCTACGGAAAGAAATCATAAGCGTTTGACCCAAACCGAGCGAAAAAAGTATGATTAATTTGTTTATCTAATATCTAATCTGTCACAAGTTAATTTTGATTCGGAAGACTGAATGACTTTTATTTCTGCTATTGATTTTTTAGTGTATTTTTGTTATTTATTGCAATTACCCGGCACCCAGCTGGATCCTGAAAATCTGCGGGATCCGCCAGGTACTGAATCTGCGCAGGGTAGCGGGCACATCTCTAATTCATACGAGGTTTAAGCACGGGTGAACGATTTAGTTAGTTTGAGCCCTGGTTCGTGACGAGTTTATTGAAGGGCCGAATTGTGCCTATCGCTAGGTGCCTAAAAGTTATGCCTACCGAGGAATAGGTCTTAGCCCACTTAGACGGCTCTAGGTCATTAGTTATTTAAGCATTAGGTCTAGCTCATTTTAGGTCTTAGCTCCCTTACACGACTCTGCTCCAACACCGCTCCCACCCAACACCGCCATAAACAAAGATCCGGTCTTACCCGTAGGGCGATATACTAAGAAAACAAAATTTGCCAAAATATTTAATTACCTGCATAATTCTAATGTTCAACAGTTCGGCAGCATTATATGTGATGTGGAGGAATGTTGCAAATATCGACACCATATTTTGTGCTGCTGAAGAGGGTTGTTGGTGAAATTTAGAATACAGACGGCAGAGAATCTCTTCGAATAAAGAAACAAATGTTATTTTATGAGAATTCTTTGCATTCCCATCCTTACATAGACATTTTATGAAGTCTTTAAGTATGTAGGTATATCAGAAAAAAAATATTTATGAAAATAATAGTGAGAATCATTTGTTATTCAGTAGTAATAATTAATAACAATTCCCACTGCTCTAAAAAGTAAGTCAATTAAAGGGTAGGCTTTCAAAACCCCAAGTGACGGCTTGAATTTTTCGTCAAGTTATTTAAGTCTATAGGTACAAAATCTTTCTTAAATTTTATATTATTATAAAGTGTCGTGAAGAGTATAATGGCTCACCTGGATTCCTCCGCCCGAGGTTGCTCGGCGATGGATCAGGGCTATGGTTGAAAATCTTTATTTTTGGGCACGACAGAAATGAACTATGACACAGGACGCTTGGTGCTGATCCCCGGGTTATGGTGGTCACAAACACTCGCAGTTATCACACAATTAGCTAGGGTTTTTTTTTAATTTTGTTGTAAGGAGCCGGGACGAAGCTCGCGTTTTCAAATAAAACGACAACACAGAGTGCGCCTGCGTCGCGTCATGCACATACAATTGCCTGAGTTTGAGGATTGCTCAGCGCGCGAAATTTGAAATCAGGATATGCCTCAAACTCTCACGACCCTTATGATATCTGGTTGTCTCCAGTGTAAGTTGTCACAAATTTAGGCACATACCTATTTGAAATTCAACTACGTTAATATATAAATAATGAGGAAGCTATTCCGGTGCGGAACAGATTTTGAGAATATAAAATGTTTGATCAAAAAGCTTGAGATGAAACTATCTCCAACTCCCCCAAAATCAATGTACTAACTATACATTGAATTAGCGTTATTGCGAAATAACATTCGGAACGATTCACCAAACGGCAATTCCATTTGTTATACCTTCATAATACTTGACTAAGTTACCTACTGAATTACTTTTCCTTGTATGAATGTGGTAATCAATAAAGTGTTATCCACCTTTCTCCTTTTTTATTTATATCGCGATTGCCATAGAGTAACCATGGCAATCATGATGTATTTAAATTTAATGCACCAGTTTTGGTTAAACTGCTTTGATAATTTTGATACTTATGTACATTTTTACTAGCGAAAGAAGTACTTCTCATAACTTCATGTTTATGCATAGTTTCTAGCCAATTCTCCTCTGCCTTGGTGTGAATTAAAAAATCCTTTTGAAAGTATTTCATAGGTATGGTTCTTATTGATAAATATAATTTTTAATTCTATTTTCTATTTTCCACCATACATAAATAATGCGTGTGCGTATTCATGATATGGATAAATTCTACTCTAAATGCTTAGATGATAAATAAGTACCTAGATGCTAGCAGAGATAGCGCCTACTCCCTCTAGTAATCGAGATACTATGCCCTAGGCACTATAGTTGGTTGGTACGGTACGGTCAGTTCGTTACAACTTGATGCTGTATAAAATCGGTTGTTTGTTTATTTGAACACTACTAAATATTAGAAAAGGTGGGCTTAATGCTGAAGTCATTTTCTACCTGCCAACCAGAAACAGGTTCAAATAGAGAGAGTACTCAAAACCATCTAGAGCTATCAAAAGAAAAAAATTAAAGATACTCATTGTCTACATAATAATCAATTTAGAAATAGAATAAAGAGTGAAAATCGTCTAGCTTGGCTACCTAAATGCCCAAGTTAGTTATCTACTACTGAGTGTATAACAAAATTGTGGTTTCCGTTCAGTCACAGTCAGTCAATACTGAATCCAAGAGTCTGTAGAGCTTGAATTAATAATTCAAAGCACTTTACAATCTAACAAACAACCAGCATCCCTCTCTGTGGAATTTAATAGAGCTTCTAAATTATTAGCAACGAGATATTGCGGCTTCAGTGGTTTGTGTTATGGGAGAAAAAAAAATTAATGAATTTTGAAGTTATATCGGCACTTTAGAAAGCTTGCTGAACAAGTTTCTTTTGTCAAGGTCTACGTTTATATTTTTTGTCTGTATTCTTGTCTAAAGGGAGTATCGCTTATCTGGTGAATATGAAACTTCCTTTTTTTTGTCTAATGGCCGCCTCTAGTTTCGAAGTCCCTGTCTGCCTGAAGATCCGAAATGGCGTTAATGGTGAGCGAGGACATTTTACCGTGATGTATATTTACGTAGATTTTGATTGTGATTGTCCAAAATAGACTAGTGTACAGAAATGGTCGGTCACGCGCATATTTCAGAGTAAAAATATCTTAATCACTTGGCAGTGGTTCTGTCGACTGGGGCGCCCGCAATAGAAAATGTCGCATGCTATGCCGTCGGCGTCGTCTTCCCCGCCTCAATTATATATTTAGATTACTATCAGACATTATACTACGATATTATCAAGACTGTTCCCCCATTATACCATACAACCTACTATCTGATATAATTTACCCGTCTAAGTTATATTATAACGTAGACGGACGGCCTCCAGCCAGGTGGAGTGACGATTTGCGAAAGGCTGCTGGTGGAAGCTGGATGCGTCGAGCTCAGAATTAGGGGAGGCCTATGTCCAGCAGTGGACTGCTATAGGCTGATAATGATGATGATGATGCTGAAGTTATATTAATATAAATTAACCCAATAGTTACATAAATCACTAAAACTCTACTTAGTCAACTGCAGTCTGCGGTAGCATAAATGCTAGGTACTATTTTTAGAGTTTTTGATTGATTTCAACTAACTAAGCTATAGGTACATATCTTTTTTGTATATCTATGCAGTCTGATGCAGTCTGCTTTATTTTATTCTATGGAGTAGTTAAGTGGCATACAAAGAATGAAGGTCGACGGAGAAATGTAAGTGCGTTATTTCAAAGCTATTCTATGTATTATGTTACCAAGGTCAGGCGTAGTTGAATACCACGTTTTACAAAACCTCAACTAGCAGGAAAGGTGATTGATAGAATATATTAGCATTTAGGACCTTTCACAATTGCCCTAGTTTTTTAATGGTGTGAATGAAGAGAGTTTTGATTGTTTTAGTAAGCTGCCTGCATGTTGGAGGACATCTGAGTCTATGCTTACGTTATGAAATGTCAACATTAATTATGAGTTAATACCCTACAATGATAGTAGGTTAAAACATCTAATCTCATCCCTAACTTACACTCACACATTCCTTTCTCCGCTTTACTGTCAGCAGTGAAATAAAACAAATGGTCTCAGACTGGAATCGTTCTATTTTGGGCAGCGTGTAGGTACTCCTTCTTCTTCTGTGGTTTGTCGCGATTTCTGGTTCACGGGCAGACTCAGAGGCATGCGGCCGGCGCGCGGCGCCCGCGCATATTTATTGTACACACGCCTTAGTATGTGGGCATGTTTCCCGAACATAACACGTCTAACGCGACAATTCTATGACAATACTATTGTTTATTGTTGTATACGAATCTTTTAAAGTGCAGTGAATGTGTCTTTGCCTAAGTGGCAGCACCAACGGATCAGTGTAATTCTTGTTTTTCTTATCGATGCTGCAAGATTAACAGGTGTTACGGTAGTTAATGAGAGTACCTTACCTACGTAGTATTGTAAACGTCAATGTTTCTAATTTAGATCGCCTAAAATAAGCTGGCTTTAGTATTTATGTTGAATTTTACGTTCGCGAAATTATTTGGATATTGGATATGATATTTGGACCAATTGGTTATTTAGTTTATCCTGACCAAACAAATTCCAAATGTTTGGCAGGTATACCTATATGATTATGTATGTTGAATGACAATATTGTCCAAAGTTAATGAATCCATAGTTACGAGTACATCGTACATATTAGTATTGTTGTTTTGTTCTACGAATTTAAACTGAATGACTCAACATGAGCCTGTTTTCCTGTTTCTAATACCATTAATAAAATTAAATTAACAGAAGTACATTGGTAAGCGATGTTAGGCTCAGTTATGCTCAAGGTCAAATCAGTATTCATAACAACATTTAATAATAAAAACCTTTTGGAGAGAAACCATTGTAAAATACAGGGCTGTCTTAGGTACCGACCTATATTAATAAATTCGCAGGAGATAAATAATTAATTAGAGTGGAACAGGGCAGACTATCGTACCTACCTATAACTAGGAGAGGTACCTACCAATTAACGCTTTCTTGTTCCAATTTGTAAGTCAATTTGAAGAAATCTTAATCCTTTGATTATTACATGGACTTGCCTATGTAAGAAATTTTTATATCTACCTCACGAAATAGACTACGGTACCTACCTAGTTCAAATAAGTGTTATGAAATTACGGATCATTCATGGGTGACCTGGACTAATTCACAGCTGATAACATTGTTTGATAATAGATAAAATCATGTGGAATTATGCGCGCGCACCACTTCCCGCATTACTGCTATAGGTAACTCTGAGTGATCACGGATCACGGGCAATGTGAACTGGCAGCTGTCAAAGATCCGAACTTTGAATGGAAACTGTTGTGTTGTGCTGTGAAACGAAACGTGTGTAGTGGAGTGCGTAATAGGGGCGCGGCGATATGTTGTTGCATGGTGCAAAGAGAGGGGTACAACGGAGACGCTTAGGTCTCTGCGGAGTTCCATGCTGTCCTGGGGTCGGGGCGGCCCCGGGGGCAAGAGGGAGCGTGCTCGCGCAGCTGCCGCCGCTCTGGCTGCCTTGCAAGCATCAGCCGCGCCCACCCAGGAAGACACTGACACCGAGCTCCACGATGACGCGATTTCACTCCTCCCGGGCCCTAATGCCGTGGTTAAAAAGCGATGCGCCATAAAGGTCAAGAGGAAATCGAAGATTGCCTTGAGATTAATAAGGTTTGTTCATTTTGATGGTGCGTCCACCAAAATTTTCTGAAAAATTGTTCGCAAAATAACTTTCATGCTAAATTCACACCTGTGTGTGGATTAGGTAGGTATACGTGCGTGGTATCGCGCAAAAAGCTCGTGAGATTTTCCATCGGGTATTTGCCTACGTTAGGCTCACTCTTTAAGCATCAGGAAAGAATGACTAGTAAAAGGTACTAGTCATTCTTTCCTGATGCTTATAGAAGGTTCAAGGTAAGGAATAACTGATAATTAAGAACGCAGTTGAAATTTTTTCACCCATCATTCCAAATTCCGGATGCTTAAACCTAGTCCGAGTCTTATTCGGGCTCGGACTAGTTTATAGATGCTTGACTAGTTATTCTGTGGTAGAGTTCGATTCATTATGGTATAAAATGGTTCATCAGCATTTGCAACTTTTTGTTGACTTTTTGACATTGTTCTCGATTCAATGATACCGTTAGGTACCTACCTCTATCAATCTATATAATCTATTAAATAATAAATTCACAGATTATGCTGTGATAGTTACCAGAAACTGGGTATATTATTAAAATTTGTTGTTTTAATGTTGTTCTAAACCCGAAAATATGGAATAAGCATGGAAAAGTAGAATTAATTATGTTAAACACTAAAAAATTGAGTTTTGTAACCTTTCAAGGTACTATGAAAACATTTTTCGAAAACAATATCATAAATTAAAAGAGTTTAACCTCGCGTGACCTACGCCCGTAGGTCGAATGTTTATTCTAACAGAAACGTTGCTGAAAAGATGCCCGTTTCGTATCCATTTCATTTTATCGCGTCGAAGTGGGCCTTTTTAGAATCAAGTCCAATTCCGTCTCAAACCTAAATAGAACCCAATGCTGTAGAATACTGAGCTGGCATTTTGGTAGAAGATTTTAGGTCAATCAATGAATAGAGAACACGTATCCTATAAATGGTGCCGTGCTATTGAAGTCCAATTGAATACTAATATGGAAGGCAGACTGTTTGCTAGATATCAGTTATTCCATTGTTCCGTCGATTGAATTATACCATTGTACATACAACAACACCAGCCTATTTAGTCCACTGCTGGACATAGGCCTCCCCTATAAGAAGGGGGATTTATAAATCCCCACGCTGGGCATGAGGGTTGGGGTAGGGCAGGGCATAGATCCTCGCACCATCGACAATGCTGCCCATTAAGTTCCAGGGGATTTAGCTGTGCCGGTGCTAGGCTGCGCTATGCAGCAATCAGCTGGCCGCCAGACACCTTTTAGTCAGTTAGCAGGGTGCACCACTGTCAGGTAAGGTTGGCTTAGGTTCCAAAGATGGAGGTTCGAACCCTTTACAACCCATTGTATACGTATATCAATAAAAAAAATGTATTCCGGACACACTTACACTTGATCACGGCTGGACCCATTACTATTTTTGATTAAATTTTATACCTACTAGTTCTAGTTTTAAGGTGAGAGAAAAATTTGTTTTTTTTTAAACCATCAGAAAGAAAGAATGAAAGAAATATATATTTATTTCATGCAAATTACAGTCAATAGTAGCTAGTACTTAGTTAATTAGGTATAGTAGAATAGGTAGATTAAACTTTGATGACATAAATCTCAAGAAATAGATAACTAGTTATGTAACTAGTACCTAATGTACTTGAAAACAGGACCCTTACAGCGTTGGCAGCATTAGCGCTCACTGCGCTCAATAGATCACTCTCGGAACATGTTTTTAATTATTTATTATTTTATTGTTTTTAATTATTTATTTTTTCTTTTCTTTTCTTCCTTTTTTTTTAGATACTTTAACTTTAATTTTGTGTGCTTTATGGATCTTGTAGTCTGAAATAAATTTTTATTTTTTAATTTTTTATTAGAGACAAAGCTCAGATGCCGCGCGACAAGTGAAGTCACGAATTAGTGATGAATTAGTAATTAAATATAAGTGCTTTTTTCCATGGGATTTTTGCATCGATATCATAACGATGGATTTTTGTATAAACTCAAGAATTTGAACAGAACAAACAACAAAGTATGGCCAGTTAGTTGGTTTTGTAATAATGAATAGGTACTTGCTTACATAAGGCTCATGTAGAGGGTAAATTACAGGGTTTCAAGCATCGGGCGGAGGCAAACATAACTACTTTACCTATACCTTTTCCATATATTGTTGTGTTCTGATTGTGACATGCTACGCTCATCCTCTATACCTGTCAAAAGCTTCCATTAAATTCAAACAAAGCATTTACGAAAGACGGTTGTCATTTTTATTAAAATTTATTTTCTAGTGCTTTTCTAACGTATGTCGTTTATTAGTCATGGTATTATAACCGTTATACGTTAATTATAAGAGACAAGTATTAGTAAAATGAAGATTGAACGGGAATTCTCTGATGAAGGAAATTGTGCGCCGATCGTTTTTTGTTATATTCGCCATAGCAGAAAACAGGACCTGACTGAAGACTGGACGACTGGGCTTATAAACCGTACTACGTTGCCTCATATTATTATGAACATTATGCTTGATACTGGCGAAATTGTGGAAACTATCCCAGAAGCCAATTAATAAAGAAGTGAAGTGAAGTAGTTAATATTGATGTATGCGTTTTATGCTCGAAACCACGCCAACGAGTAGACGCTTGAAATATTCACAAAATATTTAGTTGTCAAAATATTCACTTCAAAAATAAATAATTAAAATTAAATCAATTAAGGGGTCATTCATAGATAAGTTTTGATTATGAATGCACGGAACTTTTCCGACTCCCACTTGGACGGTTTTTATTTATTTTATGGATTTTTAGATTTAATTTAGTTTGTAATTTGACATTTCAAATGTTAAACTTTTATTTATTAATGAAACGCCTTTGTCATACGACCATATAAGCATTGACTTGGCACGTCTGCAACAAACAAAAAAGATAATGTAGGTACTTTCTTTTTCTCGTGGCTTCGCTCCCGCTAAAACCTTTTTTCTTTGCCTCGCGAACAGTTCGTGCTTTGAATGAAAGGTACTCTATGTTCTTTTTAAGTACCCTGTACTTCTTTACTCCTTTTATTATAAACAAACAAACAAACTCACTTAAGCATTTAAAATAACAATGTTGTGTAGGTAAGACATTATAATGTGTGGTTTTCAATTGGGACAAGCTAAAAGAGATATCGCAAAAAAATATTATTACTAGAAATATAAATAGAAATCATTTATTTCGAAAGACACACATAACACAATAAAAAAATAAAACAAAGAGGCTGTAAAAGTGCTATATTATAGCTTTTATTATATGTTATGTATTCAATATTACAGTGCAAGAATTATTCAAAAATATTATAGTTGTCTATTAGGGTGTAGAGGGGAAGCGAACAATACGAGCGAGCGACACGTCCCGGCATCCGGCGACGGCCGCAGTCATTATGCCAGGCACGTACGTGTGACGTCTACTTCTATAAGCAACAGGTAGAAACGATCTACACTATAGAAAGAGGAAAAAAAACATATTTTTGTATCTTTGTTTTTTTGTAACGGATTAACTCGGAAACTGCCGCCGGAGGTGCTGTTACTGAAGGCTATAATAGAATCCCGTTTTTATCCTTTGGTTACGGAACCCTAAAAACTAGCTATGTTATTCCTGACTACAGTAATGTGCAAAATTTCATAATCAATTTATTAACGTATCAGATTTTACAAATTTTGACTCTAACAAATATTAGTACATTAAATTAGTACCTGCCTATTCATTTTTAAACACAATTTCTATCAGTGAATATTTCTTTGGACCTATCTCTATACATACATTAACAAGTGAATTCAGTTTTTTCTGGAACTAGGTACGTTATAAAATCTTCGTTGCATATTATTTTGACAGTGTATCTGTTGCGGTAGACGTCACGCGTGCGTGCCTTGCACAGATATAGAAGAGAGTTAGATGAAGTCTTAAAATTCACTATGTTCTGAACATCAACTCCTACGTCTGATCTCTACTTTCCTAAGTACAATATCATCAGTTAGAAAGGGACGCATACATATATCAATGCAACTTCAAATGAGATCAAAAAGTTAATCGTACCAGAGGCCTTATTTACTAACTCAGTTGCACACTGAAATGATAAGCACCGGTACTGTTTTTACAAATTTTGACATTTTGTCAAAGAATTGACGTTCTTTGAATTTCAACAAATGTATGTCAAAGTTTGTAAATAAAGGTCCGGTGCATTTCGGTGTGCAATTAAGTTAGTAAATGAGGCACCAGGGCGATCTAACAAAATTCTATGCAGTTTCATTGAAATGCCCTGGTACGAAGTCGCAAAAATCGCATTGAGTTAACATCCCTTTCTAGCAAATTATATATGAATATAAAAAGTAGTGATCAGACGTATGAGTTGACGTTCAGAACATAGTGAATTTGAAGACTTCGTCTAGTTTTCTTCTATATCTGTGGTGCCTTGCATTCAAAATGATTATGGCCGCCGGCGTCGCCCTTTGCCGGAAGGAAGGCTTATCTCATGGAATTACTACTTTTTAATAAGACCTATGAATGCACAAAAAATGCGCACATTATAAAAAAAAAACTATGCCTAAATTTTCTCCATAGAAATGCCCGTGCCGTATCCTGAACACCTTTTTAGAAGAATAGAATACATTTGGCACCGATTATGCTCCCAAGCCCTCCATCTGATCAAATTAGGCTGGCCTGAAAAGTATAAATAACCTAACTCCATATACTATCTTGTACCTCTAATAACTAAATAGTCCTAAAACCTAACATAACCTACACTTATTTATTAATGCAATTAAATATCTTTTATTTTATATACAGTCTCCTAATAAAAACTCCCTCATGTATCCATGAATTTATTAAGAGTACTAACCTTTACCAAGTCACACCAGTTTATACTGGTACATTTTTATTAACAAGAACCAGTCGCAAAGGCTTTAAGGTAATCGGTTCTGTGGCCTATAGGTACAATAAGCAGTGTGTTTAGGCGTGGGGCTTGTTGATGATTTACAGAAACACGTGATAGTAACCCTAATTTTACCTCAGCCCATTATTTGAAATTCAAAAAACAAAGATACAAAATCTTAGATTACATTTTGAGGTACCTATCTCGTATTGTATTTAATAGAGAGCACCCTGTGGCTTCAAAAATATTGTTTTTTTGTTGTCTGTTTATTTATTGTTGCACGTAAACTAACATTTACATGAGATTTTAACAATCGAAATGTATAATATCTGACTTACTAAAGCAAATTACTTAGGAAAATTGCTTAGAAATCGAACAAATAAGGTTGTCAATCAAGCAAGTCAGTTGAACGCAGGGCTAAGAGGCTCATTGGTCAAGAGTATCTTGCTAAAACAAGGCTCGAGAGCTTGAGCCATCGTCGCGAGGTTGCGTGTTTGTCGGTTTTTTACTTATAGATTATACTTTGGTGAGTGTGCGCAGGAGCTACATGACCTGATTCCGCCGTCACTTTTCTTCAATAGGAGCTTCAGACGCACTATTAACTACCATCCGAATCAAGTTTATATTCCATTTAACAGGAGTAAGCGCTTCCAAACATCATTTATAATGCACACTCCTAGAATATGGAATCGGCTGCCAGCGTCTGTTTTTTCATTGTCTTATGACCCTAACGGCTTCAATAAGAGAGTATATAGGCATCAGGCATGAGGCAATAGGCATCTTCTGGGAAAGATCGTCCAATCGTCGACCTCATCCTTCACGAGCATATATGAGCAGAAGTGAAATTATGATACTGAAATACTAATATAGATCATTTTACTTCAATAAAACATCTTAAAACTTTCCTTTATTTTTATGCAATTAGGGCTAGAATGTTATTTGACAAAATAACCTTAAAATATTGTCAAGAGGCCGAAAAACAAATTCAAGTTACTTAGCTCATTTTTCAGCAAATGGAGGTGTAGTCAAAGCCGAATAATATCGACAGGGTGCAGAGCGGAACGTCTTTCCCTTCTCGAAGGTCGAACCAGAATGTCAGAATCCCCCGCCTCGGACTCCCTGACTACCTTCAATACACTTCCCCTCTGTACCACCTCTGACTACTTTAATACGTTTTATACCTCAAATAAAATGTTATTAAATCAGAAAAATACCTTTGAAAAATAATAACGATTTAATTTTATTTGCAAAGTACAACTAACATGAATTTCAGTTTTAGGCTACTTCAAAATAGCTTCCGGTAACAATCATTTTGTATCAAAAATAATTGTTATTTATTTAAAATATGTTACTAAAAATGACATAATTAATTATTAACCTAATATTTAATCTGTAAAAATAATAATTTAACACTGATCCTTAAAATCAGTCTAAAACTCAGGTTTTACTAATTTCAATATTTAATTTGAAAAATGACTTACAACAGTAACTGATATTTTATTATACTTATTCATTGTCACAGTATCTGATACAAGACTGAGGTACGAAAGAAAAAAAAAAGAAAAAAAATAAGACCTGAGCTGACCTGAGCTGCCTGACAGCTGGACTTTACTTTGCAGAGGCTAAAGATGCTCTTTGACGGACAATAAGAAAAATCACTAACGTTGTTTACTAGACTAGTTGTGGGTCGACTAGAGCTTTTATAAAATATTTATTTAATTATTCAATTGCTCAAAAAAGTGCACATGCATTTCAATAGTACTCTAACAAATTTCTAGGTTAGTCTCACCTCAATTACAGGCGCAAATAGAATATCAACGTATCTTTAACTTAATGTACTTACTGACTTAAATTTACCCCAGTTTAATATTAGTAGATGAAGCGCTCATCACTGGAAAAGACAAACTGCTCATCACTGAAAAAGTCAATGGGAAACGAGAAACGACATAGAGATCGAAGTCCGATGCGCTGGTCAGATCATATCCGCCGTACACTCGAGTCTAAGTTTCACGAAGCCATTCATACATACAGTGTCATTAAAGAAAAAGTGATTCATAGAGGGGGTCACGACCCTCAGAGACCGACATAGGAGGAGGAGTAGATGAAGTGGGTACCTATAGATATAATGTAGCTATATATATATATATATATATATATACTAGCCACTATTTAATTAAACGCATTTGTGTCGTGGCATTTTATAGGAATCTCGGATCACTTGACCAGCGTATGTGGTCGTTTAACTGATTTGATGGTGCGAGCAAGTTTATGGTCAATAACAATTTTATTAAATTTATTGCTGGCGTTTACGGCAGTGACTGTTCTATAATTTGATTACTTTACTGATTGATTTTCAATCATCGTATGCTGACGTTTTTTATTTTAAAAGCCTTGAAAAAGTGTAAAATTAAGTTTTGAAATATTTTTACATATTAAAATGATTAAATCGCACCACACATCGCACATACCGTCTCTATAACGAGCCATAGTGGTATGTACCCTAATTTCCAAGGTCATGGGTTTGATATGCGGCCGTGAACCAATAAATAAATAAATAATGTTGAACACAATCACACGGCATCTTGTGTCCCCAAACTAAGCAGAGCTATTAACGGAATCACATGGTTGATATACTACAATGGATTATTCAATGAATTTCACGTTTCGAAAAATTTATGACATGACGTGTGGTTTATATTTTACATTGATTAACTTGCGTTTGACCACAAACTCACCTGATGTTAAGTAATGTTGTGGTCTAAGATGGAGCACGATCGAAGGTCCAGAAGACACCTATTCAATCTAGACTTAAATAGTCCCGGATTATAGTTATCAGGAAAGACAGAGGCCGGTTGAGAGTTCCAATCCTTAGCAGTTCGCATAATAAAAGATTAAAGATTATTATTTGCTTCAACATAATGTAGGTTACAGTTGTCGGTAAAAGTAGAAGAAAGCCGCTTAGTGCGAAGAGGTGATATACTTATCTATTAAGTAAGGATAATACGTGCTCGAAACAGTGAAGGAAAAGGAAAACCAGTCACGTTGAATGCTAATTGTTTACACAAAGTGGGCATGTACCAAATGTAATTTTTGGAGTTTTGAACTTTCCTCAAACCACATTCTTTAATTTTTTTTAAATATATTATGGGCCAAATCTTGATTTCGAGGATTGCGTGGGCAAGGATGAGGTCGACGATAGGGCGAGCTTTCCCAGAATATGCCTATTACCTCTCTTTTGAAGCCATTAGTCGTAAGTCAATAGAAAACCAGACGCTGGCATCTGATACATATTTTAGCAGTGCGCATTATAAATGATGTTTGGAAGCGCTTAGTTCTGTTAAATGGAATATCAACTTGATGCGGTTATTGGTAGCCTTAATAGATGGATGTCCAGCAGTCGACTGTGATAGGCTGATGATATGCATAGATTTAAGTAGATACTGAGCAATATCTGAAAAAATCATAATAGGGAAAAAGTCGTGATGATTTTTGGTTTTGTCATACTTCCCATTTGGTAGCATAGTAGTCACAACGGATTTACGTTCCTCTGAAGTTAGTTTCAGCAAATGTATGTATGTATGCATTTAATTCAGATTAAATAATTAAATAATCCATAATATTTGTTAGTACACAAAGAGATCAGAAATAAAATTTAAAAACAAAAAAAGAGTGTTAGTACATTATTACATAAATAAACCATAATTTTAACAAAATCAAATTAAAATATCAAAATCAAATTGAACTATCGCACTCCTTTGTGAAGCAGCATCCAATGTTGGTTAATTGGACAATCCCACCAGTCGGGCAACATATCCAGGATGCAGTTAGGGCTGCCTCGCACCCTTTTACGTAACGAAGCGCACATTTTGCGTATTATTGAATGAAAACCGTCAACTCTTTTATGCGCAAACATGCCAGAAGCGCTACAAAAGCATGGCAGTCCCATGAGCACCCTGAATGCGTTATTATATTGAACCCGTAAGGCAATATATGCTTTTTGCGTATAGTTTGTATAAGGCTGCATGTGTAGAAGGACTGGCAATACGCTTTAAAAAAGTGTAACGTTCACTGGTTTAGTACAAGTAGAACTTTTAAAAAAAATAAACCGACTTCAAATAAATCACTTCTTACTTCTTGCCTTAAAGAATTTTGAAAATCGGTTCACGATTGACGGTGATCATAGGGCGAAAATTAGAAGTGAGGATGAGGTTTTTTGAGTTTTCCGGGAAAAGTACCAATCCCTCAGAAATAAAATTTATATGGGATCACCTGTGAAGTATACTCTTTTAAACAAAAAAATAATTTTGAAAATCGGTTTACAATCGAAGGAGATATCGGTGAACATACATAAAAATCATCCTCCTTTTTGAAGTCGGTTAAAAATCAAATGATTCGACGATAGCTGTCTATAATTGACCCATCTAGACTGCACTCTTACCCGTCATATTCATTACAGTTCTATAAACCTCATAGAGCAATATAAATACCATTAAATTCCTTGGGCATTCGGTAATTACAAGACCTACAAGACGATGCCGATATAGAACGGGAACGCAGAGCATTGTCAGTCAGGGCCAATATGCTGGCCCGCAGATTAGCAAGATGTACAGACCCTGTCAAAATAAACCTCTTTAAGGCGTACTGTACATCCATCTACTCTGCGAATTTGTGGTTCCAGCATACTCAAAGGGCTTGCAATGCTCTGCGGGTCCAATTTAATAATGCTTTCAGGACACTGTTGCGGCTCCTGAGCTTCTGGCTTGTTCACGCTTTAGGCGTGTTCGCCGATGCGCGCACAGACACATTTGACGCTATCTGGCGGGAAAAAATGCCTCACTGCTTAGCAGATTGCGCGCGAGCAGCAACAGTATCCTGAAAGAAATAGCCAACAACTATGCATGTCCTCTGTTGTGCAAGCTCACCCAGAGGAAGAAATCTGTTTTAGTTATTAAGTACTAACCCCTAATCTTTAGTTAGTAACACGTTTGTAGTATAGAACAGTTGTCTAAATATTTTTATTAACATTATTATTACACTTTATTTCATTTAAAACTCGTCAAAAATATACTTTTTACTATAAACCTAATATTATCTACTATACACATAAATAACATCAAAAACAGTCAATAAGTAAAAAAATGTATAAAAACGGGAGACCACCAACCGCGGGGCAAGACTCGCAAGACTCAAACGGTCGGTGGCTAGGGCTGCAGAGAGAGGAACCTCCGCACAATGCGTGGCCGAGTCCAGGAGAGCCACCTTATTATTATTATAGCTAAAATTGCGTTAAAATTCATGTCACCTCTTTTTATTTACATTTTAATGACAGGGACAAGCTTAATTTATCGAGTTATAAATGGACTTTTGGTTATGAATAAGGGGGTAAGAAAATATTAATAAATCTGCTTTAATAAAATGTACATGTGATGTTGCCCAATATCATAATAATGATATCAGACCAGTCATATTTAAAATTGTTTAATTTTAAATTATTAAATTTAAAATCCCAAATGAGTACATGTGTTAGATAAGTGCTATTCGGATGAACTGCTAAAGTCATAAAATAGCTTGGTATTCTATTCCATCCCAGACAATAGTTACAGAAACGAATTCATTGTACTGTACAGCACGGAACACTATTACTCCTATCGGAACTAACAGTTCCTATGGTGATGGTTATTTTGTTTATAATTTTTGCCATGATACATTTGAGGCATTAGGCGAATTGGATGCATAATAAGTAGCCAAATAGCACCCAGAATTCCGTCACTGTAAATTATACTAAAACGTCTAATTAATCTGACTAAATGAATTGTGAGAGAATGCCTGCTCTTTTAATTTTCCTCAGGAAATAAATAAACCGTTGGATCATTTTATAAGAGAACAGATAGCTCATTACTGTTAGTAAGAACCTTCATCATTGTTGGTATTATAATTTTCTAACATAACTCTATGTTTTAAACACTTACACGACTACATTGTTTTTTTCCTACAGTTTTTAATATATTTTTTTACATTTAATCTTCAATAACTACAAATAAGAAGCTAGTTTTACTATTACTTTTATGATAAAATCAAAATGCACAAACTATAAAGGTGTTGCTAGAGCAAAAGCACTGAGATCTTTATATTAGGTTTTTGTTTTAGACTTTTTGCCATACTATACGTAAAATTATTACTATCTAAGGCTTTATTTTAGCGTCACGCCATTTTGAGCCCATCACTCTAAGTTTTATTTTTTTATTTTTTTATGATACCTGAAGATAGAACAAGCACATGGCCCTCCTGATGTTGAGTAGTAACCATTACCTATCACAAAACATTGCATCGTAGATCACGCTTTTTGGAACGTGCTCTACGACGCAACGCCCTACGTCCATCAACTTGAGGCATGATGATGATAAGTCTGAAAATCATGCAATCATTTATTTCCAGCGGGAATTGAACCCCCAACCTCTTGCATCTCAGCCGGCTTCTCAGGTCATGGATGAGCTAGCCATTTCTAAGTTGGATTATACTAGTATGAATTGAGCTAGCTGAAAGTTACTCAAACCAGCTTTCAGTGTAGATAAGTTTATTCCAACCTCCAACCAAGTTACGGGCTCGAGAGAATTTTTCACTCGTCAAAAATATTTCTTTATATTTTCTTTGAACTGGCATTTGAAATGTAATTTAGTTTGACTCAGTTAAGCTTTTGCTTTTTATTAAATTTTGTCTAACAGGTAAAAAAATTACTTTCTTTAGAAGGTTCATACGGTCTACTTCATACACAATTATTTTTTTGTTTGTTCCTTTGATCATTACAAGTTTTAATCGTCTGTTCTTGTCATTATTCTCTTCTTCTTTACTTATTTAATTGCATCTGGGATAAAATTTCCATAGTTCTTTCGCAGCGTGCAACCAAACATTGTAGAGGTATCTAAAATATTGATAACATATGAAAGATCATAAAAATACCATTACAATGTCTAGAAAAATTAACCCGTCAGCTAAAAATTAATGAAATAAGTATCACAAATCACAAATCACAATACTTTGTTGCATACGGGCGAGAAAGATCTACCTAAACTACGCTTGTCCCCCCGCCTGCAGCATCATAAAGTATTTAGTTTAAGCCTTTTTTTTTTATGTTACTTGAAGATGGAACAAGCACATGGTCCACCTGATGTTGAGTGGTAACCATTACCTATCACAAAGCATTGCAACATAGATCACGTTTTTTGAAACGTGCTCTACGATGCAACGCCCTGCGTCCATCAACTTGAGGCATGATGATGATAAGCCTCTTGTGCCTGTAATTTCACCGGCACCCACACCCTTCAAACCGAAACACAGCAATGCTGCTTCACGGCTGAAATAGGCATGGTGGCAGTACTTCCCCGGACGAGCCCCCCACAAAGAACTCTACTACTAATTGCCTACAAAACAATGCATTATTTAGTTGAATGTAATATAAATGTAGATATTGCGATACTTGTTTTTCTCTTTTCAGTTCATTACTTTTAAGCAGTTAGGTTTTTCGTCTATATAATAATATTTTTTAACGACGAAATCAAGTTTTGACGCTAAAATAGTTGCACACGGGACAGACACACATGCTCCTTACTCCTACCCAAAGAGGTTGGATTTTTTTTATTTTTCAGAACTACTTCTCAGTAATTAATTGTATTTATATTATATTTAGTAAGTATGTAGTGCAAGTATCCATCTGCTTTTACGTGTAACAGAGTTTTGGTATATGAATAAAATTATTCATATTTTTTATTATTATTTTGGATTATGAATCCTTAATTAATAATTTCTAACATAAACATAGGCTATAATTTACCTCTTCCCGCACAAGGCTAACCTGGGCCGTTGATTCAATGCAAAAGTTTGTTCACTATGACTCAACTTATCAGGGTTGAGCCCGAAAAATATCTACCTATGTCCTTGATGGACGTAAATATTTAAATCTGAATAGGTATGCGCGCGGGTCGACTACTATTAATATTGAAGGCACAAGATTACCTAAACCTACTTACCTACGTGAAAATAAAATACATAGGCAGGAGATAAAAAAAAATGACTGTCCGTAATGTATCCTGAAATAAAACCCAACAAATTTTATATTTACTATAACAATACGAAGGTTTTTCCAAGAACTTTTCCTATACATGAACACAACAGTTACATAAATTGTACCCTATAATCATGATATTTTAGTGTGTACTTTATATTGTTGACATTGCCTTGTTTTTCTTTGAGCTTGTTATACATACTATTTACGTCCTTGTGAAATAAACAATGTTTAGTTTTTGTGAGGCCCGATGCGAAGTTTCTTCACAAACCCCAAACTTTACGATGAACCTACCTATAGATAATGTTGTTTGTTATTTGTTATGGGATAACAATTATTATGAAGAGTTGAGAGATTATTCTTATCCAAATTTATGTCGAGACCTATACTTTGCGAGGTTGATGCTCGGCCGTTCAGCATTTGTTGCAGCGACTTCGCCTATAAGCAAATCGTGACGTGATGTCAAAAAATAATTTACAGACATAGTCTGTAAAATAATCAATTATGCAGGTCATGCGTGGTCTTGCTAATTACCTAGTATCTTCATAACTCATTTTTATAATAAGTGTTTGAGGATAGAACAAGCACATGGCCCACCTAATGTTATGTGGTCACGCATGTTTTGCCTAATTAATCTAATTAATCATAAATTTGATAAGGCATTATCAAATTTATGATTAATTAGATGACAAAAAAGCTTGGGATGGAACTGCCTCCAACCTCCCAAAAACAATTCTTATGTGTAAGTAGGTACTAATACTTATGAATATTATAGCAAAAACATAAAACAAGATTGCATGAATAAATTGATAGAAATTTAACAAATTGATGTGTTAAAATGTTCGATATGGCTCCTATTGAATAAAGATTGTCTTTCATCATTTATCTCCTTAATTTGAACTGTATGAATCTCTTTAATTTGAGTTTCCGTAACAGCATCACATAACTTTATCAGAACATGATTTGAACGAAAACTGACGGCTTGATATGTACTTATTCTAACACCGCTGATACACAGTAAGTATCACAATGCCTCATCATAATAATAAGATCAGTACAACGCGATACGCGAAATTGAAAATTGTAGAAATGTTATTCCAGAAGCCATTGAATATAGAAATGATTTTATTGTTTCATAAATTTATAATGAGTTGTTTGTGTTGGTGCCAAGGAGCTTTTAGCCTAAAGCAAGTGCTCGCTTTGAACATAAATAAATCTGTGCTTATTTTTTTCTTTTCAGTAACGGTAGAAACTAACAAGTATGAGTTGTGTCTCGTACAAAAATGGAAATGAGCAAATAAACATATAAATAAACAAATAAAATCTGTTTCGCATTTAATTTTTTTTAAATTAATTATTATTATGTTCAAAAAATATACATTAAATATGTCTGTTCTTACGCTTTTACACGTGAACTATTCAACCGGTCATTATGAAATTTCGCATAGGTACTGACGTTGTCAGACAGGGGTACAAAAAGGTAAAGGGTACCTTTCATCCATAAAAAAGTACTGTTCTCGAGGAATAGGCTTGAATAGAAAACTAACTTTTATAAAATGTTTATCTAAAAGAAACAGAAACATAAAGAGGTGTTCATGTTCTATATCTGGTTTTTTTAAGTACCAGTATCTGATACTCATTGTAAAAGCTCTGTCTAGCTTGAGATCTGTTGACCGTGTGTGAGACAAAGAGGTTGGATTTTTTTTTCTTGTAATATACTAAATCTATGGTGTGAGATGTATCTTAAGGCAGTATTGTAAGCGTATCGAAAAATATTTTTATTTATATGGAAAACTAACAGCTAATACTACATGATTCTGTGTAAAGATATATAATAGAACAAAACAAGCCATCAAAAGTTTTCACATGTTAGAAGGAACAGCGAATGCCTTAAACAGTTTACAAAATCTAAAACTTAAAACTTTAAAATGAAAACCATAATAAAAAAGAAATAAATCTAAATCGAATCTAAAAAACTATAATAAAAAAAGAAAGATAGGTATCCAAATCTAATGTAATGTCCAACCTAATATAAAATACAACCTTCATTTACCCATACAAATTAAGGTTTGAGCTACACCCTACCATATCCAGTATTACTATAACACACCTTTACCTCTTACAGGTTTTTTAGTGTTTTTTTATAAATAAATGTTACTGTACTTTTGTGGATAATAAATAAAATACAAATACAATACACACCACCACAAAACCAGCCTATTTCAGTCCACTGCTGGACATAGGCCTCCCCAAATAAAGGAGGACACTATAACACACAACCGAGAACAAAATAGTTTCCCAACACTTATACCAACTATGCTTAATAGAACTGTATTATTATATATTTTTGAATCTACATCTTCTCATTGGCCAAAAATTTTCGCCTACGATATAACACTTTTTCGCTCTTTGTGATCGAGCTATTCTTATCAACAGACTTCAAAAAATGAGGAGGTTCTCTGGAGGTATGTTAACCGATACCTCCGTCAATCGTAAGCCGATTTTCAAAATTCTTTTTTTTAAGTTATATGTAGTCCTATTTAAATTTTATTCATGAGGGTTTGGAATTTTTTCCGCATAACTCAAAAAACCTCATATTAACTTGTAATTTTCGCCCTAAGTCGTATATTTTATCTAAAGACAAAGTACTTGTCAAGACTCAAGACGAATAAAAAATTGCGTTGTCTCATTACAGAGTTCATATGGCCACCCTTTAGTTAAATCATCATATCAGCTCCATGTCATCATAATATTGCATTTTCACGCGATATACATAATGCTTGTAAAATTTTAGCTCATCGGAAATCGGGAAATGTTTCTTTAACTGATTTCTTTACAGACAACGAGACTAGTCCTATGTCCAGCAGTAGACTGCTATAGGCTGATGATGAACGGGACAAGTGTAGCTAAATAAAAACTTGTAAAAACTATAATAAATAACGAATCTGTGGATACATTTACCAAAATAAGATGCGTAGTTTAGGCACTACGATGTAACGCATAATTTGAACACAAACATAAGTATACATACATAGACTGCTAAAACTTTAGCCTTGCTTTTGGCTTAGCCGGTGTCTGGTAATAATATCTAAGGCAAGCCAATAAGCGGGCGGGAGTTATAGGAAGTAAGGATTTAACTACCATATCACGACTTCACGATGTTTACTGCTTGACCAATGGTAAATGACCAGTTATTTTGTCGTGCATGTGCAAATTACTATCTAGGTTTAATATTGCTCATACTTTTTTATACTTATTAGGCGATTTCACAGTTTTTAGTTCTTACAACGGAATATGAAAGATTCTATGAACGATGTTATTAATAAAGTAAGTATTTACTACTTGAATTATAGCTCAGTTATTAGAAGTTTTGCCAACTGCGCTGCAGGTCGGGGCCCGAGGGTTCGATAACGATCCCATCTAAGACTAACGTTTGTGTGGTGGATACTTGTTCTGTGTTTGTGTGCTATGTTTGTTACCACTTCGCTTTGTTACGGAGCTCAGTGACGGTTCAACGGATTTGGATTAAACATAGTTGTAAGTTGTTAGTCTATCGTCTGGCCGCGCGATACAACAAGGGTAGCTATTATTATGCTAGCGAACCCGATATGCCTTCTATTTTCCATATTATTGAGTTCATACAAAAATCTCATAGATCAAACAGATAACGTTTCAAATTTTTCTTTCCCGAAAAACCTTATCCTAATAAGAATATAAAAAAAACCAAATCGGTCCAGCTTTTATCAATTTATGTGCTTACCTACTACCAAAGAAAAGCATTTATTTTTTAGTAAAGCACTATTTTTCACCCGCGGCTTCCCTCGCTTGGAATCTGGATAAAAAGTAACCCAGGTAGCTATAGGTTATTCCTGGTCTACAACTACCTAAAGTAGGTATGTGCAAAATTACAGTTCAGTCCTTCATGTAGTTTTGGTGAGATTCTTAATTTTTTTCACTTATTCGCCCATAAAATACTTAATTGTCATATCTTGTTTTCAATAACTTTGATAGCTACACTATCTATCTAGAACAGGTGGTTCCCAATTAGTTAATCTTGAGTACCACTTTAGGAAAAAACCTTAACCTTTGCGCGATATTGCCTATTACGCGTTCCTTGCCAGATTTTGTTGAATTGGTAACCAATATAAGCTAAAATAAATAAAATATTATATTCGGATCATAGTAGGTAGCTATGTATGCTGTAAATAGTACAAATATCAACTTACAATCATTGACTGCAGCCAGGAAGATTTCTTTTAAATAGGTATATAACTGTTACTCTCTTACACTGTGACAGGAATCTGCAAAGTGCTCTTGACCGAGACGCAAAGCAGGCATGGTATTGGCTGTGCACCAGTCATTCACAGTAGGTACGTTCAGCTCAACTAGTCAACTAGTGTCGAACAGCGAGAGGGGCCCGACTCTCGTGCTAATCGCTTAGTCACCGAGCACATCGGTCGCGCTCAGAGAACATCTGTGATACTGATAAAAAACTATTTTATATCGCATAATTCTACTATCTGTGATAGATAATCGTCCTAATTTCAAGAAGAAAGTTAGCTTAGAAAAATGTTTAAGTGTTTTTTAAGATTAAATTGAAATAGTTTTGTAAACAATACCTACTTGATGACTTGCCTACTGATAAGCATTCCTGTGATACAATTTAGCAAACATCTGTGATACGAGACTGTACAATAAAGTGATAGTGAAGTGACGATGGGGTTTTTAGATGTGTCGTTTTCAGTATTCAAGAACTGTCCAATTCTCAGACTTAAAAGAAGGACTCGAGTACGGACAACTAGGTAAAACTAAAATAATATGTAGTAAATAAGCAAGTAGGTATGTACCTACTATTATCTAAGTAGGTATACAAAATTACTAAGGCATACAAGCAACCTAATTAAATAATTACGTCAGTCTTTTTAAAATACTTAAATACCTGCCTTGGTTTTTAAAATGTCAATAAATCAAATCGATTTTGGTAGGTTTTTTCATATTACTAACGTTATTAATATTTTCCCCCTTTAAAATATAAGTAGGTTAAAATTTATTTGGTTAATACTTTTATCCAATTAATAGTTTTTCTCCCTACCATTGATATCTTTAGACATCGGTCTATTTGCAAATAAGTTTCCTCATTTTTTTATTTACTATGGGAAATTTATGACTGGTATATTACTTACGCAATTTTTTTTATAAATACTTATCATACTTGAAAACACTCAGACCTGAGACAATATCTGCAGAACACGCAAAAATTTGTCCCGCAGCGGGAATCGAAACCGCAACCTTCTACGTCTCAGGCGAGCCTTAGCTCACTAAGGAAAAAACCCCATTAAGACAGATTTATGTAGGTAGACAGCGATAGCTACAGTATATCGTAACTTAGTTTTAATGTACGTATTGTTTGGCTACAAAATCATAAAAACGAGAAAGGCTCACGACTGAGCACAAACTAGACTATACAAACATACGTTCTCTATTTATTTAGATGTAAGTGCAGGTTAGTACTACCTGCTTACGCTTCAACAACCCATTAGCGATAAGATTCACGATCAGTATTATCACAGTGGGAAATATCTTTGAATGATAGGTATCAATATATAAACATACCTTTCTGTATCTTCATTTCGCAAGTTAATTCAGTGAAACTTAGGTCGTGAACTAAGTTTTCTTCCTAAAAAAACAGGACAAGTGCTAGTTGGACACTCTATGTTGCTGTTGTCTCAAAAAAATGTTTTCAAATACGTCACTTTGTTTTGGATAGGTAGCTGGAAAAAGTATGAACACACTATTAAAAGATTTCCTATGTTATTTTAAGACCACAGACTTCATATAGGTTTGCCTGTAAACTATAAGTAAAGGAGTATAAGGTACCTACCTATGTATAAAAAAATTAAGCTTTCAGGAATTGGTAATTTTTCATCTTTTTTCATAATTCACTTTTAAACTTAATTTTTAAATATTATATAAAATACTAGCGGTCCGCCCCGGCTTCGCACGGGTAATTAATAAAAAAATCAAAAATTATAACTTTTTACACACACACATACACCCTTTATTTCGTTATAATAAGTATTGACTTCCCTTCCGTACCCCCGTAACGCTTATTTCATCGCTTTGCTAGCCGAGCGGGGTAAGCGGTGACATGACCACGCAACTTTTTTCAAATACTTACATTTTTAAACTCGTGATATCACTAAAAATTACTTTATATTCAAGACTGTTTCAATAACTTTATATAACTTTTTAAATGATTCAATTCGGACATTCCATTCAATCTTTTGATAAGGATTAATACCGAGTGACAAATAAAAAAATTTGCCAGTGCCGGCAGTTCAATTAAATTTTTAAAATAAATTAACACTTATTGTGACATAACTATAATAGCTAGACATATGCTGTCGCGACACTTTTTGTAGATTATGATGTGTTCTAAATAGTCGTAGTACATTATTTTGTTCTATCATCAATAGTTTTCGCAGCGCACGCGATGTGTTAATTTTTTTACACCTCGAGTTACATTATTGAAATTTTAGTAAGGAACCCACATTTTTTTGAAAATATAATACAGCCTATAACACCCGGGGATAGTGTAGCTACCCAACGGTGAAAGAATTTTTAAATCGGTCCAGTAGTTTCGAAGCCTATTCAATGCAAACAAACAAACAAACAAATCTTTCCTCTTTAAATATTATAATAATTTAAATATTATTAGTGTAGAAGTATAGATTAGTGTAGATATATTTGTTTACCCTCACAACAAGTAGGAAGGGCTATTTGATAAATATCACACGATATATTTTACTAAAAAATTTTTTTAATTGCGCCTCAAAATTCTTACTTCTGAAATTCAAAATTCATAGACGTTTGGATCACCGAAATTTATAATGTGTAATTTGTAATGTGTTAATTCCTATTTAATCGGTCAAATGGATTCGGAGCTGATAGGAGGTGATAGACGGACAGACAGACACATGAGAGTGATCCTATAAAGGTTTAATTTTTTCATTCGGACGTACGAAAATCTTGAAAATGTTCAATTAAAAATAAACTTACCTAAAGGTGATTTAACATATGATTTACCAGACACACGCCATTGGTTGCATTAAATAATTGTATAGAAGTAACAGTTACAAATCTGCCAATTTATAAATAAGTAGAATAATTTGATAAGTAGAATAATTATAATTAACTAGCTTCCGCCCGCGGCTTCGCTCGCGTGGTACCTGGATTAAAAGTAGCCTATGTGTTAAGCCAGGTTACAAACTTTGTATATTCCAGGTTTCATCCAAATTTGTTCAGTAGTTTTTACGTGAAAGAGTAACAAACAGTCATCCATTCATCCATACATCCATACTCACAAACCTTCGCTTTTATAATTATTAGTGGGAAGTAGGATAGTAGGATTTATGCAATGGTTGAATTAATTATTAAAAAATCCCTACTTAGGTACAATGGCTTGAGTGCGAAAAAACACCTTACTACAAAGATTGCGTTAACTATATTTTTGTGTGGAAATGTCTAAGTTTTTCAAACTTCCCGCTAGGACCCTGCTCCATTTTCATACAAAAATAGAGTTAACGCAAACTTTGTAGTAATGTGTGTATTTCGCACCCAAGCCACAGGTACCAGGTACCTAAGAACAATAAAATACCTTAAATAAACCAGAACAAAGACAAATCAATACCTACCTCAGTGGTAAGTATTGATTTAACTTTAATAGTTAATGAAGTAATTCCATGCCTTACCTATTCCGCCTTACGGCAAGCGCTAATCGGTGTACGGCAGGGCAGGAAATTATAAATTTTCCAACGTAAACGACATACTAAGTACTACGTAAACTGGACACGGAGCATCAAAGAGGATTGTTGCACTGGTCTATACCACATGATGCAGCGGGATGCGACGACATGTTGCACATACGATCGCAGAAGACAAGCAGTAGGTACAAGTAGGGGCCTGCCCCGTGTCATACCGTGGGATGCCTCTGGCGGCATCGCAAATTGGACGGCGGCAAGTCCTCCTCAATCCCTCCCCCGCCATCCGCCGGTTTGCGCTGGCCTTTATAGCATTGAAATATCTATTGAAGTTGTCGAACAAATTTTCCACCCGATGAAGCATGTCATCCTTGACTTTGGCTCAAAGATATTAGTTTCAGTTGCCGAGGATTGAAGTGAAAAACTTTAAATTTACTAAATGAAACCTATCCAGGCTATATGCCTTAGCTTGGGTGTCGTATGGGCATGGGCAAAATGTTATCACTGTAAAAGTTATATCTACAAAAACCATGAATTTTGAGTACTTAATAAAAAAACCTTCCAATAAACGACTATGCAGATTTAAAAAAATGTTTAAAATAAAAGTTACTTTTTAGGAACTATTTTTGAAAGGTGGTTTTACTGTACGTTCACTGATCGTTTTACTGCTGTGTATATTTAACGTTCTAAATGACAATTGAACCGTAATCACATTGTGTCGGGCTAAGTAGCCGGTGTGTCGCAGGTAGTGTTCTTCAGAAATTTGATCAGATACTAGCTCTTCAGATGGTAGAAGTCCATTGGAATTAAAATCGAATTGAGCAAAACCTGACGAATTCGACGCTAATACTTTCCCAGCGTTTGAAAATAGGTACCCCTGCAAGCATCAATAGATACACTTGTCATTACTACTAACAAAAATCTATTGATCTAATACCACGCGCAACTGTCAAAGGCATTAAAAATGTAATTTAGAAATAAAGCACACGACAAATTTGATTTAGCGTACTGGCGATAAAGTGAACGGAGCGCATCCTGGCCTCGCGCATAAAGGCCCTTCTACCGCCTACAGTTTTTGTCCATCCCGCTCCTAAGGTGGCTCAAACTGTAGTTTAGTTCAATCCTGAGATAATATTTTTCCGTTTGTTGAATAGCGAGCTCAAAAAAAGTTATTGGTTTATTCTAGATCTAAGTCAGCGAAAAACATTTGAAATTTTGCCAAATTTCGGAAAATCTCGTAAAGTTACCGACCGATTTTAAGCATTCAAAATGCACTTTGAAGCCCTGTAGCAGACGCACATTTTGACATGCATGGTCCATCAGCGTACTTCTCATTCTACGAAACTATATGTAAATGTCACAATTTAATAAATTAGGGCACTATAGTCGATCAGGAAAACAAATATTTTCAATGTTAAAAGTCCTACATACGTAGAACTATTTTGACTATTCGGTAGAGACCTGCAGGCATTGAGATGACTAGTACCTAGCACCATGGAATTAATAGTACTTACGTCTTGACCTAGCACATAAGTACTAAGAGATAAAATCTGTTTAGTTTACTAAATCTTGAAACTTGGTAAAGTGTACCTTTACCAAGTTTCAAGACTTGTTTATTTTACTAACTTGGTATAGGTACAGATCTGTTTAGTTTACTAAGTCAGAGATCTGTTTAGTTTACTGAGTCAGAGATCTGTTTAGTTTACTAAGTCAGAGTTCTGTTTAGTTTACTAAGTCTTGAAACTTGGTAAAGTGTACCTTTACCAAGTTTCAAGGCTTGTTTATTTTACTAACTTGGTAAAGGTACAGATCTGTTTAGTTTACTAAGTCAGAGATCTGTTTAGTTTACTAAGTCAGAGATCTGTTTATTTTACTAAGTCAGAGATCTGTTTAGTTTACTAAGTCAGAGATCTGCTTAGTTTACTAAGTCAGAGTTCTGTTTAGTTTGCTAAGTTGCTAAGTCTTGAAACTTGGTAAAGACAGCACAGTTGTAGAAAGATACATGTCTAGTGCACGCGCAAGCAGAGAGGAGATCAGTTCTCAACGCAGAGATATGGTGGACCGCATGAGTCGGGCTCTTGTGGCTGTAGGAGAATGGGGAGAGGCCAATCTAGTCCGATTCAATGCTAGCAAAACTCAGGCTTGTTTGTTTTCTGCTAAAAGGAGTCCACTAAACCTGTCTCCTACTTTCCGGAATGTATTCATACCAGTGACAGACCACCTCGAGCTTTTGGGTATCCACCTCACGGCAAACCTCAACTTCGGCTCGTTCATTGAATCCAAGGCCAAAACTGCGGCCATGAAACTGGGCGTTCTTAGTAAGGTGAGGCGGTACTTCACACCAGGACAGCTGCTCACGTTGTACCAAGCGCAAGTCCGATCGTGTATGGAGTACTGCTGTCACTTGTGGGATGGCTCGGCTAAGTACCAGCTGGAAGCCTTGGATTCGATTGAACGACGCGCCATAAAACTCATTGGCGATAACTCACTGGCATCCGCCAAACTCCATAGTTTAGAACACCGTCGAAAAATCGCTCGCCTCTCGGTGTTCTATAGGATACATTTCGGAGAGTGTGCGCAAGAATTACACAATTTAATCCCCCCATCACCATTTCATTATCGTACGACCAGACGCACGGAATTTCGTCACCCATACACGGTAGACATTCCTCCTGCCCGCACGAAGTGCTTTGCTGCAACTTTCATCCTTAGAACAGCTAAGGAATGGAATGCTCTTCCGGCGTCAGTGTTTCCTGATCACTACGACTTAGGGGTCTTCAAGCGAAGAGTAAATAGGTACATTCTAGGCAAGCGTGCTACATCTTCGACCGCATCATCACTTACCAACAGGTGAGATGGCGGTCAAACGTAAGCCTATAAGCTGTAAAAAAAAAAAAAGGTGCTGATCTGTTTAGTTTACTATGTCAGAGATCTGTTTGGTTTACTAAGTCTTGAAACTTAGTAAAGGTACAGATCTGTTTAGTTTACTTAGTATGGGACTTTTTAGTTTACTAAGTCCTGCGAGGTTTTGGTCAATTAAAACACTGTTCTGTGTGTGACGCGGTAGGTAAAAATGACCTCGTTTGAACGATGATAAAATAATGTCCCATAATGTTACTATGTAATTAAAAACAAATTAGCCTAGGTTGATCTATTCAACCAATTTACCTGGTTTACTTTAGTTGATTTATTTTTTGATCATAAAACTTCTAGTACGACCACAGAATAGGTAAGATGTACTTCTACCTAGTGTACCCATGCAGGTACACGGGGCCCAGTACTCTTGTTAAGTTTTCCCTAAAAGCAGTAAAAAAAAATCGTACAATTTACAAAAGATTGCAATTGCCGTATGCTGAGAGATAACTGTTGTGGCTGTCGTCATCATCATCATCATCATCATCAGCCTATAGCAGTCCACTGCTGGACATAGGGCTCCCCTAATGAGCGCCATTGCGCCCTGTCCTGAGCTCGACGCATCCAGCAACCTTTCGCAGATCGTCACCCCACCTGGCCGGAGGGCGTCCTACATTACGTCTGCCGAGCCGCGGTCTCCACTCAAAAACTATTATGGCTTTATGGCTGTCGAAGAGTAAAAAAGTTAAATAAGACTTTAGTGAGATTGGTCTTCTGGGGGGTTAAAAATTAAAAAAACCGACCAAGTGCGAGTCGGACTCACGCACGAAGGGTTCCGTTGTATGGGAGCCCCACTTAAATATTTATTTTATTCTGTTTGTTGTCATAGCGGCAACAGAAATGTGTACATCATCTGTGAGAATATTAAATGTGTAGCTATCACGGTTCATGAAATTCAGCCTGACCCGACCCTTGTCTGGTGACAGACAGATAAATGGACAGTGGAATCTTAGTACCGTTTTTACGGGACCCTAAAAATTATATGTTTGTTTTTGAAAATAGGTAACTACCTAACGAGTCACTAAACAGATCCAAGTCATATTTTTTATGAAATTTGGCTATAGTTACTCATTACACATTCTAGTAAGTACTATTTCGTAGGTTATGTAATAAATAATAGGTGATTGAAACCTTTATCATCTTTGTACATGAATATAATTCATAAACGATGATTAAATATCAAAAATATATTCCATATTCTAGTATTTTATACAATAACCACAAAACGTTGGTAAATCGCGCCGTACCTACTGTCAAATATTGAATTTCGGTATGATGGTTTTTTGTCGGTATCGGTACAGTCCCTGAATGAACGTTATAAACAGCTGAGTAAATTTCATTGAGAAGATTCGAAAAAATTACCTGAAAAAATGTAGGTAGAAGTAAATGTATTACATAATTAAACTAAGTTATCGTGTAGTTCTGTTGTAAATATACGAGGATTTGATTCTTTTAGTTTATGTAAATCACAGATACTAGCACACAGCATCATTTAGCCCCTTTTGTGCACAAACTAAGCAAACTTGTATTAGGAAAACATGACTTATATCTCAATACTGATAAATATATTTTTGTAATTATACATACATACGAACTGTGGGCCAAGACTATAGTGGAGCCTTGAATGAGTGGAGCCCTGAGACAGTGAGACGGCGTCGTGGTAGGCCACGCAAGCGATGGCGCGACGAGCTTGACATCTTCACCGACTATCAGTGACAGGCATTGGCGTTGGACCGCAAAGAATGGAAAACTCAAGGGGAGGCCTTTGCCTAGCGGGACAGTGCAGGCTAATATTTTGTCTGCTAAAAACAGTTAAAATCTTATCTTATAAAAAAATAAGTGTCACCGTATTTGTGGTCGCATTCCTCCGAAACGGCTCGACCGATTATTATGATTTTTTTATGTATACTTGGTAGGTATAACTCGTTAAGTATATTTTATACCGCTAGGTGATTTGGGTGTTTCTATAGAGAATTATTTTCATATTATTTAGTTCTAAATCTCGAATAACATATACTATTACAAATATTTTTAAATTTTGGAAGTAAATAGCTTTAGGCAACTAGCAAAGCGGGGCACACCTCCGCGAAGTGGAACGATCGCTCACGGTATAACGGGTGGGTGATTCCAGTCAAAATGTCACTCGGGCTTCCAACCCTTGTTTTACCGTATTATCTTTCCTTTGTCTCCACATAAAACATAATATTGGCTTCAAATAAAGATGAGCGTTAACGTTAGACTTACCTTGTATAAATGGATGGATGAACATAGTAAAGCGTCTATTACTTATTAGGTTGGGTCTGATCTGATCGATATTTAAGTTAAGTAAAGTATAATTTCTGTAGTAGGTAATATCAAGTAATATCAACATTATTGATTTTTACCTACCCTTTTGAATGGCAAAATGACAAAGTCCTACTAATAATATTATAAATGCGAAAGTTTGTGAGTATGTATTGATGTATGGATGAATGGATGAATGTTTGTTACTCGTTCAAGCGAAAACTACTGAACGGATTTGGATTAACCTTAGAATATACATAGTTAGTGACCTGGATTAACACATAGGCTACTTTTTATCCCGGTACCATGAGAGCGAAGCCGCGGGCGGAAGCTAGTAAATTAATAAAACAATATCACATCGGTTTTGTTACGGTTTATCCGTTAGAACCTCTGATTATCCTAGCCAGATCATTTATGAGTTTAATTAGACGCTATACCACAGAGGCCTAAAATAAAAAGAAGAAGAAGTGTTTAATGCCTAATTCCTATAACTTTGACCTACAATACGGTTATCCGTTATGTAATACAAGTTCAGCTAAGGCTGGACAATGGTAATTAGCGAAAATAATAAGCATTCTTTTTGTTCGGTCTTGTTAAGAGTTTTTCTCTTTTTTTGTCTTGATACCTTACCTTACTGCGGGACAATATGTACATATTTGAATTATTTATAATTTTTAAATATTAGAAAAATAATTAACAATCCAACTTCAAATATTTTTTACAAATTGTTATTCATACCTACTAGTCATAACAATAAATATTCTATGTTAAGTATGTACGTACCTAGTCACGGCTTAGTTACAGATTTTATCTTCCGTAGTCTGTGCTAATACTGACGAAGTTTCATAGAAATAGAAATAGAAATGGATGATTTGTTATGTAGCAATATGGTTACGTTTTGTAAGTTTTATGGTACAGGATTCACATATTCCACTTAATAAATTTAGCATGCAACTTATCAGTGAACGGTAATTCAATAATCAATACTTAATCATTTATTTGGTAAATAATATTTGAGTACTTACCTATAATTAGGTCGGTACAAATAATTTATAAATTTATAAATAACTACCTGACCCGCCTGCCGCGTTCGTTTGCCTAAACGCTTTTGTATAGTACGTGTTTTCATGTCATATGTTTCCCGAACATGGTTATTTTTTACACGTAACCCTAAATATGTACGGAACAAAAAGTAACAACCTACAATACCAGATTAGGTCCGGTACGCGGGCCCGTCCCCGTTCCTGTTCCCACTTCTGCTTCCTCTACCTTTTCCGATCTCGTTCTCGCTCCCTTTTCCGTTAGCGACCCATCGGTCGCCAAGTCACAGCCAGTTAAAAAGTAATACGTAAGTTTTTGTATCCCTAACTTGAGAAATGATTGGTTTTCCATGCAAACTTTGATCCCCTATCTGCCCTTCCCATATAACTATAATTCAGTAAACACACTTATTCTAGGGAGCGGGCTGCTACTCGATCCACTACTGCGGAGTAATTTTTTAAGCTATTGCATAGCATCTATCGAGGGCCTTGAGCGCGGGGACCGAATCCAGAAATTCCGTAACGAAAAAAACCTCACGCCCCCCACTCCGACGGGCACGGAGGTGTGGCTTGAAGGCCGTGCATTGTCTAACGTCGTTTCTTTTCGGCAGTCTTCGACACGGTGTGTGTGCGTGCAACTAGACGTATTTTTATTTAATAAAAGCAAAAAAATTGTTTTCTTATCGGTCACTACGCTCAAAAAGTGTAACTTGAATTAATATCAAAGAAAAAGAAATACTGCATAAATAAAATAAATAAATAATTATAATTGCATAAGTTGATACAAAATGCTATGCAATAGCTTTACCGCGGCAGTCCCCGAGTGCCACACGTCTTTTTTTTTTGTAGTGTTTGATGTATGCACTCTTCATAACTACAAAATGCGTTACTAATAAACCAGTGTTCTAATTTAGGTTTTAATAAGTTCAAGCTATTATCTTCGTCGACTCATATAAATTTAACCGACATAGCCAATGAACGAGCTATGGTGGTAAGCTTGTGGGCTCGCCTCGTGTCATACACATGCCTATCCTTACTTAGTACTAAACTAAATAGATTGAAATTGGGTATGAAATTATCAATAAATGTACATTACAGTGTAATGCTTAACTGTAAGAAGCCGCTGGGTTATTAATTACTTACCAATGTAAAATAACGCCTGCTGTAAAAAAAAGTTTGGTTTCCGAAAATTGGTTAATAAAATCATAGTAACTAGTACTCATTCTGTGCTAATACTGGCTGACTATATTGTAACAGTATCTATGATTGTTTCTCGTGATTTCGGATCCCGGATGTATGTAGTCCTAGCTTAAGTTTTCTATCGTAGGGGCCGTTACAGGAATAAAACGAAAATTAAGACTACCGTATAGGAGTGGTTTACGAGTGCAAAAAAAACAGTCAATCAGTTGAGTCAATGACGTAAAATTATGAGTAACCAGAAGCCTACACAAAACCTTGGCACAAAAGAAATTGTGACTCTGTCTGACCAAATAAGGAACTCACAAAGACCCTGTTGCCAAATTAAATGTCACCTACCATTTCTTCGCTGTCGTAATCGTTCACTGCAATTAATTTTAAGAAAATTATGAAAGTACATTGAAGTCAATTGCCAAATTAAAGTACCTAAAATAAGAACAGTGTAAGGACTTTGTTTACATTTGTAAAAGATTTTCCACTAAAAGATTAATACTACTATTTATTAAAGAGGAGATAATAAGGACATAATAAGGTATTTTGAAAACTAATTTCATACTTAAGTTTTAACTTAAATTTTAACTTTATATTGAAACTTTTGAGCCTACGATTAATCAATTTATTCTTTGCCAATTAAATAATTATAAATATTGGTACACATATAGGTAATTTAGTGCCTTCCAGAAATATTATGTACTTACTGTACCGAACCTTTAAACTGGTTCGATGAATTGCATGATTTTACATCAGCTTACATTATAGTTCCGCGTTCTCCGACCTTGAAAATATTGGTTAACAAGGTAGGAAACTTTGTGTCTTCTAGAAATATGATGCACCTATTGTACGGAACCTTTAAACTGGTTCGATGAATTGCATGATTTTACGTCAGCTTACATTATAATTCCGCGCTCTCCGACCTTGAAGTTGGCATGCAACTAGATGCGTCTCAGAACTGGTTCTGCACACTGGCGGGCATGCCTCAATGACCGTGTTCCGTCACGGTATATAACAACAAACAGTATCATTGAGACAGTGGGTGAGGTTTTGGACTATTCCGTATTCTGTAGTAAGATGTAAATGTAATCCTACTTCCTACTAATATTATAAAGACGACAATTTGTGTGTGAGTGTGTTTGTTGCCTATGAACACCATAACGGCAGAACGGATTTGGATGAAACTCGGAATATATATCGTTTGTGATTACCAGATAGGCTATATACTTTTTGTTCGGGTCTCACGCAACTAAAGCCGTGGGCGGAAGCTAGTGAAAGATATAATACATTGGAATACATTCACGAACCTCTCGATGATGATTAAAGGTTGCAAGGTTCAAAATATGTATCAATAATCTAATCCCGCTTCATAATAATACACTTAATATTATACCAGCAATAACATAAATACTCCCTTATTAGCTGTGTATAACACCAGAAGAGCCTTTTTAATTGACTTCCAAAAAGGACAAGGTTCTCAATTCGTCATAATCTTTTATTTTGTTTATTCTATGCATCAGCATTGAACGAAACATTATTTGCATGATGTAGATATATCATCTGGGAGGCGCAACGTGGTTTACTCATAGTTATAGTCATAAACACGATAGGTACATGAGAAAAAGGCTATTTAATGACTGAAAAATAACTTTCACAGGTTGCATCGGAACTTACCTACTATTTTGATTATTTGTATTGAAGAATAACCTACTCTTTTTCTTCATATTCATATATTACCTACTTACTTAACACGTTAACTGCGGGCATAAAATATTCTTTTCTGTGCTACGGGCCTCGCACATGACGCTACGCGCCATGCATGAGTAGGGCGACGCGACGACGAACGTCTTGCAGAAGCACATTGCTTTTAGCACTCAGTGTTAGTGGCCCTACCATTGAGTTAAAAGTAACAATATATATCAATGGGACCTACTTATAAAAATCTGTCAAAAGATAAACGATGCTATAACTATTGCCATCATACATCTTATCTTGCCAGTATATATGTAATATATCAATCATGTGGATCCCATAACACAAACACTGCTTACTTTGGGGCTACATGATGGTGTGTGATATTCCAGCACTATTTATTTATTTATTTATTTATCTTTTACCATTTGATAGTGACAAACAGAAACAGGGTTAACTCAAAACAATGGCTAAAATTGAGTACCGTTTATACATAAGGTAAGTGTGGATGTTTTTCTTCCTTTTCACCCCTGGTTCCTTAGGTGGAGTTTTTAGATTTTTCCAAAAAAACCTCTAAGTAAGGTAAGGTTACCTATCTTTCTACTTATATTACTTACAATAATACTTTGTAGCTACTTAAGTGTATATATTATTTGATAATTTTCATCTCATATTGTTCTACCTTCATAAGTGTGTACCTTTGACGTTTAGTTAACCTGTTAATTATTTCGTTAATCAAAGATTGTGTTACCATAGGTAGGGGAGACCGGGGTGATTTGATCACCCGGGAGACTTGATCACCAAATAAAAAGTAGCTTGTGTTAATCCAGGTCACACAAATAAAAACCTAAAAAAATTGTTGAGCCATTTCAGAGGAGTCAGGCACAAACACCGTGACACGAGATTTTTAAAATTATGAAAGATTAGTGTGAAGTGTGTGATTTATATTATGTACCAGACAGTGCGTCTGGCTGATTAGTTTATAGTTTGTATGAAATATTTTAGCCGGGATTCCAGATTCCGGGTACCTATAGGCTGAGCATTAGTATTCATGGACGCTCGCGCCACTGATTCACCTGAATGAAGTGATTGTCTTATCACCGGAGGTCGTAGACTTAGAACATGACATGCTAATTACAACAGAGGCGTAGCACGAATATTTTGACATAATTATCGTATTGTAAGCCATACTTGGAAGGATTTAGAGGAGGCTTTTATCGCCAAAAGTATAAGATAGATAGATAGATAGATGAACTCTTTATTGCACACAACACCAATTAAAAACCAAAAACAGAGAAACGAAATAGTAATGTAGGTACAATGGGCGGTCTTATCGATTTCTTCCAGACAACCAAGAATGGAAAGAATATAATTAAAAGAATTGAGCGGTGGTGCTTACAATACAAAAACTAATTAATACTTAAACTAAGAAAAAAATATTTAGTTTTTTTTAGTTTAAGTATCCACACCATAATATTTTATGCACAATAATAGTGCATAAGTAACAATTATGTAAGTAACTAGGTGCTACGTGAGTTTCCCGAAAAATACTCTAGTTAGTCGTGATAATGGTGTCGATTCTGTTGTTCACTTTTCTAAACTTAACTTAATTTGAAAGCTTTGAAATTATAGCTATCCTTGTGATTTTCACCTTTATGAAAGGGATAGTATCACTTTTAGAAACATCAAATTAAGTTTAGTTTAGGAAAATACACAACAGAATCGACATCACTGACGATGATGCATCACTATCGTGAGTGCGCCTTGAAAACGAGCCGAATGTTTCAAAACCCTCGTCAGAGTTCCAAGTACCGAGAATTTTCCTACCATGAAATTTTTTTTTTTTTTAATAACAAAGTCTAACATTTATTTAAAACAAGCACGCCGAAATAACGCTCTATTTATATTTTGTCTAGCCTAAGTGAAGAAAACAATTTTAAGTTTAATTTGACAAAGTTTGGAAAAATAATAAATATTGCTATGAAGATTGCATTGGTTTCGCTCTGGCACGCTCCACACCTTTGTTTACATTTTTACATTTTGTGTCAGAGACATGAAAATAAAACCCAACTGATCCGTAGTCACACCAGTTTACCACACCAGTGAAACTATAGTAGCCTCTTAGATGTTGTTATAACTTAACAAATTTTGATTGAAATATGTAACTAATTAGGCTATTGAAAAACATTAACAAAATATATTTTAGGTAGGTCTCACTACTTTTTGGGAAGAAATATTACAAATGAGAGAGATCTAGACACGTTTTTACAGAATGATTGGTTGGGATCTTATTTTTTTCTAAAACCGATTATTAATAAATTATTCAATAGTTCTATCAAAATTTCGCAAAAGGTTTGATCCTGAACAAGCATTGTGCTGGCCCATGGGCGGGCTCGGCATGAAAGGCCGGAATCTACTTTTTACAAAACCTTAGATATCTGCAGACCGTTTTGGTCACGAATATAAATTTTAGTAAAACAAATCATTCCACAAAATTTGCCTTTTTTCAAAAGGTTTTTGGCTTAGATATTAGAGTTTGAAATTCAACCGCCCAGGCTTGGAGTGTCAGTTAAAGAGTTGTGTTTCGGAGGTATCTAGTAAGGTTCTCTGTATTCTGTGGTAAGGTACTAAATCCTCTAGTGTGATAAGTATAATCATGCGCGGTTGCAATTAAAAGATACACTGGTGGTCTCGCCATCTTGACGGTTGCATCTGGCGGGACCCCTTTCGATCCTGAATATCTTAAGATTCCTTGAGGTACAAATTCCATACATTTCCAGGCCGTGCACGCCCATCTGCGTGAGCGTCAAGATGGCGGGACCACCTCTTGTATTTAATTATTTTTACCATAGGGATTTAGTACCTAATTGGTACTATTTAGTACCTTTAGTGAAATAATTTGTACCTCAAGGAATCTTAAGTTATTCAGTATCGAAAGGGGTCCCGCCAGATGCAACCGTCAAGATGGCGGGACCACCTGTGTTTCTTTTAATTGCAACCGCGCATGAATATACTTATCACACTAGGATTTAGTACCTCACTGGATACCTCCGAAATACAACTCTTTATCATAAAAACTTCAATAGTTTCAGAGAAAAATCGATTTCAAAACTAATGACCTAGCACCATAGTGTGTTACCCTGCGTAACCCCAGCGAACGCGAAGCAAACACATGTAATCCTGTTATGCTAGCCATTAACTTGAACTGTCAGGATTTAGTACCTTTATCCAATTAATTATATACCAAATTTCAGTTCTTTACAGAGTAGAATCACTGAAATATTTTGAGAAAACGAGAAAACAACCAACAGGTGATTCGAGTGATTAACCTCTTTTGATTGGCATCAATGAGCCTAGGTAGCTGTGTTGCCGTTTTTTATTTGGAGAAAATGCTAAAACTTGGTGGAGAAAATTTCAAAAATATGTTAAATAACTTTTAGATATGATAAATAAAATGTTAAAATCCAAATTTAATTCCTGAATAGCAAACTGAAGTGGTCACCTGTTAAAATAGATGCATATTCGCATATAAAGAATGCAAGAGAAGTCTCTGCTCTTTGGGTATTAAGATTAATTTGCATCGTAGGTTAATTACTTTTCATTGACCCTACACATTTTGCACGTTTTGCGGTGGAAATGTGATGCTTCAGTAAATTTTAGCTATTATGTTACACTTGCAAAATCTGCAATAAGCGAAACTCTGTCATCTTTTCCCGTTGTTCGCGCTAAATTTTCTCATAAATATGAGAAGCTGTGATATTATATTAACACATCAGATTCAAATTAGACGTAAAAATTAAGAACACTGCACTGATCGTTCGTAACAAATCAACAATCGCTACGCAAAAGATAAACATAAATTTCGGGGAAGTCCTAATTCCTTATGAGAGAGTTCCCATGTTTTAAAAAACTACTTTGAGTTAATAAGCAAATCGTCTCTGGTTTCTATAAAATCTTTTGAATTCCTTACTAAGTAGGTAACGTTCAAAAAAATGTAAATCATGAAATATGCTAAATGCAATTTTTTCAAGCTTACAGACCCGGAAATTGCAAAATTTGCAAAATTTAGCTTTAAAAATGCTAATACGGCAACACTGCTACAATCGTACCTCTTTTGATTGGCATCATTCAAAGTGTTGCCAGTACGAATTTCAGGAAAAGTACGACCCCGAAGTGTCACCCGAACAGTACGTTTTTTTTCTTCAAGGTACGATTTTACAAAATGTAAAGCACCAAAGTTTAATTTAATTTTTTATTCATTTTAATTTAATTTTTTATACTCCTATGTGTTTTCTATACCGCAAGCATGTAGACATACCTAGACATAGATGCATTATAATTCATTTAAATTATTTTTTATGGATTTTTTAGACACGTTACGGTCGATCACGTCCACCAGTTTGAATGATTACATCCACCCACAATTCTACTAGTATCTAGGAAACGATACTAGATTTTCAACATAACATTTATAATGTCGCAGGCACGCGTTAGGTTGTTGGGGAATTTACCTAAATTCATACTAGCCGGTGGAGCACGTTCTTTTCTTTATGAAATGATCCCAGGTATAAAAAATCGTACAGTTTCGGTACGATCTTGGTCTAGCTATCGTACATGAGTAAAAATGCAAAATTCGTACGGTGTGCACAATTTTTAAACTGTTTTTTTATAAACTGGTTACTTCTTCCACCGGCCGACCGCTTGACTCGCGTGGTTCCCGAACAAAAAAAATCGGTTGGTACCTATCAAACTCTCTCAAACTCTTTTTACCTCTTTTATATATTGTAGAACCCCGTAGAAGAAGTACATAAACAAAAGTTGGTTTGAGCTACAGATAAATAATTATGACTTAGACGTAGGTATGAGGTTGCGGGTTCGATTCCCGCCGCGGGACACTAATCCAATGTATTAATCTAATCGCCATTATATAATACCTATTTAATAAAACTTGTCTGGTCAAAGTCTCAGATCAGCATGTGTCGTGTCTAAAAATTTCATAAAAAATTATTTAAATGATATATAATGCGTCTATGTCTAGGTATGTCTACATGCTTGCGGTACAGAAAACACATAGGAGTATAAAAAATTAAATGTTTCAGACCTGTCCATAAATGGAAGCTATTATAAATGCGAATTACGTAAAAATATTCTTGATAATGGAGTATTGAAATTATAACTAATAACTTTATTTATTAAAGCCGGAATACTTGTAAATTAATTACTAAATATTCATCGCAATACACCCTACCATAACGTATCATGGTTATTGAACGCACTTTCACCCACATCGTGCATCTCTCGTGCTAATGTCAACTGTCACTATCAAAGCACGCGTTTATTGGTGGTGTTGCCATCTTGGCTGTTTTATAGGCCAATTCTAGTACAATTTTCAGTTTTACTTACAGAGACACTCCAGCTGTTATTATACGTCTTTAATATATACAAATGGTTTTTATATAGTAACCACCAGTATATAATACGTAGTGACTTGTGACTTTAGAATAATTGAGTACCTAAGACGATAAGGTTGGTTGTTATTTAATGGCGCCATTGTCCTAATTGATCCTAACCTAAACGTATAAAACAAATACCCAAACAAAATTATCCAGCTTTAATAAAAGAAACGATTAATTTCACATGATATCCTTCAATAAGAACTATCAATAAGGACATGTCATTTTTAAACGCGACATTTTATGGTCAGGTCACAGGTTGTATGAAACTGGCTTATCTTCTTTATACTGGCAACACTTTGAATTATGCCAATCAAAAGAGGTACCTACCTAGGCTCATTGATGCCAATCAAAAGAGGTTAATCACTCGAATCACCTGATGGTTGTTTTCTCAAAATATTTCAGTGATTCTACTCTGTAAAGAACTGAAATTTGGTATATAATTAATTGGATAAAGGTACTAAATCCTGACAGTTCAAGTTAATGGCTAGCATAACAGGATTACATGTGTTTGCTTCGCGTTCGCTGGGGTTACGCAGGGTAACACACTATGGTGCTAGGTCATTAGTTTTGAAATCGATTTTTCTCTGAAACTATTGAAGTTTTTATGATAAAGAGTTGTATTTCGGAGGTATCCAGTGAGGTACTAAATCCTAGTGTGATAAGTATATTCATGCGCGGTTGCAATTAAAAGAAACACAGGTGGTCCCGCCATCTTGACGGTTGCATCTGGCGGGACCCCTTTCGATACTGAATAACTTAAGATTCCTTGAGGTACAAATTATTTCACTAAAGGTACTAAATAGTACCAATTAGGTACTAAATCCCTATGGTAAAAATAATTAAATACAAGAGGTGGTCCCGCCATCTTGACGCTCACTAAAAGATACACTGGTGGTCCCGCCATCTTGACGGTTGCATCTGGCGGGACCCCTTTCGATCCTGAATATCTTAAGATTCCTTGAGGTACAAATTATTTCATTATAGGTATTAAATACTACCAACAAGGTACTAAATCCTGACAGATAAAGTTAATCGCTGGCCTATCAGGATCACATGTATTTGCTTCGCGTTTGCTGGGGTTACGCAGGGTAACACACTGGTGCTAGGTCATTCGTTTTGAAATCGAGTTTTCTCTGGAATTATTGAAGTTTTTATGATAAAGAGTTGTATTTCGAAGGTATCCAGTGAGGTACTAAATCCTAGTGTGATAAGTATATTCATGCGCGGTTGCAATTAAAAGAAACACAGGTGGTCCCGCCATCTTGACGGTTGCATCTGGCGGGACCCCTTTCGATACTGAATAACTTAAGATTCCTTGAGGTACAAATTATTTCACTAAAGGTACTAAATAGTACCAATTAGGTACTAAATCCCTATGGTAAAAATAATTAAATACAAGAGGTGGTCCCGCCATCTTGACCCTCACCACTAAACGGGTTAACTGGTTATAATATAAGTATAACGAAAACAGAAAGTAAGTGTTTCAGTAGGTAACCGATTACAAAACAGTGAAGAAAATTGTTTTTACGTAGCTGGTTACGAATCGTCAGTTACCAGTGACTGAAGGCGTAAATGAAAAGAACCATAGTCACACCGGTGTGGTAAACTGGTGTGACTACGCATCAGTTGCGAAATTATAGTACCAACACCTAGGTGAACCACCCGTTTATTCCTAACTTCTACTTTGAATCTTTATAGCAGTCATTGTGATAGCAGAAACACTGAAACACTGACCGATGCTACCGTCCCTCACTAACTACCTTTATGCAAAACCGTCACATTTCAAAATAGAAAATAAAAACAACAATTAAAGGATCCTTACACAAAATATTTAATCAACAGCACACTTTCACTAAACATTTCACGCGTGGATCGCAGTTTCCACTGCTAGTTTGTCAGCATCGGCCACGTGCAGTCCCTCGCACCTGCAGCACCGCCAGCTATTAGTGTTTGGCACAAGATGCTCACTGCTCACACACTCTAGGTGGAAGTGCGACGAGCAGTGGCTGCATTTGATGGACGCGCAGCCCTCCATCGTGCGATTGCAGAATGCACAATCCATTGCTCAAATCCTGAAAAGACAATCAAAATTAAGAAAACTATTTCCCATAATCTCCTCGGTGCATTCAGTAGTGGCCCGCGAATGTTTCATCACTATGGTATCCACAATCTTCAAGTGTCGACCACATAATTGTATAAATTGATCGCTGGTTGCCACGAGAAGCTCGTGTACGGTGAATTTTCTTGTAAGAGCAAAGGTACCTTCAAACGACGCTTGTAGAAGCGATGCAGTAGCGCGACTGCTGCAGCAGGTCACTTAATTTTCACACTTGCAACAATAGAAGCGCAGTTCAAACGCTGCTATTATGAGATACGTACTAGTTGGCTATAGTGAATTGCTCTAGTGATTTATGAAAATTAGCAGCGATGTGGCTGCCGCATCCCATTCGCGCCTCCGCTTCTATTTGAAGGCGCCCCGCCCTGAGGCAAAGCGATCGAGCAGCTGCTAAATCAAAATAACCCAAAATACTTACAAAATTAATCGCAGGTACACTTTATATTAGATAAACTTGTTTTTGATTATTTTTGTAGTTTACTCGTTATTTTGTTAATAGATATTTTGAAATTTATTTTTTTTATACAATTTTATTGAACTGTGTTGTGTGCTGTTCAAATATTGACTGAAGAAAAGTAACGATTTTGTTTCTTTGATTCTTTTTTGTTTGAATTTAAAATCTTCTTTGAAGTTCGAAAACAGCAATGAGGTTGATTAAGAAAATATGTTTTTCTGTAAAAAGAAAAAGTTTGCTACGGAAAGTATAGTCAGCGTTGAAGTTGATGACTTTTTTGGAAGGGGATGTAATATTTTTGATCGGAGTCTTGCCTTTTCTACATATAAAACGAGCGCAGCTATATCGCAGCGATATCGGTCGTCAATGCAAATAACAAAGTACTATAAAGTGTAAGTTTTGCCTGATTACTGAGGTTGAAAGTTATTAATTTTTTGCTAAGTAGGTACTATAGAATAGAATAGAAGAATAGAAAAAAGTATTTGTCATGCCTAGCAAAAAAAATCTAATGCTTTACGTTTGCCGTCTACCATTTTAAACTTTGGTTTAATTTACAAATTGGTTTTGGGACTTTTTTAAATTATCATTTATCTGTCGGGGCTGACTGTACTGTATGCCTGGATACACGAGGCTAGTTTTTAAAACAAGGGAAGCATTATAGTATATAACTGTTGTACTACTGTCCTGGCTTAGAACATGCTGTTTACATGATGCCAGTTAAGGTGACAACACGTACGAAAAAGAAAAAATATTCGACTCCAAGAAATACTTTGGAAACTATGCCAATTTGCACTAGACGAAATATTAGAGGCGGCATTAGAAAAACGTGTGTGGCCCTGACCATGGATTTTAAGAAAAAATTCCACAGTTCCTCATGGTACGATTGTTTATACTTCAAATTAATATCGGTACGAAGTTTGGGCATTTTATCCCTTTGAAAATACGCAAGTTTGTAAAAAAAACTTGCACAAATACAAAAGTTTGGTGAATGTTCACAAGCCAATCGAATACTAGCTTTGCCGGCCACATTAAGCTAATACCGACGTCAGGATAGTAAAATCATTGGTGGGAGGGCGTTACTAGCTCATAAAATAGAACTCTATCATAGTAAAACATTTAAGTTTCCTGGCTTTTGTATTTTTTGCGTTTTCCTGGCTTTTTTTTACTTCTTTTTTGGCCTGTGTATTTTAAAAAATATATATCTTAATAATGCTGGACACACCGTCGCCACTCATACACCATGTAGCATGTAGCCCCAAATTAAGCAGAGACCACATGACTAATATACTACATAAATAAACCAGGTTACTGGTTATTTAACCTATTCCTGCTAAGAGGATGTGGGGTAGGTTATTCCCGTTGAATAAGTCCATAATTATCTCATGCAAAAGTTAACCATTTCGGAGAAAAATAATGTTTAAGTTTTTATTGAGGTTAGTTCAATTTTTATTTTTATTTTATTTACAGGACAAGCATTGTTTAACAACAGAAAAAATACAAATGTGTCCCCATTAGGAAATACTAGACGGAAATATCATGAACTTTAATTACTTATTTTAATGAGGCCAAAAGTATGACAATTTATAGAAAAATATTCGAACACATTTCGCGTGCAGATTTTTTTAAAAATGGGTATGTATGCATGTACATTCTTTCAGCTTTTTACTCGACTGCGCCAGAAGGAGGGTAATGTTTTTCGAGAGTATGTATGTATGTATGTGACTATGTATTATCCATTCTTTGGGACGCCCTAACGCCCTACAGCCCAAACCGCGGGACGGATTTTGACATTATGAGGAGTCTTTGAATTTATCAGAATTGTGGAAGTGACATAGGCTATAGAAAAAATTCAAAATGGCGCCCATTTAAAAAAAAGGGTTGGGGGGGGGGTTGTTTTTTTTCCGTACCCTAGCAATATGGATATCAAATGAAAGATCATAAAAAGACCATTACAAAAACACAAATTGTCAATAATAAACCTAAAAAGCCGACAAAAAAATATTATTATAACAAAAAACCCAACTGCTAAAAATTAATGAACTGAATAGAGAACAACTAGTATCACTATATAATATGTGTTATTATTATATAATATGTATTATTATTATACATATTATATTGTGTATATATTTGTTGTATAAATGTGTGTTTAAATTAGTAAACTTAATACTTTATGATGCTGCAGGCGAGGACAAACAATACTTTGATGCCTGCGGGCGAGAAAGATCTACCAAAACGACGTTTGTCCCGTACTCAAATTGTGTACAAATGCAGTCATATTAATTCACGGACGTATTACCTTATCAGTATCACTGCAATGGTACCTACTGTCTTAAAATTATCTGACACTAAGTAAACAGCACTAGCTTGTAGGTACCAAGCCTGGATAGTAAGTAGGCATGTATACCGATATTTTAGCTTGCTTTCCCAGTTTTGAAACTAGCGTTGTGTAGGTATATCAGGCGTGGTTGCGTTTTTGAGGAATTAATAGTAAATTAAAAAAAAGTATCGGTTTTCAGCATTCGGAGGGCTTACCACAGGTTTTTATAGTTTACGAAAACTTTATAAGTTTCGGTATCTTTCCATACATTTTCGTGTACAGCGCCTCTAGGGAAACGTGCAGGAACTACGAAAATGTATGGAAAGATACCGAAACTTATAAAGTTTTCGAAAACTATCAAAACCTGTGGTAAGCCCTCAGTGCTCTTTGACGAAGTAAAGCCTGCCCCACACAGCTGCGTTATTGCAATAATGCGTCCCATCTCCTTGCACACAAATGCGTTATCGCAGCAGTGTGAAACTTCATAGCCGTCCCTAAATATGTAGGTACTAAAAACAGATACGTGGCATTCTACGTGAGCGATCTGGACGCGAACGCGAAGCGGCGCGGTTTGGCACGGAAACAACAAACAGTTGATAACTATTGAAGTGTTCTATCCTACGTGACCGCACTCAAGGTGCGAAGCGGTGCAGCGCGAATTGACGCGAACGCGATCAGTGCGCGAACTGGACGACGATGTAGTACTATTCGCGTGCGCGCAGCAGGACAGAGTCGCCGCGTCGCTTCGCATCGCGTTGAAGTCGCGTTTCACCGCGTCAGATCGCTTCGTAATCGTGTTCGCTTCGAATTGCATACGTAGGACGCCCAAGGACACCGCGATATCGCATTAACGCATGCGGTAATATCGCCGAATAGCGCAGCTGTGTGGGGGAGGTTTAAAACCGAGAAAAAACGGAGTACTTACTTTCTCTTTGGTTAACTTGCCAGGAAAAGTAATGCTGGCGGTAGGTTCTGTGCACTTCTATGAGTTTAGAAAAATAAACATAAAAACATGATTAGTAGCCGCAGTATCGAAGGCCGTAGTACGGCCGTATACATATATACGTAGTGGTGTCGTTTGGTAAACTAGTAGTCTGTGTGCCGTAATAGCTCCGTAGCCTACGAAAACTATAAATACAATACGGAGTGTGGTACTACGCCTCATGTAAAAAATAACGCAAGAAGAAGTGGAGAAGTGTTTGCGCACGGGTAAATACCAATAAATCGCCTATTGCGCAGCTTCCCCTCAGCGTTCTTTACGTGACGCGACCTCGTAGTTACCGTATCTACTAGTCACTGATATATAAGTCTAGTACTAAAGTAATACTAGTCTATGCTCGTAGTAGGCAAAGACTTACATCTAATACCTAGTACCTATTTATCTAGGAAGTTAGTACCAACGTGCGAAGTAGGCGAAGGTAGAATACTGAGGTAGGAAACTTCTTACTTCTACTATGATGAGCACTAGTATGTAAGATGAAGCAATGTTGTTTCAGATATCGTAGGCAGTAACAGTAGGTACGTACCGAATCTAATCTCCATTTCAGACCCCAGTGCCATACCTACCTACTCCATAGGTACATATACTAGTCTGTGACCTACTCAGTTATCAAGTATGTACCTAGTTAAATATGGGTTTGTATTATGTGTTACCTATTTATTTATTGATAAAAATTGTTTTGTATGTAGGTACCCCTTCGCACATTGCCTTTCGCAAATGTATCTAATTTTAGCCTTCCGCCAACGGCTTCCTTGGTACATTATCATTCTAAATTATCTATATTCCAAGTTTCATCCGAATCTAGCCATTACACGAAAATAGCTTTTTCACATACTTATAGCAATGAACCGTAGTAGTATTACTTCGTTTATTCTAGATGATCAAAGAAGCTAAACGACTGTCTAACCGGCTAGCATTAGAATAGGTGACAATAGCATTAGGGGTTGCTAGGGGTGTAATGGTAGATCCACACAGCCCGGCGGCACTGCCAGCGGCTTTACCATTAGCAAAGCCGCCAGAGAAGCCGCCGGCAAGTACCAGAATGTCCAATCAATAATAGGACTGTCGTCCCGATGAAACTTAGTCATTTTGCTGTACAAAAACGACCGGCACTAGTACTCGCATTGAAAGTCGCGAACAAACAAACTGTTCCCCCACTGATGGTGCGGCGGCCGCGGCGGCATCATGAGTGAGGCAGTTGCAACAAAGCCGGCGGCACAGCCGTCGGCTCATGCCGCCGGGCTGTGTGGATCCACTATAAGAGGTTCTTAAAGTGGTGAGAAATATACGCCAAAATGCCAAAAATATACGCCAAAACATACAATCGGGAGAGGAGGGATGTGGGAGAAACAATGTGGACCATCTTTGACCTTGAATGACCTTGTACCTGGAATGACCTTTGACCTCGGATGACCTTTGCCCTCTAATTACTTTTGACCTCTGACAACATTTGACCTTGACGGAACTTTGACCATGGTTGGCTTTTGACATCATATGACCTTTATTCTGGGAGCGTCGTCGGTGCGATGAGCTGTACCCTACTATGTCCAGCAGTGGACAGAATAGGCTGGTGATGTTGGTGATTCCAGCGACGGAAAATATTATATGCCCACGTGTGACTTTTATTGGTTTCAATAAACAAACAACAAGAATGGTACATTAACAATAATGGTAATTTCGCGTTAATAAACCTACCCCACCCCCGCATGCTTTCGGAGCAAATTAAATTTTGACATCCTTACGTATCTACACTCAAATCATATACGAGATCACACTTATCTACAAAACAGTATCCTTTCATTACAATCTACACTTGCTGCAACAAGATTTGCACTAATCGCAAACAAAGGCGTGTTGTCGCCTTGGACGCGCAGCCAAGCCTGCGGTGTCCGCGTGGGCGCAACAAGCTTATTACTTCGTGTTGAAGTATACATAGGTGCCGTTTTGTGGAAATAAACTATATGAATAAACTATCGATATCATCGCGGGGAGGTGCTCTGCTTAGCTTACCTAATACATCAAGTGCAGCTCTGTGATCCTAAGATAAATTTGTATCAGGAAGGTGTATCGGGTTTCTTACAATGCTTATGGTTTGTTTCAGACGCAGTGGCGAAGGGGGCACCCGAGTGCTTCGCTCGACGCCGGACTGGGGCGATGGAGCCGTCAGTGGTGAACATCTCTGGTCGCCCACCTCCGTGTCTGGAGACTGCTGCTACGTCGGTGATGCTGAGTGCCAGGTACTTATTCGTCTACGTTTGGAAGGCGTTTTGCTTTTTGCAATAGCAGTTTTTATGTTAAGTTAACAAGTGGATGGTAGTTCCCGCCCCTTGATGTAGTGTGTTCGAATATTAATTGTTAATTGACCTAGACGTGACTAAAGACAAAATTTTAAGTGCAAATTCCGCTAATTTTCTCAGACGAGTTTCACAAAAGCCAAACAGACATTTGACTATGTTTCGCCTTCCACTACTTCACTTTCACTACTAGGATGCCTGATGATCCTCAGGAAATGATCGACTCCTTCGGCACTCCGCAGAACTCCGCAGACGTGTTGCTTCGCCGTACGTTATGAACTAAATAATTCAGCGATCCTTGAACTTCTTTGAAGTAATGCAATGCATTGAATTTTGTATGAGGCTGTAGTTATGTTCTTAGTATTAAAGTTAATTATCTCATAAAATGTTCTGATACGGGCAAGGCGACTAATTATAACTATTAGCTTTTGTCCGCGGTTTCTCTCGCGTTAAAAGCTTTTTTTCTATCCCTCAGGAACTGTTTTTTTCTGATGGAACCTATGTGCTTTTCTGCGTGTGAAATCGAACACACAAACTCACTTTCCTATTTATAATATTAGTTAGGTTATAGTTTCAAAATTGGTCACATAGCGTTTAGGGAGAGAGTCGTCTGGCGAGTTGCATTAAATTAGCTATAATGTAGCCGTACATGATCGCTACAACTAGCCATATAAGAGTCAGCTATTTTACAAGTGACCTAATAATTTGGTGATTCGCCACGAACTGTACCTACATAAGGTTAAAATAATTTTAACTAAATGTTTTCTAGGCTAACAGCATAGATTTTGAAATTATTTTATTGTTGAAATACAACACTAAAATAATTTGAACTGCTATGTATTCTATCTTGAACTTTGAAGCCAGCGAAACTACAACTAACTATGCTCAAGTTAAAGGAGAATGGGCAAATTGGTACCACGCTCCAATAGCAATGAAATGAATGCCGTTGGATAGGTCTTATTAGTGGGAACAATATTAATTACTATGACAGCTTTGTTGAAATGTGTGTCCGTTCCAGTTATAGGTCATATAAGGGTAAAATCAATAATTATATTTTCATTATCTTAATGTTCTGGAGAATAAAATAATAAAAATAGTTAAGAGAAGATGTCGATGTCATCTATTGTACTCCTAGCGACTTCTATCGACGGCTTACTGGCGACCACAAGTGGGTCCGCCCCCTAAACAGGTCGATCACCGTGCGGGCTATGCGGCGCGAAGCACGCGCAGGTTTTATCAGTGGTTTATTATTTTTTGGGTCTAATGTTTCACCAACGTTTCACCACATAAAAGGAGGGTAATGTTTTAAGTGTGTATGCAAGTTCCTTTGGCTCTCACTGTAGCCCAAACGGCTGGAGACCGATAAGATGTAGTTGGATTTGTCTGTAGGTGCCTACTACGATAGTGACACATCAAATGCAAAACAAATAATATACCGGATTTAAGAACTCTGTTTCAATTAACTATGAACTAAAAATTGTATAGAAACTGATCGATTTCCTCAATCTAGTGTCATTGGATTCGTCTGCATTAATTGGGCACATAAGGTATTCGTCTGGTCAAGTGAGCTCAAATAATAGGAGTAAGGTTAAAATAATTCACACTAGGCTGAAAATGGGTATGAGTGATAAGAACACCATTAGAAATGAAATGTTGAAGTCCCCATCGATCCCACATCCGCAAAAAAATCAAGGTCAAAGTTCACAAGCCATTTTTCAGAACACTGTAAGTTTTATCATACAAATAGATCAGACAGAATTGTAGATCGTGCAAGTATCTACAAAAATTTATCGTTAACTTTTGCCGCTAGAATTATTCTAGTTATTATTATTACTAGAATTTATTATTTTTAACTAATTATTTCGCTTCTATCGAATATAAATATTATAATATAAATATTAATATATCAATATAAATATTAATATATTAATATAAATATTTCAGATAATATTAATATAATATAATAATAATATTAATTATTAATATGAATATTAATATAATTATTTCTAGAATCGCTTTCTAGAAAGCGATTAGAAATAATTCGAGGTCAAAGTTCATAAGTATTTTTTAGCTTAACGGTAAGTTTTATAACGGTAACGGTAGTTTTATAGTATAGGTTGAAAAAAAATTACAATATTGCAATTATCTTTGAGAATTATGAGAAAAAAAAATTAATTCTAGGTCAAACCAATAAAAACTAACTAAAACAGCATTTTTTTCTTTATTAACACGTTGACTGTGGACCTCTGAAATGACGCTACGCGCGATGACCGGGAGTGATTACATAAAGGATTTGCATGCATATTATTATGTATAACACAATGTGTTTAGTGTAAGCGGGGAATGCAGTTAATCAGACCTATAGTAGCGAGGTCCGGCGGGCATGTCTGCAGACTGTCCCCGCTTTACAGAGAAAACAAAATGAAAATCAATCAAATCGGTCCAGCTGTTCTCAAGTGGAAAATTCTTACATAGAATGCGGCATTTTATTTTTATATATATAGATAATCCACTCCTTTACAATGCGAGAAAGTGCGGCTTCCTTTCAACTTAGAGGTTACGCTGTTCAAACAACCATAACTTGATTTACTTTGTGAAGTTCAAAATAGCTCAAAGAAAATTCTAGACTAAAGTAAAAAGAAAAATATGCTTTCTTAATATTTTTTTTTCAAAGATGTTATGAAGTCTTCTTTCTTATCTATCTTTACCATATAACTCTTTTTTTTAAAGCTTTTAACCAAAAAATAGAATTTTATAAAATCTTATCCATACGTTTGTTAATTTCTGTCAGTTTTAGATCGTCTCGCTTGGCGGCGTGCCGAACAATTCTTTGAAACGCCCATTATGAGTTTTCAATCAGAACAAGAGCAATAGCGCACTAGCGACCAGACCGCAGCGGCCAGGTCGCGGCGGCCATCGAGATAGATACATTAGTATGAAATTGCCATAGAGCACGCGCACCTGGCCGCACGCGGCCAGCGGCCACACCAAGCCGCAGCGACCACCGAGATCGAAGCGACGCATTTGCGGCCCGTGTTCAGTCGCTGGCCGCTGCGGCCACTGAGATCAATTGCATTGTAGTTTAATCACCAGTGTGCGCGCACTAGCCGCGGCGGCCGCACGTGTTGTGGAACTACAGTGTGATTTGTGATGATCATCGCGATGTCTTTCGACACGGAAAGATTTGAAAAAGACGGTTTTGGCCGCGTTGCAAATCGTAACCCCTGCGGCCAGGCCACGCGTACTGGCCGCTGCGGCCTGGTCGCTAGTGCGCTATTGCTCCAAGGAATCGCGGAAGATCGTAGCGATTGTGACCACGGATCAGAAAAGTTATCCCTCCCACTCTTACAACTTCTAAAACCACGAAATCGCATTTACCAAGTTTAAAACAGTTTATCTAGCTAAGTAACGTAAAACAAAGTTTATAAGGATTTGACAGAGATGGGCCGATATTTTTCAACGATTTGCTAGTTTGTTGAAGAAAGCGGTTGCATAATAAAATTTTAAACAAAATTGTCTAGAAATATTTTTATTGCTCTCATACAACAGGGGTTATGTGTTTTTTTTTGTGTTTTGTTCGCCACAGTTGTTTCAATACAAGGGGTGGTATAGGAAAAAAGAAAATTAGAAAAAACGCAAAGGAACAGCTGTAAAAAAAAAACTAAATTACAATCACCGACCAAACAATCACGCGTGGAGGAACGCCATTTCTAATCAAGCAGTCGGTATAGATAGCTGAGTTTCTTTCCAAGCCCATAAAACTTTTAACAGCTGATACTGAATTGTTTTAATATGCGAACTTGCACTTCATACTATTTAAGAGCCCGACCAAACTATCGGACGATAGAAAATCTGCAGTCTACGAGGGCTCTAGCCAATAACAGCAATTTATATAGGTTTATTTAAAGTTCTAGCCACTTTAATTATCGGTTTACAATACTTTATCATGTTAAAGATTAGATTATCATGCTTAGAAGTCAGTCAACATTGATTCCTGCGTTGTACCTATTCTTCCACACTCGACTTTCTTGGCGGGGAACTGACCATAAAACCGCCATTTTATTTTTACGTGGCACGGTACCTGGCACAGCACGATTTGAGTCGATACAATAGGCAATCACTTCAAACCTGTCCATGGTAAATAATTGCCGTAGTGCCGTGGACAGTAACTTCACTTTTGCCAGTATATACAGTGTGGGGCAAAACTTCAGCTCATTGAGGGCAGCTACTTTTTCTTTTGTAGATACAAGGTTTAGTTCTGAGAAAACTATAGGATTATTTTGAAGGAAAATATAATGGCATTTTCGGATTTTTGAAAATAATTACAGTCATCCCAGAAAATGACATTTTGCAAAAAAAAAAAAAAAACAAGTTGGTCTTAATCGACTCCATTTCCCAACCGGAAAACTTTTCCCATAGCAACCTACCAAACAAATCGTAAAATTTCGCGAAAATAAAAAAAGTTACCTATTTTCGTGAACTAAATATTTTATTATTTAAGCTCATATTTTATTGTTGTAATACTAGGTGTCTAAAATAAGTGCGTATTACTAGTATATTACGACACGATAAAGCTCACAATCTCAAAGTCACATAACGGGTTTTACGGGGATAATTATTATCTGAATTAATATAGAACAATGGTGACCACAAACTGCAAAATGAAGATAGGTTGCTGAATAGCGGTGAATAGTCTAGCTATTATAGCTGCAGTTATACACTGAAAACTAGGTAATCAAACTTACTAATATTATAAATGCGAAAGTTTGCCTGTGTGTGTGTGTGTGTGTGTGTGTGTGTGTGTAAGGTTTTTTTCCCCACTCTCCTCAATAACAGGTGAACAGATTTGGCTGTAACACTAACAAACCGACGCAAAAAGAGGGGTGTTATACTATATTGTATAACGTGTTTATCTGTGGCATCGTAGCAGACTAACGAATGAACCTATAATAAATATGTATACCGCCGTTCTAAGCGCAAAAGCCGTATCTCAAAAAAAAAGTTGTTTTTTATGGCATCGGATAGCTTTAAAAAAATACGCATCTATTGAACTAAACCAAATAGTGGTATCTTATTTAAAACATATAAAAAACTCTTCACAAATTTTTCCCTATCTCAGTTTTATCTCAAATCAGTAAGACAATATGATTTGAGAGAGGATATCATAGGTACTTCATATTATGCCAAACAAAATGTTCGATTTGCTTCTGACTACCCCCGACTTACTTTTTATGGATACGTACCTGTGCCTGAAAACAAAAAGCAAAAATACTTTCCTTAAGCAGAAACACTAATAAATGCATTGATAGCGCGATCTTTTTTATACAATCTAATCTAAACTAAGACATCAACGAAACTCTAAAAAATGGGAGTTCATGTTGTAATGTCGCTTATATTTCACTATTTTTGTCCTTTTTAAAAAACTATACGTTCTCGAATTAATAAAACTCTTTTAGAATGTCCAAACAAAACCCATTCACCTCACTTATTTTACAGAAATTTGTTTTTTTTAGCCCTTTTTGGAACCCCATAATCTTAGAGGTCCCATGTCTGATTTGACTTGAATACTTACTAGCAAAACATTCAAATAAATAAATAAATTGTCCTGGACGTTATCATACAGCATCGTGTAGCCCCAAACTAAGCAGAGCTTGTATTATGGGAACCACATGATTGATATACTACATAGATATTTTTTTTTAAATACATACATATCATACATATAAATAATTAATAATTTAAATAATAATTTCCAAAAGTACCAAAAAGTTTACAGTAAGTACCATATTTCATGCAGATTGGATCACCGGTTCGAGAGTTATGCTCGAAGAAACATAAAATAAAACCCAAACATAAATTTACCTCCTTATATAATAGCATAGATAGGTATAGCCAATGTCACTCTCGTAATTTACACAAATCCAACTCGCATACACACGTATTACACACACCCTAAACATTACCCTACTCACTCGGTTAAAAATATCGATTGTCTTCAAGAAAATACTTCATGACAACCATTTTCTCGATATTTTTTTTTGTCACGAGATAAAAATTAATGCTTAAACTGTACAATTACCCTTGTTTGCTTACAAAGCCGAATATGATAATAATAGGTACTTATTATACCAAAATTGTTTTTCCAGTTCAAGAAATTAGGTCATTTGTGTTATACCTACCTTTTTTATCGATATGCTATTACATTCGAAATTATTAGGGGTGAAAGCTACAAAAGGTAGGGTAGAACATGGATTAAAGAATATTAAGCTCGGCTGTAACTTTTACAACAAACGATCTTACGTTTGATCGCCGTTTTCCGTGAACGTTTTAGTATTTTGTCGCGCTCTTATGTTCTGACGATATCATTACTTGCGATGATAAATTCGCTTTAAAAGCATGATATTGCTCGGGGTTGGATGTTGGCATCCTTAGTAAATGGAGTTGGCCTGAAAACAGTTTTTTTTTTCGTTTTTTTTTCACAGTTGTACCTAACACTAGTACAAAACAGGAAAGTGTTTCAAGGTTACTAAAATAAAGTGAGTCTCTTTATTTTTATTAAAATATAAGTAATTTATTTTAATAAAAATCTACAACTTGATAGGTAGAAGTAGAGTTAAACGATCATTATTATTTAAGACATTATGGTAGTTTCCAGGGTTATATATAACTACTATCTATAACTAGGACTTAAATCAGAAAACTATTTTTACTAGTTCGATTACTCGGTGAAAATTACACATTCACTTAGAGCTAAATGTCTTATAAGCATTCAAATGTATAAGTATGTAACGGTTACCCTGTAGGTACCCTGTTAAAAGTACAAAACGAAATTAAAACATACATAGGTTAAGTAAATAATTATTGGATGAACGAAGTGGGAACGCGAGATTACTTTCTTTTATTTTATCTTTACAGAAGTTGATTTATTCGAGCAAAATACAAACAAATTTATCAAATACACATTAAATGTGATGTAAAAGAAATAACAAAATGAACTCCCCATATACATTGTAAAGAGAAAGCTTATTTTTTATTCGTTTCATTTTCTACAGGTTTCTATAAAACATTATCGTTCCTATTGTATAACTTAAATGACTGTCGAAATCCCCACGTTATTCAAATAAACGTGTCAGCTGTCGTTTTCCTTGAAGATATTTATTTTAAATCCCTTCATAAGCGCCATACATACCAACTTCGATTATTGAATCCCAATGGATTCAGTAACGTGGAACTCTTTCAAAATAATGGGATTTCCGGATTCACTATCAATAAATACAACGTGTGTTTGAATTCGTGTATGTTATCCCGAAAGGAGTGGTTTACACATGTTCTGAGATTGTCACCTAAAAATAAGTGATTTTTTTCCATGGAATGTGATGTGCATGGCAACCGAGAAAGGCGGAGCTACAATCATGATTATCATTATGCCAAGAACAAAGGTCAACAAAATCTCCTGTGCTAGTAGGTACTGCCTCACCAGGGTTTGAGTTAAATTATGGCATATTTTTGCAAGTAATTTCTTTAATGAAAAAAAAAATATGTTTTGAAAAGTCGTAAAACACATTTGTTTTACGACTTGTTGACCTTTGGGAGTAAATTGACTCCCTTTATGGATGACTGACATACGATTTCAAATCCATCTAACGCATTAATGATAACATTGAAATACTGGTCAAGCGCGAGCTGGACTCGAGCACGGAGGGTTCCGGACTAAAAGGAGTATTATTTGAACTAGTGAAAGCTCAGCGCAACTTCGTCCGCGTGGAAATTTTCAACGTATGCCCTTGCCACACCGCTAGCTCATTGGGGAAAAGCAGCCCTTCATTATGAAAGGAGCATACGCTTGAAATCACAAAAAAACCTTTTCTGAAACCCCTAGCTCAAAGAAAAAGTTTAATTATCTTAAACAACGGCAACTGCCTAGTTACGTCACTTATTGGCTAACCTTTAGCCCTAATCTGTCAGGTCAGAACTAGCCTTAATCTGTCCCTTTGATTCCTAAATAATGGCTAATGCTCTGATATTTGCCCTAAATAATACTTCTTAACAAGATAGCGTTTAACGGTAATTTGCTCTATTATTATGCATCCTATATTTAGAATATTAATATATTATTATATATTATATTATTCCTGTCGAGCTCAGGACAGGACTCAATGGCGCTCATTAGGGGAGGCCTATGTCCAGCAGTGGACTGCTATAGGCTGATGATGATGATGATGATGATATTTAGAATAGGTGAGATGTTACAGTAGACCTGGGCCACTTCTATTTGTATAATTTACTAGCTTCCGCCCGCGGCTTTGCTGGCGTAGTACCATGATAAAAAAAATTGCCCATAACATAAGTTATTCAAGGTCACAAACTATTTATATTACAAGTTTCATCCGAATCAGAGTTGAGTGGGAACAAATATACGCACATATACAAAATTTCGCATTTATAATATTGATAAATGGCATTAATAATTACTTTACATATACAAAAATCAATCAATTACCGCTCCAAAAATCCGCGAGCCAAATGCTCGATCTAGGTATGTAGACGTGCGTTGGGGTGGTTCCGACGCACTTTGCCTGGCTTGAACGTGTGGGTTGTGCTGTCGGCTGTCTGTAAACCGGACACGCTCAAAGGTGCCTCAAAAAACCGAAATTAATCGCCTCAATATTGGATGGTTTAGGAAAAACTAAAATTAAGAAAATCCAAAGAAAAAACCAAAAATATAAAACATAGAATTTTGATATTTTACCACTTTGGATTACAAATCAATTTTAGGTGGTATCAAGTTCACCGGGTCATCTAGTAAAAAATGAAATTAAGTCGTTTTGGAAACTGAACTCAAATCCTTTTCGTCTCGCCATAGTAATTATTTCACACTTTCTTTATTTCAAAAATTTTTGGTAAGTGAAGCTGTAGTAGTAGCAGCTGGTAGTAGCTGTATTTTGAAGGCAACAGAGCAGTGAATCCGGCTGGTACAAGATCGCCGAAGTGGCGTTATAGAGAAGAATTCATTATTCAACAGTGTTTGATACCATCTGAATAGATATCCCTATAGATTAATAAAAGTGACAGTCACATATCGACCTCTGTGGCAGTAGGCGAAGGCTCGCCTGAGACGCAAAAGGTTGCGGGTGCGATTGCCGCTGCGGGACAAATGTTTGCATGTTCTGCAGATATTTGTCTCTGCTCTGGGGGTTTTCTATGTATGATATGTTACATACATATTACAAAAAAAAAATGTATTACCAATCATGTGGTTCCCATAATACAAGCTTTGAGTTTGGGGCTACATGACGCTGTGTAATAACGTCCAGCATTATTATTATTATTATTATTTTATAAATCGGCAAATATCACCCCATAAAGAGATAAACACGAATACAATGATATTGTTTGAAATTCCTTCAATAACGTCTGAAACTATAATATCATCGCTTTTAACGAATGACGACTGACATACGTAGAGTTAGACTAACATATAAACTATTTTTTATACATAAAAGGCAGAGCAGAATGCATAAGCATACTTTTAAACTTTAGCAAATACTAAAGAAAACTGCGGTCGCAGCACCTTAGACAATTTTTTTGTCAGAGCAATTTCCTCAATACAATTGTACGTAGATAATACTTTATGTGCAATGGAGAAAATTACGTTAGGAAAAATAAATATTCAAAAGAAGATAGATCATATAAAATAGAGAAAGGACTTCGACAAAGGCATATGATAGGAAACTAAACTATCGTCCTAAGTGTACTGAGGAAGTTAATATTGCTAAGGTCCATCATAAAAATGGTTTTCATTTGTAATAACTTCGTAGTCATTACAAATTATTGTATATAAGAAAATATTTTATGATAAACTCAAACCCAGCAGGTGTCACTAACAGGGCGAAAAATTGTAATTTCCTCTTACAAGCATTAGCTGGTTTCCTGCCTATTGTGTTTTGGTTTGTAAGTTGAATGTAAGATTAATGATGCGAAACGTCTTTTGTTGTAATGATGAACTACCAACTTTTGTTGTCAAAACTTTTGTTAATTTTTTCTCGTTATTTTATTGACTGCTAAACTGTGTTTCACAGCTGTTTTTACATAAAATAGACTGGTGAAACTGTTTTCGATCGTCTAAAAATACTACACCCTAACTTAACAGCCGTGGACATCTAATTAGGGACACTAGTACAACATCAAGATTTTTCTATCAGGGTTACTATCTACTTACAAATCTTCAGAGACATTTTTTTGGCATTTTTAAAACCCCTATCGGGTTTGCAGGAATATAGGAACTAATGTTCAGATTATGTGTAGAAAAAATGTTATTTATTTATATAATTATGAATATCAACGGGATATTTACCATAATTTGTGAGTTCTGTTATTTCTCGATATTTCGACGCAGTTGCATGCGCCATGATCACGGGAGGAAGGACCAGTCCCTCCCTTGATCATGGCACATGCAACTGCGGATTATTAATATAATATCTATCTCATGCTGTATATGAATTCCAAAATAATTCTTTTTTAGCCCAAACCTCTTGACATGAAGTGTGATACAGATTCCATTGAAATTTTAATCGAAGAAGAGGTGTAATCTTCCAGAAATGCGATTTTTATTCCGCATTATATACTACAGCACTCTGGAGGAACCTTTTTCTTAACTGCATATATCAAAGGCATTCGATCAGTTTTAGTTTAACCTATATTGGGGCTTATCTTTTACTACATAGGATCTTTTTCATTTCTTCACAATCTCAGCTAATAAATTAGGTACTTGTCCATAGAAACTTTTAAATTTTAATAAAAATAACTAGATTCTTTTCTCGATTAAGTTTTACAATGGAATTGAAGATCTTTATTGAACGTGAAAGTTTCTATAAATTAAATTAAATAAAAATCAAATTTTATCTAAGTCTTAAGTCTGATAAATAATACGTAGATCAATTATTCTAATTACAGCTACTAATTTACTAACATAGACTAAGTACAGCCAATTAGTAATAATACTAATGTATGTAAATACATTGATCAATAGGCACCTACTAGTTACAGTAACTTACTGATGGCACAGGGCCGGGAACTGGGGCTATCTTTTTGTGCCTATCATAAGGGGCATATGCCTATAATTCCTACGCTGGGGATGCGGGTTGAGGATCGCAGGAAACTGCTTCTCGCACCACGCCAACGCTGCTGCTCGTCGGCAAGGATGTTGATCTCGGCTTTTTCAGCAGCCTGAAAACTCAAACACTAGAGTTGGCCACTAGCTCATTACAAAAAGGAATGACTTAGTATTATTCAAAAAAGTTGCATCCAATTTCATCTCTCTTACTAATTTGTAGTTATATTGTCTGAGCTTAACAGTATTCCTATATAGGTGGTATGAGCCGTATGTTCCGGTTTGATAGGAAGTTCATTGATATTAGTACCATGTAATTAAGTTTTAATTAGCAAGGTAACAATGTAACAATGACCTTGTGCTGATGAAGACTTGATTCTCAAAATGCATTCGAAATGCAATTTGGCTGTTATGTTAGTCAAAGTACAAACATTCATCTGAAGTCTATTTATTTTATAAGCAAAAGTTTTAAAATTTGTGGGTCAATAAATTATGCTCGTATGGCTGAACAAACTAAGACGGAAATTGCTATAGCAGTAAATAATACCTACCAAGAAACAACCTTTCATATTCATCCGAGTGCGAGAAAGTTATGTTTAGGGGTAAATGGGTGAATATTTTTATGTATCTAGGCGAGTTTATTTAGCTGTCATTATAACCCAAACGCCTAGATGGATTTTATTAAATGAGGTGTCGTTGGATTTGTCTGGATCACGAGAGTGACACTAAAAATATATTTTTTATTACTTGAAACTAATACAAGCACGAGGCCCACCTTTTGTTAAGTGGTAACTGTGGTGTTAACCATTGCTTTTAACAAAGTATTGCATCGTAGTTCATACATATTTGGAACATGCTCAATGCTCAACGATGGCCCTGACCATCAACTTATAGCATGAAAGGGTAATAAGCCTTATGTGTCTGTAATTTCACCGGCAAACCCATCAAATGAAAACAGCAATACTGCTTCACAGCAGAAATTGGCATGCTGGTAGCACTTTCCCAGGCGAGCATTTCACGAAGAGCTCTTAGTAGAGCTCATTGTCATTTTACATTTTAGTAATAGAAGAGCTCTTCTATTACTAAAATGTCCAAAAATCTAATATGGGGGGTTTAATCCAAGATTTATGAGCATAAGTGCAGATATGAGCTGAGCATCAAAAAGGATGCCCCTTGACGTAAAGTTCTCGGTCTCTGAACTTTTACAGTTATCTTGTTATTATATGACTAGGAAACGTTGTGCATCGTTGAGTATTTGCCTACCACTTGAGAGTGGTGCATCTCAGTGATTGTCAATTTAGACCAGCTTGACCAGACTGGCTTACCTCGGAGAGGACGGACCCCGTCGTAGGGGTGTACAGGGTTCCGACCCTCATCTTTGGAACCCAAGGCAACCTCACCTGCACGTGGTGCATCCTGCTAACTAACAAAGGGGCTCTGGCGGCCGGCTGATTGCGGCATAGCGCAGCCTACATCGACACAGCTAAATCCCCTGACCGCCGACGGGCAGCGGCGTCGGTGGTGCGAAAGGCTGTGCCCTGCGATCCCCAACCCGCATGCCCATCGGTGGGATTATGGATATATCCTCCCTAAATTAGGGGAGGCCTATGTCCAGCAGTGGACTGACATAGGCTGGTGTAGAGGAAACGTTAGTCAATTTAAAATCTAGGCTCTGCCGTACGCCAATCGGGCTGGCCTTGGTGTCTTTGGATTCGTCTGGACTATTGACATGGACTCAATTATATGGCGAATAACGTTCATTAGGTACAACAAGTGATTAGGTGCTGTGTGATTACGTCCAGCATTAATTGTTTAATTATTTCGCAGAAACATGGATCCCGCATGAAGTGCTCAGCGTGCAAGATCGTCGCGCATCAAGCCTGCATAGACATTTTAATGGATCGGCTACAGTTCACTTGCAAGCCCACGTTCCGAGATGTGGGAGTCAGACAGTACAGGGAGCAAACAGTGACCTATCACCATTGGGTGCATCGAAGATCGGAGAAGGGAAAGTGCAAAGCTTGCGGAAAGGTATTGTTGACATTAGTTTTTCTATTTATAAACTTGTATTGGTATTGTGTTGTCAATCAGTTTGTTTTGTGGCTAATTATTTCATTTTAATCCGGTTGTGGTTTAGTTGGTTTTAGAGATAATGATCACTGTTACGTATTTAACCTATTTTCACTATTATGTGAAATATAAGTGAAAAGTTAATAAGTGAAATAATACTTGAAAAGGGGTTATAACAAAATTTAAATATAGAGCCAGGCCTAATAGTGGCTGCCATTTTTTTTTGGGAGCCTATGTATCAAATTTTAAAGCTGTTATTAGTATATTGTGGATTTTGATGAAACTTGGAATATACATAGTTTTTAACCTTGATTAACACATTGGCAGGCTATTTTTTATCCGGATACCATACGAGCGAAGCCGCGGGCAGGATTTAGTTATTAATAAATAAAATAAAAATTCAATACAATAAACTAGCATCGAAACCTCGTCGGTCTTATAATAAGAACTGATATTAGTCGTGATTTAAACCAAGACTAGCTAGTCTTGGTTTAGTGCGGTACTTAGGTTGATCTGATGTTTAAACTGTGTTTGTATTACAAATTAAAGACTAATCAAGAATCTACTTAGTACAAAGAACTATGACTAAAGCATGGAAGAAGTCTTAAAATTCATTCATGCTCTGAACATCAACTAATACGGCTGATCTATATTGTTTATTATTATGTCCAATATCATCAGCTAAAAAGGGATGCATAAATAATTATGCAGAGATAACTCAATGAGACTTCAAATGAGTTAAAAAAGAAAATCGTACCAGGGTGCTCAAATAAAATGCTATGCTAAGACAATTATTCATATTGGCCGTAGCGTTAAAGTTTCATAAATATGCCTACTTTAGAATGCCTAAACTTCATGCTAATCGGCGGATTGTTTGGAAAACCCCTAAAACACGCACTAGTTTCGGTCAAAGATGCTTTTCCTATCTTGGGCCATATATATACCAGGCTGAACAAAAAACTATGCTTGTTATATTTAAACAGAAAAATGTGTAAGAAGGCCATAACCGATTGGTTAACTTCCCTAAATATCATTGAAACTGAGAACATCTTAAAATCAATATCTTTATATTTAAAAGGTACTACCCCGTAACTCTCATTTACCCCAAACAACCTTACTCGTCTTCTTCAACCAAACATACACCCTCACTCCTTTTCCTCATCCCCTAGTGCGTCCCCCAATACCCTATTCTCACAGAATTATATTTAATTTTTAATCTAGGCATGTATAAAACAATATTTAGTATTCTTTAATGTTTTACCCATTTGCATTGAATAACGTAACTTCACACTTCACCTAACATTTTACCTAATATCATTGTTGCACTTTCTTTTAGCGTTCATTCAGAACTTTTGTTTACGCATTGTACGAAAGAGGTTAGGTTCTACACAACACAGGTTTTCCTAACCCTAGGAGACAACACAACATTAGCTCCCGGGTGGGAGCTAGCAAACTTGAAATGTTGTGTTTTTGTAATTTCCGGTGTATAATAATGTAAATTTATTATTATATTATTATAGGTAGGTTTGAACTAAGAAACAAGTCAGCGAAACCAAGAAACATAAAGTAGTTACATGATGGTAAAAAAAAATTCGTGATTTAATAAGTATACGTCCTTTATGAAAACAAAAACCTGAACTATAGCCAAAACAAGTCTTTCAAATGACACTAAATTGACTTTGAGACCTTCTTTAAAGCTTTACCACCAGCACCCACCACCCTCACATTTAATAAGATTGCTCAAAAACTGAATTAGATAAAGATTTCGGTATAATTTTCTTGTAATTTAATAAGTCTTTAGAAGCCTGTGGTCTTTATCACGAAATTGGCGTTCTATAATACCAAGCTAATGTAATCTTTCTATGGTTTGCGAATAATTCTAATTTCAAATCAAATTCAGTCATTTATTAACCGACTTCAAAAAAGAAGGAGGTTCTATGTTCGTCTGTGTGTATTTTTTTGTGTACTCATATTCGTTTATTGATTAGTGTTTTTTTTTTTTTCATTATATTTGAATCTTTTATAATTTATTTGGTCTCCAACGGCCTCAATGGAAGACCAGCGCAGGCTAGCCTAGCCCGTATATGCTGAGTGGGAACTTTTGCATCTATGTTCATTATACCTACCTCGTGTCTTAAATGTTTTTTGTTGGTTGCAAATAAACAATTTAATTTGATTTGATTTGAATCTTTTTCGTCGTCATGGACACATTAAAAATACGAGTAGATAATACTAATAATAAATAGATAATAAAGGAATACTAATACCGTGGTTGTAGCAGTGCGGCGCAAACAACGGCACGCAACATCAACGACACGAAGCGAAAATTACAAACAAACGCACGGCCCGTTATTGGGTTGAACGCGCTGCTATTCTAGAAATGTTGAATTGAATAATGAACCCTGGGGTCGCCAAAAACTTATGATCGACAACTACAAATTAAATGCGATCGTAAAACCTAGAGATACTCAATCTACAGCTGAGTTGGCAGCAGCTTTCGACGTCAGACTCAAAACAATATTGGTCCATTTGCATCAAATTCGTAAGCTTGATGCAAATGAACCCATATTTGTTTTGATGCTGACGCATCTCTGCTTATTTTAGGGCTATAATGATATTGTGTCTATCCAAAATGTCAAAAATGTATCGATGGCATGAGTAAATTATTATTATCATCGTCAGCTTCTATAACAGTCCACTGTTGGACATAGGCCTCCCCTAATGAGCACCATTGCACCCTATCCTGAGCACGACGCATTGATGGGTAAATACTTCGATTAAAAATAAAATTGATATAAAATAATTAACTCGAAAAACTTTATACAAAACGACAATTCATAGATAAAACTAAAACCGTAATTTATAGGTTTCTCGCTTGGCAAGCTTCGGATAAGTAATTTTTTTTAACATTTACCTAAAACTGTACTGTGGCATAATTTATAAAGAACTGACTAAAATTCTGCAAATGAAACCCACATTACCTATGTTTTACCTTTTTTATTTCCCGTTTCGATCGTGTGGCAACGAACGTTTTCACGGGATCAAAGTTTAAAAAATACTCTGACCAAAACTCTCAAAAGCTGGTACGTACTCGAGTAAGTATGTATAATGTAATTTAAGTAAGTACCTGTTCGACGGAACACTTAATGTGCTCCGAATTGGATTTTACTTGAACCTCGTACCGATTGCCTTTGAAACTTTCTCAATTAATTACTTCCCAACTTAATGGAGTAGGTACTTTTATTGATACCTTAATTATGAAGGGACAATAAAGTGTTCTCAGTCCTCGTTAATTTAAGTAAAGTCTGTCTGTTTATTATAACAAAATTGTAGAAATTTACTTCTTTTAAGGCTTTGAGTGCTGATACACAACGGTGCACCTGCTGCACGACGCTCCTCGAGCATCTCATGTTTAAATTTGAATTGTTAATTTGAGGCCCACAGTCAATGTGTCAAAAATTAATATTCTAAGATTAGTATTAAATGTTTATCAAATATTAATAAAAGACCAATTTACGTGGCCATCCACTATAAAAAAATATCTATATCATTCGAACCTTTTTTTGTGTTATTATGCTCAGTATTACTCAATTCAGTTTAATACCCTGCCCTACCGTCCACCGACTTGCACTGGCAATTTTATTTTTTAGGTAAAAATCCTTTGTCATGCCATCAGTTAGCGCCGAAACTACTTTATATGCATCAGCGTGGGTACAGTAGGTAGGTTCCACAGAACAAAATAAAAAATAATGCCGTGTCTGCCTTATTTAACGTACTGGCGTGTGCAGTATAGCACATGCCACGAGTTGGTAGATATGAATAGTCCATAACGCTTTTAAGTCGTTTGTTAGGTCAGGCTGGTTCCAAAATGGACAACGATTGTTGCTCGCGGTTTATTGACTGAAACTAAAGTTGTGCTGAGAGTCTGGTAACTTGTAAAAACCGAAATGTGACTGACTGTTGATGTGATTTTTAACCTCTTTAGGTGGTGTTGATATTTCAGATGGCAGATTGCCCACTAAGGCTGCTTTTCCACCAGAGATGTGCTATGCTACGTTGCTATGGATGCGTTTGATATTCACCAATCATATTCATTGGTGCACATAGCTTAGTACTGGTGGAAACGGATTCAACTAAGATATGTTTTTATATGGAAGGATGCGTGCTATGGATGTGTACTATGGATGCGTGCTATGGATGTGTGCTATGGATGCGTGCTATGAATGCGTGCTATAGATGCCTGCGTCCTCGCCTCCCTACTATCGATACATCGCATAGGTCGAACGGCGCATCTTTGCAGCTACTTTGCGGCGGCGCATCTTCATAGCACATCTTACTCGCACCGCTACATTGCTTAGCATCAGTGGAAACGGTCACAAAGTTTCGTAGCTTAGCTTTTACGTTCTCGCAGCATAGCGGCATGGAACATCTCTGGTGGAAAAGCACTCTTAGACCAGATATTGTAGGCGAACTTATCTGTGGGCGCCTTATAACGTTAAAACAAAATGTATCGCAATCGACCGCTATCTTCAGCTAAAATACTCGTTGATAACAGGCAAGTAGTTATATCAGCGTTAGTCAAGTAAAGTTTTCTTGACTTGGGTCTATATTATCACTAAGTTAACTGTAAATTCATTACACGTTGATACATTATTTGAGTACCTAGCATGATGTTTATTCTTTGAAGCACTAGGTATATTGATCTTAAAGCTATTTGTGTAAATATCTCTAGTTCAACCTAACAGGCTTACAAAACAAAACTAAAAAAAACAAAGAAAATTAATCTAAACAATTAAGTGGATTACATAATTAAACATGAACCCCCTTACTTATTAACGCTACTTAAAGTTAATCAATACTCAAAGAACGCCCTGTCACTGTTTGTCATTATCCAACGGATAGAAATGACAATAGTTTAAGCATCGTTTATCTTTTGAAAGATGTTCATAAGTAAGGCCATTAATGTCAGGTAATAGAAGAAAATATCAAAATTTAAAATGTGCATATTTATGATGGTAAAGTAAATAAAGTAGGCATGATGTCAATAACTAACTATTTAACTACGATGGCATATAATATTAAACATTTAATTTATCTTTTAAAAAATCGTCAATTGCTTGATAAGCTTTTTCTTCTAATAACTTAGTCAATGATTTTTTAAATGAACTCAAATTATCGACGGAACGAATTGACAAAGAGACATGGTTATATATAATAGGTGCCATAGAACACACACTTACGCATTAAAGCGGTTTTGCTTGACTGATGTCGCAAGGTGCCCTCTCGACTGCCAGTAGGGTACGGATCGAAGAGGTGAATGATATTTTTAACAAAAGTTGCGACTTCAAACATTTGTACAGATGGAAGGGTTAGAATACGCCATTGCTTGAAAACATCCTTACAAGTTTCAACTTATTTAAATCAGCAGTCAGCAATTAATAAAAAATATATTGTGAGTATTATATCCATCACTATCGTATTTGTGATATGATTATTATTAATTTATAGAAAAGTATAATAAATAAGCCGTAATAATTTACAAAGCTTTAAAACTCTTCGTAGTCAAGATCTCTCACTCTTCCAATCACCAAACTATTTGCCCAGCTATTTGAAGATTGCAGTGTTAGGCCTGTATTCATGAACTATCCCTGAATAGAACAGTGGTTAATCTATCCCTGAATAGAAATCTAATGGTACCATTCCGTAGCCGACAGACAGCAGCAGCAGGCATTACTGCGACATTAATGATTTCTCCTTATTTCTATGAAATACATTACGTAGACACGTCGAATGTATAGGAATATGCACCACAAGTAGTATCGCGGAAACACTTCGCCTGCTGCTGTCTTCAGTTGGCTACAGAATCGCACCATAAGCGAAGTTTTTATAGTCAATAAAATTTGTGCTTGAGCCACGATCACCTTTAACTCCGTGTTTGATAACAGGCTTTGTGTTCAGTTATTAGTTATCTTAAGGTGTAATCCCATATTTTCAATAACGATATCCATGGGAGGAATTTTTTTTTGCTGAAACCTTAAGAACAGATTTAAAAGTTTATGAATCAAAATAAATAAATACATTTTACCAGCTCCAAAACTAAATTATTCATTCTTACTATATTACAGGTTAAACTAACTTACAATGGCAGTGACGCATTGAAATTTAAATGCAGTATATAAGTAATTAATTGACCGGTCCCAAAATGTGAATACCTTTAAAAAGCCTCGATAAAAATATTACCAACACACACCCCTGAAAATCGAGTAGGTCATTCCAAATTTCTCCACGTAAAAGTATTTCGTTATTAAATTTCACATAAGACCTAAATGATGTTTTCATAATTTCTGAAAGCTTAATTTTTGATATTCCCCAGGTTGTGTACTGGTAATATACTAAATCTATGGTTTTTAAATTAGTTCTAAAAACGAATTGAGATTTTTATAAATTATTATTTTATTGAATTTATCGAAGCGTCAACGTCAGCGTTATGTCGCACTCATTTTTTTTTGCGAAGCAGTAATAGGTATTTACACTGCAAGGTTAATATCCACCTCATCTGTTTAATACAGCTTGAAAGGCTTTTTATACCACGCAGTATTCAGTCTGTCTTAGTAAAACTATCTTACTGACTGACTTGATATAGTATGGCCGACTTAGTGGCTTACTTATTACACTACGCTGTAAGACAGTCTTACTAAGACAGACCGAATACCGCGTGGTGTAATAAGCCTTTATCCAAGTACTGCACAGCTAAACCGCAGACTGTTCAGTATATCTACTCACATAGCATAGTAAGTTCAACTAGTGTGAACACGACATAGCTGTCAGTCCCCAGGCGAAATTAAAGTTCCATTTTTAATGTCGTGTTAGTTTTTCCTCGTCGGTATTTCCATTCGATGTTACAATCTAGGTTGCATGGGCTTGTTTTGCAGCGCAGTCTGTGTAGCTCACGCAAACACTTCAACTCGCTCGTTATTTTTGATGAAAAAGTTTTTTGTAACTCGTTGCTTTATAAAGTAATGTTTATTTCGCATCATGATTTTTAGTGTAAGTCCTAATAAATTATAACAAAATTTATTGACTTAGCTGTATGGACTAACGGTTGTCTGTTCTCACCTAATTGACTTTGTACGAAAGCTGCTTCCATCCTTGTATGTAATAATTTATTATAATGAATGCGGTAGTTTGTTTGTTGATTAGCCTAAATGCTCGGTTATCGGTCGCTCTGCCCTGCAGGTTGTACGTTCGATTCCCGGCCAGGACAAACATTTTTGTGCATGGATGTTTTTCCTGTAACTTTTTTATAAGTATCTTGTTAAGTTTACCAGTCTATGGTACTCAGCACAGGCGATCAATTGACCTTGTGTGAGATGTTCTTCACACTATATCGACTGAAAGAGGTGAAAATTGCACATCCTTTTGATCTAGACGAAAAACATATTAAGCTACTCATTTTTTGTGATCATAAGTTGATTAATTTCTAGGTGCTCGGTTTAGAATGCAAACAAACTTGACCATTTAGGTAACTATCTACTTGTCCGTTTTCAGAGAGTTTGATTGCTAAGGCACAACTAGTTTCAGTCCGCGGCTTCACTCGCATGGTTTCTGAATAAAAAGAAACATTCCTGGTCTAGAATTATATGTATGTATAAAATTTCGTCTTAATCCGTTCTATAGTTTTGGCATAAAGAGTAAGCACACGAGCATAAGCAAAGCTTATGTATTAATCCAGGCCACAAACTATGTATATTCTACATTTATTTCCGTCCAGCAATCCGTTAATAAGCCATTACAAAGTAAAGTAGGAACCTACATGAGAAATAGCAGCAATATTTTAAACAAAAAAAAACATTATTTTCTCCATCAGGGGGTGTGAAACATGCTAACACACACTCACTAAACACACAAACTTTTGCATTTATAATATTAGTGTAAAGTGTGATTAGTAGGTAGAATAATACATAATAGTAGAATAGTAGTACAAATCATGTACAACGGCACGATCATATCAAATTATTGTACATTCACCCCACTCATGGCTACAACTGCTCATACATTTAGCACGTCGTTCTTAACTAAAATTATATACACCTTATTGGATATCTATGTCATGTATTTTCAGATTTATCTGTCAATTGAAAATAGTATTTAATAAATAATTCAATTTTTTCAGCACCTTATTGGCTCAGCACCAATATTATTTAGTTTTCAACTCCACAGATTAGTGTGCTCAATGTGGAATACCTCAACCTCATTCATTAATCATTATTGTTTGTTTTATGTTTGCATGTGTGTGTTGCATGGTTGTTTTGCTGCCGCAGTCATTCTGGCGCGTTTGCTGCTGGTGCATACAAAAGCAAGAATCTGTAGACACTGCTATCGGATTAGAGAAGGGTGATGTTGAATACCAAGTGCGTACTGTGTTGGTATTTTGTGCGGTGGTGGGTTAATATGACATGCAACGTAACTTTTAATTGGAATGAAAATGTTCATGAATCTTAGTATATTAATAACATTATATTCCTCTATATTTATAAAGCAAACATGCCTCAGGTAATTAAGTATTACAGTACCTATAATCGCAGCGAATGCGCTTAATGAGCCTTTCAGTTAACATTCTTACCTGTTTACTAAACAGCGCCGTTCAACTAGCGACCTGAATGATATTCAGCTATTCAATCAAACGCCTTGGAAAGTGACTTAGATCGATAACTTAACTACTTGCCTAGCTTAGTTGAGCTAGGCAAGCTAAATGTTGATAAGCCGAGTTGCTGCCCTAAATTAGACAGTAAGGGAGAGTGAAAACGTTTCCATGCCTCCTTCTGTGTATTTCTCCGCAATCTCTTCATTAGGTTATGTTTAAACTGTAATTACACTCGGGCGTGAGGCGAGCGAGCATAGCGAGCGTGCTGCGGCATGAAGCCAAAATAAAAGCTAGCTAATAATGATTCAACTACAAAACAAGGTTACCCTATTGTATGAATGGCCAAGCATCAACCAGCTAATTCAATCTTGTATGAGATGCATTGGCTTAATATCATTCAGGTTGTTAATTGAACGGCGCCGCAAGTAGTATTGTATGTAGGGTTTTCAACCTCTATCTTTGTAGCAGAAGCCTCACTTGCATGTGGCGCACCCTGCTGTATAACAAACTGGGCTCTGGCGGCCGGCTTATTGTGGCATAGCGCAGTCAAATACAACCACCCAACAATACCAATCCCCCGCTGTGCCCTGGGATCAACCCGACCCCCTTGATCCAGCGCCCAGCCCAGCGTGGGCACTGGGCATGCGGGTTGAGGAACGATATTTAGTACATACATAATCCAGATTATGGGCAGATACCTCCCTCCTTATGGGGAAGTCCTATATCAAGCAGTGGACTAAAGAGGTTGGTGTTGTTGTTGGGTTTTTTAGTAAAAAGGTTAGGCATTAAATAAATTGCGATATAATTGTTACGAAATGGACTTATGTTGATTTTTCACGTGGTAGGTAATTTTTTTTTCAACTCAATACAAAAAAAATCCTGTTTCTTGGATTTGTAAAATAAATAAATTAAATGTATAATTTAATCATATTTCGTTCTCCTATATGTTATTAAACTAAACATGTATATACATTATATAAAGTAGTGTTTATATGTAGGTTCCTTCTTACTAGATATTTTGCATTATGTTATAATGTATATCACTTTTTTTAATAGTCCCTGCAAGCAAAACTGTCGTTCAGCTCGAAAGAAATCGTCGCGCTCAGTTGTTCGTGGTGCAAAGACGCCTACCACAATAAGGAAAGCTGCTTCAACCTTCAACGGATAGGGGAGGACTGCTGCTTAGGTATAAACAAAACTTTTCATATAAATTATTTTGTTTAACTCATAAAATTATCAGTACAATAAAGTTTGGGCATTACTAATATTTGATGAAATTTGTCACCAGGTTTACAAGCAAACATTATAGTGCCACCATCCTGGATAGTAAAACTACCCAGAAAAGGTAGTTTTAAGTCATCGTTGCGAAAAGCACCGAAGAAAAAAAGCGCTTCAAAAAAGAAAGGGAAGGACTCTAAGAATGAACAGAAAACTTTTGTGATAAAACCGATTCCAACTTCTGATGTGAGGCCAGTTATAGTGTTTATAAATCCGAAAAGTGGCGGGAACCAAGGGGCGAAACTGTTGCAAAAGTTTCAGTGGTTACTGAATCCGAGGCAGGTGTTCGATCTCACGCAAGGTGGACCTGGACCTGGGTAAGTTATCCTTTTACTGTAAACTCTAAACTAGATCAGCTGTTAATAATGACTGTAAAAATGTGGTTAAGGGGGCAATGGTGCTCATTAGGGGAGGCCTATATCAGGCAGTGGGCTGCTATAGGCTGATGATGATGAAAAATGTAGTATCTACAGGCGATCTAACATTTTCGACCATATAGTTATTCGAACCAGTTGCATAAGATTGTGCGCAGCTAGATTTAGACTGGTTTTAGATGCCGGTTCAAGGCCCACCTAGTTCGAAAATTTGGGATGGCAATTAAATTTGTAACAACTGGTCACAGTTTGGCTCATCATCATCAAGCACTAGTTGAGATAAGTTTTGTTCTTTTTAGCGCGTTTAGCGTCTTTTACTTTTTTACGGCATTGATCCAAGACTGGCTCAAGGAGAACCTATTTAAGAATATTGTGTGACATTATTTATTCAAATAATTATTAGAAACGTTTCTCTGTCATACTTACTTTGCTTTCTTTAGTTATTTATGTATTGTAAAATAACTTGGCTCGCATAAAGCCTAAGCTGGCCGACTGGACCACCAACCACGAGCAACTTAACTCGTTTAAATTCATAAGCATGGCTGATTTGAATAAAATGCATGAGTGAGTTTGTAAAATCGACAATGTTAGGCAATGTTTTTATGAAATAACCTTGCTAAAGCCAATTATTGGTTTGACCACAAACCTTTATCTAAGTTTGACCGATTACTTACTATAAAAAGTAGGTACTCTGTGCCGATTATGTCAGAATCTTTACCAAGGCTCGTAGTCTTAGTAATAGGACCCGAATGGCGTCATCTTCTCTGTCGCCGGAACCCTGCGCAATTTGTTTACTTGCTTTATTAGTCGACGAGAAATTGTGTTGCTTTTCCCAAATAATAATATTTCAGCATCAAATAACAACTATGACAAATGAGCAACTATAAGATAGTAAGTTATTTAGATATTTTGTTTGTAGACATGTTTCTAGTAAAGCGAAAAAGCTACTGGAAATTTAGTCGATAACGCAAAGCTTTTTCTTGTCTAAATCTCAATTTAGGTAATATTATTTTTGTTCACCTTTATAATATGACAATAAACGATATTAATACGTTAGAGAAATGGCACAAATCTAATAAAATACGTTTCCGCTAAATTGTCAATCCAATTGATGCCGAGATCACGTATGATATGTAATTTACGGAATTCGAAGGTTTAATCTTTTCCCAGCTGCTTCCTGAATTAGGTCTACGTTGAAATGCGAGTAATATTAAATTAGTGGAATTCTCGAGTGCCACCCTATTTTTTGGGGTAAAAATACGTGTTACAGTATACCCACATAAACGATCAAGTTACAAAAAGCAAAAATCTTAGATGCGTAGCTATTACATATAGCTATATAAGATTTTTGCTTATATTCTGTTTTTCCTTTGGCTTACCCTAACGGCTTCAAAAAGAGAGTTAATAGGCATCTTCAGGGAAAGCTCGCGCCATCACAACCTCAATCCTTGCCCACGCAAGCCTCGAGTTCAAGAGCTGACCCGTAATAAATAAATAAAACAAGACCGGTTAAGTGCGAGTTGACTCGCCCACCGCGGGTGACGTCAATGGCATGACTAATTAGTAAGTTTTCTTCGTAATTCAAAAGACTGTACGTTCTATACAAAAATAGAAATTATCCTTAGAATGGAGAAATTAAGACCTTTCAGATAACACCATATTTGACCGTGTAACTCGCTTTATAGCTTGACAACAGCTGTCTTCACATTTATTTAGGTTTCTTCAAAACTATATTAACTAGAGAGTTTGCTATAATTTTCATGTAGAATATAGATATACTTATATACAATATATATAAATTTCAAGTTTCTCACTTCGCAAACTTCGGAGATACGGGGGAGAGGTAAGGTCATTTTTTGGACTGTATAATCAAATAAAAAAGTATTTTAAACTGGGCTAATTCACTCCGTTCATATGATATGATAGATGGCACCAGTTTGAAATTTTTACATTTCATATTTTGGATTCTTTGGGAATGAAAACGAAAACATTTTTATATATTTTCATTTGCAATCTTATTAAATTAGTGCATTTTAAATCTATACCAAATTTCAAGGAATTATTCCGGAAATCCCCACCAAGCCGCCCCACTGGTGGGGATTATTGGATTTTTTTCCAACAATCCCCACCAGCTACGCCGTAGTCAGCTACGACGTAGTGGTGGGGATTTCCGGAAAAAAAATTCCAATAATCCCCACCAAGTCAAATGGCAAATTTTAATCACTCTTATTCCTTTACTTCGTGGTATTATGTTGTTCTCTGAAGTGCCTCATATTATAATAACATAGGTAATTTAAGTAGGAAGAGTTATTTCCTTATGTTTATAGCAACATTGGATGTAAGAAAATAATAAAAGAAAAAATAATTGTTATGGTCTTTAATATAACTAAATTATTTATAAAATTATAATTCTTTAATTAGCTAAATTATAATCAGTTATGTATTACTAATTATAATTAAACTAAATTAACAATATAAACATAGTAAAAATCAACAAAGTACTTATTTCTACTAACAAACATTTATAATCACGTCTTTAGTATCACACATACTTTTTATTTTGTCTTAAATAGTTCTACTAAACTACAATAATTAACCTAATTTACAATAATAGACTAGAACTAAAGATTAATTTCAATAATTACGTTGCAATCGTTTTGGTTCTAGTTGCGCGGCAACAGATGAATGGTTTTATTGCACCCGGGTTTCAAAACAACAGACCATGTGAACATAAATATAGTAAACAATCAACATTGTCTTAAAAATACTTACTAACATCTAAAAATTAACTAATTTACAACAATTAAAAGGTAAATTTTTATAATCACGCTATTTAGTATGACACATCATTTGTTGTTGTTGTGTCATGTTCTCAATAGTTCCAAATCTGTTATCCTTATACTATCTGTTATGTATATGCTTATTTAATTGTTAATAGTACCGTGACCAAAAATTACTACAAACTTATATAATTAATAATAATTAATAATTAATATATATATATATATATATATTAAACCACCAATGACTAACCTTTTATCGGTTTGCCACAAAGTACCTACCTAGTAACAAGTTTTAACCAATAGGGAAACAGCTAATTGGTGGTCTGTTGTTTTGAAGCCCGGGTGCAATAAAATCATTCATCTGTTGCCGTGCAACTAGAACCAAAACGATTGCAACGTAATTATTGAAATTAATCTTTAGTTCTAGTCTATTATTGTAAATTAGGTTAATTATTGTAGTTTAATAGAACTATTTAAGACAAAATAAAAATTATGTGTGATACTAAAAACGTGATTATAAATGTTTGTTAGTAGAAATAAGTACTTTGTTGATTTTTACTATGTTTATATTGTTAATTTAGTTTAATTATAATTAATAATAATAAATAATAATAATAACATAATCCTGGACGTTATCACACAGCATCATGTAGCCCCAAACTAAGCAGAGCTTGTATTATGGGAACCACATGATTGATATACTACATAGATACATTTTTTTTTGTAAATACATACATATCATACATAGAAAACACCCAGACCAGAGACAAATATCTTCAGAACATGCAAACATTTGTCCCGTAGCGGGAATCGAACCCGCAACCTTCTGCGTCACAGGCGGACCTTCGCCCACTGCGCCACAGAGGTCGTCATACATAATAATTAGTAATACATAACTGATTATAATTTAGCTAATTAAAGAATTATAATTTTATAAATAATTTAGTTATATTAAAGACCATAACAATTATTTTTTCTTTTATTATTTTCTTACATCCAATGTTGCTATAAACATAAGGAAATAACTCTTCCTACTTAAATTACCTATGTTATTATAATATGATGCACTACAGAGAACAACATAATACCACGAAGTAAAGGAATATAAGTGATTAAAATTTGCCATTTGACTTGGTGGGGATTATTGGAATATTTTTGCCGGAAATCCCCACCACTACGTCGTAGCTGACTACGGCGTAGCTGGTGGGGATTATTGGAAAAAAAATCCAATAATCCCCACCAGTGGGGCGGCTTGGTGGGGATTTCCGGAATAATTCAGGGTTTGTTTGACCGGTTCGGTAACGTCGCCCTAAAAACGATTACCTAAGTTTTGTAATCATGTTGTAAGCGATAGCTACGCGCGTGCTACGGCTACGCTACAGATTTGACTGCGGATTTTGACTATTTCAAATAAATTTACGGTTCTTATTTTGTGCCCTCGGCAATAGAAGTTTTTTCATTGGTCTCTGTTTGTCTTTACGTCATTTCTTTCATTTTCATATTATAAATGCGAATGTTTGTGTTAGTCAGTGTAAATAAATAAATAAATAGTGCTGGTTCAGATGCCTCAAACTAAGCAGAGCTTGTATAGGAACCACATGGCGTATATGTATAACTAGTTAATTTTTTTCATAAATATAAACATTTTGTACATAGGAAACTCCCAGACCAAAGACAAATATTTGCAGAACATACTAACATTTGTCTCGGAGCGGGAATCGAACCCACAACCTTCTGCGCCTCAGACGGGTCTTTGCCTACTGCGCCAAAGAGGTTGTGTGTTTGTCCTTTCGCACCGAAGCGGCTAAATGAAAAGAGATACCTGACACACACATAAGGTACAAGTACCATACAAATAACCTCGTTGGCACAATGGGTTAAAAGCTGAGATGTAAGAAGGGTCGATTCCCGCTACGGGACAAATGTATGCATGATCTGCAGATATTTGTGTTGGGTCTGGGTGCTGTAATATGTTGTGCTCATAGTTCCCTATACCCACGACACACACAGGAGAGAATCCTATTGTGAGATCAAGGCTAATAATGTTACTGTAAGGGCTTGTCCCCATCAAACATCACAACGTCGTGTCATCAAATTGGAACAGTGCGGTATCGCGGCGCGGCACGTTACGCGTAAATTAGCACGTCACGACACAGTTCTACGTTGACGACATCGTGAGATGCTTATGGGAACAAGCCCTTAGGTCCTATGTTTTTATAGGTATACTTCACGTAATCTACGTGTATTATTAGTACAAGTTAGGGTATCTACGACAAGTGGAGCCTAGCGGAAGCTGGTTTTATTTTACATTATAAATAGCTTATTACCTTGGGTTAATTAATACCCTATAATGCTAGCTTATTACCGGACATTAAAAAAATAATTATTGTTTATGAAGGCTTTCTAGTTGTAATTCACTAGATAATAAAACTCATAACAGAGCTTTTACGATAATCTTAGGAGTACCTATCTACTTTGTTTTTATTTCATCAAATGACCCATTACTCGGAACGATCTCAACGAACACACCAAATTCTACTTTGATATGCTAACTAAGCCAAATTCCTTGTCAACTGTACTTATTTTGATACTCTTTTGATGTCGTTGTGTACAACTTCCTAGGCAAAAAGGCAAGAATTTGTAAAATGTTTATGAAATGTGAAACGTGAAACTAATAACTGAATAACATGTAGTCTACTTTTTATCACGCAAGTGAAGCCACAGGCAGAAGCTAGTAATTAATAATCATTCAGTTATGAATCATTTCATCATGCTCATCATCATCATCATCAGCATACTACTCAGCAGTCCACTGCTGGACTTTGGCATCCACTAATGAGCGTCATTGCTCCCTGTCCTCAGCTCGGCATTATGTTACCCTAAAACTCTCCTCCTGAACTGAAACTGACGGCCTCTGTGGGGCAGTGGGCGAAGGTCTGCCTGAGACGCAGAAGGTTGCGGGTTCGATTCCCGCTGCGGGACAAATGTTTGCATGTTCTGTAGATATTTGTCTCAAGTCTGGGTGTGTTCTAGTATGATAAGTATGTATTTACAAAAAAAATATATTTAGTTATTTATTATTTTTATTTATTTGGAAAACAAACAGTACTTAAAATCTAAACAATATACTATAAATGCAACTTTGACTATTTATATGTTTCCGCATATCGAAACTATCAAAACAATCAAAGGCTTACTTGTAAAAAAAATATATTTTAAAGAGACTACATACTTAATAATAATAAATAATTATGTAGTATAACAATCATGTGGTTCCTATAATACCAGCATTGCGAAGTTTGGGGCTACATGATGCTGTGTGACTAAGTCCCGCATTATTTATAAAAAAAGAAAAACTCTTGCATAGTTTAAATTCTGTAAAAGGTACAGGTAAACTGTAAAAGGTACTAGTGGCGTTATATCAGTCTCGTCTTCCACTGAGCAGTTTTTTAGTTATATCTACCTACTTTTGTGTTAAACAGCAAAAAGGTGAGACTAGGCCTGTTTGACTGCATCCTGTCGCATCCGAATCACTACCTTTCGGTTGGTATTTATTATTTTCATGCTTGTCCTACATAATGTGTCTTCTGTTCACAAACAGAAGACACATTATGTAGGACAAGTTTGGTATGACCAAACTAACTCACAAGTTAGTTTGGTCATTGTTTTTTTTTAAACACAGCTTAAATAGTAAGTCAAAAGACATGAAAATTTCAGGGCATGCTCCTTGGACAGCATAAGGGTGCACTAATAAAGGATTTCCTGAAAGCCGATTATGCTCTTTGTAATTAACAAATGTGAAATTACAATCCAGAAATTACTGTTGCACAGTTGAAAAGCAGACATACATAAAATAAACATTATTTTCTACGGCTTCAGCTTTTGAGAACCCTGCGCGTTTATTTGTTGCTCTTTTTAATGGAGGTCAGCTGTATTAATTAACAAAAATATGCTTATAGACGTTTCAGTATCAAGAACTCCTAAGTGAAAAATTGCCATTTTATAGGAGTGACAGAGGAATAAAACGTCTCATTTCTTCAGGATATAAATTATACAAAACTTATACGCAATAATTTATTTTAAAAAAAATAGGTACTACACTTATGAAATAAATAAAGACTATTTTTGCATCTAAAGCTGTTTAAAGTTTAAATGTAAAAGACAACAGCGATAAACTATATTGCCTGTGGTTGTTTCGTTAGTTACACCACAGACAAAATTGGTCTACGGTGCTACTTTGTCACAGATATAGGAAAACAACTAGATAAAGTCTTAAAATTCAATACGGCTGATATCTACTTTCAACTTCCAATATCATCAGTTAGAAAGGGATGCATACATATATCAATGCGACTTCATAAGTTAATCGTACCAGGGCGCTCGAACAAATTTCTATGCAGGTTCATACAAATGCCCTGGTACGAAGTCGCAGAAATCGTATTGAGATAAAGTATACATCTCTTTCTAGCTAACATTTATGGATATAAGAAAGTAGATATCAGCCGTATGAGTTAATGTTCAGCATAAATTAATTTATTATTAATTATTATTTAATAATATTAATATTAAGTTATTATTATTAAATTAATTTGAAGTCCTATTTCTTTGTACTCTGTCCGTCCGTCACACAGATATAGAAGAGAATTAGATAAAGTCTTAAAATTCACTATTTTCTGAATGTCAACTCATACGTCTGATTTCTACTTTCTTATGTCTATATATAATTTGCTAGAAAAGGATGCATACTTTATCTCAATGCGATTGCTGCTACTTTGTACCCTGGCATTTCAATGAAACTGCATAGAATTTTGTTCGAGCACCCTGGTACGATTAACTTTTTATCTCATTTGAAGTCGTGTGTGTGCGTCCCTTTCTAACTGATGATATTGAACATAAGAAAGTAGAGATAAGCCGCATGAGTTGATGTTCAAAACATAGTGAATTTTAAGACTTCATCTAGTTCTCTTCTATATCTGTGGTCCGTCATAAACATGAATGTTCATTCTCAAGCTTTTATTTATTACTAGCTGACTCGACAGACGTTGTCCTGTCCCAAAGAGGGTATCAAAGTTAAAGAATCATTCAAAAAAGATATATTAATATTTATAGAATATTGAAGAGGATTAAGCAATTAAAGAGGAAATCGATGTAGGAGAAGCTATTAAAGGGAATAATGAAGTTGAAGAAGGAATCAAAGAGTATATCGAAGTGGCAAAAGCAATCGATGAGGATAACATACAACAACAACAACAACCCTACCCTACCCTACCCCTACCGTACCCTTAACCTTAAGTTTCCAATTTTCAGCCAAATCGCTTCATCGGTCCTTAAGTTATAAATAGTGTAACTAACACGACTTTCTTTTATATATATATAGATTCTCATAATACTAACATTTTTACTCACATTTCCTGAGCTAAGAAAATATTAGATTGCTCAAAATAGACTACTTTATCAACTCTTAGGTAGTAAGTATATTTACGGCTAAGGAAGTTCGGAGTATAATTAGTGGATTAGCGGAAGGATATATATTTATAGTGAACGGATCCCGCCAATGCTGGGTATAAATAGTGAGTTATAGTCGCAGCCAACTAGCTTAATGAGCCTTTCGGTTAACAGCTTAGCCTTTCCGTTAAAGCCTAGTCACTAGATAATTAGCCGTTCAACTCAGTTCAAACTTAACCTACACATTTCTATCTGAGAAGGGGCTGAAAGGGGGTTAGGATAAAATAGAAATAGAATTATTTGACAGCAACAAAATGAATAATGAACTCACAAAGAGAAGATTTAAAACCAAGTAGGCACCAAAGAACATATTATGTAGCACAAGCATGAAAAAATAAATGCCCGCCGAGTGGTAGCGAGCACAGGTATATAAGAGAACTAGATAAAGCCTTAAAATTAATAATTTTCTGAAGATCAACTCACACGGCTGATCTCTACTTTCTTATGTTCAAAATCATCAATTGGAAAGGGACGCATACACATATCAATGCGACTTCAAAATAGATCAAAAAGTTAATCGTACCAGGGCGCTCAAACTCGCAGAAATCGCATTGAGATAATGTATGCATCCCTTTCTAGCAAATGATACATGGACATAAGAAAGTAGAGATCAGCCGTATGCGTTGACGTTCAGAGCAAAGTGAATTTTAAGGCTTTATCTAGTTCACAGATAAAGAAGACAACTAGATAAAGCCTCAAAATTCACTATGCTCTGACAACTCATACGGCTAATCTCTATATCGATATAGGGCTCCCATACATCAAACGTGATTTTTTTGCTGTTTTTTGCTCTATAACGGCAACAAGTTGACGCTTGAAATATTCACAGAATATTTAGGTGTATGTTCACTTCGAAAATAAATAATTAAATTAAATTAAGGGGGCTCCCATACATGTATAAATAATGGTACGAAATCGTGCGCGAGTCTAACTCCCACAGTTCTTTATATTTACCTACACTAATACACTTTATATACATTTTTAATCAAATATGCTGCTGTTGTGTGTCGTAAAACAGGTCCCAACTGCATTAGATATGTTCGTTGACTGGCAACCAACACTGCCCTTCTGTCAGAGTCATCAGGTTGTAAACTTCACATTGTTATTTGAATTGCGGCATCAGTTTTTGCCTGATTTAGTAATCCATTCAGTAAAAGTGGATATAATGCACTAGATATACAACACATGCTCCTACACTCGCTACCTTATCTACCTTTTCTATCTTTTGTTACTAATGGCCGGGTCTTATTCAGTCAATTCATGTCCAATTACATACTAATTGTAAACTACAAAGGCTGACAGCAACCATTGTGATCTAAAATTCTTTTAGCATCACCCAGATAAGCAAATTTGTGCTCTAATAATTGTCATGAGCAGATAAAACCATATAGTGATTAGGATACACCCAACTTCCAATTGCGTAATTGCAGTATTCAACTAATTGTAAGCCTACTTAGATTTCATTTAATTTATAAATAATAGTGTTAAAGTGTTAATTAATGACATAAAAATAAGTAAAAATAAATTTAGAAGGATTAATAATATTTTTTCTGTCTTTAACATGATACACTTTCAGTGTCCATTACTACATTTTTGCCACAGATATGCTAATGGATGATGTAGCCATAATATTTTCCGTAATGCCACGTAATGCTCTAAGTAGGTACTTAGTCAGACGGTAACGCGGACGCCGACTGGTCGGTGCAGTCGGTGCGTCGGTGCAGGTCGGCGAGTAATTAAATCTAAGTCACTCATAAAGGTGACCACAGTGACTGAAGCACAGCCTGCCCGAGGCTAGCGGCAAACCGTGCGTGGAACGTGGTTTTCAAACCAGTGGCCTGATTTTTGGGAATATCAATGATACTTTTGACATGAACATACCCAGTTAACGGAACTATTATAATATATATTTTTTTAAACATTATTGGTCACTTTCGCAATTTAATAAAAAAGATCTCCTATATTTTCTTCGGATAAGTTACTAAAAATTTCCATTTTTCAAATGTCATAATTTACATTTTTCACTTGTAACATTTGCCAAAGAATTTAAATTAATTAGAATTTAAAGTAGAAATCTCACAGTAAAAAAAATAAGACATCAATATTATAACTTTGACAAAACCTGCATACTTAAGGCAATACCTGCACTGCGCGCGTGCTTCTACGGTGTAACTATACAAACGCGCTAGTTCCCGCGCCGAATCCCACAGTAAAAAAAATAAGACATCAATATTATAACTTTGACAAAACCTGCATACATAAGGCAAGACCACCACTGCGCGCGTGCTTCTACGGTGTACTATACAAACGCCCTAGTTCCCGCGCCGAATCCCACAGTAAAAAAAAAAATAGGACATCAATATTATAACTTTGACAAAACCTGCATACATAAGGCAAGACCACCACTGCGCGCGTGCTTCTACGGTGTACTATACGAACGCCCTAGTTCCCGCGCCGAATCCCACAGTAAAAAAAATAAGACATCAATATTATAACTTTGACAAAACCTGCATACATAAGGCAAGACCACAACTGCGCGCGTGCTTCTACGGTGTACTATACAAACGCGCTAGTTCCCGCGCCGCGCCGCTCTGGCCAAGCACTAAAAGTGATGTGTTTATTTATGATACTTACATAGTTGTCATCCTTAGATATACTAATTAGCATAATTTTCAGGTTGGAGCTCTTCCGAAAAGTGCATAATCTAAGAATATTAGCATGTGGCGGCGATGGGACTGTGGGCTGGGTGCTTAGCGTGCTCGACAGAATCGGAACAAGACCTGCTGTAGGCGTGCTACCACTTGGCACCGGGAACGACTTGGCACGTGCACTGGGATGGGGTGGGGTACGTACCTCAATGTCATCAGCTAACCACATCTTCATCCTCTATAAGGTCCACTGTGGGACGTTTTAAACTTCAAAGTTCAAGCTTAAAAAATGCCTTTATTACCTCGCTTGGCAGGCGTAGGTATCTATTAGGAATCGTAGATGATAAGTTCATGCTGTGGGTTCATGTAGGGGGTGTACGGGGTTCCAACCCCCATCTTCGGAACCCAAGCCAACCTCACCTGCACGTGGTGCACCTTGCTAAACAACGAACGGGGCTCTGGCGGCCGGCTGATTGCGGCATAGCACAGCCTACATCGGCACAGCTAAATCCCCTGGCCACCGACGGGCAGCAGCGTCGGTGGTGCGAGAAGCTGTGCCCTGCGATCCCCAACCCGCATGCCCAGCGTGGGGATTATGGGTATATCCCCCTTTATTAGGGGAGGCCTATGTCCAGCAGTGGACTGATGATATAGGCTGGTGTGGTGTGGTGGTGGAAGTTTATGCTGCTTTCTAAAACCCTGGTGTTATCCCTTGTTCACCTCTATAATGTTTTTTTATAACAACACATTATTGAATTTATATTTATAATTTCAATAATATTGGAGTGAACCATTCTATGAATATGTAAAAATAATGCTAAAATATTAACCCCATTATTCATAACCAAATGTCATTTTATAAACGCTCGATGAAGTAAACTTTTCCTTAAATACATTATTAAAAGATGATATTTTAACCTCATTTTAGCTATCTGAGGTTTATAAAAATGTCATGAATAGGACGGTGAATAAATAAATCGTAGTAACGCTAACCTCAGCCCTTCATAAAGTGACCTATCACGAAAGACCTTGTAAAAATATTATGCATTCAGTTTTTTAACGTCACGGTATGTTAATTATTTAGTAACAAAGAAATATCCTTATAACTAAATAATTTATAAAACACTTACTTAAAAGGGATTTATTTACATATATATACCTAGGTACTTATCGCATGACTCATTTTATTAGTCGTTCTCACGCACGTTTTAAAACTAATAGCTTTTGACTGGACATTTAGATAAGCTTTTCGAAGTATCTACAAAATAATTTTAGTGGAAAATGATATTGTGATAGCTTTATACCAGTCTCTATTATTTGTTCAAATGTTCATGGAGTATACATGAAAGCGATTCATTTTTCTTTACAAAAAACCAAGTATTACTTTTCAATTGATTAAATTCTCCCAAATAAGATTTTTATACGTAATTTATTGGATGTCATCTATCTTTTACTTTTTAAATCGTTTTGATGAGACTACTTGGAATGAAAAACAAGAAAATACTTCAACTGTGGAAATTTTAGTAGCATCGCCAAATTGTATTTGAATATATTATAATCAAAATGGAATATGCAAATCCCGTCAAAGAGCGTTGTATTCACTATACAATATACTAGGCAACATTTTAAGGCCTTACATGCTCTGTTGATTTGAAACTCAACATGTTGAGAATATATTGGAATTTTATTTAGCAATACATCATCATCATCATCATCATCATCGGCCCATAGCAGTCCACTGCTGGACATATACCGACAAAATCTGCCCGAGGTATGTATACTCCGAAACAACTTCAAGAAGGTGTCCATTAACTACGACAGGGCTCGGATGGACTCCGCCACTGACCCTCACTTTGGTCTTGTCGAAATTCATGCCGATACCTATCTTTCGCGAGGCTGATGCTAGGTCGTCCAGCATATGCTGCAGCTCCTCCAGCGTCTACGCCATTTGGACTAGTGCTCGCCGTTTATATTTATGACCATAGCTTTCTAGTCTAGTTCGCGTCTTAAACATATCCTCCAACGCTTGTGAACAGTTTCGGAGATATGACATCTCCCTTTCTCACTCCGCGACGCAGTCGGATGGGTTTAGACTGCTGGTCCTGTACTCGGACACTCATAGGCGGATTCGTACACTTCGTGTATTTAGCAATACATACCTACATGATCAATTAAAAATTATTATTATCATGACTAAGTATACAATTTTTACAGTTTATCTATACTTCACAAGAATTTTGAGTTGTTAGCATACCTTCACAGGGAAGATTTTGATATAGGTATTATTTTGAAATCAGCTAAATGCCCTCACTTTATCTGCGTAGAGGTATTTATCTTTTTCTTTTTCTTTTTCAACTTACATCTCCGGTGCTTCAGGGGCCAAATTCTCAAAACAACTGGTAAAAAATTGATTAATTCTTAGAAGAAACTCAAGGAAAGTCGCACTTCATTTACCCCTATTCGTTCGAGGGAAGGTAAATATTTGATGTAGAAGGCAAGTTCCAATACCATTAGCTTCTTTGTTTTGAAATAAACAAATATAAACAAAACTGTCTTTACGAAAGTCGTTTACATTGTGAAATTCACTTCTAAAACTCGTACTAACTCTTTTTGTGGTAAATACTTACCATCTCTTTCTAGTTTCTCAACAATACACCTTCAATAAGGACTTTTTTAATGAGTTTTACAGCCTTACGTGGCAGCTTTTTCTCTTTTACGGGCCACTCTTAGCACTTAGGATATGATTTTATAATCATAGTAGTATAATACAGTAGCTAGCCCACCTCAGCCTGTAAACCTAGGCAGGTATAGGAAAAACATGGTCTTTTTTTAGTTAGTTCTATATGTATTTCGCTTTTTTTGTTTTGCTGTGTAAAACACCAAAATCAAAACAGGTGGGTCTAGGTAAATTATTATTTACTAATTGTTTATTAAAATGTATCTTCATTGTCATTTTATAATAATACTAGCTTCCACCCGCGGCTTCGCTCGCGTGGTACCGGAATAAAAAGTAGCCTATGTGTTAATCCAGGTCACAAACTATGTATATTCCAAGTTTCATCCAAATCCGTTCAGTAGTTTTTGCGTGAATGAGCAACAAACATTCATCCATTCATCCATTCATCCACACTCACAAACTTTCGCATTTATAATATTAGTACGATACCCATTACATAGCCTACTACCATACTACCATACCATCATACTACCCATACTACCTTCTTCTTACCGCAATCAGGCTACATAACCACCCTAAGCTGTTTTATAAATTGTAAATCAATAAACAGCATATAAGTATAAAAAAGGAATAGATCATAAATATATTTAAGGTATTTCTAGTCACTTCAAAGGAATCCCAAAACAATATTATAAACCTAACGTAATGCTGGCGGCTTCTTAACTTCGTTGTTATTTCAGCCTGAATCTACAGCGAAGTTTTTGTAAACAAACCTTCATCATTATTTCTACCTTCTAAGGCAACCACTCACATTTTATACTGTGTAAGCATCGATATAATACTGTTACTTAGAGTAATAAAATAACAAGATACTAAAAATTCACGTAATTTTTTCCAATAAAAAACGACAGAAAGCAGGTGAAAATCTGTCAAACATCAATTCAACAGCAAGTACCTAAGTACTTCAGTGGATAAAATTTGAGTAATTTTGTTTTTAGCCCAAAATAGTATCATAATCTTGATTTCAAAACGTTTATCAACTATACAAATAAATCGAGCTTTTTTTGTGCTAGCTACATTAGGTTACAACTAGATATTTGTCTAGGTATTAGAAGTAAAACAATTATCAACTCAACAATGCCTAAGTATTCATTTCAACAAAATGCTTTAAAAATACTATGTCAGTTTTCCTTTTCACAGGGTTACGAGGATGAGCCCATTTCTAAAATCCTGGCCAACATCGGAGAGAGTGACACGGTGTTGCTAGACAGATGGCAGTTGACTGTAGAGCCGAATGCAGCAGCAGCTGGTGAAGACACGACAAATTCAAAACCGGACTTGCCTTTGAACGTCGTCAACAATTATTTTTCGTTTGGAGTTGACGCCCATATAGCTCTCGAGTTTCACGAGGCTAGAGGTTAGTTTATGTAGGAATCTAATAAAACTAGAATAAGTATTCACTTAGACCCTATAGTTGATTGCTATACGTATTATTTGAGAGAATTTCAAGAGTTGAGTTTGGGACGTAGATAAATAATGTTTTGTCTCACCAAAAAGCGTTTGTTGACAGACGACACACGGTCTACGTTAAGTAGGTACAGTTTAAAACATCTCTAACTTTATGGACGTTGATGCGACGAGTTTATGTTGTTAGTGTAATTCCATTGTTTAGTCGACATAAAAGAAAATTGAGAAATGAAATTAAAGTTACGTTAATGCAAAATTTACTTTCAGATAATTCTAAATATTATAAAAATTACTCAATAGGAATAGCGACTGAAATTCTAATTAGTCCGTCATTATATTGGACACGTATTTTTTTCTTTTGTCAATTAAACAAAAAATTACAAAGATATAGTGCGTTGAAATTCCGCGTGACGTCACGGTTTAATACACTTTTACCTAGTCATGACGTCTCGAGCCCCCAATCTCGAACTTTGACGCTCTTTATTTCCAATTAATTCAATTATTATTTATTTGAGAAATAAAAAAATACATGTCCAATATTTTTTCTTGATCTATCTGACGGACTAATTAATTTTTTTTTTTACCCAGTCGTCATCCCTAGGTTGAAAACTTTAATTATTCATGTTTCATTTTTAATATAAGGAATGATAAATAGCTCCAAGCCACGGCCTCGGAGCACGCGCTCACTGTTCTGAGATTTATTAACAAAGTAATGCTTTTAAATTAAACTTAACTAACTTTTACCGTTGGCAGCGAAAGACTCTGACCATTTTTGGTAGCGCTACAGAAAATTTACTTTATTTTGTCATACCTAATTATAATTTTAAGTAAAATAAAACATACGAAACATACCCAATCATTACGAACATATTTGCTAAAAATATTAAGATAAAACCACGTGTTCGAAACGGTGAAGGAAAACATCGTGAGAAAACCAGCATGCCTTAGAACTAAAAATACGAAGAAAATGTAGTATCCCTATAAAAGCGGCAGTGGACTCAACCTTCACTCGGAATGCTAACTGCTTGCAAAAAGTGGGCAGGTATCGAATTTAATTATTGGACTTGCCTCTGTTAACACCCTATACTATACCCTATTTATCTTCGATAGATTTGCGTACGAGCAATATCATCCATAGTGGGGAAAAAAGTCGTAAAGATGTTCATTTTTTTTTATAAATAAAAGTACCTATCATGTTCATGATTTTTTGCTTTATTTTATAAGAACAGATTATTCAGTGTCTCAATTTATTTATTTTATACTTGCTAGTATATATACAACATCCTTTGCATTAACCATTTTTTTTTTAGTTTTTAATTGAATCCGATTTTAAGTCCTGTGTTTTCGTTTATTCCTCTGTTCCGTTCTCACAGAACTTATAGTACGTAATTTAAAAAAAAAAACAAACAATAATAAGAGAGCCTACTCAGCAGTATTCAGGTAGGTCATGCGCGTACTTAAAACATCAAAGCTCGGAGTGACTGTAAAAACTAATCGTTCGGCCATTGGTTGCGACGCACGCGCTTCTTCATCGGAAAGACCATGCAAGCTTTACTTACTGAATACCTACCTACTTGTATCCGGTTCACCTCCGAAAGTATAACCTAACCACGTTAGTGAGTACCGAGCTCGATTAGCTACATATCCGGGAGCGCAGGAATCCTTTGCTTATCGGTCCTAAAGGACCTTTATAGGTACGCCTTGCTATCTAAAGGATCGTTTTGATTTTCTTGCAGATAGGTACTAACTCCAGAAATATAAGATCTATTAATAGTTTTTTTTTTGCAATTCTTTTTCTGATTTGGCTGTTTCACGATGAAATTACCTGCTTTTGATAGCAGAAAAGTCGAGTAGAAAGAGACATTTAGAGCAAGAGCAGAATGTTGCAAGAGCACTATTTCAAAAATCATCTGGTGGACTGGACTTCCCAAAGTAGCAGAAAGCTGTTATCTTATTTCGACTGATGCGTACGCTATAACTTTATGATGACAAACCAAGGAGCTTCCATTTTTTTAATTGTAAACCAAGTTTTCGTTTACTTGTGTTATTTCTGGATAAAATAAGGCTTAAATAACAGTATCTACATATTGTTTTAGCTATCTTTAGTTTATCGAATTCTAAGCTATTTCATTTCATTTTACCTTCAATTTACCTGTGAATTTAATCTACCAAATAACTAATAAATATTGTTCATAAACCTTCAAATAGATTTACAGTTCTCAATCCATCTATCCATCAAATTTTATATACATATTTTAATATCGGCTTGCAATAATTTGCTCATGTATCTATACACAATCGTACCTGTTATTAAAATTGTTTCGTAATAACTTTATACTTTGTACTTATTCGATTAAAACCTACCTATCTTTTCACTGTAGCAATCAGCTGTGCTGGCTGGGTTTATGCTTTTGTCAATTCGTACCTAATTTTTAACCGACTTCAAAAAAAAGGAGGAGGTTCTCAATTCGGTTGTATTTTTTTTTTTTATGTTTGTTAGGTCATAACTCTGTCATTTATGAACCGATTCAGAAAATTATTTTTTCTTTGGAGAGGGTATACTTCCCATTGGTCCCATATAAATTTTAAGAAAAAATAACAACCCTAAGGGTGAGAAAATTGGGAATGAACCTTTTTTTTGGGCTCGAATTGTATTATTTTTTTATGTTTCTTACCTCATATCTCCGTCATTTTTGAACCGATTTAGAAAATTATTTTGCCGTTGTATAGGGTATACTTTCCAATTAGTCCCATATAAATTTGAAGTAAAAATACTAACCCTAAGGGTGAGAAAACCGGGAATGAAAATTTTATGGGCTCAAATTTTATTAGTTTTTTATGCTTGTTACCTCATAACTCCGTCATATAAGAATCGATTTAAAAACTCTTAGTTTTTTGTATAGGGTATATATACTTTTTGATTGGTCCCATAAAAAATTGAAGATAAAATACCAACTCCAAAGGTAAAAAAACAGGGAATAAGATTTTATGGGCTCTAATTTTATTCATATTTTATTTGTTTTTTATCTCCATAACTCCGTCATTTATTTATGAACCAATTTGGAGATTTTTTGTTGTATTTTTCGGGGGTAAGAAAATAGGGAATGAAATTTCTATGGGCTCGAATTTTATTTATAGTTTTCGTAATTGTCTTAAAGTCAGATTCACTAAAACTTCGGAAATAAACAATAATTTAAAATAAAATAAAACCGACTTCAAAAACATTTGTTGAAAAAACTGTAAAACTAAAAAGTTAAAAATAATAGCTTATTTTTTGGTTCATCCACCTTTTTTCTATAAATTTATTCCTTACGATCTATGCGTTTACCACATAGGTAGATCTAGATACCTACCTGTTATTTTTGGAGTCGGTGTCAGCCAAGGCACGCCAAGGTAGGTAACTATTGCGTGAGCGGCGCAGGAGGGCATGTCCGAGGTGGGAGGGGTGTAGTTGCTATAATGTCGTACTCCAAAGCTGACTCCGACTCCAAAACTAACAGGTAGGTATCTAGATCTACCTATGTGGTAAACGCATAGATCGTAAGGAATAAATTTATAGAAAAAAGATGGATGAACCAAAAAATAAGCTATTATTTTTAACTTTTTAGTTTTACAGTTTTTTCAACAAATGTTTTTGAAGTCGGTTTTTTTTTTATGTTAAATTATTGTTTTTACCTACATAATTTTTTCGTTACAACGTTTTTCTGCCGGAACTACACATTAAGAAACATTATTCTATAATTGTTTTTTTTGTATTATTAATATTTTTTTTGTTGTTTTCACAACCTAGATTGGAAAGTAATTTTTTAGTCGAAACTTTATGTATTTACGCGACTTTTATAGGTCATTCTAATTATTCACATCGGTTGATATCTATGTACCTACAAGTGGTTTGTAATTAAATACTAATTCAAACACTAATTTTATCCTTATTTATCTACGCCTTGTTCTAGGTACCTACCTACTTAAGGAATATAATTCAAAATAATCCCATTCTATAATTCCATTGGTGCGCCAGCCGAGATTCGAACCCTCTGCCTCCAGATCTGAAGTCGGAGTACATACAACTAGGCCACCACGGCTCTCCACTCTACCACCGTAAATCGAATGTATTATTAGTAAAACAACTTTACTTCACAGAGGCGCATCCGGAGAAGTTCAACTCTCGGATAAGAAATAAACTGTTCTACGGCACAGCGGGCGGCAAGGATCTCATGCAGCGGAAATGGAAGGGACTGGCTGAATTTGTTACTATGGAGTGCGATGGAAAAGACCTTACGCCGGTACTAAGGGAACACAGAGTCCACGCCATAGTGTTTTTAAACATTCCAAGGTAATCCTATTGTATGTACACTGGCGGATGTTATATTGATGGCATTCAGAAAAATTATGTAAAAAAACAAGTCATGGTTTATATTACAGCAACAAAATAATGTCATCCGGTGTAATTATGTGAATATATACAACATACCCGTAATTCTCGATTTCAGGACGGACTTTTTATAAAACAGTAGCTGACCTGCATTTTTTTTGTTTCCTATACAAACTTTGCCACCCCCGTTTACCCCCTTAGGGGTTGAATTGCGCAAAACGCTGAAATAGGTGTTTATTTATACACTCCAAATTTCAGCTTTGTTTCTTCAGTGGTTAAGGATGTGCGTTGATTCCAGAAAAAATCCTTCTCTTTTATAGTAAAACGTATTCGTAGGTACGTACCATAGTAATAGTACTCTACCAGACTCCAAGTAAAAACTGTCAAAAATCATCCAAGCGTCGTTGACATGCACAATCAAAAATGCCACAATTGCATTAATCTAGAGGGTATGCGCTTGAATAGTGTTGAATATCGGCGCAATAACCAGAGTAGAGTGTTGTTGCGGTCATTTTTTTTCCACGTTTGTGATTCTAGATTAATCTTGATGGTAGGTACATAATCTTAGCAAGGCCAACGATTTTGAGCTTGAGAATTTTAGTAAAGACATCTGAGCGCTGGCCGCTTCATATCCGGATAATTCAGCCATCTGGAAAAAGAAAATTATTGTCTACCGACTACGGGCAAAACTTTTCATATATAAAAAACGGAAATACGGACCCTGCGCCTGACAGTGTAGGGAGCTGAGAAGGCAGCTAAAATTATCCGAGTAATCTAAGTTTGTATTACTTGTGCTTTGCCGGAACATAGTTTCGATCGATAACCTGGTCCGGAAGGTTTCAATCTCTTCAAGGTCTTCTTCAAGATTCTCGAATTCTCGAATTGTACCCGATTGATTTATAAGATCGTATACCAATTTATTACACGATTTCAAAGAAAGAAACTTTTAGTACAATCACTTGCAATCGTTACAATCTATACAATTTAGTACTATGTCAAACTAGAAATCGCTTGGTTACTGATGACAACGCGCTTGGCGAATGATTCAACTTTATAACGACGCGATCCTATAACGTTATCTTATTGCACGTGACCATTGAGATAAATGACGTGACAGTAGATATATACCTATCCATGAATGTGACTGTACCATTGCTTAACTGAATTACTTAGCCTAGACATAGCTTGTTTTTATGTTTCAAGAATGGCTTTTGGCTATTCTAGGGGGATAACAACAATATTATTATAAAAAATTATTTATTAATTTAAAAAACGTAATATTTTTTCTATAATATTAATTTATCGGACACTACAAATCATAAAAAATACAATACTTATTACTAACAAAACACACAACATTCGTATTTGTGAAGGTAATTAATTGCTTATCCATATTCAATTAGCTACCAAATACTCTATGGTAATTAGCTTTGTGGATTTAGTAGTTCAATTTAACAGGCTACTGAACGTTGCTAATCAGTGATGGCAAACATCGCATAGCACAAGTGGAATGCTCATAAAAACTGGCCTACTTTGATAACGTTGTTTACAAGAAGCCTTTAAGGTACCTTCCAACCTACCAGAACCTTCTCTGACTGTCTCGAATATAACCATTCATACCGTGCATGGACAGATGGTAGTGAGCCTTTAGCGCACGAGTAACTCAGCCATGAGTACCATGGTGCACTTTCCATTTCGGTAGCAAGACCTACTGCATACTGGTCCTGGTATTTGCTAGTTTATTGGTCAGCTTCTGGTTCGTAACCTAAAGATTGGTAGGTAGACGTTAAGCTCCTTGTAAATTCTGATCGTTCTGTCTCGAATATACAACCTGGTACAAGAAACAAGTCTGGTAGAGTGCGAGTTGACTTGCCTAATGCGGGTGACGTCATAAAGATAGCAAATGAAGAAATTATTAGGTCGCTTCTTAATTGAAAGTTTTCTTCGTACGTTCTATATGGAAATATAATCTGTTATACAACTAACACATCAAGGCCTTTTAAAACTCACCTTATATATTAGTTCCAGATTTTCAGGTGTACCTATGGTATTTTTTTTATCATAAACCATAATCTATACATCTAATAAATAGACGGATATCATCATCAGAACTACGTTAAACTACGTACTCTGTTATTTTTCAAAATTTCTGTATTTATCATCTTGAATGATCTTATGTCAGGTAGGTAATGGTATTTATTAACAATCTTTAATTTTGGACCCCCAATTGATGAGGTCATATTTGTTACAAATTACCCAAGTGTAAACCTATTCAGTATTAAGTATGCAATGTTTTTTGCAATCATATTACATATACGGTACATTAAAGTTTAGTCAGGTCTTTAGACTAGGAAAGATTCAATATATAATATGTACCCAGTTAGGGTGTTCACAACAGTGAGTAGGAGCAACCGGTATTTTAAATACATAAGACTGTTGATTACTGATTGTCATTATTGTTATTTGAGTCATTTATAAATTTGTCAAGAGAATAGTATATTTTAATTAATAACATTTCCTTTAAATAATTTGCTAAAATTTCATCCTTTTCTTGGCCTTTAAGTTTTTTGGTACATGGTTTTTACAGCCATCGCGTTTGGACCCGAGCTATGTAATTTTAGTTTAGACGTAGGTAGGTATTACTAGAATACTATTCAAGGATTAGTTCGATTCTGTATATTGTTTTATGATTCTAATACATAATGGTTACCAAAATAATTTACTGCAGGATTGGGCAGCTGCGTAAAATTGGTTAGGCGGGCGGTTTATTAATTAAAATTTTAATACAGATACTCGAAACATCGGTCATCTCGTCATTGCTCAGCGGTTTTGACCTACTTTTGGTGATCCCCTCCACTCCCTCTCTATAACGTTTCGTTGAGCTTATCCGAAGAGGGTTCATGTTTTTGTGCGTGTATTTACTCATTTAAAATATATAAAATCTTAAGTCATTGCTCGATCACCTCCCATCCCAACACGGGTAAAATACTCTAAAAATAAAGAAGCACATTTTTCCGGATTATTCAAATACATCCCTCTAAAGGTGGGGTTGCAAAATTTTATTTAGGAAATTTTGAATGGGTTGTTCATGAAACTTCAAACTCCGGTTACTCTACAGAAGAAATAAAGAAACATGCATTGCAGAATATTAATTTATTTAAAAAATTCTGACATCAAAGAAATCTGAAACATATAAATGCACTAATAAATTACTTCCACTAGCCATCTGTTGTAGTCTTCATAATCAGGACCACTTCACCAAATGGTGCTTTCTGAGAGCAAATGCACGAGTTACTATAGAAAGTACACGAATCGCTAAAGTTGTGTTATTCATTCTTCGGTTCCCTAGGGTCCCGGAACGGAAGGTACATCAACTCATATAAAAAATAATAATATGAGTGACAATATAAAATAAATGGCAACCGAATTAAACCTTTTCTGAAGTCTGTTAAAAAGGGGATGTAAAGGGGTTGAAAACTAGAACATCTTAACCAATGGCGCGATGAATTCTTGTCATGGGTGTATGCTGACCGAATTAAGATGAAACTTGGAATGTTCCTAACCTACTTATATACCTATACATTGTTTGTAACCTGGAATAACATAATAGCTATTTTTTATATCGGTACCACGCGAACAAAGCCACGTTTGGAAATCAAGCTACTAGCTTCTATTACTTTTATTGAAAAAGGATATAGGCTCTATTGAATTGAAAAACTGACCTCTTTTCCGAAAGTTTCAGGTTACAATTTTGTTTTATTGTGTAAAATAATTTCAGTTACGGGGGTGGTACACACCCTTGGAACAAATCAGGAGGCACCGTGGAGCCCTCGACTGAAGATGGCCTGATAGAAGTTGTTGGATTGACTACATATCAATTGGTAAGTAAAACTCTCAGATGTACTGTGTGGGGATAGTGTATCATGGCACAGTATAAAAATCATACAGTAGTCCGACGCCTTTGATCTCGCGGTAAATGCCGACAAGTGACGCGACAGTGTAAAAAAGCAAGGGTTGTCACAAACAAAGAATATTTAATACTTTTTAATGCACAGAGCTTCTGTGAGCTACATACACCTATCCATTATTTGCGTCAGTAATGTTAAACGGCACGTGACGAGAAGGTACTTGTAAACATAAGTACTTACATTTAATAACAATAATATATACCTTTCTTCCGCGTGTGGAAATTTATGAAATTGAAGATTTTTGTTGGTGCGAGATGACGCTTTACAATTACTCACAGCACACGTATGCACCATTTTCAATACAATTAATTATGTTTATTACTTTATAATGTACTTATAGTTTTATTATAGCAATAAAAGTCTAATAAAAAGAATATTCCATTAGGTACCTAATATTTATTTTGTTTCTTAGCCGAATCTAAGCTATTTTGAGCATACTTTTGAGGCTGAAATCTTTTGGCCGTACTAAAAAGTCCGTTTTATTTTGTAATAGACGTAAAATTGTTTTTTTTTTCCTCTGTTCTATTTCTTCGGTGTTTTAGTCAAGTGTCAGTCTTTGGTCATGTCATGTTCTGCTATAGGTAACTATGGCGGCAAAACAATCAGCAAAAAATTCCTTCATTGATAAGTCCAGATTAATACTTTTATTCATTTCACTACACTTGTGTATTTTTACTAACGTAGGTTGGTTGAAGTGCCATAAACTATTAAATCAGAAAAATAATAGAATTTGTTTTTTAAAAAATACACTGTTGTTTTAAATGAAAAAAAATCCCGCCCGCCATTAGAAAAAATTTAATTTTTTTGGTAAATATTTTCATGGTAATCGTATTCTATCTATGCCTAACATGTAATCATATTTTTATATAAAATAATACTTGTCCGAATTTCGTAAACTCGTTATTTATTGTAAATACATACATTTCCCTAATTTTCAAAAAATATTTATAATTCCAAAATATATAAAATGGCAAATGCACAAATACATGGGCCGGTTTTACGGAGAAATCTAACTTAGTGAGCATCGGATATTGATGACTTTTTCAGAATTTTAAAAGATTTTATGCTACCTATAGGTAATAGTAATATTCATGTAAAATCATCTCATCATGTATGCAAGCAATATTCATGTTAAATTAGTGGTAATTTTTCATTGTATTTCTATATATTCAAACACAAAATCATAAGATTGGATTATTTTTATTCATTATTTTTGTTTTGGATCCATATATTGTCTTGATCAATATTAACTTTTTATAAGCTTTTTCTTAAACTTTGTTATGAAAGACTTTCAGAATTATGTCAAATTGAAAAACCTCTAGTGACAGCTAGCCCAGTCTAACAACGGCACAGACCTGACCGCCAACGGGCAGCAGCATGTCTAGCGTGGGCTTATGGGCGGGCATACCCTTTAGGTAGTAGGGGACGCCATGCCCAGCAGTGGACTTATATAGTATGGTTTGGTGTTTATACTTTTGACGTAATACAAATCAAATTATTATTGTTCCTAAAGCCGTTGCTACAAGCGGGTGGTCACGGAACCTGCATCTGCCAATGCAAGACTGCTAAGATAGTGACGAGTAAGGTGATTCCAATGCAAGTGGATGGCGAGGCGTGCAGGCTTGCACCTTCCACCATCACGATATCAAGACTCAACCAAGCCATTATGCTGGCTAAGAAGAAACCTGGACGTGTCATTGCACCGTAAGCAACTAATGGCCTTTCTTATAAAAATCTGTCAAAACATAAACAATGCTTAAAGTATTGACAACACCGTTGTTTAATAACAATCAGTGACAGGGATACCTTTAAGCAATAGTTTAATTTAAATAGCGTTTATAAGTATGGTGGAGGTAAATGTTGCATTTTGTGTCTGAACAGTGATAATTTTTGTACCTAAAAATGTAGTTTTCTATGTGAACTATATTGCTATTATTCAAAAGTTTTCAAATTTGTGATTTTTTTGTATGGGTAGCTTCTGGAAGCCCTAATCCAACTCTGTATATTCAATTGGATTATAATAGAATCAAATAGGAAGCAAAATTTTCATAATACCTACTAAGTTAGCAAACAAGCATACGGTCCTCCTGATGGTAAGCGGTTCCGGTAGCATATGGACTCCTGTAACATCAAGAGGTATTACATGCGCGTTACTGATCCTTTTAATTATTTTGTAACGACGCATATTGTAGTCTCCTGGGTAAACCTCTGTAGGGAGACCATTCCACAGGTTGATTGTTCGCGGGAGGAAATAGGGATGACGAACGAAAATTTCTAATTAGTCCGTCATTTACATTATCAAAAAATATTGGACACGTATTTTTTATTTTATCAATTTAACAAAAAATGACAAAGATATAGTGCATTGAAGTTCCGCGTGACGTCACGGCTACACTTTTTACCTAGCCGTGACGTCACGAGCCCCCAATCCCGAACTTTGACGCTCTTTATCTCCGTCAATTTTTATTTATTTGTCAAATAAAAAAATACGTGTCCAGTATTTTTTGTTCATCTATCTGACGGACTAATTAGGATTATAATTTTTTTACTCAGTCATCATCCATAATATGTCATGATCCCTCTGGAACCTCACAGACACACATTATCCATTAATACTACTTATAGGTATTTTAATTATGATAATAAACAGACGGAAGAAGAGGACCACGTAAACAAAGTGGCGAGGTAGTCGACTAATTATAAAATACTACTTACACCTAATTTGTTGCAGACAAACCGTACTGGACACGCTAACGCTCACCGTGAATCTCATTACCATGGCCGACTATGAGAGACATCACTATGACAAGGAGTTGCTCGCGAAAACTGGTAAGTGCAAAAATAATTTATTTGCCGTTTGTTGTTTTTCCTATAAGTATTAAGTTTTAAGTTTAGTTAGTTTATATACATAAAAATATATATATTAAATACATTAGTACCTACCTGTAACCTAAAAATATGGATATGAAAGAGCGGGGTTCTCTAACACAAGTATTTTTATACTAAAAAGAGGGCCTCAACCTTATGGCTACAGAAATAAATCTTTTTTCATTTTCATTTGTGAAACCCTTCATTTTTGAAGATTAGAGACAACTAGAGTGATTTGCCTTTGTACGCAGGGTGGAGAAAATTTTACCTCTTTAAAAATCCGGCGACCCTCGCTTGGAACTTCAATTCGAGGCGCATGCAAAGATCGTTCTGGATATCACTATCTCTGTTCAGCTGATGATGATTTAGCCGTGCGTGCGGGATAGCAATATTGGCCGTTCAAAATTTGATATGGATTTGTTGGTGTTCCGTAATACCAAAAATGATGACTGAAATTTTTATGTATTCTTTACATAGTATTGTTATTCTGTAACTAGGTAATAGAATCTATGTTCCTTAACACACAACACGTAAGATATTGTTTTTTAATTTAATATGAAACAAAGAGGAAGAGTGGTCAATTTTGGCATAAAAACGTGCAAAATGCAATTGCAAATCTTTTATTTAATTTTTGGAAATAACATTGAAAAAAAACGTATCCAGGAACCTATAATTACTATTGGAATACAAATAATACAACAATATAGTGTAAATATGCTTGAATTAGAAATCATTTTGGTATTTATGTTTGTATGGGCAATTTTGTAGTTAGAAAGTTCTTAGTTGTTTTTAGGAAACCACTGGTTTATTTTGAAGAAAAAACTATCGTAATTTCGTGTTTTTACTAATAATACAGTCTGCATAAAAAATAACATTTGCCAAAAAACAAGTTGGTCTCAACCGACTCTATTTCCCATCAGGGACACTTTTTTTAAAGTAATTTCAACCAAATCAAATCTTAAGACTTTGCAAAAACGTTATATAGATGCAATTTCTACAATATGGTTATACACAATTTCAATGAAGTGCCAATCGCCACAACATTGAGTCCATGCATGATATCGAATTAAAAAAACAATTTTGTTCTGCTGGCTCTGTTTAAATTAATTAATTCACATCTGTTATGTGACCTAATTATATGACCGAGCGCATGAAAAATAAAAAAAAAATTGGTAGGTGTCCAATAGAACTTGGAATAAAGTTTTCCCTTAATTACCAAATAACCCTTTCGTATCGTTGCGTTATTGCTAAGCACTTAAACAATATAAGGAAATATTTTTATGAAAATAAAGTAGGATAACAAACAATACTTCAATTCTATGAACTCTTAAACAGTTTTGTTGTTACGTACTTATACAATATAAGAAAATAATTTATGAAATTAAAATAGCATAACTAAAAATATTCTAATTCTTTGAACTCCTACACAGCTTATCGCGGCAATCATCCCAAATTAATTTTTAATCTGTCTAAGAACCTCATTAAAACGCTAATGAACCTGGTTTTCAGTAGACAACTTCAACTGAATCTCCGCAAACTTAGCAATTTTGAATACCAAGTTTTAGCAAGTCGCAACTATAGCTGTAAGCTTTTACTTGGAATAAAATCTCTGTTCCGTTAACGATTATTACTTAAACTAGTAAAAATAATAACAGTTGTTTTCTAATAAATAATTTTTAATAATTTTCATAGCACTAAAAGTTAAAGTTTTCTAAAAGGTTCTAAAGTTATCTGAACCAGGTTTTTGTGTTCCAATATCAGTTTAATTTTAACTTCTTTTTACTTATTATATTTTGTTATTAACAATTAATAACAAAATAATATATTGGGGCTCAAGTGGAGTTGGGCAGGACACTTGGCCAGACGGAGTGACGACAGGTGGACCAGAGCTCTGACCGAGTGGTGGCCGAGAGTTGGTTACAGAAATAGAGGCCGTCCTCCAGCGAGATGGGTTGACGATATTAGAAAGACCGTCGGCGGCACCTGGTTAAGAATAGCTCAGGATCGAGGCAAGTGGCATAATCAAAGGAAGGCCTATGCCCAGCAGTGGGTCGATAAAGGTTGAAATGATGATGATGATGATATTTTGTTATGATATAAACAGAGTTATTAGACTACAAACGAAGCAACTATGAACTATGAACCTTAAAACGATTTCTGGTTTATTTCCTGCCCAATTTTTATTGTATCTCCTCAGAAAATTGTTGATCGATTGTTTGGTTTAGGGCAGAGACCAGTTACGTTTAGGAAAGTTTCTTGAAACGGCAGATTCGGAAGGCAGGTTACGTTACTCTGCTTTCTTTATGGGGCTGATGTTGTGTGATAATATCTAGCATTATTTATTTATGGAGCCATGGAGGTCTATTGTGATTAGATAGGATAACTAAATAAATTAATTTAGTTATCCTATCCTATCTAATCACAATAGACCTCCATGGCCGCAGTTACATCACAGCCATAAAATCAAATATGTTAACTCAAACAATAATCTCAACTAAAATTATAAATTGCGAAACTGAGTATGTTTGTTTGTTACGCTTTCACACCTCACTCACTACTCAACCGAACTTAAAGAAATTTCGTTTCGTTTTTAGGGGTACAAAAAAAGGACAGGGACCTTTTATCCAGAAAATAGTTCTGGACAGATACAAAAATATACTCACATACCACCAGGATAAAAAGAAGACTATATTTTACTCTAGGTCTACATATATTGTATCTAATATTTGAGTTGTAATTTGTAGTTGCTCAATATGTAGTTTTAGAGCTAGAAAAAAATATAGGCTACGCGAGCGATGCCATGGGCGGAAGCAAGCTAAAGAAAACGATTTGACACAACTTGAAGTAATTAAAAATGTTGATCCCTATTAATTACCTTTGTTTGAAACTGGTATTAGTCTGATCGCGACCTCACCAAAGGGCTAATAACAGAAGATCTCTCTGGTTATACCTACAGCAATATGCAGAGTTAGGGCCTAGTACTTATGTACTTTTATTATGTTCACTATGTAAGCCGAATAGGAGTAGTCTGGCAAACGACATATTTCTAATCTAATCCACCTAGTACTTTGTCAATTTGGCATCAGCAATCGTAGCTTTTTTTAACCGACTTCAAAAACGAAGAGGTTCTCAATTCGGTTGTATTTTTTTTGTGTTTGTTACCTCATAACTCCGTCATTTATGAACCGATTTGGAAAATTATTTTGTCGTATTGTAGGGTATACTTTCTTTTTTTACTTACTTCAATTGGCCCCATATAAGTTTGAAGTAAAAATACCAACCCTAAAGGTGAGAAAACAGGAATGAAGATTTTATGGGGTCGAATCCCTGTCCTATAACAACGTCTCAGTTTTACCCTTACCACAGGAAAATCATAGTAAGTACGACATGATGCTGGCTATGCCGCGGGTGTTGTAAGCACAGACCATATCACACTATCACACTAATATCATCACCATCTTTTGACACCATCTGTGGCGCAGTGGGCGATGGTCCACCTGAGACGCAGAAGGTTGCGGGTTCGATTCCCGCCGCGAGAAAAATATTTGTACGCTCTGCAACTAATTGTTTCGGGTCCGGGTGTTTTCTATGTATAATAATAATGAATTTACAAAAAAAAAGTATCAATGTAGTTTATCAGTCATATAGTTCCCATAATACAAGATCTGCTTAGTTTGGTGCTACATGATGCTGTGTGATAGGGTTCAGCATTATCCAGCATTATCTTCAGCCTATATCAGTCCACTGCTGCACATAGGCCTTCCCTAATGAGCGCCATTGTCCTATGCTTGATATTATAAATGCGAAATTTTGTGCGTTTTTCCCACTCAATTCCGTAATGGTTGAACTGGTTTCGATGATTTACTGGATTTTAACTTAAAACACAAAACACAAAACATACAACTTTTTATACCATTTGAGCAGAGCCGCAGCCGGAATGTATGTCATAAATACATAAACGTTCCTACCTGCACAAATTTATGAAAGCAGTGTGAAGTGCTTCGAGATAATTAAAGGTACTATAAAATATTTCGAATGTTGCGAGTGATATTATTATTTGCATACACCTATCCTATTATACTACCTATTGTCCTATATAGACTACGCAATAAATTATTACGTATGAATATGGATGAGGCTGTCGAATATGCAGTATACCTACTGTGAATCGTGTGATCGACCAGCTGCTGCTGGGATTCAAATTATTTTGTAAGCTTCATAGTTCGTTATTATTTGAACATTTTATTTTGATGCTAAACATATTGATGTTTTTTAAAAACAGCTAACAAAAACAATTAGTTGATCGACTTCATACAGTTAATTCGCATAACTCAAAATGCTTAGCTTTTATCAAACAATAGTTTAGGTATCTAAACTTAGCTAAGGGTTAGTTTTTTTTAACTTTAAACAAAAAATGGCACGAGTTTATGAACGGAATAATATTATTTTTACGTTTAATCGACTCAACCGTTTGAATTTGAACTGTTGAATTTATACGATCTAAATACATCCTTTTTTGAAGTCGGTTAAAATAGGATGAGGAATTTTTTAGAAAATTCGTCAGAATCTTTTTTTTACGTAAGTTCACTGATATCACCGATTTCACATAAAAGAATCATACTCTGCTAAAAATGTTCAGTCAATAAAGCTTAATGTAAATTATTTTTGTAACAGATGATAATATTGACATACTGTTAGTTCTGTCTATCTTGTAGCATGAGTAACATGAATAATGTGTAAAGTGATCTTTGGACATGTTTTTCTTTAAGGAATTGTTACTTTATAACGCAAAACTCAATTCGGTGTTTAAGTTTTCTCAATTCGGTGTGCAAAAAACCAAAATCGCGAAATTCGACAGCACTTCGATCAGCTGATGCGGTGTAACCTACAGTTTGTGAGAATCCCATAAAAATGTTCGTATCGTATGCATTTAGTGATAGGTACATAGAGTGAACGTAGTGAAAGTAGTAGTAAACTGCACCGATTTGAGACGCACCCTTAGAACAAAAACTATAGCCGTCGAAAAATAAAAACTGAAGTAACTAAAGATTTTCGAAGAAGAAACACGCAATTGTCATATATCCCTGTGCATGTGAACTCTAACATTTTGTACAAAAAATCAGTAGGTACTCTTAGAGTTACGAGGTATATTCCAATCATATTTGGGAACGGCACAAAAAAATACGAAAATGCGTTTTTCTGTCTTCAAGATTTTTTTCTGTAAATTCTAGGATTTATTGAGTGTTTAAAATATGTTCTCCAGTAAGATAAAAGTATACCTAAACCGTATAATTTTTTTGAATGTTTATATTGGTGTTTCGTATGATTTATAAGCCATCACAAAAAAAATGCTAGTCGTGTAGAATTGCTCATATAAATTTTATTTCTAAAGGACTGGTACTTTCCCGCAGAATCTCATAATTACTTCTAATTTTTTTCCTGGGTCGTCCCTCATGCGCGCGGCACCTTTAGTTGATCTACTCATGTTGCTAGTTTAGAATAACAGTATCATCTAAGTACTTAAAATGGAAAAATAAATAAACTTAAAAAAACATAAGCTTAAAAAGGGTTTTGATGTTTTTTTCTCTTTTTTGAACTCGTGTCCATATAATAGTATTTTGTTTTCTTATTTGAGTTTATTATCTCATTAAGTTTACTTTTCGCTTTAAAGGGTTGGATGTTTTTTTTTTAAATCAGTTTAAATAGTTTGTTTTGTGGCTCAAAATTCTGGGTAGGTATATTCTCACTTAATATAGTTGCATAAGTTTAATTTTTTATTGGCCCATTTTGGGACTGATGATCTTTCTGATGTAACTCATATACTTCCCAGCAAAAATTTCATATACAACTTTTCGACCCACCAAATTGTATGCAGATTGGATCACTGGTTCGAGATTTATGCTCGAACTAACATACATATACCAATACTTTTTGGCGTGTTTCAAAAACGATACATTCTAGAAATTAAATAAAAACCATTTTTGAATGTACAAACAAAATCCTTTCTCATGATACCCCACTCAATATATTTATATGTGTTTAATTTTTTTTTGGCCCATTTTGGAACCCCTTACCTTAAGGGGGCCACCCCTGTCAGATTTAACTGAAATGCTTCCTATCAAATTTCAAATACAAATTTTATCGACTCACCAAATTTCATGCAGATTGAATCACCGGTTCGAGAGTTATGCTCGGACAAACATAAATACAAACTTACAATTCTACCTCTTTATATTGTAGGATACATTGTAAGACTTTAGGTTTATATATTATTTACAATACCTATTTAAAAAAATATAACAACCGAAAATGGAAGGCACATTAACGAAGATTAACGTCTTTGTAGGTAAATTTATTCAACCTACAACTCTACTTCTTAGCGTAGTCGCTTTAGTCTTGATAAATAATTTTATCTTATCTCCTTTGTGGTAACATAATTCTGTGAAAATTGATTAATATTATTAAGGCGACGCTAAGAGCTGATTGATGTTATAATTCCTCAATGTAGAGAAAGCTTTCAAAAAAGACCAATTTATTACTAGGTAATTATTTCTTTTTTACTTTGTGAAAATTTTTAAACAAATATAAATACTAATGCGGGACGTACACAGCATCATGTAGGCCCAAACTAAGCAGAGCTTGTATTATGGGAACCACATGATTGATATACTATACATATAATATGTAACTATCCTTCCGAAATGCATGACATTTACTTTATAAGTAATATTTCAATGTTTACTAAAACAACTGCACCGGCCTATATTAGTCCAGTGCTAGACATAGACCTCCATTGTAAGGAAGAAGGGGGATATAGCCATAACTCCAACATAGGCATATGGATCGGAGAACTCAAATCACAGCTTCTCGCACCGCCGTCGCCGATGCTCTTGACGGGCAGCAGTTGACTGCGCTATATATGCCGCTCATGATTCTCGCACGATTAATTCGTACTCTTGGTACTTGTACTTAGGTCCAACAATTTTTTAACCCTCGAACTGAAGTAGAAGTTCCAAAACTTATTGTATTTGTATTTGTATTTTATTTTATTATACAAATACAAATACAAAAAAAGAATTTGATTCTCTGTGTTATTCACTAAAATTAATATAATTACTATGCTATTTTCAACATTCGGATCGGAGCTCTACAATAGGCTCATCAGTGTTGTTAATTATTAATTAACAGTTCTGTGAATGCTACAATACTGATTAAAATGTACAGTTTCACTCATATAAAAGCATTGGATGGGCACCACCTAAAGGTAAACAACAAGATCAACTAGTAACTCATCATCATCATCAGCCTATAGCACTCCACTGCTGGACATAGGCCTCCCCTAATGAGCGCCATTGCGCCCTGTTCTGAGCTCGATGCATCCAGCCTCTACCAGCAGCCTTTCGCAGATCGTCACTCCACCTGGCCGGAGGGCGTCCTACGTTTGCCGAGCCGCGGTCTCCACTTAAGAACTCGTTTACCCTAATGGTTATCGATTCTTCGGCAGATACTAGTAACTAAGTAAATAGTTACTAACTGTAACTCAATACTTAGGTAACAAATCTTTCACATCTGATCAAAAGCTGTGCGTGCGTCTTCGTCTGAGCGAAAATGCGTCACTGACGAAATCTTGTTTTGAAACACAGTAACTTAATAAATGTGGTTTTAATAAAAAAGAAAATAAAATTACAATGAAAGTCATGATTATATTTAATACAGTAGGTATGGGTATTATTATATATGATGGTTACTTAGAGATGACAAGTTTTTTCATCTTAATCGACCGTTATGTTTTTTTTTCTAAAAGGTATTTGCCTGATTTATGTGGAGTTAAATTTATTGGCATTTTCACAACTAATCTACGTGAGTATTAAGCAGTGATAGGAATACGTAGAATTAATTTACCTGAAGTTCGTGGAACACTGAAAAAAGCGGAGAGAGTGCCCAGAGTATTCAGAATGGTCCTTGATGGATGCTCCTCGGACTACATTGCCATCAACACCGGTGTTCCTCAAGGGTCTGTTCTCTCTGCGTCTCTTTTCCTGCTACACATTAATGACCTGCTTCAGCTGGGCAAACTGGGTATTATTGGGTATGCAGATGACAGTACCGTCACAGAGAGATATATATCTACGGCTCGTTCCACTAATCAGTGTGTGTTCTCTGAGAGAGGCCATGGTTGAGCGTACAAATAGGACTCTCAATTTTGTCTCCCAATGGGGTGACGACAATAGAGTTGACTTTAACGCCTCTAAAACACAGGCATGTCTTTTTTCGGCGAAAAAAAGTCTGTTTGACCTTGCTCCCTGTTTTTGTGGTACACCGATTAAAGTAACCGACAGCCTCGAACTTCTTGGCATGGAGTTGAGGGCTAATCTAAACTTTGGCACCACAATCGAGTCTAAAGCTCAAATTGCGGCCAAAAAACTGGGCATCGTAAGTAGGGTTAAGCGATACTTCACACCTGGACAGCTTCTGACCCTATATAAAGCTCAAGTCCGATCCTGTGTGGAGTATTGCAGCCACCTTTGGGATGGTTCAGCCAAGTATCAACTTGCCGCATTAGACTCAGTCGAACGCAGGGCTAAGAGGCTCATTGGTCAAAAGTATCTTGCTAAAGCAAGGCTCGAGAGCTTGAGCCTTACCTTGACTTAAATTTTTCATCAACTTACCACGACCTTTAGGTAAATTAGCCCTATCTATTCATTTCACTGGTAATAAGACACATGCGTAGTTAAATGAAATAAAAGTGAATATGAATCAGAATTATCTGATGAAAAAAATTGTTTGCCGATCGTTTTTTTATTACAGTCGCCTTTGGTATAGCAGTGGTAGACTTGATTTGCGCACACGTTAAAAACGGCATAAATCTCTTAATGATCTTATTTTTTTATGTTAAAAGTTACGTTTGTTCACAGCGGAACGCGTAGGCACTTTGGAGGTAAACCCTGCTGCAGACTTAGAGCAACTACGCTCGCTCGTCCAGACCCTCATAAAAGAATCTCAAGTGTACTCAAGCATCGTCGACTGGTGGTTCGTTGATTGTGAGTACCTGCCTTTTTTAAAGCTTATGTCCATTATAATATCTTATAACCGGCCACCACACTTCTGTGCAGGCCACCAAATAGCAAGTGAAACGAAAGCTGCATCCGCTGCAGTGGTCTTCTATTACTACACGCTTTTATTTAACTTGCAATGTATGTATGTAACGATGTTTGTTCTGATTTAATCTTGCAACTTAATTTTGAAGCAGGTATTTTCAACCGTAAACTTAGCTGTATACGTAGCTGAAATTTTGTATACACGTTTAGTTTGGATGACAAAGCATGATTAGCTGTAAGGTCATTCTGAATCCAATAAGGCAGACGGCCCAAGCTGGCGCACTAGTTATTGTTTGTGCAATCCTATGATGTGTATTTGTAATAAATGAAAGAGTTTGCTACGAACAATAAGAAAAATTAAATAACTTCACTCTAAACCCAATATGGCGGACGGCTCAAGATGGCGGACTTGTTATTTTTTGTAAACTTCCCTGATATACTTATCAAATGAAAGTGTTTGCTGGGAAAAATGTGAATAAACTGACGTTCAATACTTTAGTACACGATGCCCTATACTTTAGTACATAGGTCCTTGGACTGGCGTGTTAGGTTGAAACTTTCAATACTTTGAACTACTGTTGTGTCAGCTGGGTCACAACACTTGCTTTGCCGACGATTCAAAGTAGTCCAAGGATTATTGATATTGATCTTATTGAATAAAGAGACATTGATTTGTATTTTTTTTCTTAATTTTATTTTGTTAAACTGTTAGACTTGCAGTAGACAATCTTTATCAATGTCTCGACTCTATTTATTTTCCTCTGGGTACCAGTAATGTAATAGACAGTAACAGACAGGTTTATCATACAATTTTTTTATTGTACTTGATGATGGAAAATCACATGGCCCACCTGATGTTAAGTGGTAACCAATACCTATAACAAGGCATTGCATCGTATATCACATTTTTTGGAACTTGCTCTACGATGCAACGTCCTGCGTCAACTTAAGCCATGAAAATGATAACCCTCATGTGCCTGTAATTTCACCGGCACCCACATCCGAAACAATCCGAAACAACGCAAAGCAGCTTCACGGCAGAAATAGGCATGGTAGCAGTACTTCCCCGGAAGAGCCCTCCACAAAGATCTCTACTACCTACTAAAATTACAATTATCTATTTATGCAGGTTAGCCTTCTTGAGCGGATAAGAGTAAAGTAAATATTTTTGTAATAAAATAACATCCATACCAATGAACACCCTGGCCAGCTAAAGCACAACCGAATGCAAAACTCATGAATTGAGATTTAAAGTACCTACCTAGAGCTATATGTATCAGTTTCAGTATTCATTTCATAAGAATCCGTATAAGGTCTTTAGAACAGTACCTACAGCTTGCGCGGTATGGGGATTCCTTTATGGGAGGAATAAGAAGTTCATATTACTAGGTGGGGTGACTTGCGAATAAACAGTTCGTTTGGATAGTTTTGGTAGCAATCATTACTTCTTAAAGTAGGCAGGTACTCATGTACTGGGTGCGCTTAGACAGCAATAAGATTTCACATTGTACATATAGATTCTATAAAATGCATAGAAATAAGATACAATTTCTGAACCAACCTCTTTATATATAGTGACGATATGCTATCGCTAAAATAAAGCTGATTTCGATACAGATACGTGTTCAAGTGCTCTCAGACAATTTTAGATACTGTCAGTTTTGGATAAACTAACATTAGGTAGCTAATGTATCGCTAGCTGGTGAGCGACGCTATTCCCAGCCATTTATTCTTATCAAGACTTTCTGATTGGCGCTCGGTGAAGCAACACGTCTGTGAATTTTTGCGGAGTGCCGAAGGCGGACAGCGAGTCTATCGTTTTCTTATGATGCCTTATGGGGAAGGCAAAACATTGTCGAATTAGTTGAGTTTTTTATGAAACTCGTCAGAGATAGTTGGCGGAATTTGTACTAAATATTTTATCTTTTATCAAGAAATGTTAAAATCATGCAATTTATACTTATAGAATTATGGAAATTCTGGAAATTAATTATACCTACAATAATAATATTGCATACCCATCTCGATTGTTATCGTGATAAACTACTTTATGAATGTAATTTAGGTTGTATTTTACATTCCACACAATTTTCAGTTAAACGTAAAACGTTAATCTCATTAATGTTATTCTATCATTTTATTTTGTTAAATAGTTGTTATGCAATATCCAATGTTTCTTATAAGAAACATTCTGATGTCACAAATTGTGTTTTGCTTAGCGAAGAAATAAAACCGTTTAAATATAAAAAGGGTAGCTTGCAACATGTTTGCGCTATATTAAACTATAAAGATTTGTTTACAGATTAAATTCAAAACAAAATTTACCTAGGTGTATGACGGTTAGCCTGCAGTTAGCTTTTTAATTAATAAAGATTACTTCAATATTTATCTTTAGGCAGCCCGCACATTGAGCCACTAGTCGCGGCCACTAAACGCGACCACTAGAGGCTCAGTCAAGTCACTAGACGCAGCCACCAATCGTAACTGCTAATGGCTTAGCAGCGGCCACTAGTCGCCGCCGTACCGTTCATTTCCGTCGAGAGCTTGTAGGTGTCGAACACTTTTCTGAAATGGAAACACTATTGATTTCGTTGTTGTTAATTATTATACTGCCACGTAAAACAGTCGTCGAATTCAAAACCATCGGTGTTAAATTCTTCGGCGTTCATTGGGTTCCTCCAATTCTAACTTCTACTTCCGGCAATTGTTCCGCTGCGGGACAAATGTTTGCATGTTCTGTAGATATTTGTCTCGGGTCTGGGTGTTTCTATGTATGATATGTATGTATTTAAAAAAAAAATATATCAATGATGTGGTTCCCATAACACAAGTTCTGCTTAGTTTGGGGCTACATGATGCTGTGTGATTACGTCCCGCATTATTTATTTATTTATTTTTATTTATTGTGGCCGAGTGTGCGCCTGATGCGAGCGACAAAAGCGGGCACAAGTATAGTATAGTAGTAGTATTAGTAGATTTTAAGAAACATTCTAGATATTATCATCAACATTGTCTTTATTTCTTCAAAAGCATCATAGGACTTTTATAAGCGAGTGTACCGAATTGGTACCTGCTTTGAAACAAAATAGGAATCGGGTGAGTTGACGCACGAAAATAATAATAATTATTCAAAGGGTCAACTCATCCGAAGTGGATGAGATTTGCGTGGATGAGATGACCACTTACTCAACGAGCTCGGGCGACTCCCACAGCTTGTGGCTCGAGCGCGGCCATTCGAACGTTCGGTTTGCCTCGATACTATACAAAATGTATGAAAAAACTCGTCCACAGGTTGTGGTTGCGACTAGTGGGTCAAGATGCGGCAGCCCTTAGACTTGGCTTGCGCATGGTCCGTTTCTCTCCGAAGAGCTTAAAAGATTAGACGACCGAGTGAAAAGTGCCTACATCAAGTACTTGCAGCACAAAGAGACCCTAAGTGTTTCTCATCAGTATAAAATGTCATGAGACGTGGGGCTTGAGGTTTTTGTAGGATTATGATAAACCTTTGAATGAATAGGACAAAATACGCTAACTTCAAAAAAGGTGAGAAAAACCTTTATTTGACGACCTCTGCGGCGCAATGGGCTGTGGTGGTTGTGGGTTCGATTCCCGCAGCAAAACATATCTTTGTATGATCTGCAAATATTTTTATCTGGTTTGTTTTCTATGTATGATATGTATGTATCTACAAAAAAAATAAAGGTACTATATCAGTAATGTGGTTCCCATAATACAAGCTCGGTTTAGTTTAGGGCTATGATGGCGTGTGATAGTGTCCAGCATTATTTATATTTTTATTTATTATAATATTTCATCAAATCTTATCACTATTTTAAAAAGTGGCCACTATCTTAAACTATAGTGATTAAGCGTATTATACTTAGTTTAAGTGTGCAGTAAGTAACACATAAATTGCTTATAACTCATATTTTCAAACTATCAAGCTGGCTATTCTATAAACAGTACTAACCTTGTTATATTTATTCATAAAAACATCTAGGTACAAACATAAATTTTTCATCATGTCGTAGAATATGTAAAAAGAGAATAAACGTTTCATAACGTAGCCTTCACTGAAATATAGAGGCTCAATTATTATTGCTGTATTTGACCTCGCTTCCGAGCTGCCATGAATTATTCGCAATTTCATGTAAGTGGACTTATGGCTTAACCAATGCAGAGCGCATTGGTTCTCGATAATTTAACTAAAAATCATATAAATGTTTGACACCCCTTTTCAAGGGGTAGGTTTCAGCCTCGAAATTACTTAGTATTTAAAATATGTAAATAAGTTCCAAGTAAATCGCATCACACATCAAAATGTTACACTTAAAGTTCCTGTTAAAAGTATTATGTTTATCATAAGCAAAATTGAACATCATGAAAAAAACCACATCGTGTTTTTTAATTTTGTAAGTGTAGAATATTTGTACCACATACGTTTTTAACGCGTAAGTTAGTTTATAAAATTTGTTATTATTATTATTTATACTTTAAACCATATTTAAATGTTTTGCTTGTTGTTACTTTGAAATATTTTTTTAAACATATTTCCGTCAAGTTTTGGTGAATTGCACGGCGCCGGACGTTTTATATATAATAAATATTATGAGTCGATCATTGAATCAGGACAATTCTTAAATAATTGCAGAAAAAGATAGAAATAAATATTATCATTAAAATCATTATCATCACGGCTTTTCACGGAGCACGAACAATAACTAATTACCCATTTACACAGACCATTTTCTGATATTGCTCAGAAGGTTGGATCTCTTTACCTATGCGTTTGATAATACTGATATGTAATTGCTGATATCAGATTGTCAGATTTGATTCAAAACTATACAATTATTATCGTGAATTTACACATTTCTTATGAATGAATCACCCAAAGTGGTTGTTGATTAAACCATACATTCTGCGCGGCGATACGTGTATGCGCAATATCTATGGTTTAATCAACAATGTAAACTACTTAAGGTGATTCCATGTTATACCAATGTTTGTTCTAGTATACACAGTGAATCTGCAAATTAACATTATGCTTTACATCGACTGTCCCTTCAAGCATTATTAACATATAAACATATCCACAGCTGTAACAGCAGAACGATTTTTCCGCATCGACAAGGCTCAAGAGAATCTCCATTTCCCAACGGATATCGGGCATGAGAATATTTACATACTTGACTCCGCTTTACTGACCCCGGACACTGAAACTACTGCTCATCCAGACACTACAGCCACGACTTCGCTGGACCGGACCGGACCGTCTATATCACTCGACACTACTACGGGATTGTCTGTTTCACTCGACATATCACAGAGTGATACGCCAAGTGCTGGAGTATCCATTGACGTTTCTGAATCTCATGCCAGGTGAGCTACTTTAAAAAATGGCTGTAAGTAATGTCTGAATAATTCGTTAAAATACTTCTAATTTTAACATAAATTGCTCGAGTTCTTTATTTGTAATTCTACGCTTTGACAGGAGAAGGCAACTTGTTATTGTCCGTATTTCAAATTACATAAAACTAATTAATTCATACGTTTTTTGTCTGAGAACCTGTTTGATTGGGACAAAAAATCTCTACCAAGCCGCGAACAGGCCAATGCTCCAACAAGAAGGCGAGAAACCGTCGTTATTCACCCTAATGGCGTTTTTCGAAAAGGGAATTATAAATAAATAATAATAAAATAAATAATGTGGGACGTAATCACACAGCATCATGTAGCCCCAAACTAAGCAGAGCTTGTATTATGGGAACCACATGATTGATATAATACACATATAATTTTTGTTTTGTAAATACATACATATAATACATAGAAAACACCCAGACCCGAGACAAATATCTACAGAACATGCAAAGATTTTTCCCGCAGCGGGAATCGAACCCTCTGTGGCGCAGTGGGCGAAGGTCCGCCTGAGACGCAGAAGGCGCAGTGGGCGAAGGTCCGCCTGAGACGCAGAAGGTTGCCTTCTGCGTCTCAGGCGGACCTTCGCCCACTGCGCCACAGAGGCCGTCAAATAGGATGTTTTTTTATAAAAAAAAGTCAAATTTCATGTTCAGAGCCCTGATTCTCGTGAATAGACATAAATCACAATTAGATATAATTATATCGCGAGAACTGACAAAATTCTATGTAAATTTGACAGTTATTACGCTAATAATGTTTACTAACGTGATAATTATGTCTATTCACGAGAATCAGGCTCCAGATTATTTTTGGAACAATAGCTATAGTTCTTATACCTACAATACAACAAGATACTTTAGAAAATACACCTGATAACAAACATTTGATGTGAATATTGAAAGACATTTTCAAGAGGAAATAAATATTGAAGTTTACAAGAAATCAAATAATGACGTCAAAGAATTGCAACTTCGAATAGAAATTGAATTTGAGATAAGTGTGCTATTTCCCCTTTCCTAGAATGTTCAAGTGAATATTTTTATAAGCTGTTTATTTTTATTGAAAATATATTGCTTTGTATCTAGTCGTAGCTTATTGATGTTTACGTGCATAAGTATCTCAGATCAATGGAATCTATTGTCTGGGGACGACAAATTAAAGTTATTTTGGTCATATACAACTTGCATAATATTATACGCTATTCTCCAAAGAGTAAAACTGCAAGAAAGATCAAGTTTAACCGTTAAAGTTACGCCGCTCGAAACATTAATGTGTTCCATTAGCGTTTAACCCTCGTTGGTTCTCTATTGTAATCTGTAGAACTTTGTTACGCCAAGTTGCGAACAATAATAACTTGTATCAAAACACCTTTAACTTATAACTTTGTAGCATCTACATAACGTAAAATGTTTAGTTTTAGGTATGAAACTAAGAAGTGTTAAGGCGACTATAAGGGTCAAACCTCCCTCTCGCTCGCACTATTCAACATTTTTGAAAATATAAAATCACTGAATGTAGTTATGCAAAATAGTAAACCTTCACGGCCTAGAACATAACAATACAAAGGTTCAGCAATAATATCATTTTGATTCTATCACGTTTTCTTACCAATGTGATCAATTTTGGTGCAATTTTTTTGGTAGGAAAACGTGTTGGGTTCATCATAATATTCTTGCCGAAGAAAATAACAATACAAAGGGTATTGTTATTTTCTAGGCCGTCAAGGTTTGCTATTTTGCATAACTACATTCAGTGATTTTATATAATTAAAAATGTTGAATAGTGCGAGCGAGACTGTTTGACCCTTATAGTCGCCTTAATACTAATTGGTACGCATCATGTAAAAATAACGCTGAAAGAAGTGGAGGGGTTGTGTTTGCGTACGGGTAAATACCGATAAATTGCCTAATGCACAGCTTACCACCAACGTTCTTTTTACATGACGCGACCTATATCAACTTAGTCCAAAACTTGTTCTTTAGCTATTTCAAGTTGCGAAAATGTGAATCTTACTCTAATGTTAATTTTGTTTCTCCTGCAGTGAATACGGCCTCGGTAGTCCAATTCGGACATCGGAAGACATTCAATCACCTCAAACACCTCCACCTAATATCCCTACAACTCCTAAAGCCGTCCATTCTTCACCCAAGATTTCTTTACCTCCTACTCCGCCTAAGGTTCCTCCCACTCCGCCTAAGAGTCCTCCTTCCTCGCCTAAGTTACCTATATCCCCGGTTAAAGTGAGTTTAGTACGTCGCGCGCAGTCTCCACCGCTTTGCACGAGTCCACCGGTGAAGGAGCTCCAACCAAGCCAGGATTCCATCACCAAATTCAAGACGTACGTATTTTTAACTTCCAGGCCGTAATTTACATAACATTAATATATCTAACCCAACAGTCACTTATACAACTTTGACCCTAAACTAGGTTTCTCAACTGCGTCGTGGTTATCAGGAACTATGGGTACCTACCGCAATATAGTCATAGATGTTGACCCGGTACATCATTTGCAGACATAAACATTTGCCGGGACCGAACCCGCAACCCACGTCGCGTTATAGCTGGCTATACCAATACCAACATGGTCATTCAATAATGATTACTATTTAAGGAACCCTATATTATCTGTTGACATAAATCAAGGTTTTGCAGTTTAATCATCAATGCGATCAATAACTCTTGAATTCAATATAAAGTGCCTTTAAAAGCTTATTTAAAAGTAATTTTCATTCAAATAAAAAATTCACCAGTGAAGCACTTCGCGAGCTCTAAATTACCTCATTCTCTTAGATACTAAAATAGAAGCTAACATGAATAAACGATTAGCTCTTCGTTTTGCTTGCGATGTATATTAAATAGAATTCAAGATCAGTGGTTGACATTATTTACACAGACTAATATCTGTGCCTATTTATCAAAGTCTAGACCCTGTAAACTTCGTTAAATTGATTTCTAATCCGAAGTGGCAATTCCCATAAAACTTTTTTACGATTTTTTTCGATTTTTCGGTAGTTTCTTTTGTTGTCCGCAGTAGATTGTTATGCGCAAACCGATTTGAAATATATTCAAATCGGTGGAGCCATTTGAGAGTATTGCTAGACTAATACAGTTGATTTTAATATAATGGATCGGAACAGCCATCCCTATTGATGTGATTAAAGTTCGAGTTTAGTAACGGCCGATTTGTATAAAATACCGGTACCGATGACGCTTCGTTTTCCTTTGAAAAACTGTAAAAAATTTGTCATCGGTTACGGTCATCGAGATATTTATACTCTAGAGTGGAAAACGTGAAAAACCGTGTCTGCACCAAAACTCCGCGCACGCTATCAATTGCGCTGTCTTTGATCACTTTTCAAGCGACTTAAGGCGTAAAACAGTGCAAAATGGGCATTTTGAAGTTTATTTATGTCAAACACGCTTGGACGATTTTTGTTTTTCACTTGAAGACTGTGACTCTATAGTGTTGTATACAATTATCTCGATGGTTACGGTATATTAAAAGAATCGGCCATTATTAGTTGATAGCATCGACTTAGTACTCAAAAATCGTCCGAGCGTCGTTGAATTACACCAATATCAAAATTTTGACCCATATCAAAATGTTGACCTTAAAATTGCTCTTGATTGGACTTCTAATCTTTTAGAATATAAAATAAAGCACTTACATAATCAATCATGTTTATGCATGCTCCTTTGTTACTATAGCCTATAAATTGAGTCTCATTTTAAGTGAACGCTATTATGAGAATAAACTCTTTCAACAGCATTGGCCGCTAGGATTTATCAATTTCTAAATTATTCCTGCACTTGTGGATTATTCTGAGTCGGATACAAATCCGAAAACGTAAATAAAGTTTTTATGAAGGGTCCTCACTAATATAACTAAGTTTTAAAATTAAGCTTTTCATCGTTTCATTTACCTTCTCATAGTTGACTTTGCCTAGCTGTGTCTATTCGCGTGCACTTTATTTGATTGAACAGCACACTATTCTCTTCCTTCTTCTTCTATTGCATGCAGCATTCACGAAAAACTCTTTGGACTAGATCAGGAAGTGTTTGGCTATAGGTGAGCCTCAATTGTGTGCTGATTAGTTTATTTACAAGCTAGAATTGTAATTTGTTTACAAAATGTTGAATCTTTTATGTGAATATAGTCTTTGACACAACTTTTGTCTCTTTGAAACTAAGTTCAAAGTTAAATATTGTTTCAGTAACCTGTTGGAAAAAACTTCTGATTCAGTCCTCAAAGCGGCGAAAATTGGCGATTTGAAATTGGTAAGAGAACAGAACTTGCTATGTTTTATTTAATTTTATGAATTTTATTTACCTTATCTATCATTTGACTTTAGTATAACTAAGACGCCCTCCTCTCTCTTATTTATTATTGTTGTGCCAAACAAGGTCTTTATTGAAATTTTCTCAAACATGCTTTGAAATTAGAGCATTATTTTGACAACCTTCTTCGAGATAAATCGAAATTGCTGTACCGGCCCAATACATGCGAGCAGCGGCCGACAAAAGTTGTATGTAAATTCATAACTGTCGTGTTTAGCGGCCAAAAGCGGCCATATACTTACTTGACTTACGTATGTGTGCCTCGGCGTTGCCTCGGCCCACATTTACACATTCGTCCATCAATGCCTCTTTTGCTGGCCTCTGCAGTAATGTACTATATCTGTAACTCCTGTCATATTTACATAATAGAACACCATTATTTATTGTTTATTGAGTATGATTTAAAAAAAAAGGTTAATAGAAATTCAAGACAATTCAATATGTAAAGTCCTACATTGTGTCGTATGATGCTTGCCATCGTTTATTTTTATTTTATTTTATTTTATTTGGGAAACAGACAGAACAATATATCATATAAACTAAATTAAATTAAAATAATTCTTAATCCAGTAAAGTTTCCACATATACAAATCTAACATACACGTCAAAATAAATTGGTGAACAGACAAAAAAAAAATATAACAAATAAACAATTAAAAGAATAACTATTTGGACTATATGAAATCTATCTAAACAAAAAACATTAAGAAAAAAGAAACAATTATTAAAATGTTTGAAAAAACTAAATAAAATATCCAAAACTTATTCAGAGGGCAGAGATTGCAGCTCATTCCGAACTGCGAGTTTGAATTTTGGAAGCGAAATATCAAAAATATCAATGTTAGAAAAAATACGGTTATTGGTTGTCATGGCACGATTCACATAGGAATTTGAAGCATATTTTGTCCTGGTTGTGGATGGTTGAAATAGATGCTTTTTTCTAGAGTTGGTTCGAGGGCACCTAAATCTCAGTCTACTCAGCAGGTATGGTGTGTCAACATGACCATTAATAATTTTATACAAAAAGGTCTGATCACGCTCGGTTCTTCTGTCACGTAAAGATATTAAATTAGGTAGAGAAATCACTTTTTTGTGAAATCGGTAATCCAGATGCTTACGGAATTTATTTTCCAACCTCTCAATTTGATTAATATAAATATCGTATTGAGGATTCCATACTACTGAAGCGTAGAAAGAATTGATCTAACAAAGGAATTGAACAATATGTTTAAAGTAGACATTTGTTTAAAATCCTTGCTTACTCTTAAAACAAATCCTAGCATACGAAATGCTCTTTTAACTATAGAGTCAATATGAACATCAAACAATAATTTAGAATCCAGGTAGACACCTAAATCTCTCACCAATGATACCCTATCAATTGGTTGTCCATACAAACGATACGAGTATTCAACCGACCTCAACTTTCGCGTACAAGATATGACGTTACATTTTTTTATGTTTATGTTGATTGACAGTAGAATTATTTATTTTGTTGTTATTAAAGATGAAAGAGCTACACTCAGCGGGATATTCGCTCCTGGCAATCGATGCGACCGGTCAGACTGCGTTGCACATAGCTGCTCGGTACGGGCACAAGGAGATTGTAAAATATCTAATCGCGGGCGCACCCACTTGTATATTAAACATGAGCGACAACGAGCGTGGCCAAACCGCGTTACATAAAGCAGCCGCGCATAAGAGGCGAGCGATCTGCTGTATGCTGGTTGCTGGGGGAGCGTCACTCACGAGACAGGACCACGCTGGCCTGACGCCGCGCCTGCTGGCAATCCGGGCGGAAGATCACGACCTTGCCACTTACCTAGAAAGTGAGTACACCAATAGACGTAGTTATCATACTAGGTTTTAATACGCGAGCGAAGCGGCGGATGGAAGCTAGTAGATTAGTAGTATTTTCAGTGCCGGGTGACGCGGTTTGCGAGAATACCGGTAATGTTTTAGATAGAGAAATAAGCATTGTAGTATTTACATCTACCATCGCGTTAGTCGTTCCAGCCTTAAGGTCTTAGCCGACTTACACGACTCCGCTTCCACCCGGCTAAAGGAATATACCCATTTAAGTATTGCTCTTTAGATATCATTTACATTGGCAACATAAATTAGCCAATATAGCTCGCAAGCAAGCGGTCTGTGCAATGTCAGCGCGCTGACTGCTAGCGGTTGCTGAGTTCGAGGGTTGGGTGCCTGTACTGTACAGCTGTCGCCGCGTGGACTGCGAGCAGTCGTTTTAGTTCAGGGCGGTGTTGGAGCAGAGTCGTGTAAGTGGGCTAAGGCTTTTACCAGTCAAGTAAAAAAGAAACGTGTCTCCTTACGATATTTTTCTCGATCATTCAGAACAAAATAATTTGAAGGATTTTTTAATGCAGGCATTCATCAACAACCTATAGAAGTCCACTGCTGAGTGAGGTTGAATGCTGGAATTATGTATAAACTTTGTTACTTTAAGAATATTGCATAAAAATCTAGTTTTTTTTGCATATTATTATTATTAGGGACCAGTAGATAATGTGACCGAATTTACTGAATAAATTTCTTAGTTTTCAACCCTCATTTGAATGTGGTATCTATTTCAGGCCAAGAACATTTCCAATTAGTTTCGGAAGACTTAGAAACGGCAGTTTGAAGAGAAAATTACCTGATAAATACTTATTTCGAAGAAACTCTAGATAAACTGTTTGAAGTCGATAGCGATGATTTAATGAGGATCTTGCTACACCTACTTATGAAACTCAATATTTGTAATTAAACTTTTTAAATAAATTATTATAGTATTAATCAAACACTTTTCTATTTAGAAAGTGAATTAATCTATTGTGAAGTAGTTAATAATAATTTTTGATCCTTTAATCACAAACACAACATGATTTACGAATAGATATATAATAAAGTATTTTCTCATTCAAATTATATTAAATTATTCTAAATCCCATTTCAGAAGTGTTTAAGATCGAATAAGATAAGTCTCTTCTAAAATATGAATTTATATTAAACTATCCATGGGACCCTTATTGAATTTATGCATACTATATTATAAACCTATATTTATATAGTTCTGGTCATTTAATTAAGATGTTTAATTTCTAAGAAAACATGTTAATCAAATGATGTTATTAATATTGGCCTATATGTTTTGTTGTACAAAAATAGGCGATAGATACAGTTAAAAGATTTTGAGTTTTACTAAAGTGCATTGATTTCAAAGAGTAATGGCTCGGCTACACGCTCCCTCATGCCTGTGCACAGACCCAAAACTGCATGACTGTACAAAAAGACAGAACCCTATAGTAGCTAGACGTGCAGTGCTTAGATTGATCAAACTGTACTGTCATGGGTAAAACTCTATTTGTAGGATTAGTAGAATGAAATAAACGCATCAGTCGGTAGTTTTACAGCAATGAGTGATGCTAAAATCATACAATAATTTTTTTTTAGTTTTCCAGTAAGCATGTATTCTAACTAGGTAAGACGTAAGGTTTACGTAGTACCTATAGAAAAATAATTTTTTTTTTAATTTCAGAGCCTTGCTCTTGTCAGTTCAATTTACAATTCTCTCCATTTAGCTCTCCATTTTCTGTTTCTCTTACTTCTTTAAACAACATAACGGAGACCTTCTCTTTTATCTAGCTTATTTTTAAATTATTCTTGTTTTTACATTATTACAAGCGTTTTCATAATTATATGACCACAACTATATTTATAATATATATTTTCTATGTATAACTGTATATAATATATTCTAACGTATACCCTTTATACCTACAAATTGTATTTTCTTACCTTTATATTTTCTTATCGGGAATTACTAATGGAAACTTGATGAAGTTTAAATATTGTCCAACTCTAGTCTCGTGTATAGGAGGATAGTGTTAATAAAGCTGGGTACGGATAGCGCGTTCCTGTATACGCTTAGTCGGGGTTCGCTGGGCACGCGTATATTGGATACGCGTACAGTTAATGTGGACCGCCGCGAACTTGAACGCGAGGTCAATAGATCCATAGCGCTACGCGAGCCGAAACCGACTGACCACGGATCGCGCCACGAGCCAGCTCGCGCGGCACGCGTTCCCCAAAGTATACGCGTAGCTGCAAGTACAGACATGGCGTTCCAAGATACGCGTAACCCGACTACGCGTACCAATATACGCGCTATCCGTACCAAGCTTAAGAGTTTTTAGACCGCCTACGACATGGCTTAGCGACTGAAAAGTCGCGGAAATACGTATGGATCAATAAAGCGGTGAAATTTGATCAATTTTTCTAGGTTAAACGTTACTTAGACCAATGCTTGGTCTGCTGCTGTTCTGTACTTCATTATTCTTTTAATAATTCTGTGTTATTTCTTCTATAGATTTTAATATTATTGAATTCGTCCCATCTGGATCTGATTTCGTTAAAAGCCCCATAATGGCCATTTGAACCAAAGAACGGTCTTTTGACATTGTCTCTGGCTTATTACCATACCTTAGTTGCGTACGACACGTATAGCCAGCGCTAGCAGGCAGACGGCATGACGAATGATTTTAAATTTACCATCATAAAATCGTACGTATCTTTATGGTAACAAGATTCCAAAGCTCAAAGACCGACAACTGCATCAAAGAAAATACCCTGCTCTGCCATCCACCGGTGTGCGCTGGCTTTTAGTGTCAAGGGTGTTACGGTGCGAACGGCTATTATAATAAACTTACCTTAAACATCTACATGTGTAAGATGCACTGGAAGGTAAGTTGATAAAAAAATGTAAATATTTCTATAGTATAAACTTTTTTCTAGAAATTTAAATTTTTTATAAATTTGATAATATCCTCAAATTCAAGTTAATTTAAAAAATTGACGCTATGATTGAGTCACTATTTGTCACGTTCATCACGCTTGAATTAATTATAAGTTGGTAGGTACAACTTAATGAATCTGATAAGATTGTTGTAAGGCTTTGTTGAGATTGCGTTTTGTTTAGCAAATTAAATCATGTAGATAAGATTATAATTAATGTATACCTACCTACCTAATGCTGATTTAATCGGTATTATCGATGATCTCAATTTGTGTTATTTTATTAAATTTCAAAATTTGTTTCTTAACTGTTTACGTAGGATTTTTTATCTTCAGTTTAATTTACATTCGTTTTGATTATTTTTATTAGATAATATTCGATCATATATGTATATTGATAATACAAAATACCTCGTGTCGTTATTATTGTTACAGTTTTTACCATTGCAAGTTTTCAATATTTTTGTATTATGTACATATATACCGATTTACCGAGCATTCCAGTTGACCACCTTCTTTGAACCTTTTGTGGGATCCACGGACACGCACCTATTTCGTACATTATTAAAGTATAAAAAGAAATCAAAAATGTTGAAAACTTTGTTTTTTTTTTAGTCTAAATTAATAAAACGACTACTTCTGTTAGTATAAAATGTATTTTAGAGCACACACACAATAATTATTTTTAAATATTTCTTATTGCTATGATACAATATCAAATAGAAGCGCATTATTTTATTTTCAGCGATCTCTTCCTAAATATCTTAAATCCTTTAAATGCCAATTTTTAACGTAGATACGATAATAAACTGTAGGTTTTAATAGATTATTCGTATTTTGTCAATAGCTAAGGAAATTAAAGAAAGACGATCTGTGAGAAATAATCATAGTGTTAATATTAATAATAAATATCGTAATATTGTATATAATCTTAGATCTATATAATCATAAATTAATTTCTTTTTAACATAATCCTAGATTGGCATTCTAGAATGTTTGGTAGGTTTATAAATTTGCAAAAGACCTCTTAGTTATCTGCTTATTTAAGTACCTACTACCTAATGGCTTGTGTGATTGTTTTTAGCGATTGGTTACCATAAAAACTACACATATATAGTATAGTTTCAAAAATCTCCCTATATATTTCTCAGTGTATCTAAAAACGAAAATAAAAGCTGTTAAAAATTAGAAAATGTAATTTTAAAAACGAAATTATTTAACTCTATTCGTCATTTCTACTACTAGCTGATACTCCTGCAAATTTTTTTTGTTAAATAATTTTGTTTTTGATTTTCCAAGCTTACTCTATTTATTTTATAGTTAAAATCCCCTTTATTTTAGAGAAAAAAAATTATTGGTATTTTATTATTTGTGTTGAAGCATTATTCCGCAGTTTCAAATTTTTTAATTTAAGGCTTTTACCCCTGTTTTACCCATCGAAATATATATAGGGAATTATTTTTTCGTATTTGGGGTAATTATCGTATATTATCTGACTAGATTTGTTTACAAATAGCATTAAATAACGCAATTTTTTTTGGTAACTACCTAATTGAATAAAAACACCTTCAAAATTTTATTATTCTTGGTCTTCTTGTTCTGACTGTGCAAATGACTGTTACCTTACTCAGGCGAATTTTTACTCGAAACTTTTGCGAGTGTTTTGCGAAAGTGATGATAGAGCTAGAATATCATAGATGTATCACAATACACCCCGTGTTGTGCTGTGATGCACCATCAGTATCGGGTCAGCAGTTTTTAAGTTCCAAGAAATCTGTCGGAATAGAAATACACAACAACAACGCCAGCCTAATCAGTCCACTGGTGGGCAAACGCCTCCCCTATAAGAAGAGGGATATGCCCATAATTCCCACGCTGAGCAAGCGGGTTGGGTATCGCAGGACATGGCTTCTCGCACCGCCGACGCTGCTGCCTATTGGTGGCCAGGGTATTTGGCTATGCCAGTGTTAGGCTGCGCTACGCCGCAATCATCCGGCCGCCAGAGTCTCGTTTGTTATTCGTTTGTTTTGCAGGGTGCACTATGGGCAGGTGATTAAAAATACAATAGAACGAAAATTGATGGATCCGATTCGGAAACCTACTAGGCCCTATACTCCTTTATATTATAGGAAATAGGCTCGCGCCGCTGGTGACAGCTAACAACAAGATTATGGCAGGTGTGAAGATTATTTTTTGTCAATGCTTATAAATGTGAATGATTGATTGTAATAATTTGTTTTGCTTACAATTTATTCACTTCGAATTGAACTGGAATGGTACCTAGTAGTAGACATACTCTAGCTTGCTTTATTTACTCTGAGGTTTAGATCCAAACTTTGGTAAACTGTGAATTTTAATTAATTCAATAATGATCGAATGCTGGAACGACTTATACTGTAGTGAAAATTAATATGTAATATAGAATCCATTTAATATTTGAATAGTACCTACGCACACCATTTCACGCGTGTTAATATTTATTTTTTGCACTACTGCGAAGTATATTTATAAAAAGGATCCTTAAATTCCACCAAAATTGGCTCAGCCTTAAGTGATGACGACGTAGATACAAACATATTAAGTAATAGGAATTCACATTACACATATCAGTATAATTTGATTTACTATGCAGGAAAGTGAAAGTTATCTATGTGGGTTAGTAGGTGTATTTTTTCTCTTTATCGTTGTAATAATATATTATGACTCTATTCGTATTTGAAGCACTCGATATATCAATATAATACTCTGTTAGTAAATAAGATAAATACACTACAACATTACAGCAGTACATTATTGAAGTATACGCGTACTAGTTAATTATGTACAACGTTGAGTGATTAAGACTTAGGGTCATTTATTGCATAAAAGACATTACTTTGAGTTCCTTTCTCTAACTAAATAGAGTAAAAGCGAAGAGCTCTTGCTCTGGCTAGCTCAAGCGTCAAGGAAGTAGGTTATAATATTAGATAGAACTAGATTTAGAGGTGATCAGGGGTCTTTTACTTACATCAAATCTAGAACAAATTATACAGCGTCAAATAGTAGCTTTGACTCATTGACTGGGACGCTCTGTCTAGTGCCTGTGATATGGTTAGATGTACTAGCATGCCCAGCACCTATACTATCCTTACCTCCAGCCTAGTCGGCCTTACAAAAAATACATGGTCAATACGTGTGTAGCTGCCTAAATTGCGGGTTTCCTCACGAGGTTTTACATACATCCACTAACATTTAGTCAAAATAAAACGACCTCCAGATCGAAATTCGGGGTATAACCCATATTAGGCTGGGGGCTTATGAATTTTAGGTAGGTACCTACTAATTTGCATTTGTCTTTTGTGTGCTCATGACTTCACGTGGAAATTCAACACACTTATCTTTGTAATTTTTTGTAAAATTTAACAAAGAAAAATACATGTCCAATATTTTTTGTTAATGTAAAGGACGGATTCAAGAGAATATTTCAGGCATATTATTAGTATGTAGGTCAAAGTTAAAAAAAATGATTTTTTTATCATAACGCCATCCAGAGCGAATACTTTCCTCTAGGCAAGCGTGCTCCATCTTAGAAAACATCTTTAATTGTTTCAGGTGTGGTAGCAGTGACAGATAAAAGGCATTTTCTGTCACTGTGTGATAGTGGTCAGCGTTTGACAATTTTTTGTATAAATTCAAAAGTAATGATTAGCAGGGTGATCGCTAACTTTGTTGCAAACAGAAATGATTGACATCGATCCTGTTTTTACAAACTTTGACATTTTATCCGTCGAAATTCAATGTACGTCAATTGACAAACTGTCACAGTTTGCAAAAACAGGATCGGTGTCAATCATTTCTGTTTTCAACAGAGTTAGCCGATCATCCCGCAGTTCAAAATAGATTGGCAACGTCGACTGATAGAGAGTAGCTTCAAAGTTTTAAACACCTAAGGCGACGTTAAAAGCTTGCAGGCTTTCTCCTTATTGAGAAATAAATATTTTACTTCCGAAATTATTGTTTGTGATTCATCAACCTTTTATCTTTAAAATTAATCATAGACCATTCTACCAATTTATTTAGGTACCTACTACGTGAAAGAAAAATAATTACGTGAAGCCGTTCAACTGAATTTTTTTTAACTTCTAAACAACTTTGAATTTTGGCATGTTTCTTTCGTCGTGAATATGTTTTTTTTTTTCTTTCACCTTTACGTTGGCAATGACTTTAATTACAAAATGTAAGATATTATAAAAATAGCTTATTATTTAGTTTGGTGCCGAGACGGCGTCAACATCATGCCACGCTCTTTTTCATGTTTTTTTTTGTAAATTTTACATCTTGTTCACTTAATCAGTGTTTAACGTCACCTTAATGTTTTAAAAGATAATGATTTTGACTCTATCCTAATAATAATTACGTGTTTATAATTTGATTAAAGTTTTTAACATATCATTCATTCGATTGACTTCTCGTGTTTCTAAATACCTTGACCTAATAGGTAAGATAAAGTATAACACATAACTAGAAATTGTCATTTCGTGATATAGGTACCTAGGTACATAACTTTCATGTTGTTATGTGTCATGGACACAAAAATTGACTAAGGTTGTAACAACGTCTAATCACATTTCTAGTTTCTCTTCTTTTATTTATCAAACATGCTTCCATAGTTTTGAATTTTTAATAACTACAGTAAATACAAAACTAGCTTTATCCAATATCTTTTAAAGTAAGCTCAACAAGTCAATAGCCAGAGAAAATGTAATCGTAACCCTACGTTTCCACTAGCCTTAACAATTAACAAAGGACAAAGGTAAAATAAAGACTGGTATCATGTTAACGGATAAGTTGCGCGACTTCATAGGATCTCTAAAAGTCTATATAATCAATCAACACTATACTAGTAGATTAACTAGTTTGATTAACATAAAATATAGGTAAAAACTAGATTTGTTGACCAACATTATCTAGTTTATCAATTTTAAAATCATCGACTCTGTTTAATAACGGCCGGTTAACGGTTATTATTATGTTAATTTTAATAAACGGTTTAGACAGCCTCTGTGGCGCAGCGGGCGAAGGTCCGCCTGGGACGCAGAAGGTTGCGGGTTCGATTCCCGCCGCGGGACAAATGTTTGCATGTTCTGCAGATATTATCTCGGGTCTGGGTGTTTTCTATGTATGATTGTATTTACAAAAAAAATGTATATATATGTAATATATCAATCATGTTGTTCCCATAACACAAGCTCTGCTTAGTTTGGGGCTACATGATGCTGTGTGATAGTCCAGTATTATTATTTTGTTATTAATAAACATTCTGTCTAGTGGAAACATTTGGCAATAAGTATAAACAGACCTATTATTGCGTTATTTTTTATCTTGCTAAGTTTAATATACCTACTCAAGCATGTGCACCGATAACTAATCGGCTGTTAAACGACTGTTTAGCTTGTCTATATGATTATGGTCGATGTCTTAAATGACGGTTAGGTACCGTTTACCGTCTTATTATGTTGGTGCACATGGGCCTTAGTAACTAACTTTACTAATTAAATACCTATCAATTTAACAACCTTTATCTACCTTGTTAACTAGTTTTAAATATCAAAAAATAATATTTATTGCAAAAGTGGGTAGGTATGATCTCTCTTTTGTTAGTTCAGAACACAATGTGCCTAATTACCTGCTTAGAAGCAAAGTGTTCTAAAGCTATGTATCGGCACTGCTTTTATACGATTCTTTTACCTTGTAAAACTGAAAAAAAAAGATTAACCGCGTCATCCGTTACTGACTGCTATAGGGATATGCTATAAGTCAACGCTAAACTAATTGACATAAGATACGCATATTTTTAACCGTATGAACTTGAACCGAGTTGCATTCAGTAAAAGCTGATATTGACTTGCGGGGTGATCGGCTAACTCTGTTGCAAACAGAAATTATTGACACCAATCCTGTTTTTACAAACGGTGACAGTTTGTCAATTGACATTCACTGAATTTCGACAGATGAAATGTCAAAGTTTTTAAAAACAGGATCGGTGATTTAGCCAATCACCAAGCTGAGGCCATCAATGACAGAAATAAATTCCTAAGTACAATCAAACATCAACCACCTGAAATGAATAGCAGCATAGATACGTTTCATTGTTTATTGGTTGATAAGAATTCAAGCAACATGGCTCATGTTGTAGTTCTCTGGTGTATACGACTCACAATTTTACTTTTAAATTGTTTCCGGTTCTAGGGTTGCCAACTGTAAGTTCTATTACTGATCTGAGATTTATAATTATTGAAAAATCTGGGATTTTATCTGTAAGTCACGATCACCTTTGAATTCAGTTCATGAATAATACATGTAGTTATTGTATCCCTACAATAACTAAATATTTACTAAGTAATGTTAACATGTTAAATGTGGCATAAAGGCCTAAGATAGTGCTTATCATAAACAATGTAAGCCTCAATCAAAAATTCTACATTTTTATATAAAAAAAATATCAGTACGTTTTAACAACATGAAAGGAGAATGCCGTGAACCCGTACCAATTGCGTCAAAACCGAACGTATCCCATAAAATGTATTATATTTTAGAAATTACATTAACATTTTTTTTAGTTTTACACACCGACGGGATTAATAATCAAGTAAAAAATATTTTCTTGATTTGTTTTCCACCACACGCCGCCATTAGACTGCAACAACCAATGATATTTACGTTACTATGGCAACCAACATTGATGTAAAGTGTTACTATGGCAATAACCCTCATTTTTAATTATTTTGACAGTAGAATCGACAAAAAACTTGGTGGAGATTCTTTTGACGCACTCATTTTTGTCTTGGTACCGAGCGCCATACATCAGACGGCATTCTCCTTTAATTTGACTACCTGCTACATTATTAAATATTTTAAAATTGTATGATTTAATTAAAATAATGTTGTATTGCAATCGGTTGTTGAATATGAAAAAGTTTTATGCTCGCTCGGTACACCTATTTATAATAATCTACCTACATCTAAGTACATAATATATAAAAACTGTCTTATGAATTTGTATAACTTTCTATATTTATAACGAGTTAACGTTAACTTGAAAAACTTTATATTCTATCTAATGAAAGTAGATTATATATAATAATAAATATAAAATATTTTATTAACAAATTTACTTACCTACTTACTTATTTAGAATGATAATTATGCAGTGTTTTTGATTGCGCATAATATTATAGTCAACCTACAAGTTACTGTCTTTATTAAATATTGTTGCACCTAATGCAATCACTAATAAAATAGTTTAAACGAAGTACACTGGTTCAACAAATTATAATTATATAATGTGAATGGAATATTGTATTTGTGTTTCATTTTTCCCTGTACCTGTACCTATACCTGTAAGTATGTCGTATGTTATCCCGAATGGGGGTGAACCTCCCGAAGGTCAGTAAGTACCTACTGTGATATCGAAATTTGAAGTATTCTTTGAGAAAAAGTTATGTTACGTATTTTTACTGAAACATCTGCAAAGCAGCCCTAGCTCACTTAATTTTGTTACGCTTTGTTCTTGTCTATTTTAGCTTAGTCTGTTACTATAAATTAGTGTTAAGTTATGTTAGCACACATAAGGCTTAACGCTTTGAGTGCTTAAGAACACAAGTGTCGATCTCGAGCAGGAAGTCTTCCGGCATGGCGCAGTCTCTTTTCCGATGCCCGCAGTCAACGAGTAAACGTTTTTGATTGGAATTACGTATTTGAATATGAAGTTTCATTTTATCCTCTTTTAACTGATCGAAACTTCCGCGTGATCTTTTTCCCTCTACGTTTCAAGCAAAAAAAAGTATGAAAAAAATATACTTTGAAGTGTATTGAACATATGTATTTACTGATTAAAAACCAACTTCCAACAGAAAGTTGGTTTCAAACAAATTATATTCTACTAACTAGATTTTGAGTTATTATTAAAGTTTATATCATCACCGTTATTTTTGAAAAACAAAAAAAATAAATTGAAAATAATGTATTATTATTGTATATTAATGATATAATAATAAAATAATGTATTATTATTACAGATTGTGTGTGTGGGTGGATTAGATTCATTACTAGGCGTGGGTAGAGTTGTCGCTACGCCCGTAGACTAGCCGCTACGTCCGTAGACTAGCCGCTACGTCTGTAGAGGAACCGCTACGCGCACAGATAGTATGTGGCCGTAGCAAACGCGACTGCTAAGGTCTGGTGATTATGGAAAATTATCTTAAATTAGGAAAATACTTTTTACCTGAATCGAAAAGAAGTAAAAGAGAAATGCTTAATACGTAATTTTTTATCAGTAATGAAAAATAAACGTCGTTTTTAATCAGTTCTTTTGATTACATATATAAAAATAATAAATAAAGGATTTTGGGTCGATGGCTTGATGTAGGGTAAGGCAATAAAGTATTATAATACTGAAAACTTCTGAACTTATAAACATTTAAGCCGCCGATGTTTCACCAATGTAAAATTAAATCTATATATCAATTTAAAAGCTATTCTGGTGGGATTGGATGTAATCAATAATCTTTATTTAGTAAAAATATTACACGTCAAACAAATAAGTATCGTAAACAATTAAATAGCATTACAAATAATATAAGATGTATGTATATACATTGACTGAAACAATTTGATGTATGATAAGACGATCAGTAATAATAAAAATTATACGAATGACGACACACACGAATGAATGACAGAGCTGAGGACTAATTAAACCATCTTAGGTTTAATTAGTTCTCAGCTCTGTCGTTTAAACTCCTCATAACTGTAGAAAATGTTACAAAGGAGTCAGTGCTTTAATCTGTGCTTAAACGCGTTCAAGCTACATGCATCGTTAACAATACAAGGTAATATAGGTATTACATACCACCGGTCCCATAACATGAGTAAGCTTACTTACCTGACTTAGCGAGTGTTCGGGATAGGGTTGTTAAGATATTTACGCGTCGGGTTATGTTGCAGTGTCTATCCCTATTTCTTTTTTATAGCTCTCGGTTAGAGCGGACAGCAACCATATGACAATGGATGCTAGTGTCAATATTTCAAACTTCTGAAAGTGCGGTCTCGCGGAGGTGTCTTGTCTTATCCTGACCATCGCTCGTACGGCTTGCTTCTGCATTTGGAAGCTGCGTTATCAATCGACTGCGCGCCCCCACAATTCAGCACCATATTGCAGGTGCGAATGGACAGTGGCTAAGGAACGAACCACATCTCCGGCCAAGATCCTCGAACGACGACTAAGCACAAAATAAGCTCCACTTAGTTTTCTGCATACCTTATCGATATGGGATTCCCATGTTAGCAACCTGTCGAGCTCAAAGCCATGAAACGTTGTGCTATGCACTTTACTCCCCGGCAAGAACCGTAAAGCTTAGTGAGCCTTCGTTTAGTTAAATGCTTACCCGTTATCTCTGAACCAGACAGCTAGTTGAGTGGCAGTTTGGTTCAGCTTCTGTTCCAAGCTATTCAGTGTAGCAGCGGACGCATTTGCTGCAACATCATCACCATCCATAAGTACGTATATCCATGGTGCTTCCGGGATGTCAGTCAGAAGCTAAAACAGGATTTTAGATACTGCTGACCTCTGTGCTACCATCTTCCCCTACAACAACCTGGGACCTTGATTTGATCAGGTTCACAAGCTGGTCCAACGCAGCGTTCTCAATACCATAGTGTCACATTTTGACTGTGAGAACTACATGATCAGCCACATCAACTACTTTAGAGAGATCACAGCAGATAATAGCGACCTGTTTTCTCTCTCGAGCCTCTACAAACCTTAGTATCTCGCGTGCCAGTCACATCGTTGATCGTCATTCACGATACGCATACTGCCTATCCGAGAGCGCATTTGTCACAGTTAAGTATGACGTAAGCCGTGAATACTCCAGACCATATTCCAGAATTTTCACTACAGCGGGAATATTAGAAACAGGTCAATATGATTCTGTCTGTTCTTCTTTCTTTTCCTTTGAATATTGGTGATACCTTACTAAGCTTAAGACAAGTCGGGGAGGTACCATTTTGCAGGTATAAATTGAATATACAGCAAGACTACGAGCAATAAGATCTACTGCAGCTGCTGTCCTGAGAAGTTTCATGGAATGCACCTTTATAAGGCACCTTTTGACGCACACACACACACACACACCAGCCTATATCAGTCCACTGCTGGACATAGGCCTCCCCTAATAAAGGGAGATATGCCCATAATCCCCACGCTGGGCATGCGGGTTGGGGATCGCAGGGCACACCTTCTCGCACCACCGACGCTGCTGCCCGTCGGTGGCCAGGGGATTTAGCTGTGCCGATGTAGGCTGCGCTATGCCGCAATCAGCCGGCTGCCAGAACCTCGTTTGTTGGTTAGCAGGGTGCACCACGTGCAGGTGAGGTTGGCTTGGGTTCCGTCGATTTGACCGAACCTTTTGACGGTTTGGGTAGAATCCGTTTAGTAATAATTTGGTAAACTTCTTCCGAGGAGACTCGGGGCAGTCTTAGCGATCAATCCACCGGTGGGCTCGGAGATTTTCTGTTCTACCATTGGAGATCGAGATGGCCTTCGGCGCACCGCAAGCTGCAGCAGCGCCAAAAAAACTTCAAATTCATACAATCCACGGCGTCATTTTTTGACTGAAATGGTATATTTTCATTTCATTTAGCTCTCTTGGAATCTACAACTCGCCACATCGACTTACATTATACATAATAATTTATTCTTACTATTTAAAAATAATGTCAGTGTTATATAAATTTTAAGAAGGTTTAATTTATTCATCATATTTGCTATTTAATTCACTTAATAATAAAAATAATTGTACTGATTCCATTCATTACTAATTGTTTTATTCTATCATGTCAAATAATAATAAATTCGCAATACTTTTTTTTTTCACTTACCCACGATCCAGTTGTTCTAGGCTTGGCTTTCCTCAATGGAAAGCAAATTTGAAATGTTTTATTTATTTTATTACATTGATAATGCTCATAGCATAAGCATCGATTGAGCGATTACATTGCCAGATTTCATACCAATCAATACTAGCTAGCGATGCCGTGAAATTATACCGGTTCATCGCAGAGAAATTTCTGATGATCTTATCAGCCGATGGCTTGTCACAAAATATTTTTTGCCCGTATCGCTAATGATTACTTAGATGAGTGGTAACCTATCAAAAAGCTATCAGCAGACAGATTTGTGTACAAGTGGTCTATATGTACCTACAGCTTGAGCCTGACTGAGACTAGAATATCAATATTCTAGTTGAAACATTCACCACATTATTCATATTATGGGACCGAGGAAAGGGCGCAACGGTGCTCATCAGGGGAATGTTCAACAATGGTCTGGTTTTAGTATAAATGAAAATAAACTAGAAAGACGTACTTTACCTATGTCCTCTAACTTGTAAAAATAACACTTGATATTGGGTTGGATATACC